>JAOXNO010000001.1:50174834-50251590 GCA_028565335.1 Limnodromus scolopaceus | reverse complement strand
CGCCCCAAGCTGGGATAATAGCTTTATGGTCTACAAGCCACACATGCTAAGAGGAAGCAATGTCCAAGTTCCACTTCAGCACATCACAGCCCTTAGCAGCTGATAAAACAACATTAATAAACCTGGTCTCATCCAAGTCAAAGCGGATATTCAGAAGATGTAAAATACAGCAAAAAGGATTGAAGTATATGTCTAGTTTTCAGTGATTTATTTATGAAATTCCTAGGGGACATAGCCACAGAAAGGTCTCAAAGCTGTGGTATGTGGTAAATAGTATGTCATAATATATTTAACAAATGATAATTCAAACCACAGAAAACTATACAGGGAAAGGTTCAGAACTTCCTGGCTGGGAAGTTACCGAACACTTGGTTTTCCCAGTTTTATTATAGCTTGGGGGTGAAGTCACTGCTGACTCTACAAATAAATAATTTTCCTCCTCTGTAGTACCAGAGTTCTTCTCACATTAAGGCTGTTTAAATCCTAGAAAAATTACAGGTCAAGAGGTAGAAGTTTCTGTGAAAATGTCCCTGTGGATCGTCAGACACTAATGAAGGAATAGGCTCATGTATGGCAGTAAGCTTTCGGAGGTTTTTCAAAACCAGTAAGTATAAGAATAAAATATGAGCAAAAGAAAATTTATTTAGCATCAGAGAAAACCTCAGGTGGTACATCATCCCAGTTCTCAGATTTAATCACTGAAAAATAAAGTGAAATACTGTTCAGGTTTCTGTATTTGGTTCTATAGTGTCAAGTGTCTTAGTAACTGTAAATGGTCTGTAACTGTAAACAGCAATCCTATGCTTCTTCTCAAAGAAGCAGCTCATCTGGTATTGCTGCTAGAATCAGCATTTACAAGATGTCAGCCAGAATTTTCCAGACCCCTACTCCATAGCATTACCGCCCTTGTTTTAATGCCATAAGCAATTGTTTCCTTGCCTTGATGCTCGGGTATGCCAAGTACTATGCGGGAAATACCATTATCAAACCTCATTGACACCTCTCACAGTACATCTCTCTTGTTCCACTTCCTGCTGCATATCACAACCGATTTGCTCCTTACCATGCTGCTGCCAGCATGCAAACCACTTCCCAGGAGTTTAGCTACATCCCCTTTCAGTGTCCCATGCTACATTTTGTAGGCTATATAATTATAGGATATATGTTTTTACTGTTGGCTGTTTTTACTAAGAGAACTCTGCAGAGGATCCACTAGGTTTCCATTTTTACAAACACATGAATAATGTTAAACATTGAAAAAAATTTACAGGAATTTAGTTGGGTTTTGGCTGGCATATCCTACTATGCTAGCAAAAGCATTAGGCTGGAAAGTCTGTCCTGCTTGCCTGTTCTCACTTCAAATGCTCAGAGAGGAATGATGTGTGCGGAGAAACCCTAAGCTATGGATCTGTGTCAGAGGAAACCTCTGAGACTCTGCCTTCGGTTATGCAAAAGCCTCCTGCTAAAGTCCATAAGGGCTCTGCTCAGGTTCTCTCTCTAGCACAGTTGGGTTCTGACTGTCCTTCTCTTGTTGCTCCTTTCTTTCCTCTGTTATTTCTATTAACTTTTTCCATTAAAGAAACGAAATAACAAACACAAAAGCCATACACAGTCTCGCTAAGCCTGAATACAAAGTTCATCATATGTGAGGACTGTGCAGAAATGTCATTCTTTACATGCAAGCAAGATGCTTCAAAATCCCAACCATATCTCTGCCTGGCTCCCAAGAGATCACCCTATAACTTGTCCTGTTCACATTAATTAATTCAGGGCTTGTTTATTTTGTCCAGAATGTTTTTCTACTTTTTGTTTCGTTTTTTGATTTTTTTTTTTATTTTGTTTTGGTTTGGTTTTGGTTTTGTTTTTTTAAGGAAAGGCTACTGGATGGTCAGAATGAAAAGGGCAAAAGTCACAGAGATAAAGTCTTCTGAAAGGCCAAGCCATGAAGAATTTGCTTATATCCTTCATTGTGTCAGCACTTTTGCTACTGATATCCGAAATCTGAATCCCAAAACTGAGCAAGAGAGTCAACTGTCCCAGTCCCAGTGGATGCCGCATCAACCTCCATTCTTCTGCTCTGTGTAACTTGGCTCCACTCAAGGTTCTCACTGAAATTACCTCCAGCATTTACCATCACAGCGCTTCCACTCTGTAAATAATTCAAAATATTAGAAGCCCTTAGTAACCTCTTTAAAACATTTCATCCTTGGAATCCTTGACTACTGTGACAGAGTGAAGAAAAATGCAGATTTAACAACATATTATCAAAAAACTCAAGATGACTACAGTGAGGAAGAGGGTATACCTGCTAGTAATCCTCTAGCCATTTTGATTGTCTGGTCTAAGACTTTTCCTTATTCATTTTATTGATTGAAGAGTAAAATGTTTGAGAATGTCTATATTGCTGCTACACACAGATTATTGTTGAGTAAAGATAACGATCATCAAAGCAAAATAAAAGTCCGGTTTATTATCATTTGCCCCTTGAACACTACCTGCTCAATCAAGAGAAAAGTCAGGAACAAGAGATAATGAAATAAAACTCTTTTAGAAGAAAACATTTTTACCAGCAAGGAAAATAGCCTGTTCAGTTAGCTTTTACTGTTCAGTCCTGTTAGAAGTGGTCTTGCCCACAGAATTCTATTTTCTCCTGGAACTCCAGGAAGATAATTCCAGCTGATGACTTGTGGACCTTCCAATTCCCACCTTTTATTCTTTAGCAAGCAGTAGAGAGAAATGTCTTTAACAGCTTAAAGCTTCAGTTCTTTTACTAGCACTATGACTTGTCTTCAAAATGTATTTTCCATCACCCATCCAACATCATTTCCCAGTTTTGATGCAATACAATAGCAAAGCCTGAGGGTTAGTAGTACATTTCACATTCCTTGCATTTAAAATATTCGTTACCAAAACCTACTGTCTCTCAACAATAACCCCATGGAAAATGTGCAATTAGTCAACAAAGTAATTATTTGTAAGGACCTTCATTCCATAAACAGTGGAAAGTGTATCTTTCTTTCTCTCTCTCCATCTGTTTTTAAGATGAATAAATTTCAGAAGCAAGAGATACCTGAAACAGAACTCTGTATTTCAGTTGATTTCAATCAGTAAATTCTCCTGAAGTCACTGAATTTAATGTGACAGACTCAAATATTTTTCTTTTAAAAGATGATGGGGATATTTAGTGGCTTTTGATGACATCATGATGACGGTTTTGGGGTACTTACAGTAGTAACTTGCCAAAGACATTGCTTTGGTACCCAGTCTGCTATTTTTTCCACCCTGAATATTCTTCACTGATTTTAGCTTTGATTTTTGCTACTCTGAAAACAGTGTGAGATATTAATCTTTTCCAGGTTAATCATGCAGCCTCTAAGGTCTCTCATTTTTCTTTGGTGAGATGAAAAGTGAAGGTCTCTGGATCTTACAGACATTTCAGGACAGTCATAAGCAAATCAAACTTTCAAATCTACAAGCACAGTACCAAGCCAGCAGTGTCTCCAGACTGTGGACTGCAAACCAATGGTGGTGCAGACACCATCTGTAGGACAGTTGATAGAAACTTTGGAAAATAAGGATTCCTGGGGTTCTGTGATGAATTGTGAAAAATGGCAATGGTCCTTGAGCTAATACCATCCCCCAGGGCACCTATCTCAGTTGTATTTACAACTGTTGCACTTCTAAGATGCCTGGACTGGTCATCTCAGAGCATGGCT
The DNA here is from genome assembly GCA_028565335.1 of Limnodromus scolopaceus. NCBI lineage: Eukaryota > Metazoa > Chordata > Aves > Charadriiformes > Scolopacidae > Limnodromus > Limnodromus scolopaceus. Next base: position 50,247,874 of record JAOXNO010000001.1, on the reverse strand, counting down.
CCATGGGGAGTTGGACTAGATGATCCCTATGGTCCCTTCCAACTCTAAAAATTCAGTGAAATTCAGTGAAATGGCATCAGTATTACAGTTACATCTTTTCTACCAGTCATAGCTGACCTGGGTCTCAGCCTCAGCACTAGGCTCACCCTGAAAACAGCATCCCCAGCAGATATTACCCACCCCTTGTATCACTGGTCTTTTCACCATAAATAGTTAATGCCGTTTCCCAGCAGCGTGAGACAATCTTACAGTCATTTGGGGATAAAAGGATAAAGCCCTGACAGGTGTGTGGTCTTAATACTCGAGGGTCAAAACTGCGTACGAACACAGATTCACCCACAGAAAACACTTTTATCAGCACAAGCTATTTTGGTTTTAGTTCCTATAGAGAAGTAAACTATACTGGCAGAAGGTAGTGTGGTGCTGATCGAGTTGTACTTGTGCTCAGAGTTACAACTTTGGGAGAGAAAAAGCTCATACCCCTATCAGACAGAGCTACAGCAATTAAAAAACTGCAGTCAAGTGGAAGCCTAGAACAACATAAGCAACACACACGCACAAAAGCTGATGACGTTTTGCTTTTGTGGACCACAGGCCAACTGGGAGTGCACAAGGGAGGATGACTGGTGCCAACACCGTGAAACAGTTGCAGCTCTCCTGGCCACCTCCCAATCTAATCACACACGCACGTTTCAGCATTATCAGCACAGCTGTTTCTGCGCCACACAGCAAACCAGCCTGGGGGTTAATTGGTTGAAAAATTAACCTAGAAAGTGAAGAGGAAGAGAAAGTTGTGGGGTCTTTTGCCTCAAATTACAAGGCTGTCACATGCAAGCAGTTGAGCTGGCGCTGCTGGAGAGGAGGCCATTCCCTTTGTGGGGCATTATCCTGGTTTGTTAGCAAAGGTTTTACACTGTGAAGTCACAAGCTGTGACACTGCCTTGTCCCTATCATCATTTTGATGCATTATATAGATGCATTGCTAGTCTCTCTTTCTAGCCAGATATGGACCTACTTCCATTTCCACACTGCGTGCCTCCCTCCTGCCAAAACAAAGCACATATTTCAAATTCTTTAGCAACCAGTTATCATCACCACATCCCATTTTGCTGCCTTCTACCTGTTTTGGAAAGGGGAAAGACTTGTATATCGCTATTTACACACTTTCCTTTTCAGTCTCTAGGTACAGCCTCAAGTACCTGAATGTGTATCATAAAGCTCTTATAATATCAGTCAACAAAACCTGTACATAGTTTCAAGAAATATCTACTCCTCTGTTGTAGTCTAACCACAGTTTCACTTATCAAAATCACTTCTTCTACAGGAAGACAAGACACTGGCAATAACCTTGATTCCTTCTGCCCATTTCCTCTGTGTTACATAGGCAAATGAAAGATGGACTGTCTTATCTTGCTGAGGTGTTTTTCATAATTTTCAGTGGACTTCTCCATCTGAGCAAGGTTTGGCTGAAAAGCTCCCTTAGCAGATCAGAGGCACCATCTTCACCACAATTGCCAACTATGGGAACATGGGTATCTGGCGTCAAAATTGACCCAGATAGGATTACAAACCACTGAAACAATGACAAACTGTAACAACAAACACATAAGACTTCCAAAGTAAGTGACGTGGAAATGCAGAAAGATAGGCTGTTGTCTTCACTGAGAAATGGTGATTCTTACTTCTTTTAGAGGCTTTGTTAAGAACTTTAACAACCATGGAGTCTGAATCTCAGTCTCAGTTGCCACTTCCATCAAGCCAGTGTTGCATCCTGCTGCTCTGGACTACAGCCATTATCTCAAATATTTGCTAACAGTTCAAACAGAATCATCTTGGAATTCCTTTACACATCACACTATTGTTATAGTCTTGATCTCATTTATCTGATCAGTGATTGAAGTGATAAACCTCTGAAACTCAGTGAAATATGAGAAACAGGGACTTCAGAAAACAGGGACAAAATCACACTTGAACAGTGCTGGCTATACCTGCTAGGAGTTATTCTCTAACTTCTGCAGCTAAATTCTGGAGAAACAAAATGTAAAAGGTGTTATGATTATTTGTGCTGTCTCCCTTCAGCAGATAGCAGTCATCTATGTAAGTCAAGTGGTACTGGTTATATGTTGCCAACTCTCAAGCTCAGAAATAAAAATATGTTTTTGTCCATAAGTTAAAAGACTGAATAGTTAAATAAACCAAAGGGCAGCAGTTCACCCAAGTGTAATAGCTAGCATTAGTGGAAAGGTAACAGAAGTCTTCATACTCCCTGGGTACCAGAATTCTTATAGTTTAAAGCACAGGTCTCTCACACCTTTCATTTACCTCAGTAAGAATTGCAGGGTCTTAAAACTTCCCATTTTAGAGACTGGAGTCAGAAGCTTTCTGCAGCACTGAAAATGTCACCTCATATATGAAAGTGACAGGCAAAATGTTGTTTTGCTCAGTAGGCGACAGGTTCAGGTGTTACTTACCAAATACAGATGATGTCTCCTTGCAACATTGTCCACCAACTTCTTCCAATCCTCAGACTTCACCTGTGCCAGAACATTCATGAAAGGAAGTTCTCTGTAGCCTGAAGACTCTCTGAATCTATTGAGAAAATTCTAGTTTCAGAAAAGCTCTTTTAGTGGGAGTATTTCAGGATTTTAAAAGCACCAGACACTGCGAACACTCAGTGATAAGGAGGTTTGTGGACATCACAAGTAAAGTTGGGAGCCATAGGGAGAACTTAGGGGCTCCCATCTTTTTTTCTCTGTAGTTATGAGGTAAGGATTAAGTTTTTCCTCTTTGTGGAGTGAGTCAGTATTTGTTCTGAAACACTTGGTGAAGTCCTCTGTTAACCTTGCTGCTCCTTGCCATAAACTTTGGCTCACTCACTCACAAGGATGAGTAATACTGCAAAATAATCCAGAATCATTCCTTTTGTTTGCCACTGTGGCTTGAAAGAGCTATCATATTGCAGATCTTTTTTACTGAATTTTAAGGCATTCAAAGAAAGATTTTGATGTCAGTCTTTGAAAAGGATATTGGACCATGAAGAGCATGCAATTAGGAGATACATACCCAGATGTTGACTCAAGTGTTTGTTTCTGGTATTTTTGTAGGATATGACCTGGCTGGTTTCTGTCTACTCCTGAGTAAAAAGCTACTGAATGAATGTGCAGTACAACAAAAATAGCAGAAACAACCAAACCAAAGCAACAAAAAAAATGCTTTTCAATATAAGCAGTCACTGAAAAGACTGGATAAAACCTAAGGATGGAGCTTTTTCTTTCATCCACTGTTTTCTGTTATCGGGGTGAAGAGATACTACATCTAAGTATTCAACACAAACTTGTTATTTCAGTTAAGTAATAAATAGTACATCAGCGTAGCACGTTCAAGGAATGTTTCGGCAATATCTTTGGTTTTTCTGTTGGAAGAGCTATCGAATACTAAAAATGAAAGTCCAGTTTCATTACCATAAACCAGGCTGCACCATACAGTGAGCACTGAGCACACAGTGGGTTGAGCACATCTCTCTTCTGCCTCTGATTTCTGTAGCTCTGTACCAGAAGCAGCAATGAGTGTGGAGCCCAGCACAGCTCCTCCTGCCACCTGAGAGCCCCCAGTGCTCCAGTCAGCACTGAAGTTTGATACAGATTTAAAGCAAAACAACTCACTGGCCTAGACCAAAATGAATGTTAGTGAGATGGATAACAGGAAAAAGTGTAAAAGCATTGAAAACAAAGACCACAATGATGAAAAAAGGCAAAATATTTTGGGGGGAGGTGGGGGTGGGTTGGGTGTCAGCCAGGTTTTAGGTGGTCTCTAGCATTCTCACACATTTATCTCTCAAGAAATGTTCCCTTTGTTCCCAGACTTCTTTTCCTTTCTTATTAAAGGATAACCCCACAATGCTCTGAATAAACACCAAGACAAACAATATAGGAATATTAACACCTTTTTCTAAACTTGAAGAATCCTCAAGTCATATCTTCAGATACCAAAGTGTCAGGTCGACTGGAATCAGAATTTGGTCAAAAACTATTGAATCAAGGTGAAGATGTCAAAAAACAGACAAACCGAAATGCCAGATTTTAACCTTCTCAAAAGGAGTGTTTCTGTCCAGGGTGCAGCCAACATCCCTCAGAGGCAGCAGCAGAGCATGAAAGTGAGTTCAAGGCATGTTTTGGGGAAGAGGTGAATGCCAAACGTCGGGTGATTTGCACACTGCTAACTCCTGCCCTTCTCTCTGCAGTCCAGGAAAACCCTCTTGAAACACACGATGTGCAGTGAGCTGGGGAAAATTCCTGCACCAAAAGAAGAAAGGTGAATAGTATTCGGTCAACAGCAGCTGCTTGGGGAGGGAGGGAAGGAAAACCAGAAATATGAAATTTTTTAATTCTTAATAGAACAATTGTCCAATAGGACTCAAACCTAGAAGCTGGGAATGTCATGGTCTCCCTTTCCTCCCAGCACAGTCTTTTGCTAAGGGCTGGTGCTTCACTCAGCTGTGGAGCAGCTGCTGGAGGGGTGCTGGCGCATCCCACCAAGGTAGCACCACACAGCCAAGGGACTAGTACACCATCAGTAATGAAATAACTTGGGGCTGTATTACCTTTAAATGAAAAGGGACATTGCTCCTACTGTTGGCAGCAGAGGACCTGAACAATTACAATTTTAATTGTGCTCACCGGTCTGCGATTTAAAGACTTGAAGAGACAGATTTCCAATCTGTCTTTGCTGACCCTAAGGCCCTCCCTATTTCAGGTTCACTTTCGTGCGTGTAACTTAGGTCAGACAGATACAGAAGTCTCTCCCTCTCCGTGACCTAACTGCTCACACAATTTAATTTGTGGATTTGTGCTGGCAGAATAAGAGGTCAGCTCCTGAAAGCCCAGCCTTAATGTGTCCTGTTGACAGCTTCTCAGATATTGCCTATCTGCTACCCATATCACAGTGCCTGTATTCTCTCCTCATAGCAGTAACAAACCTCCCTTCATTCTCTAACCTGTCATCTTTTCACCTTGTGAATTTCCAATAATGTCCTAAAAAACCATCAGAGGCTGAATGAAAGAGCTGAGAAAATAGTGCAACCAATGCTATGTTTCTGCATAATTCCCTAAGCCATGGTATATATTAATATAAATCTGTAATAAGAGTAAAGCCCTGGAACAAAACAGTACAGGTTTTCCCTTGTTTATTTGTTTGGGTTTCTCTTTGTCACTCTGTGTATGTTAATATAAAAGACTATAAGCAGCGGTACACAACCAGTGCATTACTCTCAGCTAATGTGTGCCTATGAGGCATTCCAGCTGCTCCTTCAACCTGAGCTGTTTTGTAATGCATGTGAACCTTGTTTGAGCTGGCATGATATAGTATCTGGAAGAGCAATTTAATGCAATCTCTCATCTATTTCACTGATTGCAACCATTTAGTGCAATCTTAAAGAAAGATGATTAGAACTCACTGGTTCTTAATGTTTAATTTATTTACATTCATGTCTGCTAGAGAGCCATTTCATTCATCTCCTAAATGATAGCATAAAATCATTGAAAAATGATGTGCAATAAACATTATTATTATACTGCTGTCCTCACTAGCAGATAACAACTGCTGTCATTCGTAACACTGATTGACCTATGTGGCATAGCTCTTTAAATTCTAGCCATAATAAAAACATTACAGGCTTAACAGTCCTGTATTGATGCCTGGCACAATAACAGGTTTTTAGTTAAAATAAAATTCAAGCAAGACTGGTATTTCTGTGCAGGTAGGTTGAAGCACAGCCACTCTTTGCAAGAAAAAGACCCGACACATAAATGTCATATTAGCTGAAAAGAAAGGGTGAATTTTTGGAACCATGACTGCATCCTAATTGGCACTTCTGGTGTTGTTGCCTGGTGCAGAGGCATTCATATTAAGCTGAACAAATGCCACATTTGCATTTCCGATAAGTGCTAGCATTTTTCACATTTCTCATGCATCTCTTGTTTAAATAAGCATACCTGAAAAGTTACCTAAATTAGCCTGCCAAGATAGCTTACTATCTCATTCTCATTGGCAGAATTGTGGAATTTTTTTAATAATAACCTTGATTCAAGGTAAAGAACCTTAGGATTAAAATAAGAGCAACATCAAAATGTTAAAGTTACTGCAATGGATATCTTCTAACAAAGCAGCAGACAACAGCCTGTGCCAACAAACACAGAACCACAAAATCACAGAATCGCCTAGGTTGGAAGGGACCTTTAAGATCATCTAGTCCAACCATAAAAAAAAAAACAACCAACCAAAAAAAAACCCGACACACCCCCCCCAACACTAAGCATGTCACCGAGCACCATGTCAGTTCGTCTTTTGAATACCTCCAGGGATGGTGCCTCAACCACTTCCCTGGGCAGCCCATTCCAATGCCTGATAACCCTTTCAGTGAACACAAAGAGTTTAACAAAGTTTCTGGTAAATTAATGCATTCATGAGTGTAAAACGTTTTTTAACATAATACAGATATTTTGTGACTGCGGTGTTACAAAATGCTATTTCTTTTGTGTGGCATAATAATATTTGTCATATTATTACTTCTTTTAAAGGTACTGTACTATTATAAGAGACGGTATATATTTTTCTTGATGGAATCAAGGTAATGAATAATTGAAAGTTACTCTTCATTCCAGCTGTGCAGTGTGGCTTCTAAGTCTCCCGTAAAAAAACAGTTGGAAGTAAAACTAAGTTACTCCTGCATAATGTACGGATACATACATAGATACACAATAAATAAATAATTAAAAGAACCCCAACAAATAAATTAAGATCTAATGTTTTAACTCACCCCCTCCCCAAAACACAACACTGGTTAGACCTATCAAAGTGTTCCTCTAATAATGAATCAAAATGCAGCTCTCATTCAGGAAATGACTATGTGAAATGTGTGCTTTCCCCTTATAAAACTAAAAAGGTATGTTATTTTCTGTGAAGACCCAATGTCAAATGAGACAGACAGATGGAAGGATGGATAAACCCTCTTCTCTCTACATCACACCACATTGTCATCTGAATTGCTTGCCAGGTTCCAGCCTGAAAAACATGGGCAAACTCTGGATGTCAGTGTTGTTACCCAGGTGTCACTACCCTTTGCCAGCCAAAATGATCTTACCAGTCATGACTCAGGAAAACTGAGCCTAACTCCAACTGAACTTCCCCAGCTGAAAAGTAAAGGAACAACCATCTCATTTGATGCAGGATGAAAATACAGCACACAAAATTAGTCAAGTGCAAAAAAAAAAATAAACAAACAAAAATCACCCCAAAATTAGAACCCACTTTAAGTCCCTTTTCAGAGAACAAGCTAATGCTAGTTCCGCCAGTCCCATATTTTCACGGATACTTGGGAATTCACAAAGGACTAAATCAGGGTTGGCAAGTAGTTCTCTATGCCACTATTTTTCACTATTGCTATGTTTAATTATTTTATCTTTATGTTTGCTGATAGTATTTCTGTATATGCCTGCACAAATACACACAGACAGGGATGAGGGAAGAGTTTGGAGAGAAAGCTGGTGAACTTGCAGATCATGACAGTGGTGGCATGGGAGCACGATCACAGGAATTTCTTAACACCAGCCTCAGACCTGTAGAGCAATGGCTTTCTGAGGGGTACGGACCCTGTGAGGACCCTAAATGACTGCTCCCACACAGGAAGGGGATGATCTCATAAAGCTGCACTTTCTGCTCTTGCATAACAAAATCCCATACTCCCTCTATAAATCCCTTTTCCATGGCATAACTCTTGAACAATCAGCCTCTCTGAATGGAAACATAGCTAAGTATACAACTGTAAGAAAACATCTCAAAGACCCAAACAAACAAAATCGACTCCAAACAGCAGAGGTTCATCCCAGTCTCAATGATGTACAAATGGTATTGGCTTTTCCTTATAAATTTTTTATTTCTCTTACCAAATTTCATGCTTCCTCTAAAAATGATGGGTCTTCCCTGCGCTAAATAGCCCTTCTTGGGATTGCTGGAGTTGGAGTTTAAAAGCAAAGGCTGTTCAGGACAAGGTGCAGCTGCTTCCCTTTTCTAACCACTGAAACAAAACTCTTCAGGGCAAGAAATAGGGGTCTTTCAAAATTCATGCCCAACTTAGGTTTCATGAACTGAAAAAGAACAAAACAAGAGATGTTTCTCTTATGTCCTCCCTGTGTATCTAGCCGGAGGTGGCTGTGGTGGTAGGGCAATCAGGCTCTGGGCTATCTTTGGGTTTTACTTTTCTGGAAAGTCTTTAAAATCCCATAAAACTTGCTTGAAGTGACCAGGCATAGAATGACCTGCCTTGTTAAGTGCAGTAGAAGAACCCCATCTCTGCTCAAGGTGCATTTGCTTTCTATTGGAAGTAAAGCTTCACCCATTTCAAGTGAAATTTGAACAGCTTTCATTGCCTTAGCAAGAGATTAAGAGTGCCTTCCCCACTGCATTTTCCCCTGCCAGAAGAAAGAGAGAGAAAAGCAGGTAGCCCAGCTGTGCTCTCTCTCCAGCACGGTGTATGCGTGGTCACCAAGAACAGCTTTCAACAGCTGGATAGCTGTCCTTCTTGGAGAAACAAAGCTGTGCTAGATACCGTAAAATTATGAGTAGACAATGTTTGGTGTTTAAAAAAATCTATTTCCCTGGTTTCCATGGGCTATTATCATTGCTGGTTGCACCCAGCTAGACTAAAACAGCCTTACACCTCCAGCTGTGCTTGTTCCTGCTTTGTCATGCTTGCACGGGGCAATCAAGTGGATTCAAAAGCTTATGGACCCACACCATACAGATCAGCAAGATTTTCCTTTAATGCTGTAAGATCACTACTACCCTGAGTACTACCCTGATTGCTACAACTGTGAGGTGGACTTTCTGATAAAAATGGGCTTTGGTGTCAGGTATAAGTTTAAAATCTTTACAGTATCCACCAGAGATGGAGGAGCAGTGGAGGTAGCCATTAGTCAACCAAGTTGCTCTGAACTGCCAAAATCCAAACCAGGGATGCGTAATTATATCAGACAAGCTGGGACCCTCTCTGCCTTCAGTCTCACACAAGTTGCATTCATCCCTTTAGCTGCTCTTCTCCCACTCCTGACTACTTCAGTTATGGGCACATGAAGAGGTTAACTTTTGGCAAGATTTCTCAATTTTTAAAAGCTGTAAATGACAACACAACTCTTAAAAGCACCGCAGGCTTACCTGAAGAGCAGCGAAAACACCAGCGGATGAGTCAGGGCAAATCATGTCACACTTCCAATCACTTACTTGCACAGTGTAATTTGCTTCAGGTTTATGGCTTTGGTGTCAGCTCCTTGCTCAGGGGTGCCTATTCTTACAAAGTCTGAGCTAGTCACACAGCAAGATTTAATGCCAATAACTCTACCTCCCAAATCCTTGTTATGTGTGTGCTGTGGACAGCACAGGATGGAGCAGGGAAAAGGCAGCAGCTACTCTCTTAAGCTCCTTTTGAAGCTTCTGGTATTTCATGGCTATCCGAGTGCCAATTAGGACTCTGATTTAAAGTTTCAACAGTCCCCAAGGACAATAGCAGCCACAGCAGAAAAGTAAATACTTGCATTTTCCTTTGCCTTACACTGATCAAGAAAACACTGACACCAACACATTTTCCCATTTCTCTGTGACTATTACTTGCAACCAAAAAATAACTTCTAGCCAGAAGAGTAGAGAGAGTTGGGCAGAATGGTGAATTGGGCCCAGCGCGGTTTTCTTCTTAGGAAACAAATGAAACTATGATGTTGTGCCAACCAGAACAAGGCTGCAAGAGTCCACCTACCTGGATAATCCCTTTTATCTCATTGCTTCTAATACTGTACACACAAGAAGAGCAACCCCTCTTTTACCTCATTTGGCCCATTTATTCTCCATGCTTCTTTAGAAATTATTGAGAAAAGCAGGCAAATTATGGGCCTGGAAATCTACATGGCTCTGTTTTGTACAAAGTGTTGTGACCTTTTTCTGCTCTCCAATAACTACAAAGTGTCTTGCTTTTAAAAGTTCAAACTCGTCATGTTGTTATTCCGGGATAAAGACAAGTGCATGCCATATATTTGAAAGAGGTTGGTTGGAAAATAAGAATTATATAACATTCAAATTTATTAAATTTTGCAGGGATGTCATGCTATACTGACAGCAGATGGGCTGAATATCAACAGTACTATTTTGGGTGTCCAACTGAAGCGCTCTGATTCACCATCCCTATAAGCACCCATTTCTTCCCTCTGGCTCAGGGGGAAAGATGGCCTCTTCATGGCACCTGCTGACTCTTCCACTGTTTCCTTTAACATTCTTTAAGGCATGACACACACCTTCCAACCACCACTATTGGAGCAATGGTGCCAAGGATCTGAGACCAGGGTGGTAGAGAACCTTTACCAATCTACTTAGGTACTTACGATGTTTACTCCTGGCTGGCTGTTTGTCGGAGCATCCCACAGGTATGGTCCCACCTCAGGTGCTGGGGCTCAGCCCCAGTGAGCTTCCCAATACATCTTTGCCGTGACTACAGCAAGCACTGGGCATGGCTGGAAGGGGATGCTGTCAGCTGTTGTTTCCCATGGAAGACCTGAATTCAGCTTTTTGAGTGCTCTGTTGGTGTTTCAGTGGAAAGGCAGCCAGCTCAGCTTAAAGACAATTGTGTCAGTCTCACTTCTCTAGCAATCAAGAGAAGGACCTGCCTGCTTGAAGCTATTCTCCAGTAATGCACAGACTCCAGTTGGAAACAGCAAAGCCTTCCTTAGGCAGAACTTGAGGGTCAAAATTGCTAGTGAAGTTACTTGTAAAGCCTCTTAGATTTCTGAAATTCCCCACAAAATGTCATTAAAGTATTGTAATATACACCATTCAGTTTGGGTACCAGAATTTGGGTTGTCATGAGTTTTGATTAAAAAGAAAACAAATATTTCTTTTTATGAAAAAGCTCTTAAATTGCTTCTTTTGGAGACAACTACGTCTCCTTTCTTTTTAAATCAGTGACCAAGAATATAAAATGAAGAATGAGAAATCTCAGATGCCTGAGAAAGGCAATGAAAGTTGGCATGAATAGCAGTAGGAAACAATATATTTTTCCTTGTTTCCTATTCTGAACTCATGGATAAGATGGAGCTCACACTGCAGTATGGGGCACGATGAACCGAAAGAGTAAATGGCGAGAATGAACACACCTTGAAAAGAGAAATAAGAATTAGTGAACGGGTGCTGCCTTGCAGGAAAGTGTAAACTGCACCAGTTTTGTTGCTATTGTATGTCCTGAAGGAGGGAAAATCCAGTGTAGGTATGCAGCAAATGGTAAGTCCTGTTTTATTAGCTGAGATAGAGTTAATTTTCTTCCTAGTGGCTGCTGTGTTTTGGATTTAATATGAGAATAATGTTGATAAAACATATTGTTTTAGTTGTTTTTAAGTCATCCTAAGTAAAGGACTTTTTCAGCTTCCCATAGAAGCTGAGAGGGGAACATAGACAGGAGAAACTTGCTAAAGGAATATTCCATACCATAAACATCATGCCCAGTATATAAATGGGGGCTGGCAAGGGGGCAGGAATCAGCGATCACTGCTTGGGATGGGCTGAATGATCGATCATTCAGTAGTGAGCAATTTTATCACACCACTCAGTTTGTATATTTCTTTACTACTACTACTACTACTATTATTATTATTATTATTATTATTATTATTATTATTATTAATTATCTCTTCCATTACTGTTCTATTAAACTGTCTTTATCTCAACCCACTAGTTATTTTTTCTTTTTCTTCCTCTTCTCCTTATCCATGGGGGCGAGGTGGGTTGGAGGGGATGGGGAGGGAGTGAATGGCTGAGTGGTCCTAGTTGCTGGCTGGGGTTAAACCACGACAATAGGGTACATTAATTCAAATTGGAAAACAATCTACTTCATGTATATTTCACAAACAAAAGACAAGCTCCACTTATTTAAATCTAAAAGTGTTTTGCATCTAGGTTTGCACTTCTTACTTTACCATCTGTAAATGTACAAATGATACCAGTCTTTTCATTACCTAGAAAGTAGTATTCAAGGAAATAAAGCCCTGGCTAATAGTTGTACCTCAAAAAAAAAAAAAAAAAAAGAAAAAAAAAAGTAATATACAGGAGAAACCTGGCTAGACTTAAAGGGTATTCAGCTTCTTCCTCAACCTACACAGCAATTGCCTTCTCAGGCTATAAATTGTGAGAATGGGAACAATTGGAATCTGAAAGTGCTTTTACGATTACCACTTACTGTTTGTGGAGCTGGTATGTTTTCAACGATATCACCATTACATGGCAAACTCTGATTAAAAAGACAAAACATAAGAGTTTTATTTATAAGTAATACTAAATAATCTCCAGCTCCTTTTTATTGCACATAAAACTAAATTAGAATTTAGAAGTTCTGTTGTTAAAGCTGCTGTTATTAGCTGGACCAAAATATTAAAAGAATGTTAACTAAATCATACATAAGGCACTAAAAGTGCATAGAGTTCAGATCCTGTTTCTATTTATATGAGTAAATACTTTGCCCCTAGCTTCTGGAGGAAGGGTCAAATCTGGGAACTATGTAGGCAACAACTCATCCAGTGCAGGGCATCTTTCTTTTGTATAGTTTCACTGCCAACCTCCATCTCATTGTCGTGGCTTCAGCCCTCTGAGGAACTCCAACAACTTAGCAAAAAGGTTAGGGGATGACGAGGACATCATTTCCTCACTGTGCTAAACACCAGGGTGAGATAGGGAAAGCCTAAGGAAGTCCATCCTCAATCTGCAGCATTATCAGAAGAAGCCTCCTTCTAATCTGCTTTTGGGGTACCAGGCAACCAAATCACCTACTGAACCATAACCAGCACTACACACAAGCTGCTAAACATATGACCTTGCTTTCCTTTGATAATTCCTGGGGTACTTCCATATTGTTAATTCTTCTCTAATCACAATCATAGTCTCCTGCTGTATTAGCATGCCAGTGTATTTGCAAATCTTTAATAATTTAGGCACCATCTGACTGATCATATTCTAAAAGATTATCTTCTGTGAAAGCCATCAGTGCCTCTTTAATTTTCTGCAGTTGCAACAGATTTACTCTTGGGGTACCCTTTCTTTTCTTGTACCTTCCTTTTTGCCTGAAATTCTTACTTTGTTTTCCTCCTCTTCCTGCTTCCCAATGACCATGTGTCATCTTCCGTCATAAATATAATATCCATAGATCCCACTGCTGTGCCCTTCCATCTGATAGCAATTTAAAGGGGCTGAGGGCCAGTATGTGTATAAGCAAACTACACAATGCTGTACCTAGATGCCCTGTGACCTGGTAGTCTCTTGCCATTGAATAAAGGGAGGACAAGAAAAATATAGCACATTTACATCAATGAATTTCAATACCTTCAAAGAGCCTCCAGTCTTTCATTAGGCCATTTTTGACAGGTAAAATAAAATCACTGCTATTTCAAAACAGGTGGTGGAAGTTACCATACTCTTCATGTTCATCAATATCAACATGAACTGAAACTTTCTTATTGCAGTTATTTCTCTTCCTTAAATAAAGAGGCTGTTTTTGACATACTCTGAGCCAGGACATCAAATTTCTTCTCACTTCCTCTGCCAAGGCTGCAAAGGTCCATCCAAAACCTGAGCTGAAACCTCACCAGTTCACACCAAGGCCACTCTTCTGTGTGTGCTGCTGAAATCTCTGCCAGACGTCTGGTAACCAGAGTATCTTTCTGCAGTGTGTGGTGCTTAATAAACAGCCCAAAACAGGATACAACTGACAGCGCCTGATGCCTCGGCTTGTAACATTCAGTCTGGAAACAGGTCAAATTCAGCTTCCTTTCTTCCCCATGGCTGCAACTGATTACTGAACATCTATCCAATATCACTGTGAACTGCAGGATGGCAGTAGCTTTGCACTAGAGACAAGGCTGAACAGAAACTACTGGCTGCTGCCTCCCTGCCACCTCCCAGCAGTTACCAGGCACATACAAATATCTGGCTTCTTGTCCAAAATTGTCCGCTGCTCTTCGGAAAGCATCTCTGAAAGCAAAAGTACTGTCAGTAAATTCCTGCCTTTTATTCATTATGTACAAATGCAGCACAATGTTACTATTCCCCTAAACAAGTTTTGATACAGAAGAATGTAGTGCAAGAAAGGGGTATGTAAGTCCTCCCTTTCATTCCTGAAAGCCAACAGACTTTAGCTGCAGCTTGCCGAGCCACTCAAAGTAGTAGTCACAGCACGTTCCCCGCCATGCAGAACAAGCTTAGTGCTCACCAGAATGACAGTACCTGTGCAATTCCCAAGGCACCAAGGATTTGTCTTATTCCTTTGTCACTGCGAGCTGGAAGGAGACATTTCTTGTTTTCAATGGGTGGAAAACAAAACCTCCTTGTTAGATCTGTATTAATACAACGTATTAAAATCTCTCTTCAGTGGGCAGGACTTTTGGGGTTATGTAGCAACTTTTACAACGTTGTAGAAGTATTTTGATCTTCTCTGCCAAACTCCTTTCTGGAATGAAAGCTACATAGAAGTTTTTTTAGAATTTATAATGACTTCCTGGATATTTTTTATTTATATAGTTATATATGTGAAACTATTCATATCTGTATCTAGCAACAGACACAGAGCTCACATATTTCTAGCAAATGAGACTGTTACTAGATGTGTACTATGAATTGCCTGGAGATACTGCCACGGAACTGTATGTTTTATCATGCAAGTTCAAAACTAAATCGTTTTGTACCCTTGGTGACTGCAATACACACAAGGAACTCTGTAAACTCTAAATTACAGCTGCCAAACTTTTGCACGTTCCAAAGTCAATTCAACAAAAACAAAATGGATTCTTGAAATCATTATAATCTGAAGCAACCTGGAAAATATGTAAGTGGAAGGAAGAAAAAATGCAGGAGGATACAGAAGGAAGAAAAATGCACCAAGATACATATAACTTCTTCCCTGAAGTTTACTGCTTACATGCCCATCGATGGAGAGAGATGTAGCAGCTGAGACAAATGGCATAGTGCAAATCTGAAATGAGTTATGCTTGTTATGGTACACAATGCCAAGGTTCTAATCTCTATTAATGTGCCCAGCATATCAGTTTTGATGCTACCTGTTCAAAAGCCATGGAATCACTGGAGTCCCAAATATTAAAACACAGTCAGTCAAAATTACAAATGGCAATTGCAAAGCTGTCTTAAGAAATTAATACGTAAGGCTCAGGAGCTCAGCAAAGTCACCAGACTATATAGCCAAAGAGCCTTCTTCCAGTCCAAAGAGGAAGAGTCTCCAGTCTCTTTATCTGTGAAAGAAAAGGTATTTCACCACCATTTGCATCAGCTCCCCAGAAGCCATATAAAATGAAAAAAATATGGAGAAGTTAAGGGTCAGTATCTGAGTATCTGCCGTTATCATCTTTTCTTACATTCCATTGTGGTGGGCAAATTCCTTTTTGGGCTAGCTGAAAATACAAAGGAAACTTTTTAAAGAAACTATGGACATATCAGCTCCAAGCATTCAAAAATCACACACAAATGCATGACCTTCAGGAGTCATAAATTCAGCTTAAACATCTGAGATGAAGACTGATTCTCAGTGAAGTAGATGGCAGATTTGATTTCAACAGAGTATAGGTTCCACTCTGTCAGATTTCCTAAAAAGCTTCAGGCTGATTTTATTTGCAGGTCAGGTTTCAAGCCTGCAAGGTGCATTCAAGTTACGTTTTCAATTTTTCCCTGCAGAAGAGCTAAAAAAAATACTTAGGTTTTGGAAGAACTGGGGTTCTCATTAAAAACAAAATGGAGAGGCACACACTTGGAACTTTAAAATATGCCACAATTGAGACATACAATGAGGCAGCACTTCTGCAGTTCAGGGCTGTCAAAGTCCAGGAACTAGCATTTTCTACTCTGCTGAAACCTGATTTGTTTTGTTTTTTAAATAACAGGTTCTAAATTAACCCGGTAAAATAAAAAGCTTAAGTTTAATTTCTAGAAAAGTAGTTTTTGGGTATGATAAAAGAGCCCCCCTGCTGACCTGGTATGCACCAGTGTCCCGAGTTTCAAAAAAATCAGCAACAAATTCTACTATCCACCTTAGTAAGACAGGATTTCACATGGGGATAAATTCTCTTCTACCTAGGCAGGTAATTTTTGCCAGCAACCTTGCTGAATAAAAGTTGTGCAGTGCTAAAAATAATAAAACCACAACCTGTTCAATTTATCAATGATATACAGTGATAAGGAGTACAATTTGTATAGAGCAGTCAAAGTTAGAGAACAGATGGGTGCAATGGCCTCTAGTAAGTTTTTGTTGGAAATGTAAACTCCACGCACAAACACAAATTTAGGTCATTACAGACTACCAAAATGGAGTTTTTGAAGGCCATTAAGAACCAAAGAGGCAGCTTGTCTCCCAAAAGCACTGGAAAGAGAAGGGAAACCATTAACAAAAAAGAAAGAAGGAAAATATTTCAGTCAGTTCACCCAGAACATTACTTGACATAAAAATTTAGGTGGCCCACAGGACTACATGAGGACATACAAGTCCCCCCAGATGTGCTCATGTTGGCTGTGAGATGCACAGCCTGTTTCACAGTTTCTGCTTTCTTATCTCCCAATAAATCTGATTAAATTGTGCTGGCTTAGTGAAGGGCAAAGGAAAGAGGAGATGGAACTGGCTGGGATTGAAAAGAAAAGTAAGGAAATGAAAAAGGCAAGAAATAGAAGTTGGGTTATTTTTTTTAAACCTTCTGTACCCTATGACACTTAACACTGTGTAATTTAAAACAGAAAGGGTATTGGAAAAGCTCAGAACAAATACTGTAACACAAAGGAAAAAAAAAACAGCTCCAGATAAAACATTTTTCTAAGCCTGTTCCCAGATTACATTGTAATAACACAAGCAGAGGCAGGGGCTGATTTTTAAGTTACCTGTTAGACTCCAGGCTAATCTGCCATGTAACTGGCTTAAAAATTTGGAAGCATTTCTCCACTTTGAAGAGTTACAGAGTTAGATATCAGTTCTTCATACCGCTATATAAGCTTTTATGTCATGACCACTGAAAAGAGTTGTCCTGAATACACTTCAGACACAGGCATGGAAACAAAATAGAGAAAGTACCGTTTTTTTGTTGTTTGTTTGTTTGTTTTAATCTCCTGAACAAGAAATTCATAGGCTGAGAGAGGAGGTGAAACTCAGTTTTCAAACCCTGCATTCATTCAGGGTGCAGTGTTACTGTCAATTGTGTTGAATGCTGCCCTGTAAAGGAATTTGTGAAGGATTTTCTAAAAAAAAAAAAGCTAATAAAGAAAAATCCGCACCACTTGATCAGGTTCACCACCACACTTTTTAGCTGACTACTCCATATGATCTTTTGTCTGTCTCCACTCCTCCCCGTCTGTTCAGATGGAACAGTGCCCACTCGCAAATTGGACAGTCCCTGTTGCAGAGACGCCAGATGCAGAATGAATACTTGAACAACAGGAAAAAAAAGTAGCTTATAGACACTTCTGACTGCCAGAGAGGTACGGCTGCACTGCAGAAAGCACATTAAACAAACCCACAAACCTACACCAAAAAAACAACTTTCAAAAAGATGTAGCTGAATTACAGCTGCAAAATAGTTGCTTCCTCAGTCATGCGTGTGAGTGAATTGGCAGGACAGCAGGTACTGGCAGCAGAAAGTTAACAAGAGTTAAGGTTTCCTAGATGCATTAGTCAAAGAAAAGAAAACTTTTAAGTGGGTCAGCTCAGTGGGTGCGTTATTTTCAATGTGCATCTTGATGCCAGAGGAAGTCCTGGCTGGCAATTGTTTATCTAACATTTCTCATACTTCTGCTCATAAGGTAGTGATAGGCTGCAAACATCACTAGGTCTGAGAAATAACATTTCCTACATTTTTTACTGCCCTATACCCCCAGGAAATGTTGCTTGCCTGCACATTTACTTCATCAAATATTGAGATTGTCATTTTATTCAAATCTATCCCATTTGTTTGTCAATAATTGCAAAACAGTATATTCTAATGCACAATACGGAAATGAGGGAAAAAAACCCAGAGACATAAAGGGAAGAACCAGCCACTGAAAAGAGTACTCAGCAAAGCTTCAGACAGAGTGATGTTTCCCCTACCACCATCTTAGAGTCTTCACCTGTAAAAACTACTTTTATTTTTAGATTTCTTCCAGTCTCTATGGAAATGGGATCAGGGAAACACAAAAATCAGGCAGTCAGATATATAACCAGGGTCAAGTCTTGTCAGAAGTTCAGGGAAAGATGTCTAGAATAGGAGAGCAGCTTTCGCTGATGGCTGAAAAGGTGGTGATGATCCATTGAACTGCTGCTTTGCCAGGATGAGAGATGAACCTGGAGGCACCGTTTGACTGTTTCATGACCACAGTGTACCTTCGTGTAAATAGCTGAGATAGATACTGCTTAAATTCTAGGCTAGGTGGTATAACTTTTAGGCTCAATCTTTCAAGTGCACAGTCCCAAACAATTTCAGCAGCCTGCCAAAAAGCCCAGCAGATGCCATTGCTTCCCTCACATCCCCAACCCCCACTACAGCTTCAACTCTATGTCCTTTTGCCTTAAACTGCTACAAAAATGACTAGATAGGGAATACATTTTTAAGCAGGAAACAGTCATTAAATGCTAAATTTCCACCAATATAAGTCATTTAGTATTAATAACTTCACTTCATAATTAACTTTGCATAACAATAGTAGCCGGATACCCTCATACTGTGATAAGCAACAGGCTCCTCTGCCCTGGAGACAATACAATCAAAACTGACAAAAGAGTAAAAAGGGATAATGTACAGAGAGATTAAGTGAATGTCCAAGGTCACAAAGACTGTGTGCCAAAGAGCTGGAGCTGAACCCAAAGATTGGGATTTACTGGCAACTGCTGTTATTTTAATGTTCCTAAAGCAGACAGCCCTAAGGTGGCACACCAAAGAAAGGTGTATTACAGATCTAACTTTCATCTGAGGATTAGTTATCCCTGAGATCATCCAAATTGACCAGCAGAGCAGGGTCTGATCCATCTGCAGTTTAGAAGGTAGTTCTTTATCGATCACAGCTCTACAGTGAAGGATGAAAGAGTTAACAGATATCTTCAGTGGCACCATTTCAGTGGATATTTTAGATTCACTGTTATGAATGCTACTGAGACAATATGAAAGTAGATGAATGTCTCAGCAATATTAACATGGAGTGATGTTAATGTTTATCAGCCTAAAAAGGTTTGGGGAGGATTAAAGAATCAAAACATCTGGATGTCTTGCAAAATCTTTTTCCCTGCCAAAGCTTTGTCTCAATTGACTGCTTGCCACCATCAGTGTCACTTGCACTACTTTTCCTGGTTTTGTCCCTGAATGTCTAAGCATTTTAAATATCCGGTGAGATAAGGACACTTCTTTATTTACGTGATGACAAAGAAAAGACAGGAAGGGCTGGCACTGCTTATCTGCTTTTTTATTGTTGGAGTATTAGCAGGTTATCAGTATCTCTAAACACTATAGCAATTTGATTTTGAAATTGGTTTCATTGCTGCCCTTTTCACCTCATTTCTCAGAAGATTTGGAGTCACATTCTCCATTGATTATCTACTTCTAACCCTAGGGAGATTGAAGAGATACTTAGGTTCAGATATAATGTTCACTAAAAACTCAAGAAAATCTCTGTACACTTTTTCCATCAAGGCTTTGTTTTATCAGTGTCCTGGCCTCTTTATCATCTACTCAACAAGTTGCGTACATAAACATGAGAGTGATTTTTAGTGTATTTTTGGAAGTATCCAAGGGCTGATTATTAACGTATGTTCAACAATCATCTGATACCAAAACACAATCATATATGCAAATAGAACTTGTAGACCACAAAGTCAGCCATGTTCCTTCTCCCATGCTGCGAGCAATTGTATGTTGTTTTTTCTTTCATTGCCTGAATCTTTGATACATATATGCATCCAACTATGAGTACTGTCTTTTAGATATGAATAAAACTAATGATTTTCAGTGTTGTCTTCTATATTTGATCATGCAGAGCAGAAGGTATTTAGTTGAAAACATTATCTTTAAAACATAAAAATGCTAAGGTGGATACTCTGCACGCCTGTGCTTGGGAGGAGGGTTAAGCACATCCCTGCAGTACTCCAAGTAGTTATGCCTGAACAAGAAAGCTTTAAAACTGATCCACTGTTGGTAAGTCAATGATTTTGGCTAATAAATATGGTTTATCTATGGCACAAACGGCAACAAAACTATGTCCTTCTTTTGAATTACATTTTCTGATCATGTCCCTGTTTTGAGCAGGACTTTCAACAGCTCTCTCTGCTTGTGAAGGAGGAAATTGCTTGTAGAAAATGAGTTGCTTTTCTGCATACAACAGAAAAGCATTAATTCTTGTGAGTTCTATGTCCTTGTATTGAAGCTGGACTATTTCTTCTTTTCCAGCAACTCACAGGTAAAGGAATCATTGTGATACTGCACCAGAAAAATCTATGGAGTGCATATATTTTATTTCATCTTTATCACTTATCCATACAAATCATGTCTTCACCTATCACTGTATTTCCACCATTGAAAAAAAGGTTTTATTCAAAGTGGATATTCTAAGAAAGAAGCTTCTGCCATCAACCTCTTCACTTAACCAGTGTCTTCTGATACCTACCTTCAGATACAGACTGGTACAAGCTATGGGCAATACTATGCCACTATTATTTTATATCACATCATTATCAATCACCATAAACCAAAAAAAACCATTCTTCTTTAGCCTAGACAGGCATTAAGGACAAAACATGCATTGACAGTAACTTTACTGCACTGACATATACCTTTTCCTTGGTACCAGATTATATTTAAATCTAAATCACTCAAATAAATAAATAAATGGACAATAGACCAGGGAAGAATCTGATTCTTTGCAAATGAGAAACTCTGCTACTGATATCACTAGGTCAGCTAGGAGCAAACCCAGGCTTTTCAACTCAAATTGCCTGATCTGAGGTGAGTTCCCGTTTTTAATGAGACATTTACTAAAATTCTGCATATATACAGAAAACTAATTTACTTCTTGAGAGATCAGTCATGTTATCATTTCAATCTAATTAGAGCAAATTGTCTTTAAAACAATATTGATTTTAGATTAAAGCTTTCCATTATATTACCAGTAGGTAGTGTTTCTCTTATTTAACCTTTCTGACAGATAATGTCAAATTCAACAAAAAACTATTTATTAAAGAGCATAGTCAAAGCAACTTTGACTCTTAAAAGACAAAATTAGTTAAATTGTGCTAATTGCTCTATCAAATAAATATAATACATTCTGTTATAAGGGGAAAAGTTACATACCTGTTTTTTTTTTCATACATAATGTTCCAGAAACATTAGAAAATGTTTCTGCTGCACAGATAAGATTTATTCATTTTTTACTGAACCTTCAGATCATGGTTTGACTTCCATGCTGTTTCACTGTTAAGTTTCATGATTGTTCTCAAAAGTTGGTAGAAATTAGTATTTACCCATATGTTGTCTTGTCCAGTTAATAATCTATTTTGGTTTTTTACATAAAATGTACTTTTACCAAAATAAATCAGTTCTTCTGAAAGAGACAGGCTAAGCCCGAAGATCTTCCAGAAAAGGAATGCTTCAATCAGCCAGAGCACACAAAATTTGGAAAGTTAAAGTTTGTCACATTTATAACAGAAACTCAAGTGCCTCTTCCACAGTAGTTTGAAGCAATGAGAGAAGTTGCTTCAGGAGAAAGGCTGTGGACTATTCCCACTTCCATCTTCAAAAGTACAGCAGACAACCACAAATGGGAAACTGAATGCTGGCAGTAGGCTGAGAGCATTTATTCACACCAGATGTCTGCCAAAAGATCGCAGGTGGTCAGCACAGATACTTGCTCATGATTGTAAATAAGCCTTGATTTGAGCAACAGAGGAAAAAAAAAGTCTACTGGCCCACTTGTGGACTCAGTAGCCAACAGCCCAGGCTGTGAATGCACATTAAAAGATGGTGGCGTTATGACCAAGTGGTGTATCATTTTCCACTAATCCCAAGACAAGGAGGGTGAAGAAGACACAAAAAAACCCCACAAGTGTGGAAGAAATGAGATATTTGTAAAGAGGACTAGCAGTAAAGAGCGAATAATATTTGGCTTGACTCTAACTAACTATTTTAGCATTGCTACAGAAAACAAGACAAAGAGAAGCAGTTTACAGAAGTATGTTTGCAAGATGCCCAATTTTTGCAGCTGATTTGTGCATTCAAAACATGTCTACACCCCTCAGCTACACTCATCAGAGTAGACTGTAATAGCTGCATTCTTGCAGGTAATGAGTAAATTCCAGTTTATTTTGGTAATGTTCTTTTCAGTTCATCATGGTTACAATCTATATTTTCTTGCCACAGATTGTATAAATGGTGGAGAATGTTGACAAATTTACATTTACTATCATTTTGGGTGTTGTTTTCTTGGTAAAATAGGAGCTTACTGTAATAAAAGCAGTCAGTGTGTATTGGATGTTTTTATTCAGTACAGTTTAGTGGGCATCTGGTTCCCCAGAGAGGATCTAGAAAGCTATACGTGGCTCCAATGAACACGTACAGATTACCACTCCTTGATGAGACCCTAGATTTTTTCATGCATTAAAAACTAAAATAAAAGGTGTTAAGGGAATATTTCTAAATTTTTCCATGCCTGGTCACCTCTATGAGATACACAAACAGGTGCATGACCAGAGCCACATTACAGTAATCAGCGCTCAGGACTGAGGTGGAGAATTGCATTGCTAGCACAGCGAGGCTGCATCTGGAGGCAGGGACAAGAGCGATCATCTTCAAAGTCCTTCCAGTAAACCAGTGTCTGATTATTGTTAGTCCTCATTGTCAATGTTCTCATCTCCTCCTCCATGCACACATAAAGACTTCACTGAGATAAGACAATTTTGAAGGCCATTTATCCTCTGAAGTTTGCTCTCTCATCCATAAAAAAAACAATAAATAATAAAATTCAGAGGTGCATTCCTCTTAAAAAGATTCTCAGGAGAAAACAACATTTGATTATGGCATTGCTATATAATTAGGATGGCTAATAATTATTTTATGTTTTTAGGAAAAAAATAATCCTGTAAAGTCCAAACACACTGATTCATGTTATTGATAATATATTATGCTACAAATCGAAATGAATAGAAGATCCCCTAAAGGCAGAACTCTTGCCTGGACCTTGAAGTCTAATTGTGTGTTTACCATCAATAGCACTTACATCCTGAATGACTGGCAGAGCCACCCAAGTTTCCTACTCTTGCAATACTAAGTAATGACTAACATTTAAAAATCTAGCCCTTAGTTGCTAAATCATAGGCTGTAACTTCTCCCATGCCCAGTATATTTTGCAGGGTTTACATAACTTGTTGCCAGACATAGTTTATCAGCAACAGGCCTAATTAATTCCTATGAGTTTTTCCTAATTGCTAGTCATCACATAAAAAATCAGAAGAATTAAATAAATGGTCTGGATCTTCAGTGAGCTCTACTTCCGCTTATCATTTCAAAATGATAACCAGGCAGGCTTAAGCAGGCAACCCTTTCTTGAAGGTAGGAGGAAAACACCATCTGCAACATATTCAAACCAACTCCTGCCTTGGGCCGGGAGTGACCACTGGGACCACAGACTGAAATTTAAATTATCTCACTCTTCTACTTATCACCACATATGCTGGGCAAAGAGGCATTGCTGCACTGGAGATCAGCCTCTGACAGGACTGCTGGGTGCTCACATCTATTGCTTGTTCTGGTGAAGATAAAGGGGTTTAGCTTTGGGGTGGTTCACCATGACCTGAAGAAGGGCTGACAGTCTGCTGAGCTGCTGCCCTTCCAGCACCCTCTGTGAGAAACCACCTGTTGGTCCTAAAAATAAAATGCATGTATATAGAAAATGAACTGGCCACCAGACTTGGATTGGGATATCCATGGAAAACAACACCAAGAAACACAAATTCCAAAAGAAAATTAAACACGTCAGCTTACAAACCACTAAATTACAAACCACTAAAACATAACAACATTTTTTAAAGTACCTTCAAAAGACCTCAGTGCATACAAGTGAAAAGTCACTAGTGTCTCACAAAATAAGAGAGTGGGTGGAGAAAGCAACATAGATTTCTAGATGCTATTTTATTGTAATATTTAACATTTGAAGATATGTTTACACTTAGCTAGGAAAATAGTCTTGCAGAGCCAAGAATCTTCCCTGTTGATGGACTGCAGATCAGACATAATGGGATATTACATTATATTAATTCTTTCCAGAGTTCCACTATCCACTCATTGCAATACCTCTACTGGAAATAATTGCAAATGTTCTAGTACCAATACAGTTACTTTTAAATTGTCAAAAGATAAAATTTTGTGCTGAAGTTCATTTTTTAAAAGATATTTTAAAGTTCTGCATAGTTATTCCTTTAGTGTTTCACTTCTTTATTTCCTGCCAAATCTTCCAAAATGTTTCAAAACAAAATGGCAAGAAGAATCATTCAGATTCTATTTGCAGAGCAGATAAAGTTTATCTTTATAAATGTCTAGATTTCTAAAAAAATTGTTGACCAACTTAATGTGGGACATCAAAAAACCTTAAAATCAATTTTAGCATTGATATTTTCCCTTTCAGTAACAGCTGCTGTTCTTTCTACCCTAAATACACTCATGGATGAACTTCTGGACAAGTAGTCGCTAGATATTGTTTTCAAAATGAGTGAAGAACACTAAATCTCATTGACTTTCAGTTTTGCTCAACATGGCATGCCCCCTGAACAGTAAGTGACAGATGTGTCTATTGTCCACAGTAGGACTTAAAAGGCATCAGTGCCTTTTTGACAGGATTCATTTTCCCACCTAAAACATTCTGTCAGACAGAAGTTGGCAGAATTGCTATGAAAATTTCTTCTTGGATCCCAACCATTAAAACAGAGCTTTTAGAAAGACATCTGGAGGGCTTCTGGACTTGCTATGCTGCCCCGCGTCCAAGAAAACCGATGCATCTTGCTTGCTGATAGATTCGGGAAGAATCCAAAGTTTTGAACTCCTTTCTCTGAAAAGAGAACTAATCTGCTGTCATTGGTACCATTATTTGGATGCATAGAAATAATTCCACTTGGTTTTATTTGTGTGATACTATTTGAATTCTATCTGAAATAATGTCCGTTTCTGGAATGACGGGGCACTTCCATGCCTGTTGCCCACATAGCAAAGGGTTGGGCCTTTTCCACTAATCAATAGCAAAAGGAAGGTGAGAAGGGATTTTGTAAATTTTCATGGGCTAAATGACCATCAGCACCATGGTACAAGCACAGCAAAGAGAGGTGACAGGGAGCAGCCAGGTGTGGCTCCCCAAAACAGCTTGGGCAGAGGTTAGGGCTGCAGCAGGGCTGTTTCACTTTCTGATGCTGACAGGGTAGCAAAGAGTAGGGCATCAAACCTCCCAGTGCCACTGATACAAGCAGTAACTAGGTCATGATTGCCAGCTTTATGCCCATACTGAGACCACCTATAAAGGCAGAATACTTCTCAGGGAATCTCTGGCCAGTTTAATGCTCCTTAGTACACAGTAATCAATCCAAAAGGGTGAATTTAAGGAATTTAACTTTAAAGGGTAAATTTGTCCAACAATGTCATTTTTCATTGCAAATAACCTCTATTGCAGCCCTCAAATCTTGAGCACTAGCCTCTGTGTGTAAAATAGCCAGATCTCCAAGGAAAACAGTCCATCCTGTACAAAGATTTTAACAGCTGAGGCACAAAAGAAAATAATGGTACCTGGCAACTGATCTCTCTATAAATGTTTTCTTTCAAGTTGGATCTGCTAGCAAAGCTCCCTTTTAAGTTTGATGAGGAAATGCTGATTGCACCATGGAGACAGTTTCTACAAGTTACGACAAGGTAGTGAGGAAGAAGACAAAAGTCTGCAATATTTGGGGAACGCCTCCCTCTGCTAATCAGAGAAAGCTGAAAGATCAAATACTTGCTCAGTGGGCAGTTGTTACCAGGTTTGCTTTTTAGTTCAGTTCAATAAATTGACTCGCTGACTTGTTACTAAAGCAGATTATTGTTAATGGGCTTCTTGGTCAACAGCACCTCTTGATAACATTTTAATTAAAATGAATATGTGTCTCATTTACTTTTTGGGGTCTAATATGTGACACTTCAGAACACTGACAGCATCAGATGCCATTTTCCTCAATTAATCGCTATATAATTACTCTCAAATGGCTGGGAAGAGTGCAGTTTTTCCTTTGTGCCCCATTTACCACTTTGATACTCACTCCATTGGTAGTGCCCAGTACAAAAGTCATGCTTTCCCTCTGAGAGGGGACACCATGTTGTACCTGCAGATCAGGCTGCTGTTGCCCACACCCATCCTCACCTCAGCAGTGGCACCATGTCTGCTGGCTACACCCGGCAGCTGTGTGCCTCTGGCTCCAGATGGTGGAGAGGTAACACTGGGCACCAAGGGACACGTCCCTGCTCCTGGCTTCTCTTCCCTAGAGGATACTGGCAGCCCCAGCTCAGGCAGGGGCATTTCTGGCCAAACTGGGCAGTGCAGCATACGGCAGTCACAGCTGGTTGCGCCTGCAGGTTGGGAATACCGTCACCACGCTGTAGAGGATCAACACGGATGCGTGAGAGAGAAAAGAAACAAAAATACTAATGCAAAGCAAACGCAGCCAGGCTCGCTAATCTTTTCTTTCCTAAGAGCTCTAAGGGAGTGCTGCCTGTTGAACTGGAGCTCCTACTGGGGCCATCACTGCAAGGCACTTGCACACAGACCTGAATAATCTTAACACTTGCTGCTGCTTTTAGTGATATCCTCCCTCTTCTACGTTAAGGAAACTAAAGCACAGGGACTAGTTCAAAGACACGCAAAAAGACTCTCTGGGCAAAAGCAGTAAAAGGACACAGGCCTCCTATGTTTCAGGCTACCAGATGAATCACTCCATCAAGTTTCCCCCTGGCATTAATGATAAGTAGTCAGAATCATCATTTTAGATCTCATACCATGCATGCTTCTTGTAAATATACATCTAACTCCTATAGATAGATTGTTCCCTCTGGCCCTATCTGCAGAATGGGAACTATTCTTTCCCTTTTGTACCAGTCACGCTATGCTAAGAAATAATGATTAAAAAAACAAGGATATCATCTTGCTTCTTTATTCCCAGCATCCCTCTATCATTATAAATATTTTTCTACACTGTTGCCATTTTACAGCTTCTGTAATGAACTGTTTGTTCATCAGGGAGCTAGCTTGTAAGCTGTAAAGATCAGAGCTTTATTTCAAAGGGAGGGAAAACATTATAGCATTTCATCTTACATGCATTTAGGTGAATTTATAACTCATGAAAGAAGTTTCACCAGCTTACTGGCAGGCACTGATGCACTGAAGCAGTGCAGCAGAATTTAGATATTTTAGACATCTCTAGAAAAAAGTGTAGACTCTATTTTGCAACACACATATCCAACAATCAGAGAAGTTGCTCTGCTTTCAATGCCCATGAACTCTCCTCCACTGCAACACTCTATTTGTGCAGGTGATTTTATTTTTTTTTTCCTGTTACGGACACCTGTCCACTTGGAAACATCTAAGGCACAAAACAGCTGTCAGAAGGTAGCAACTTTTGGTTACTCTGAACCAGGGCTGGATTCAACCCAACAATGACTGAGAGGTGAGAGATCTGGTATCATCTTACAAATTTTCTGAGCCATCTGGTTCTAAATGTGCAATTTAACAGTGAAACATTACCATGAAGAGTCTAAGAGCATTTATGAAGTTTAAGACTAGAATTATCCTCTGAATGATAGATACAATCCTATCAGCTTCCGCATATTATGCATTTAAAATATAGCTACCATTCACAGTGCAGCAAAGATAGCTGTATATTATTAAATCTAATGCAATATAAAATGATGCCCATATAGAGTGAAATTTCATCCAAGTACTTGATCTAATGTCAAAGTAACATGTGTAAATCAACACAAAGATATCAACACAAGACAAAGATGTTATTAAGAACAGCTGTACAAACCTGCCTTGGAATGCTTACTTTTCACACACAAGGTAGAAAACGTCTTCTCATGTATTGCACTGTCTGCGTGCGCTGCCATGAACTGCAGCAGTGAGTGACAGTCTTCAAAAACTGAAGGAAAGAATTTAATAGATTGTTTCCATTAAACTCACTGCTCCAACTGTTGAGTGTCCCACAAAGTTCAGCTTAGTCAGAGCATTTCCTGCTAAGATATCCCTTCAGCCTTCCTTCTTCCTTCTCTTCTTATACCCATTTCTCAGATGGAGAAATGAAGCCCAGGCACAACCAAGACCTGTTGAAGATCACAGAAAGAATTTCTAGCAGAGGACTAAGCTGACCAATGTCTTCCAGCTCTAGGTTTGCATCCTTGCTGGATGACAGTGTGACTTCTCATTCTCCTTCTACAAGGTATGCTTTATTTTTAGGACAAATACTTCCTAAGAAGTTTGGGAGCATGGACTTCAGACTGGGTGGGCAGCCCTTGCAGTCCTTAGGAAGCTCTATTAAAGTTATTACATATCTGGGAAGGGGAGGGTGATTCTCCAGATTGGGCTACTGAAATAGTGCTTTAATATTATTTAAGATTTTATTTGAACTTTTAGTAAAATATTCATTCATATCCTGATCCTAATATAAAATTCTTTATTATGTAGTAGTACTGATTTTCAGACTCTGACAGTTTTAAAGTAGGCCAAATGTTAGGTTTAAAAACCCTGAAAATGTCTTTCTGGAAGATAATCAGTCAAATGTAAAATTGAGCTTGAAAGGTAACACATCTGTATGGATCAGTGCAATTTTGAAAGACTAAATTATGTTTAATTAACTAGGATGAGAAAGTAGCTTTTTTTCCATTTCATGTTTCATTTCATTGTTAAAAGTCACAATCTATACATTAACCAGCTCTCCACCTGAAATGTGGGGGAGTGCTGCTTGCAGAAGGCTCCAAAACTGGACCTAAAATATCAGGCTGTGCAGTTCTTCTCATCTAAGAAATATGTCAAATACTGCTCTCTGTTGTATCACATCCCTGACATTGGCTTTCAGGGAAGGATTCAGCTTGAAAACCTCTTTGAAGTGGAACAGAAACTTCGAAGGCAGCATCAGAACAAAATCACGTTCCACTCTTCACATCTGTCTGTGCACTTGGCAGATGTCACATACCAATAATTTAAATTAAGGCATTTTTCATTCTCAGGCATTGTGATAATTCCAGGGCATTTCCTCCATCATATTTGTAACCTATTCATTATACCATTTTACTGCATAATGAAGACAAATGCCAACAGTTTAGCAACAGATTTGGATAATGACAAGATGTACAGTAACACAGAGTAATGTGACCAGGCCTGCAAGTTCTAATTGAATGTTTTTCTGATCCCACTTCCATTAATCTTTCCTCCTGTTTCATTTTTCTAGCCATTTTACGTGTCGCCTGCCCCCTTTCCCCTTCCCTTCTCAAGCTGCCTGCTGAAAGCATTTTTAAGAAATAGATTCTGCCTCCATTGTGGAGTCAGGCTTTCTCCTTATCAATATACACGGCTCACTTGCCGATGAACCATTCAGCTTGTGATGGAGGAAACAGCGCACATCCCAGGCGTGGTACTTAATTGGTATGCTGGCCCATGCAAAGCTATCTGATTGCATTCAGTAACTGGCAGGGACAGAAAGCATTTCCAAGGGAAATAATATCTAGCTGTGAATGTGGAATATGTGTGCAAGAACTGAACAGTAAACACCAGCCCTAATTTTAATATCTCACATTATGCAAAACTTAAAAAAGATGAGTGCTCTGATATTCAAGCAGACCCCTGCGGGATAGGAATGTTATCATAAGAATATTATAGAAACCAATGTAAAATATCCAGCTGCTGTGAGAGTTTTAGGGGCATCAAACATTTTTGAATCACCATTTTCCTTGCACAAATGAAAGTATTTACCTATTAACAGCAGCAAAACTATATTATTTTGCTGGGCTGTACGACTGCAAGCAACATTGCCTTTCAGTTGAGGCTTTGATAGGTTAGCACTTAATGTCCCAAGCAGCCCTTAAAAGCTCCAAGGTGAAAATGTAAAACCGTAATCCAGACCTAAATGGTCATTTAAAAAATGATCATCCCAAAGCTCAGGAGTGCCTTTATATGTTTATGAGGCATTCCAGTTAAAGTAGTTACACTAGGAATGTGGGGAGGATGATACCTACTTAATTTTATGGTGTTTTTCTCTCTCTCCAATGATAAAAGGTGGCTGGGACATCAGCAAGAGCTAAATCCTGTTTGCCTTATTCACACAACTGGTCACACTGACTACAGCGGGTCTGTTTGTGGAAGGGATTTGGCCTGAACTCTTACTGTGTCAATTATCTTTCTTTACAAGCAGGTTTCTCTTTTCGTCCTACTCTCTAGCCAAACTGTTACTCATAGGCTTCCAGATGAAATGTGTGACAGACAACAGCAAAGATATGAAAGCAGCAAAAAGAAACATCAATTCAGATCAGCAGGTTCAGATTAAAAACAAAACCTTGACAAAACAAAACATCTTGCTGACACAATTTTAAGGGAATTGGTCAAGGCAGATTTACACAGAACTGTTCAGACAATACCTGTATTGTTCATCCCTTAGGATTTACATCTGCTTTCCCAGAAATGAGAAGGCAGGAAGGAATTAGCGATATTCAGAGACAATTCGTGTGCAAATCTTGACCTTCATAAAGATGTCCAAATGTTCACATGCTGATTTTTTTCTTGTTTTTTTTCTTAAAGTAACGGGTGACATAAAAAGAATGAAGTGCCTATCTGGCTGGGCAGTCATTTAAGCTAGGGCGATAAGTAAGCACAGCCTGCCAGCACTGTACAGCTCCTTGTTTGAACCCTGCCCGACGATGAGCTCATGCTGAGAGCTTTTCACACCTCAGAGATAAATCTCAGCAGTCTTAGTCAGTTCCTGGGTCAGACACCTCCAGAAGCACCCCAGGAGCGTGGTGCTGAGAGACTGTCACTGCCCTGGTTTTGCAGGAACTGCTGCTGCTATACAGAAGGACCTTTGCCACTTCAGACATGTGTCTCCACTTTCTCAGCCTGATTCCAGCTTAGCTCGCTGACTACTTTCAGGGTTGCTCCAAAAAATAAAATTAAAAAATCAGTTCTCCAGTGGTCTCCCTTCAGGGCTTTCTGCTTCAGGGCGAGGAAGAAGAGCTGGCTTCTCCTGGCCAACTTCCCAGGCTCCTCTTGAACTCTCTGCTTTTGAGGGATGGGGAGAGGGTTGTTCTGTAAACTCTTCTTTTTTTTGTTTTTTTTCCTGCCACCGGCAGAACAAACCTCAGCAACCTGGGCAGATGAGCTCCTTGTAGAGCCCGAGCCCTGTGAGAGGAGGGGTTCTTTGCACCACCTTTCTCTGGGATATTCCTCAGCAAGAACAGGGGAAAAAATTCTCTGTAAGAACCCAGATATCCATTCTGAGACATTGAAGAGTGTGACACAATACCAGACCCTTTTCTGCAAGCCTGGAAGAAGTGCAAAGAGGGCTCAGGAAATTAGCAGACCAAATGAGCAGCCAAATTTTCTCTGCTTATAATAAGAAGTCTTGATACCTCCCTAAAGAAAAAAAAAAGTAGACAGAAAAACCCCACATTACTGTTTCTGGTGCATAAATATAATAATTTAAACACCTGTGTTTACTGATTCTTCCAGAAGGGATGTGGATTGTGTATTTATTTGGCACCAAGTCTCAGTTATCCTCAGACATTGCAGAACCCTTCCTTCTTGTAGAATAATAATGGGGAAAGGTGCAAAACTTAAATGATATTTTAGCACTGGAGATAATAGCAGCAAATTCCCAGCAATGGCATAAACCTTCAATTTCCCATATTTAATTGGTTAGTTTTCTTCAATGTTGCGCATTAATGGACATAAGGGACAAAAGATTCGATAAACAGTTCTGCACCCTTCGTGCCCTATTCTGGATGTGAGTATACGCTGCAGCAATTTGAGATGTCAAGTCTAGCTGTCAAGGCAAAAAAGAACAGAGATAAATGGTCACCCTGTCGCACAGCCATGCTTACTGCAAACTAAGCAAAAACACAGTATTTAGAGCCCTAACATTTGAATAGGTTACAATACACCTCCAAATGAAAGAAAGTTTCCGTAATTAAAGGATAAAGAAGTTGACAGAATCTCTTAGCCTACTTGTATAGCACTTTTCTAAAAGAATTTAAAGGAGATTGGGTTTGCTGCAGCAAGGTATGCTGCACGGTGAATTGTCTGATGCTTCCCCAGTACATTTTGCCAATTTGATCACCAGTAGTAAATTGGGTGAACTTTTGAATTTCAATGCATGAGACTCCTCATGCGTCAAGATGAGATAATTCTGTGACTTGGATGATTACTTCTGAAGGCAAAAGGCCAAAGTTTTCTCCTTGAACTTTACATATGAATTGATCAAGTCAATGCATTTTACATAGTTTAAGGTACCTCCTTGCTTTGCCTAGCCACATCAAGGGAATACAGTGGTAAAAAGCCATTTTCTTTTTACTTGCAGAACATATTAGCATTTGAGAGGGAAACATCTATAAAAGACCTTATAAAAGTCTTCAGAAAATCCATTAATCCCAGACATTTTGTCCATAGTTCCTTGCAGTGCTATCGGAGTGTCTAGGCTATTGACCTATAATCCATTAATAGGATTTTTAAGAGTTCTGTTATGGTTACTCTTCAGGAGATGAGTGAACAGATGGGTAGGATGGTCACCCCCCTTGCTATAACCTTTGCCTAACAAAGCTGATTAATTCAGTCGTTCTAGTTGATAAGGCATCAAGTGTGGCTTTGTCTACAGATAATTAACGAAGTTACAAGGCAGAGGAGTCAGCAGAGGTGAACAGCAAAGTGAACTCTCTAGGCTAAATCCAACAGATTGGGGACTGGAAGCAGAGGTGAGGTAAACGATGCTGTGAAGTATACGTCAGTAAACCACCATTGCATTAGCACAAACACTTGTGAGCAGAGGCGATATACAACCTAGAAAAGAAGCAGCTAGCGAGCAATACCAGACACCATAAGCATTAGCTGAAGCTCTGACATGGTACTGTCATGGCAGCCCAGCATTCTCACTTTCTATTACCTTGAAGCACCTGAAGATAGTCCACCTGCACTAGGTGCTACTGAAGATATGTCGTACAGCAGCACGCCTGCCCTGAAAGCACCGCAGCAGCTCAAGGGCAAGCAGAGAGGCAGAGCGAACAGTGCCCAGATGCCCTGCAAACCCCCCCAGACATGGTTCCCTCCCTTCCCATTTGCTTTTGTTTGGCAGTTTAGAGCATTTCTTTGGGCCAGGGCCTGACCGGAGGCTAGCAGCTGTCTGCCTTACTTCATTAGATGTGAGCAGTAGGGGTTGCAGCCATCTACCACACTTAAGACATTCAGAAGCTCCCAGACACATAATTGACTCTTAGCTCCTTTCAAACCCAAAGCAAGCTAACTACAGTCAACAATGATGAATAGAGAAAGGATTCAGGCCTGGTAAATAACCTGAAGTAGAACAGCTGCAATGGGAAGGGAAGCAGCCAAGTGAATTAAGCCTCCCATATTCCTTGCTTAGCCTCGCTTTTCTCTCCCTGACCTACAGCTGAATACAGCCTTTTACCACTGCTCCTCACAGCTTGCAGCTGCATAGCTGCGAGCCTGCCAGGAGCCTCTTAATTCTCCTCTGGTCAGTAGTAGGGAATTTGCACCACCAAGGCAGGTACACCATGGTACAACCCCTTTATCTTTTCCTCTAAAGCCATATTTGCCTTCTTTGGCATCCTCCCAGCTCACCTCTGAGGTCACACCAGCACACACCACTGACTGCATGCTCGTAAAGCACTTATTCTAATCAAGCACTTCAGGAGGCTGCCTCAGCCACCACTTTTCAGCAAGGGGGTTGACACAGACCCTCAAGTTAGCTGGTTCGCTGCCTCACCTTGCAGCGGGGAGCAGAAGGAACACACAATCCCTGCCTTGTCAGAAAACTGGAGGACAAACTGTTTTTCATATCTTCAGTTTTAGAGAAACACTTCTAAGTATTGCATTTTACAAGTAGCTGTGCACAGGTTTTCATTCTGTTTCTGAATGAAAAACAAAATATCGCTGTAAGAACACAGGCTGAAATTTTATCAGCACTGAAATGGAAGGTTGTACAAAAGCTTTGGGCCACAAACCACGCATAAACCCCAAGTTCTCATTTATAAACTGTTGATCCAGCTGCAAAATAGTACTCTAGCTACCCAAACATCTGCTTTGGGATTGCACAATTTTGCCTTGAGCAACTCCCAGAAATATCTTAGTATTGCTAAGACAATCCAGCTCTAACTCCATCTCATGCTCATACCTCGTCAGAGGGCACCAAGACATAGCCCTCTTCTCACAGGCCAATTGCAAAATTGAAGGCTCCTCTGGGGTGATACCATGCTGACGCTGTCTGACCAAAACCAACGAAATACAGTTCAGTTTCTGTCCCAAGATCTGTTTAATGTATTTTATTCTCTTCCTACTTATGGTAAACTACATAAGCAGCCCAAATTAGAGACCAGAAACCAAACAGATGCTCTGAGCCATTGGACAAACTGACACATGATCCCGTCCATGGCAATCTACAATTGACCCTCTGGAACACCTTGTACTTTTTAAACATTTTATTAGAAGTTGGAAGATTCAACTTTAGTGCCATACAGGCAGAGAAGAAAACAGAACTCAGGTCTCCCTTTGTCCTCGATGAGCACTTTGAACACCTAAGTAGCATATAAAAAGGTGGTAGTGACACTGGTACACAACGCTTTACAGTAAGTTATAGATAGGAATGGAATCCTATCTTAGCCTCATTTTAAAATTCTATATATCTTCATACAAAGTTATATTCAGGATAGTATATAGACCAAATTTCGGGAGAGACAATTTCAAGGAACATGCACAGTTAAGCAATTTTGACCAGTCGGTTTTGAATGTTTAATGCATTCCTGTCTAGCAAGGGTGTTTTGCTCTCTTTTCTCAAATGAGTGGTGCCACCAAAGACGCTATTTGTGTGAGCACAACAGCCATGATTTAGCCCTGCCTGATTTCTAAAACTCATAGTAATCATGATATGAGCTTGAGAATCAGGGCTGACTTGGACATTTATTGGCACAATTATGTCTGCAACCCACCGTAGACTGAACACAATTTTGGTAGTAATTTTCAAATCATTAGCACACTGTTTTAGTAACATCTGATCTCAGCTATTAGGAAGGCTGTACTTAAATTGAAGTCATTAGCAAACACTCCATTACTGTATTGTTTTGTAGTATGCATTCAGTACATTGGATTATTTTGTAAAGTAAATAGCCTCTGCATATGAAACAAATCAACATATATCTACAAAATGTAATTATAAGGTTTAACTAATCTACTTCATTTTGTGTTATATAAAAATATTCTCAACTTTTATATGAAGTAGCTTCTAAATAATAGAATTTATTGTACATGATTAATTGTAGCAACGATGGTCATCTATCTGTGCTAAAATATGACAGTTTAATCTTCTAAATCACATCAGGAATGAAACAATTCTGAATCTGAGATATCTCTTTATGGGTTCTAAGTACAGCTCATAAATTACTGTGGCTTTTAAATCTCATCTACGTTTCTGCAGCAGAGGGGCAAACCAATACTATCTTCAAGTCTGTAGTCTTCTTCAAGTAAAAATTTTGTTCATTAAAATATTTTTAAGGTCTTTTCACAAGAACAATGCCATATGGCTAACTTCTTAGGGAGAGTGCTTTCATCACACTCAATTCTCTTCTCTTGCAGACGGATCAGTCCTTGTATCATGGCTGAGAACTCCCCATCCCCACGAGTTATTTCAAATCTTTGACCACCTGACACTACAAAATCCCTACATGTGCAAGTATGTCTCTCTACCTCTTTCTCAACCTGATTCAGAAAGGTCTGATGTTTTTGGTGAAGGTGAGGAAGGCTGGCTGCTTAGGAGCCTAAGAGCTGACTTCTGGCATGAGTTACTAGGGTACCTTCGTTAAGGTACTGAAAAGAAACAATATTGTTACCAGTGAGCTGGGGAAGAGAATAATTCACATATATGTGGGAAGAGCTTTATTTCATCCTCCCCAAGCTCTGCCACACAACATGTGGACCATTCTTGTATCACAGCAGGAGCGAGAGAGCAAAAGGACACCTTTCCTCTGGTTTCCATTTGGCACTACGTTAAAAAATACATAAGCCTTTCTTCTTTCTGAACAGTGTGTTGGTACCAGGCAGGTTTGTAATGCATCCCCAAACAATGACCACAGGTCTTGGGGCAAAATGCCATGCCAGACGTGAGATGGATGCTGATAGAGATTAAGCCACTTGAGTACCATCTTAAACTAGGACAGGTTTTGGAACCTGAAGCAGTCTAAAGGTCTTAAGGTGTGATGCGTGCTGAAGCTCAACCTCAGTTTACTCCTCTGTCCAGTGTAATACTTCTCCAGGCTTCCTCCCTGAGGTCTTGAAAATGATCCCTCAGATGGCAGTTTTGCTGCACTGCACAGGGTGAATCTTTGCCAAGAAAACCATGGAATATAAACCTCAGGTGCTTAGTTACTAACTTTTTATTAGCATAAAAAGTTTATATAAGAAGAAAGGGTTTCTTGTCTCATAAGTGTCCTGAACTGTGACTTTCCCTTTAGGTTGTCGCTACTTATTGCTGCCCTGGTCCAAACGGGGAGCCCATGCTGTCTGAAACCACAGGTAGCTCTGCAGCTAAGCTCAGGGGAAACCTATATAAGCCACCATCTCAGCACATGCTTTCTAAAGCAATGCCTACAGGGCAATTTGCTGATCAGCTGGGAACTAGGGAAGTTTGCAGAGAAGAGTGTTGTTCAGCAAGTACAAAACAAAAGAAATAAGCATGGTCATTTGGTGCTTTCATTTGAAAAGCATAGTTAGCTCAAACCTGCCGCACTATAACCTGAATGCTACCTCTAGTTTTATCAGAACAGTGCTGAAGAGTGTCTGGATTAATTCAATCTGATAACAAAAAGCAGAGCAGCACCATAATGTTGGTGAGATGCAAAGAAGCCACACAGGACTGTGGAACAATGGTAATGAAGACCTGGGATTTCTCAGCAACTTGTAGGCAAAAGAGGAGCAAAGAGATGAGAAGCTGCATTCCTGCATGGCAGGTCTTGTGCTTTTTTTATCCTGCAAGGTAGGTGGTAGGGAAATGTGCAGGGCACAGCCAGGTGCGAATAAGTTCAGAGCAGGTGGAGTTTGCCAGGGTGTCCACGCTGCTGTCTTCATTCACAAATTTTGGCCACACACTGCTCATGTAAGAAAGACTGGTTTAAAGATAAGGCTGGACAAGGCTGTATAGCTACGGCAAACCTGCTTTGCTCTCATTAACCTTTTCCTAGGACTTAACTGCAATATTCACCAAAATAGCCACACTATCCCATGAGGGGGAAAAGGTCTTACAAAAAGCAACAGCAATTGAAGTTCCAACACGGATAGCAGAAGAGTAAAAACTATGGACAAGTTCAGTAACAACATTTACAGGAGGTGCTAACCAGCTGAGCCACTGTTTTTTTCTCTACTCCAACTGTAAAAATGTAAGACCAGTGGGAAAAATAACATCCATTGTACAATTATTTGGTTATAAAAGAGACCAGGAAAAATAGGTTGTCATAGCAGAAATTCTTATCAGGATGATGCAAAGGAAGTGCTCTGAAAGAGCTTGTTTTATAGCACTTGGAGCCCTAAGAGCATTTCTGTGCCTCATGCAATGCAGACAAGGAATGACTCTGCAGCTGCCTA
Organism: Limnodromus scolopaceus; assembly: GCA_028565335.1. NCBI lineage: Eukaryota > Metazoa > Chordata > Aves > Charadriiformes > Scolopacidae > Limnodromus > Limnodromus scolopaceus. The sequence continues at coordinate 50,209,945 of JAOXNO010000001.1, read as the reverse complement.
TCAAAAGAACAACTTCCTATCACTTTGATCCCTTTTCAAAATATTTTAATGCACACCTCACACTCAGTAAGACACTTGGCTGAAAATTGTGGTTGGATATAAATTTTCACAATATGAATCAAATTAAGTTTCCATGTACTAAAAGCTGAAAGGGTCCTCACCTGTCATACATCTATTTCCAGTTTTCTTCTCCAAGGTCAGAAGAACTAATAGCTTTATGGGTAAATTGGCCAACAAGAAACTTCTCTCCTGAGTTTTCAGTAAAAAAATTCTTTTTCTGTTTAGCAGACTGCCTGAAGGTAATTTGCCAAACACAAGAGAAAAAGGTAATGCTTTTTTTTGGTTGTTCAAAAATGTTTTTTAAAGAAATCTAATTTTATTTCCCGCAAGGCTTTCAATGAAAATAACATTTTATGAAACAACTCTCTCTTTAGAGTTTTTATTTGGCTGTGTACTTTTACTGCTTTCAGAAATCTTCTCCAAGTTGTCCCTGATTTGAAAGCAAATGCAAGGGAAGAGGAGACTGTAAAAAAAGTGAGACAAAGTGAGACCTTGAGAAAAAAATGGCTGAAATAAGAGCTTTGTTTTTTTTCAGTCCAACCTGCATTGCTCTTGCCTAGGAGATTAATCAGAAAATAGCATAGTAATGCAATATATTATTACGTTAGGTGCCCAAATGCATAATCCTACATTGCTGCAAACATGGATATATTATTTTGCATTCCAAGTTACTTTAAAGATTTTTTTCTCTTCTGTACATCAGCTCTTGAATTAGTTTCATGTTGTAATCTGCTGTGGCATAAGTTCATGGTGATCCTTACTCCTTATTTATTCCTTATTTCATAGAATCATAGAATTGTCTAGGTTGGAAGGGACCTTTAAAATCATCTAGTCTAACCATCAACCTAACTCTGATTAAAAAAAAGATCACTAAACCACGTCACTAAGCACTATGTCAACGCGTTTTTTGAACACCTCAAGGGATGGCACTTCAACCACTTCCCTGAGCAGTCCATTCCAATACTTAATAACCCTTTCAGTATAAAAATTTTTCCTAATATCCAATCTGAACCTCCCCTGGTGCAACTTGAGGCGATTTCCTCTTGCTGTATCATCTGTGACTTGGGAGAAGAGACCAACTCCCGCCTCTCTACAACAGCCTTTCAGGTAGTTGCAGAGAGCTCTAAGGTCTCCCTTCAGCCTCCTTTTCTCTAGGCTGAACACCCCCAGCTCCCTCAGCTGCTCCTCATAAGACTTATTCTCCAGATCCCTCACCAGATTCGTTGCCCTTCTCTGGACCTGCTCTAGCACCTCAATGTCTTTTTTGTGGTAAGGGTCCCAAAACTGTACACAGTACTCGAGGTGGGGCCTCACCAGTGCGGAGCACAGGGGGCTGATCACCTCCCGAGTACTACTCAGCACACTGTTCCTGATACAGACCAGGATGCTGTTGGCCTTCTTGGCTTGGCTTCAATGCTCTTTATCCAATTCCCCCTGCTGAGGGCATCATCATGAACTCTCCACAGCAGCAGGGGTAAAACAGCAAGTGAGCTACAGGGAAATAGAATCTAGAAGCGGGTTGTCCTCTGGAAAATCTCCACTGCTTGCTCTCATGTTGGCAGCTTTCAGCATATTCCCATGAGCAAGATCTTGTACTGAGAGAAACACATTAGAAATGGTATTTTACTTCTTTCTTCATTCAGTTGTAGGCAGATCCTTTCTCAAACCAACTGATGAATGTGATTCAGGAATTCATGCTCTGCCAATTAATACCACAGGATCTATTTCTACACTCTTTTACCTGCTGTAGCCAATGGATTCGGGGGACCCCTGTAAACAAGAATTTGAAAACCTGACACAATTTCCATGTCTTTGGGTATTTCTTGCTTTTCCATAGTTGTTCCCACCTGGCATCAGTTTGAGAGATCAGTATTGTTATTGCACAAGTTACAGTGTCTGAGCTTTTATGCTTGGCTAGAGAGGCTCCCTTGATTTATTGCCCTAAAGATAAAGTATCAGCTATTAAAGTCTGTCCTAGCTTAATCAGATATACATCTCTTTAGTGTACTAGATGCAGTAATATCATGATAAATATCCACATGCATGGGATAATCCTGAATGAACCATTACATACAAACTTACTAAGGCTTTCTAATAATGTAAGCACAGCATTCATTCTCAGCTCAGCACATTTTGAATGCCACTGAATAGTGATCTACATATTTACGGAATAAATTACAGACTATATTCCTCATGCCACTGCTTCATGGGACTTAATTTTCCTTCCTGCACTTTTTGAAACATCTTCTAATGTCACTACCTCCTCTGCACTTTCTGGAATCTCCTCATCTTTGCTAAGACTGTGCTAAATATTGTTTATAATTGTGTAAAGAGGAAAATATACATATTAGACTTTTTACAAGTTATAAAATGTACATCACTTTTCAGAACTGCATGTTTTTATCGAGAGGAGCTGGAATTTCCACCAAAGTGAAACCTGAGACCAGATGATCCCATGGTATGATAGTATGACAAGGGAGAAAGCACATTCAAATGGAATGAATCCCTCTGGACATCAGTGTTTTCTGGCCAGCTACATGATAGCTCTAATACACTGAATGCAAAGAAGAATTTGTGTGTAAAAGGAAGAAGATACCTACTCAACTCAAATATACCAATTCTACTATCAAATTTCAGGTCAGGTGGAATACAGGATAACCTAAATTATAGAAACAACTAAGAGCTACCTATAACTTGGTCTAAAAAGAGATCAGTGGGATTTGCAGATATGACAGGGCTGAGGCAGCAACCTCATCATCAGAACTGCTGGTGCACTGCGTTTCAATACTGTTACTAAGAAATCATTGCACCTTTCCCTTTCTCTGCCTCCATTCAAACTTATTTACACAGTTCACATGTGTGGAATATGACATGACAGGACATACCACTGTTGACAAGTAACTGCTCAGGAGAATTGTCTGACACACAGTTTGCACAGATGATTAATAGAAAACGTCATTGCTTTAGTATTCAGTTTCACATTTACATTGAATAGAACTGCATCTGAGAGTATTAATTCAAACATGCTTCAAGACTTACTTCCCTCTGCCAGGTACCAACTCAGCAGCAAGCCCCGAGCAAGGTCTCATTGTTGTAGTGCCTACAACAGCAATGCCCAGGCAGCCCCGCTCCCAACCTCACAGAAAAGTTCTGTGTGTCCTGAGATTCTGTGGTACCATGACGCTCCCAGGTGCCTGGCATGAAGGTGGTATGCAACCTCCTCCATCAAAACAAGGGGCGTAACAGCTCCAGCACATCCAGGCTCCCCAGAGATGACAAATATTCTAGCTGTGCCACCTCCAGCAAGCCATCAGGAATGAGTCAGGTTTTTAGGAAATTCTGCCTTTTGTTAATCAGAGATTTATCAAGAAAACCCTCCAAAATAAAAAAAAAAAAAAAACAAAACAAAAACCGAACCACACACACAAAAAAAAAGAAACCAAAAAGAAAAAAAAAACCCACCAAACCTCTTCAGTCCAACCGATTGATGTTTTTGTCACACAGCAATGGTTCCAATGTCACAGCGGACAATGTCCACACCTAACCCAGGATCAGACGCATGATATTACTCTCAAGTGCTTCCAACACTGATGTATTCCACGTTTGCAAAAGGCATCACTGTGATATCAATGGAAAAGATGCTATCAGAGACTAAAGCAGTGGTACATATTAACATTACTGACCTGTAAAATTGAGAGATCTGTTATCTTTGATAGGTAGCTATAGCCAGGAAAATCTGAAGACTAGCAATTTACAGGATCTGCCACAAGGGGCGATAGGATCAAATGACATGGTGTACTTTCAAACCAGGATTACTATGTCCTGACAAGTGCTCTAGAAAGACGCTTAGCATCTACCTTGGTTCCTGGTAGAGCCTTGCTGTCAAGAGACCTGAAGTGGCCTCAACAGTACAAGAAAAAGAAACCTCAACCAACAAAAAAAGCCACCATAGAGGTTGGGGGTTTGTTGTGGTTTATTGGGGTTTTTTTAATCTTTAGATGCCAATATTGTATCTTGGCTTGACGTTTGAACCTCTCTGCGGGTGCTGTTTCAAAAAAGTAGTGTCCCTGGAGAATTAATAACATATGATCACTGAAATAACTTTTTCAAGTCACTTGAGTGTCTGTAATTAACATGTTAAGCTGCACTTAAAGAGAGTAAAGTATCATTATACACATTATAAATCATTTCAAATTACTGAATTATTTGTCTGTACAATTACCCAGGTAATTATCTAAACTTTACTAATAAAAGGTTTCATTAACTACCACTTACTCTGGGTAGAACTAACCCATCAAGCTTTCACACTTAAATACATCCACAATGCAAAATACAACGCAAATCTGTAGTCATTTTAAAATAAAACCTGAATTATATGCTGAGCTCAGTTCATTTTAAGGCTGTATTTTTGGTACATAGGGTGCATTTCTACACTGAGCTAACTAGAGATAGACATGCAACATAACGCGTAAGAAAGGAACTGAAATTTTTACCAAAGTGTAACTAGCCAACGTGTATTTTAGGCCTAAGATACAGGGTTGCAATTGAAGAAAACTTACCTGTTGCACATTCAAGAAAGATTTTATACCAGCGTGACTGTATTGGTTTAAAATCAGAGCCTTTCTTCAGCAACTTTACAGTCTAAGCCATTTTCATTGTGGTAGACAGTTTTATGCTAATACAGATGAAAGAATAAGGTGGGAACTAAAACTGTCAACAAGGTGGCATTATCCAAAGAGTCTTTCTAAACAGCACAGGTGTCAGATCATATACATGCCACTGTTCTGAGAGCAATGAAACCTGAGGGTCTTACTCTTTCTAGAGCTGAGGCACATTAGACTCAGATATGTCCCCCAAAGGGGATGACTGTAGCTCTAGAGCCATGGCTAAAGTAGCCTTACACTAAATACAACTGTTACATGATCTCATTATAGGTAAGATGTAAAACTTTGAGGGCTTTGGTTTCTTTCATTTTAAAGCAAGTCAGTAATGACTTTGTCATAGCTAGAACTTGCTGCATATGCAGGATTCTTGCACGCATTTGATACTCTGCTGTGGCCCCAGGTTTGGCCCCATAATCCAGCTACCACATGTCAGCTGAGCTGCAGTAACTGCTGCCACCCCTCAGCAAACACAAACCGAAAGGATTGAGGTGGGATGCGTAAATGCCAGGTCATATTTCCTCCCATTTGCAGGAGACTAAAAGTATGCACATGGACAGCTAGAACACTACAAACATCCCCTCTGCAGCTACCTCAGCTATAATTCAAGCCTCCATCTAAAAACCTCATCCATTTGAGCAAGTGAAGAGATGCAATGTTTTATCCACAGACTCCCTTGTCATTTATAAATTGCACAATCACATTTTTTTTCTCCACAAATCTCACTTCTGTTTACATGGCATACTAGGAATTAGGCACAGAAATACCTTTGATTTTCTGGCCCTGGGAGCCTATGAATTCCCAAACTTCATGCACTAGCTCTTTCCCACTAAGATGTTCCAACCTCAGCTGCACAACTGGTAAATGTACTCTAGATATCCTAAACCCTTCCGACTTCTCAAAACACCACAGCTTAGAGGCCATACTGGTGGTGTTCATATTTTCTTATCCAGCTGATGAGTTATTAGGATGCTCAAGACTTTGCCTAAGAGCTCTTGAACTCACATCAGATATTTGAGGTGGGATATCTGGAGTGGGAATTCCTCAGTCTTTCCAACTGAAGTTGTTCCACTTCAGATGAAACATTGCCAGTCTCTTTAGCTGTGGAGAAGGTTGGGATCTGAGTGTTAGTTTTCACTGGGTTTGTTTTGCAGACTAGGACATATGATTAATGTGTAGCTAAAGACTTTGTCAAAATGCATGTAAAAGATTGCATCTCCCTTCTTTTGAGATTTGTAGGTTCTTACATTCCTAAACACAGAATTGGGCACCTTTGATTTCTTCTTTAATTTTGTGTATTTTATTTCCTAAGTTTTCAAACCACAAATTCTATCATATGAACTAAATATAGTTCATTAATAGTGTTGGAAAGGTCATATTCAGTGCATAGATCCTCACCTCACATGAGCACAGCAATGCTGAAACCTTTTTTCCCCCTCTGAGTGGATTGTTTGGTTCTGGGGTTTTGGTTCAGATCAGTTTTTTTTTTTTTTTCTTAAATCTGCCTGAAGATGACTCCAGGCAAGGAAAATTTCAGCCTGAACAAGGTATTGGCAATTGAAAGACTCATATTGTAACATAAAGCACTCCACAACTCTGACCTCAAGAATCACTATTTCAGATGAATAAAATTATAATCATATATAGACTTACACAGTGGTTTTCATCCTTAAACTCCCTCATAATAGAAGACTATCAGAAACACTGGCTTGACCTCAGCTAGAAAAATTGTCAAAGTTGGGACAGATTTGGCTACCATACAACTTCCAATTCAAGCTATAGCTTCAGAAAAAACTTGCTAATTACCCTGCTCTCACTCTCAGGAAGGGAAGTGTGACATGCAAGACAATCACCTCTGAACCAGTCATAATGACTAGAAACAAACTTAAATTCTTAGACACACAAGCAGAACATCGTACCTTGGAAACACATCTGTAAGTACCTGGAGGCTGAATAGGCCCAGGACCCTAGCCTTTACTTCCTCTCTTGCAATGAGAAAAAGAAAGAATCACATATTCACCTTTTTAAGGTTTGGAACCCCCAATTTTCCCTGTCTTGAAATGCACAAGAGATGGAGATGGAGCATAGCAAGTGGTGGTTTGCAAGGAAAGTTTTATTTTAAGAACAGCAAGTGGCTCATGTAGTCTAAACTTTTCATGAACCCACCATGGCTCAGAAAGCCTGGAGCTCACAGAAGCCCTTGTAAATATTCTACTGTATGTCAGAAGCAACCTAAGTTTTCAATAGATTTAGTCAACTTGAAATGGCAACTCGGTTACTTTTGGAACCTCAGCAAGTACGGAAACTCCAAGAATCATTACAGAATAAATAGTTATCTCGTAAACCTATTTAGGACAAATAGAATTTTTGTTGTTATTTCACTTATGCTTCCTGCTCTCTAGATTAAGAGAAAAAAAAAGAAAGAGAAGGACATCTCTTTCATTCTTCAGCCCTGGAAGCACTTGTGCTTCTGAAGGACATTGGAATGGGAGGTGTGAAGAGGTCTGATAAAATCTGGAGACTAGCAGCACTCAGAGTTGATACAAATTTGGTGCTTACTCTTCGGCTCAAGTTCTTGAACTTTATGAAGAAGCTGTGAGAGCAAGTTCTAGTCACACCAAGGAGCTCTCAATTTATGGCCCATTTCAGTACATTTCTCTAGGATACTTTTACTATCTTCATTGTAGTCTTTATCAATAGGAAATGAGACTAGTACAGGAAATAAGATGCAGAGGGTCAGGGAGATGTAGGTAGGCAGTGGAGACGGGGAGCCAAAGAAAGGATCAGTGGGTTAGTGAAAGCTGCATGACTCTGGATTCATTCCAGCCCTCCTCTGCACAGAGGCTTTTGTGAGCCTCTCTGTGGCTTCTGAAAGGAAGGTCCCTATTCATCCGGCCACTGAAGGAGATCATGCTAATAGGCTCCAGGATCACAAAGACACTCACAACCTGCTGTCATGAATGCAGGTCAGGCTTTGTTTCCTGTGCTGAATGCTTTTTTTCTTTAAAAACTGAAGTGTAGGTATATATTTGATAGAGTTGGTGATTCTTTTGTGTCAGCATTTCAGTTTTTAAAAGGAGGAAAAAGAGATATTGTCCATGTTTTTACAGGTAGATAGAGGATGCATCTCTTGCCACTGACACTAGGTAAAGTTCAGAAGAAATTCCTGGAAATCTGTATGCAAATGTGTAAATAATAGAATGAAATCTGAAATAGTCTAATCTAAAATTAAGACTTATTAAATTTAAGATGAACACTATACATTTTATGCAACAGAAGTGAATTATTTTGGCAGACAATATAAGTATTCCCAAGTTTTCTGAACTGCCATATTGCATCTAAATACTCTGAACTTTTTACTTTAATAAAACATTTGTATTTAATTTCACATTAACAAAATGGATCTGTAATTTTATTAGGCTTGTTAGAAGCAAAAATCTACATTTGTAACCACTCTGTCAAATTTGTCCTTTGAGAGTGATAGAAAATAAATAGTCTATAATGTAAAAAATGTTCAATGCAGCGTGTTTTACATTTCCAGAATTAATTCATTATAATCCATGATTCTCAAGAATGTTAAACTATGTCCTGAAATAAATCACCAAATCTGAAATGTAAACATCATAAAGAATCTGTATTTGAAATCATAGGATTTGGGGTTTGGTGTAATGAGTCTTGTATGTCAATCAACAGATAGATAGTGTCTTCTTTTTCCTACATGATCTCATGAGCACCCATTTTAAGAAATCAATTGCTTAGTGTGTTGAGATAATAGGAACTTTTTGAAGGATATAGTGTGATAAAAATTAAATTAAAGCAATGCTTGAAGCGACAAATGTAAACATCTCCTGAGGTATTGCATGCTGTATCCCAATAAGAGCACAGCTGCAAATAATTTGAAAACTAAATTGTATTTTTACATCAACACGGTTAGAAAAAAATGACTTATTAAGTAATTGCTATTGTGACATAAGCTTTATACACTAGCTGAATTACTTGGCACAGCTAAAACCTCAAACTACCTTGGGAATTTACCACATTCTTTAATTTTCTGATTGATTAAATGGATTATTTGACATTTTGGCACAGCTTTGAAATCACGGCATAACAAAGACTCCTTTCATTGCTCATTATTTTCTCTCTTCAGGCTTACACAGATTCTTTGAAATAAAAGGTTTAAGGTGCTTCTTTCCTGGGTAATTTTTGGTCCAGTTCACATTTTTACTAGCAGTGTCACATTTTCAACTTAAATTCCACTACTGTGTAAATGCAGTTCCTTATAATGACAGTATAACCTATGGAGATATGTAATCTTGAAAAACACTTTTGTACACTTCACAACAGTGTGACTGAAGAATTCAGCATGACTCATTTGCTATCAGAGAGGCTCTTAACCCTTACGCCACTGGCATTTGCTGAAGTGTGGGAAGCTGAGAGAAATGTGGGTGTCTGTTCAGTTTCTGACAATGTTCAGGTTTCTACTGCCCCAAGTGGAAGTAGACAACACCATGCAACAATTTTGGGGGACAGCTCCGAGATAGCCAGGTAGGTTGGAGGTGATTTGCCATCATCAGCTCGACACCAGTGACTAAATACATTGCCTAAATGCACTTAATGTCATTAACAAGCAGTAGCCAGACAAAACAATCTAATTTTCAACGTAACTGCATAGTTCTCTCTATTGAAAAACAGCTCATGGGGGGACCTAGCATGTTATAGGCTGTACTGCTCTATGCTGCTTCTCAAACAGAAGTTTGATAGAGCTAGGTAGCGAGTGCATGGATTAAGTGAGACCTTCAGTGTCTTGTACTCATACATTTTAAGGGCAGAAACCCTTGGCAGTGCTGGGTAGGGGACTCCTGATTTTAAGCCTGTGTTTTTCCTAATGCCATGAATACAATTGAGTCAAATTGCTTTGGCAGTTGCCCTCAGAGGGGCCTGTGCGTCCCCCTTCACAGCTGTGGACAGCAGTCTGGGGCTACACAAATGTGAGGACATGGCTACAGCAATCCAATTGCCATGGCAAATTTCAATAAAAAAAAAATCCCTTCCATGTGCCTGCATCAGTAATGGAGCATAGCTCTGCAGGCTGCTTCTGACCTGCAGGCTGCTTCTCCAGCCTTAAAACTTATGTCAAGCCAAGTATTGAGAGGATTCAAGAAATCCTCTCAAAAAGTTCAGCTGCCCAAGAAAACAATTAGGAACAATTATTTAGGACAAAATTAGGGTCGCAACTTCTACCCACAAATATGGGTAATGACATAACGAGAGGTAAGTTTGTAAGGATATGTAATATCTTTAAGTAAATCATCAGACTGATGAGGAAAAATAGGCATGATATTGGTCATATGCGCTTTTTTCCATGGAAAGAAAATGCTAGTTTTATTTTATCAATAACTGTTGAAGAGTAGAAAACCAGAAACAAGTGGCCCTGTGTTGACAAGGTAGAGAGAAATGACAAAACTCATGTAATGTTTGCCAGATAGTCAAGTTCTGGGTGATAGCTTGTAATTCAAAAAAGTGGATGGGAGAGGACTGAAAAGTAATATACTGTGTATAATATGTTTCAAGAAATCAAGAAAAACAAAGATCATTAGAATATATATTAAATATTGTAAGGGGTACTAAAGCATCAGGCTGAAAAGGCACCCTTCAAACTAATCCTAGGAATTCAAATAATACTGAAAAATTTGAGCAGAAAAACTTATGTATCTTTCTCTGTGAATAGATCCTTCCACGCCTAACACCACAAACTGAAATAGCACCTCAACTTCTTGTCTCATAACGTCGTACCTATTCTTTTAAATCCCAACATGGGGTTGTGGATGAACAGTCAACTGATGCTCACATCAGCAAGACAATGACAGTGCTAGGAGAATAGGTAAGTGCCAGTCTCCAGAAATAGCCTTTCCAATTTTATATTTATACAGCTATTGCAAACTTCTTTTCTTCCCCCAGTGGCATGGCCCTCCCCAACATTTAACAAAGCCTTTCTTACATACAGATTGAATTGCTGTAATTTATTCTCCATGATGCTACCCTTGAAGACTGCTTTAAAGCACTAGCTCCAGCAGAAAACAACTGCCCTTCATTTCATGTTCCTGGCCTTAAAAAACACATTATGCTTGTTTTCAGAGATTTGTACCCTTTCACACGTGACACTCAAGCTGTTTGCATTGTCCTAGAATGACATAAGAAATCCTGCTTGAATCTGAGATTGCCAAGAGGTTGCTTCTCCTGAAAGCTGGCATATACGCTACCTAAGATGTATTTTGAAGGCATAGGTAGCATATTGTCTTGCGCTTGACTCAGTCTGTTAATAAATAAAGAACACGCACAACATGGACATTTACAAAATATTAAACAAAGTGGGAACTTTAACATTTCATCTCTGTGACAAGACCTTGCTTTCTTCTGACAAGTGACTACATTTTAAACATACAAGCACACACTTTTTACTGAAATTGACACTGACAAGAAAAACACTCTCTTTGCCATCATGGCAAGGTGTCACTTAAACCTTTGATTGTCAAGTTCTTATAACACATAATTCAAAGAGGTATTTCTAATGTCATGTTGCAGGATTCATAAGAAACCATACTCTTTGCTCAGAAGAAAAGGAAATAAACAGATCAGCTGCCTGGAGGCAGGGGCAAGGGAAAATGATTAAGGTAGAAAAAATAAAATTTTTCAGGAAAGAATAGAATAAAGAAGTTATCTACAATCTCCATAGATGGACTGCTGCCACAAAGAAAAAAAATAATCCCAAACCGACCCTCTCTCTTCCAACAACCAAAGAAAAGTACATCAGAAACTAACAACTGTGTTTAACGTGACTATTCCAGGGCAGGTCATTACTCACCACTCATGGGTAGAACACCCACGGCACCTGGAGTTGGTTATGAAGTGGAGTCAGTGGATTTACATTAGCAGACACACCATGCAAAAAGGTATCAAAGTGCAATAGCACTGTTAGGCCATTCCGGCATCTGGTATACAGGAATATATTTACCTCTGATGTTCAGAGGGTTATAACTTTCCTGGCATCTCTCTCCATATATCTCAGTGCGCTGCTTTGCAACTCCTGTTTGGAAAACCAGAGCACTGACTTTATTTAGGTAGTTTCCAAAAGCCATGCTTAAATTTTCTGTCTTATCCTGTATTTCATTAGGCAAATGGGACAAATAAAGCTGGCAAGATGAAACCTCCTACAGCGATGCTGAAAGGCATTGTTATGGCAGACATGAATTTGTCCTGCTCACACTCCAGGGAAAAAAGTTTGCTCTCAGCGGACACAAAGTAGTATAGCTGCATTAGCATGACACGGAACCAAATCTTATATTTTCAGTACCTCACAGTAGAAACATGGGCAGAATAAGCCCATGTCAGAGACAAAAAGGTTAGGTAGGCACTCGGTATAATTTATTGGGGAGTGGAGGGTTGGGGGACGTGGAATCAATTTTTCTTTACTGGCAAAATCTCCTTCAGATCGTAGAAAGCATGTATGTTATTCCCTGAGTGAACGTATCACACCAGTTCATACTATTAGATGTCCCCCACAAAAACTGCAGGTATAACAGTGGCCCCAGTGACAAAACGTGCCTTTTGAAACTCAATTCTGAGTTCCCTCCTTTAATCCTTATTATTTGCCAGGGTTGAAGCAATCGTTTGCATAATGAAGTTCATGCTGTGATAATAAACCAAAGTGCCTCAATCTGTTTATACAAGCTTACCTGAGAGTTTAAAACCAGTATCAATGTATTAAGAAAATATGTGCATTGCATTTTCAGAGTAGTTTCTGCTAAAATGCACAGCACGTTAGCTTCCTTTGACCACTGCAGAACCAGAACTACTATTGGAGAATGAACTGAATTCTCCTCAACTGTTAGCAATTAATACATTACTTAGCAAGTTCCAGTCACACCTGTGGAAATTGATTGAAAACAGTGGCATTGCAAAGGAAATAATCTAGAAAGATTAATGACTTGATACTGCTTAAAGTGAGGACTTAATTTTTGGTCAGTAGAGCCTTTCCAAACTGGCACTGACATACAGGGTAAGAGCTCCACTTTAAGATCCCATGTTCAAACGTTTCACTTGGCATTTAAAAGAAGTACTTCAACTTGGAGAACATTTGACTCTAGAAGGAATTTAGTGACAAAATACAGTACTGAAAACATATTCTACAGGTGGGACTGTAGACTACTTTTCAAAGTATAGTCTGCAATAACGATGACTTGCGTATTATTTAGGAGTGACAGCAATATACTTTTGACTGGGAAAAATGGAGAAAACAGTACAGGAGAGAATTTGAAATGATTTAAAGAACTTTTTCCCAGGTTTCTGAAGAGGAATTTCCAAATTGAAATACTATTGAAAATACATACTGAAACCATTTGGGGGCAACCAATGAAGATAATTTTTATCTTAGCCAAATAGAAAGTTGAAAAATAAGCCCAGTTTATTGTCTTGGCAGTACATCCTGTATACTCTTGTGAGTAATTTTGTTAAAATGTAAGGAAGAAAATACTTTGCCTTTTAAGAGGAGTCTGAAGGTAACTCTTTTTACAGGTTTGGGTTTTTTGTATTCACATGGCAACATTGGTGCAAACTGGGATCTACCATCCTTGTAAGCCCAAGCAAGACCGAAATAATTGCCATACAACATCTGTGAATTTAATCAAGGTTAAATTCTCTGTATGCTATTCACTTTAAACCAGAAATTCAAATTTATAATAAAATGGGAAATATACCTCCTGCCTAATTGTTGCTGGGGCTTTTCACCAAAAGATTGTCTGGAATTAATAATGAGAAAGCACTTTTTAGCAGACAAAAAATTCACACCTGAGAGAAATAATAAAGGAGTCAAAGTACTAAAAAATCAATAATGTTTTATTAACATATGCTTCAGAGAAAGAATACAGAAGGAAAATCATAAATAGTTGTATCAGAATAAGTAACATTCCCAAAAATATTCCCAAAGGAAATTAGTATCCAAGAATGAAGCAGGCAGAGCAGTAAGGCAATATGTGAAATGGCAGCACTGTAAGGGAATTGTCAGAAATTGTGTTCTGCCCCCAAACTGTCAGCCTTTATCTCAGTTCCAGAGAGAGAAAAGATCGTGTGTTTTCAGAAAGACACGTAAGCAGGGAAAAGAATTCTTTTTTAATCCCCAGATCACCTCTCAAATTTGCACTCAAACATGGAAATAAAGACCCTGGACCACTTGATAAGAGGGTAGACCTTGCTTTGATTCCTTCTTGATTTACAAGTGTTTAGAAATTCATCGTCTTTTCTTTGTAGTAATTTTGGCATGTGTTTATTAGCTATATTAAATTCTTAGCTTAGCGTTTCATATACAGTGTTATCTTTGGCAGAAAATGAAAGATGTATGAACAATTTAAACACTGAACACTGATGTAAAGATGGATCAGCTCGTTACAAACTGATTTCCTCTCAGCAAACTACGTGGGTGAAGGATGAAGAAACAAAATGCAAAAACATGGTCAACGTGGTGACATACTAAATCATCTTCCAATCATTCTCAATAACTCTACAACTACAGCATGCTATCCTGATGGCCCCATCTGAGTTGATGATTTTTCACAATGTATTTCATGGCTTCCATCCCTACATGAGACTTTATTACTATCACATAGGAATAAAAAGCCATAAAACACTAGAGTGAATTTATCTTGATCAGATGCAATACTTACTTTCTTCACATGATTTCACCACCATTCCAAAACTAACCAATGATTTCATGCTACATTACTGAACATTTTAAACTACATTTCAACGACAAGAAAGACACTGAAATGGTTACATCACAAATTAATAGCGCTTTAGCCTTTAAACACATTCCTACCTACGAGAATCAAGAAACAATCACAAGACACAACCATTTAATTCACTGATAAAAGACAGGACACCACAGAAAAATATCACTTCCACATACATCTTTCAACACATAAGGAAAGACAAGAGACACAAAAGAAACTGGTATAGATTAAAGCTATGAAAGCACCACTACCAGCATCTTTTAAAAACTATTTTCCATAGTAGCTTCCTAGCATGCATTATAAAAAAATCAGACACCATCACTAAGAAATCTTTCAGACATCTGAGCTTAATTGGAGAAACAAAGCAAAATTCCCTGCTTATGGCACTGAAACAGCTACTACCACAGAGCAGCTACCTCATATGGTTCACTCGTCCCTAGGACTCCTACCTGCTTGACTATAATAAATTTACTATAGCCCAAAGTCCATATTTCTCCTGATCAAAGACCAAATGAGACAAATTATAATATACCCTTATTTTCTAAGCCAGACTATGATACTGAGGTCCTGAAAACAGTTATTTATTAATGTAATTAATATTCATCTTCTTATTACTACTAATTGGCCAAGTTGAAACACAAGTCTCTAGGGTCATTGAAAAGTCAATACAATAATTTAACTGCCATTTGAAAATAATTTTGCTTGTATACTTGCAAGCAAACTAAGCTGCATCAGAAATGTCTTGTTAAGCTAAAAGCCTCTGCTTTACCAAAAAATATTTTACATTTTCCCAATCATGTAACCCCACTGGCATGGTACCAATATTACTTCTGATGTACTGTTGACACTAGAACTAAAAATTAACTCAGGTTTGATTTATATACTGCTATCCTTTCTCATCTACCAAATCCTATTTCTTGCATAATATAATGTTGATAGCATAGAAAAGAGCAAGAAATCATTAAATGAAAGGAAGTGCATAAATAAATTCAATTATCATGCATAAAACATGCAAATGATTTAAAGACTGCATATGAAACTCTAGTTTATATTCATTAATCTCGGGTTGCACTTTTGAGGAAGAACGAGACACTAATTGGGTCCAGATTAATGCACTCCCAAACCTTCCAATTTGTTTTTAGGCGAGGGTTAAATGAGATGTATTAAAATAAACACAGCTGCTCACCTTCCCCAACCCTGTTTCATTTGTGGGAGAAGGTGAAAACTAAAAAGGATAAAACTAAATTGTAGGCTTGGTGGACTGAGAATTTGGGCTTTTTCTGGACACCTCAGGACTGCCGCTTACCCACTGCAGCTCCTTTTTTTTTTTTTTTGCTTTCTTTTTTTTTTTCCCCTCTTTTTTTTGTCTTCTTATTTTGGCTACTAAAGTAATTTTGTGCTGTGGAGAACAGGGTTGGTAGTGTTTGGGGCTTACCTAAATCCTGTCCTGTTTTCCTCGATTCCCTACCCTGAGTGATGCTGCAGATGGACCTTTTAAACTTTTAAAAGGAGCTCAGTCCGAAGCTGGCATTTTGCTGCCACATGGCTCCGTTATGTGGGCAATGGGGACTCACAAGAAGACTTGAGCAGTTCAGCTTTGCTCACCCAGCCAGCAGAAACACGACACATAACGGGCGCAAACTCCTCCGACCCGCCACCTGCTCCATTTTTCGCTGCCCAGGGATTCCCCCCAGCCTCTGCTGAATTAGCTGGGTATAAAAATCACTCTCTCTGGATTTCCCCTTCCTTCTCCTCCTCCTGGAGCTGGGTTCTGGTCCCCTCTGCTTGCCAGCCCCCTGAGGGGCACAGGGGGAACCCAAGGACAAGACACCAAAGACAAGGCCATCACCCACAACAGCGGGTGAAAGGGCAGCAGTGTTCCTGGGGCTGGTCCTTCCCCAGGGGAAAGGGAAGCATGTGGGAAGGAAAATGGGGTTTTGGCCCAGAAACAAAAAACAAGGGAAGAGCCTGTGTTCCCTTTCCTCCACTGACAGAGAAAGGTTAAATAAAGTGAACAAAAAAAGGTCACCAAACCAATTTTGTACTGAAACCAATGAATTTGGATGAGAGGCCCAAAGGCGAAAGGTTAGAGTGTTATCAGTGACATAATTTCTCTTCCCTTTTGTTAAAATGATTGGAAATTAAACCCCTCCAACACAATGGGACACATTCTGCAGGGCGGGAAGCATTCAAAATCTTACATTTCTCCAATTATTTTTTAAATGTTATCCTCTTGAACTACAGACATTACACCATGAAAGCATGAAAACACATACATGTAGACTCAAACATATATTCACATATATGGTTTCAGACACAGACCCACTTCTGCTGACAGCCTGACTCTGAGAGCTTTTTATTAGAATTAATTTCTGTATGTTTGCAGATGCTAAATTAGTTGCAATAAATAATAACAATAAGGCTGAAATCCGTCAGCATCTTGACAAATATTCAGAGAGCCATTTAGTAAGGAAATATGCTTATGATATTCATTGCTCCTAAAAGAGAAAATGATTATACAGTAACTAAACCCTAAGTAAGAGCTAAAGATATTCACCTCATGAAGCCATTTCTCAACTAGCCCCTTGGCACTTGCTGGAATTATTCGCAGCACGAGCTCTACTTTTTCATTTTCTGCTGACTCCATGTGGGTAATTTCTTTCTCGTGATTAAAAGTGAGCTTGGCAATTCCTTCAAAGCATTTCCTTAGGTGTGGTTGGACATGGAGTGGATCCTTTGTCTCAAAAAGGATTCCTGAGAGATCATTGCTGCATTGAGAGAAAAAACCTGAAAAAATGGTAAAAAATTAACTTTAGAGGTATTTATATAAACATATTTTACACCAACACTGACAGCAGACAGATGAAATGGACTGTTTACCTTGGAAAGAATAGTCTTTTCTTCACCAAATAATCATTCAAGGCCTTCCTGAATGTCATCCAAAAGCGATTCTGCCTCCTTCAACTTATCCAGCATCTGGGGCTGCGAGATAACCTCGTGGCATTGGTCTCCTTCACTGACTCCTTCGTTATTAGCCTCCTGGTGGGTGAGATAGAATACAGTGAATGTAATAACCATACTTCACACAACAGGCTCTCTCTCTCTTTTAAATTGAAAATCCCCTTATTACAAAACAAGGGGTGTTCTTTTTCTTCTACCTTTAAGTAGGACTGCCACATTCATTGCGTTTTACAAAAACGCAGCTGCTTTTTAAGCTACAGATAAATAGAATCTGCTAGGCGGTAATTCTGCTCAGTCTGAATGCATTATTTTCTAAGTCACTTTGGCAAGGGTCTTTCTATTATAAACTGGAATGAACAAGAAAAGTCCTTTTCTCAACTAATTATGACTACGCTTTGTTCTATACTATTAACTTACAATGCCAGATTGATCAGCTTTTTTTTTTTTCCTTCAGCCAGTTCAATAAATTAACATGCTTTTCCTGGGAAATTAGAGAGCTAATTATTAAGACTTTATAGAATAATGATGAAAATATAAATAACACAGAACAATAAAGAGTGGTGTATCAATAACATTAACACAATCCCTTTGATGTGCACAATGCAACCTCCCATTTTAACGCCACTGATGCATGGACAGGAGTTGCTTTGACTCAATCTACAGAATTTTCTTCTCATAATGACTTGTTAAACTGGATATTTTCTAAGAACTGAGGAAAAAGAACAAAGCTGAAACACCATTTTTCATATACCTATCCCAGGCACCCATTTTGTTTTCCTACTGTTGGACTTTCAATTTATAAAAATCAGGAATGACAGAATAGAAGCTATAAATCTATAAAGACATTAAACAAGACAAACATCAGGACTTATGTTAATATAGCTCTGAGGCTTCTGAACCTTCAGTGATGTAGAATGCTTCGCTTTGACAAAGGAAAAGATACTCAACTACATTCCAAGTGAACAACACCACATTTAGCTCAACTGTTGTTGTAACTACTGGTATACAAACACTCCAAGAAATGAAATGTAAACATTTAGATATTGCTACATGGCTCCTTTTAGACAACATACACTGTGATGATCTGAATTCAAATAAATAAATAAGAAAAATCCTTTCTCCTTATTAGTTCAAGTTTGCTTTCAATACTTATGAGCTAAAAACCACCAGTATGGTAGAAAGACCTGTCGACAGAACTGCTTCTGTGCAGCATTCAGGATTACAAATTAGAAAGAATCTTGGAAACATGAACTTGCTCAGTGAAAGAAAACTCACACTGCCACAGTCTTAATATCCTATTTACATTCAAAGTAATCCCATCTCTAAGTCTTTCTGCCAGAAATAAAGTGTGTTTACTATACATTTTTCAAGTACCTACTGTATGAAGATAGTCAACAACAGTGTCATTGCTTTGGGGTGCTAAAACTTGCTACTTCCATGAGGCATTTCTCAGTCTTCTGATACGCTTGGCAAACTATGGCCCCTTTTGGGTTGCTGGTCTCCATATATGGAGGCCAAACTGGATGCTGGAGTGCCAGGAGAAGCCTAATTCATGTAGAATTAAGAACAGCAAAACTGTTCTACTAAGAAATAACTCTACTTATATCAGTAGAGCTTCTGAGACACAAGAGCAAATGAACCCACCCACACAAATATTCATTTAATTGACTATACTCTATTTTAGTACCAAGCTGTGTGTTTGTGTACACTCAAAATATGTCCTTTCAGATTTTCTCTGAAACAAGGATACTATCTAGGATACTGCCAATTTAGGTATGTTATCTTTTTTACTAAAATAACAAAGGATTTTATGAATTGCTTATTCCTGTTTGTTTAAAAATGTATCTGGATTTGTCCATTTAGCAACTCTTCTTTTCGTGATGTGACAGTAAGAGCACTAAAGAAATAACTGTGAATGCAAGAAGGCTCACCAATGTGAAGTACTGTTTTCCCTAAATTAATATCAGAATTAAACATATTCCTAACAATCTTGTGGCCAACTTCCAGGCATATGACTGGCCTTCAGATTATTGAGTATCCCAGTTTTAACATTGCTAATATCAATGGTGCACAATAAATTTTGATTAAAAAGGAACCTATTTTATTTCAGGTGGATCAATTAAAGTCAATGAAATCGTCAGGTTGCACCCTGTGCTCATCCTCCGTCAAGTACTAGCCAAGAGAAGCTAAGGTTATGGTACAAAATGATTATTTGACTTGACAAACATTACAGCCCTATTAGAGGCTCATTTACACACAGGGACAAGATCTATAAATCCTAGTTCTGTACTCTTCTCATCTGACCACGTTTCCCTACACTTCAGAAGGGAGAATCAAAGTGAAGATGAATTCAGGAAAAAGCAAAAAACAACAACACATCTTTACCAAACCTCTTTGTAGCTGCTGCTTTGCCTTGAAACTATATGTAAGTTAGCTGCATGTGTCTTCCAATATATATCTTGCATGATTAAAAGCAAGTGTTTAACGTGTGCTTTTTGATATGCATGGTCTTTCAATATTCTGCAGGTCATTCAATAGCACATCAGATATAACTAAACACAGACTTAATACTTTGGGGAAGCAACAGCAAAGGGCAATTTTTTATGACTTTCCCCTGCCTGAAATGAAACGAATCTCTAGGTCTAACCATATGGGGAGTAAATTAACAGCCAAGAGCTTACCATCTCTTATTGACAGCTCTCCTCGTGCTGTTCTGGAGTTACTTGTGAACCAGAACTTGAAGTCACTACTCCATAATAGCCTGCATAAGTCACAAAAATGAAACCAAATATCCAACTGAGAAAGAATTTTCTCCCAGATATAAAAATACTTGACATCAAAATACTCTAATAAATATTTTGCTAAAAATGTTCTTTACCTGTTTCCAGTTTTACTTCATGGAGTACAATAAGAAACAAGCCATGCACAAATGCCTGTTTGCCTTTCTCACTTGAATGATTCACTAACTTACTGGGAGGCTCTGTCTCTATTGTTTCTGAGCTCACATCATAAAAACTAAACAGAAATCAATTTAAGAAAATGAACTTTAAACTTTATTTCCCCCCTCAGTATTCTAAAGTAGCACGACCAAGTTGGAAAAGTTTTAAATAATGAAAGTCACTGAAGCCTAAATCACATACAATAGTGAAAGCTGAGATGTGAGATGGAGATGAAATCTAAAAGCTAATTAAATTCTACAAGAGCCTCTCAAAGGCAACATACCAGCTTAGCCTCCCATGCTAATATTTCGTTTTGAAGGGTGCAGTAAATGGAGGGCCTTTCATGGCTGCATATTTCACAATGTGATCCACCAGCTAAACCTGAGAGGGGAGGAAAAAAAAAAAAAAAGATTAGATGCATGGATTACTGTACTGAATAGATGCCAAGGCCAAGATAAAAAGAATAGATAAGTTAGGGCTTCTGAGGAGCTAAATTTGAAGCCAACCAGCAAAACGGATTGAACCTTATTACCTTTAGTCACTGAGAAATTCCCTAGACAGTTGGATGTAATTTGAAAAGGTCAGAAAAAAATTTCCTTCACAGTATTATTGCTTCATGGTTTAAGGGTGTACATTTGTGAGATGCCAGCTCTAATCATTTTTATTGACTTGCTCTAGAGAGACAGACAGATGCACAGGGAACAAGACAGATGGATAAGACATACCCTACCTTTGTTTCCAATTCTACAACATATCACAGTATTAGGTATGTTTTAATGCTAGTAATTTCAGTTTATCCTTTGCCACCTCTGAGAAGAATGTGCCTTGTTTCTCTAAGTCAGCCACAAAAGGGAAAAAAAACAAACCCTGTGCATATCATTGGAAAACTTGCCACATTTTTTCATATTTGATCTGAGCGTTCATTGAATTCCATGTGAATCTGAAACACATAACTGAAATTCAGTAAGTGTAATAGGATTTTCTAGACAATTTTAGGTATGCTCAGCTGATTTTTCTTTTCACCTAAAGGAGAGCGGTTCTCACTGAGCAGATTATAAAAATGACCTTCAACACACTGACAGTATAAGCTTTGTTATCAATGTAGCTGTTCTGGAAAAAAAAAACCCACAAAAAAGAAACCCCAAAAAACAGCCAACCAAAACAAAACAAAAGAAACCCAAACCCACCCCAATTAAAAGCATTTAATTCTTTGACTTAGCATACACAAATGCTTGTAATCAAACATGAGCATTTCATAACATTACACTTGCAGTCAATTTTTTTGTCATGCAATTAAAATCAAAGGAGATTTAACAACACAAAAGCGGAATTATCCATTCCAACCCCTGAAAAAGTTTAATTAACATTAGATTTTCTTTTGCTCAGAAGACATTTGTCTTCCATTCATAATACAAACATCAGTATTCACTGTATCCTGGCTCCGAATGCACTGCAGAGGCAATTTTAATGGCCATTAAAGTACAGCTCTGTGAGTTCTTCTACTGAATTATGTTTATGGAGCCCGCCTGAAAGCTGACTAAAACTGTTTCCACTTGGATAAGAAAGCTCTTTCCATATGGTCATATTCCCTCCCCTCAAGCCCCATACATTCAGACAGTAACAAGAAAATGCAGCAGAAGAGTTGCATATATATATATATTCACTCCCCCAGAACTTTATAGCTCTGAAAGGAAAACAGAAAGTTTTAGCTGCAAGGATGAACAAAAAGCATGGGGAATTGTTCCGCTAATGGAAGCTGATACTTTCAATTGAAATGGGACTGTTCCCCAACAGAAAAGATACGTGGACCATTTAAACATAACACTTTCTTCAACAATTTAGGAGGAAGCTTTCAAAAGAACACATGAGCACCTGAATATATGGAAAGGGAGCTGGGGAAAAGTAATCACATATTAGATTATAAAAATTGATTTAGACTCTACCACTCTTTTTTTTTTTTTTTTTTTTTTTAATAAGAATCCCACTGTTAGATTCAGGTTGATGCTGAAACGGAATAGGAATTTAGTTTTTTAAGTTCAATGGTGTGTAACTACAGAGGAACCCTCCAGTTTCTGTGGCAACATGACAACACTGTGATTTTTATTTCTCTAACTTTTTTCCAACAGGAATGACAGAGAAATTAAGTTCTGTCATCCTCCTGATCTAAGCTCAAAGATGACCTCATTAACCCTATGAATCTTTTTGCCAATAAACCCCCTTATTCATCAGGAAAATAGGAAATGTTCAAGACACAAATATTTAATGTTAGAGACTCAGTTTCCCAGAGAATATTCCTCCAACGTATTCTGATGCCATCTACAACACAGTAATGTGATGCCATCTCATTCCATCTTTGCAAAACCCTCAATTTTGTCTCCTTTTCTTTTTTTTTCCTGTCTCCTCAGGAGCAGTGCACGCTGACAGACATGTAACTTAAGCCCTGATTCATCATACCAGATGTAGAAGGGAAGGATAGCAAGAGTGACAGCACTTCTGTTGCACTATTAGTAGAGTCCACTGTCTGGAGGACCCAAGTAACACCACTAAGGACATCTTGGCGTGGTTTTAGATTCAACAGTTCTAGTTCCTGTGGGAAAAAGGGATTCTACATTTTTGTGTATTTGTTATCTCCTTGCTGATCATTTATTAACAGAGGCATAGGATATTTTATCTCGCTTCTTGGAAGTGATGCTGCACGATCTCACATATTGTCCCCTCTCAAACTGACAGGATTCAAAGACCATTTAAAGAATGGAGACAGTGTCTTTAAGATTTTCAGTATGGCGTCCTTCTCATTCTATCTGAACCAAGAAACATGTAGGAGAAACTGGGACTTTGATAGGACAACCAGCTCATGATACTCTATCCAGAGAGAGCCAAGCTGATCCTATCTAATCCTCACACATTGGCAAAAACACCCTCTCCCTTTTTATAAGACTGTTTGCCTTCCATCTGCGGCTTTTATTTGCCATGCTGAGGGTAAAATTACACAAACCTCAAATTATCTCTAACTCTCACTGTAACAATTAGGTTAGTTAACCACGGAAACAGATTGCTCAGAAAGGTGAGAAATTTGCAGTTACTTCTAATCAGGGTCTATTTTTAAACAATATTTTCGCAGTTCAACCACAAGTTGTTTGGTTAGGTGCAGAAATTACACTTCTCTCCTTTCCAGCCTTTAAATTTATAGGGTTGGGACCCAAGTCGAATGCCAGTTGATGTAACAGGATTGCAACACAGCAGTGATCTTGTAGGGTTTCTTTTTGTCTTCCTGTGTGTGACCAAGAGACAACAACTTTTATAAATAATAAATTTGGAAATAAAGACCTCACAGTCCTGTGTCCTAACAAAGACAGAAATTGTAACTGCCTTTGTCTTGTGAACATTGAATTACTGAAATCTGTTCAGCACGTGATTTTACTTGTAGCCAATGAAATGGGAATCCACACAACAAATGTGTTTTCTACTGGTAGCACATACCCCTGCAAGCTACAAGACAGGTATTCCTGTCTTTCATTAGCTGACTTGAATGCATCATCCCCTTCATTTCAGATACGAAGTCCCTCCTCCCCATACATCTGATATCAAAGTGAAATGCCATTTGTCTGCCCTCACCAACAGCCAGACTCCTCACAGGACTTCAGGGCAGGCTGGATTCTCCTTTCTGTTTTACCAAGTCTAGAGGCTACCCATGCACTCTTCAATTTTGTTCTGATCAGCACAGATACCCAAGTTGGAATCCTCCTCTTTAAAAAAAAATCCAATACAAAACAACAAAAAGATGGCTATAGAGAATGCCCCAGACACAATGCTAGTTTTAAATGAGCTCCAGCATCACTTCGACCTGCAGCAGGCCCTGTTGCTCACCTACATAGCGCACACAAAAGAATTAGGTAACTATTCTACAGATAAGGAAGGAAGGCTTGAGAGATGGCTATGAGTATCATTATTAAGATTAACTCCTATAAGCAGAGTTAGGTGGTAGCTAACTGTTTTATTACTTCCAAGTACTCTAACAGGTCTTCTACTTTCTGAATGGACTAGCTACTGGAAAAGGTTGCTGACGTGTTGGTTTTTTTTTCTTTTTTCTTTTTTTAAGCTCAATATAGAAAGGTTCTCAAAGAAAGCACAGCATCTTACATCATACTGGTGCAGCTAAGCCTGTTTTGTGTTCTTCAGAATATGTCTGAATATCAATGATCTTAAAGGTCTTTTCCAACCTAAAAGATTCTATGATTCTACATCAGTTAAACATTTGCTAACCATTTGCTCTGTCTAAAAATTCCCTCTGTGATGGGTGCAATTTGAACCTGTTATTTTTTGCTATACAGAAGAATTAAAACACTCTCAAAAAAGGCTGTAATACACTTATTAGATGTAATGTTTATATCTTAAATACCAACTAATTCTCAAAATAAATTAGACCTTCTTAAAGACAGAAGGAAATACATCTCAACTTGTGGATTTACTATGCATAAAAGTCCATCTTGCCAAATTCTGTCAGTGAACACTGATTGAGCTCCCAGTTCTAATACCATTAAAATTAACTTCCAACAAATTAGATTTGGGAACAATGAAATGCAATTAAAATACTGTATATGTACTACAGCAGAAACAGATAATATTTTATGCATGTTTAGTGGGAAGAAAGAAAGAAAATCTTTACTTGTTATTAAAGTCACTAATGAAGGGATCTCTAAAACTATATATAGGTACAGGAAGAATTTATAACCTTTTCTCTCAGCACTTCAACCAGCGATTCAATCTTGGCTGATCACATGGAGAATGCAAACCTGAATATTTTAATATCAACAGCTACTAACATACGAATTCTTCTGTCCTTCTGACATGAAAAATTACTATATCTTTCCAATCAGCAGTAATTCTAAAAGCATTCTCTGAAATGCAGTCTTTAATGATTTGGGCATTACACTTAAAGTTTTAAGCCTTTCACCTAGTTTTCAAGAGTAATATTTAAATCAACAGCTAGAAAGAATCTTTCTTTAGTGTATTGTTGAATCTTCTCCAAGTTGTGCACACCATAAATAATTATTTAACAAAGTTGAATCTCAATTTTTGTACATTTGGTTTTTGTTACTAGAACTGACTCTGGAACCCAGAACACATGGGTGAGTAAACTGCTTGGCTGCCCTACAAAAGTATAATGGAGGTGCAGCCAAGGTTCTCCTCACGCTGTTCGTCATCTCATCGAGCAATGTAAAGTTTATATAATGCAACACAGACACCACAGGTTTCTTTTTCAAATTTCATATTGCTAAAAGATGCATGTCTTTTTTTAGGCCTCAGGACATACTCTGAGTCAAGTTCCCTCTCTGTGGGTTCTACTCTAAAAATTTAACTCTAAAATCATTTAAATCTAGTAGCCATGGTAAGAAAACCTCTTTTTAAGGCCAGGCTTTCTTTGATGTCTACTGTTAATTTGGGAGTTTGATCATTTCTTTGACACAGATTTGGTGAACTGCTTTTTGGCTTTCTGAGCTGAAAGAGCGCTGACCCCTCTTCCAGCCACATCAAAGCTAGATAGCAGTAATGTGCACTTTCTTTTTGTTGGATTCCCTTTTTTGTCAAGCAAAACCAGTCTTTCAGTTATGTCATATGTGTATATAAATTCATATATATCTATAGAGATTTAATCTTTATATTACAAATAAGGCCCAGAACGAAGGACCAAGGACTTACTGTACGAGCAAGAGCGGATAGGCCTGTTGCCCTGAAGAGCCTTCCATTAGGTTAAAATCCATGGTGTTTTGATTATTTTTTGGCTGTCCATGATAGTCTTGTGACATTTCATTATTTGTTCACTTACAGTACATTTGTCATTGACAAACAAGCACAAACTTAAAATGGTACTGTTGGCATTTATGCCTTTCCTCCATGCCATGCTTTTTGTATGAATGCATTATTATTTTTCATTATTTGTATCACAGGACTGCCTGGAACCCCCAGATGAGAGCACCACACTGCAGCACAGCCTAGAACCCACCACATTCTTCACTTTGCTTTCTCAGAGGCCTTAGAATAGATACAGATGAAACAGAAGTTGGAAATGAAAGAGAAACAAAGTGACGTGCCTAAAATCTTCCTTTTATCTCACCTCCACGCATGCATGGACACACACTTTTTTTGAAGAGATGAAAGAGAGCTTACAGAGAAATATATTGTACAAGTAAGGAATCAAAGTTTGTGCTATAATGAGGAAATGAGGAAAGCATTAAGATTGTGCGTAACATTTTACAACACACTGACATCGTTGAACGCAGATTAAAGTTGCGCAGGTCCAAAAGGAAAAGAACAATAATGGCAAAACCATTTTAAAGTTATACAATCTAACTGCAAAAAAAATAAAAAAGGTAGGTAACAATAATATCAAGATTTTATTTTACACATCTGAGAGCTCATGCACTTGGAAGGAAATATTTTGTTCCACTGGGAATGTGGCTGAGCCTTCTTCCTTCTTTCCAAAAGTACAATTTCCATTCTCATACCCAGAGAGAAAATTAACATAAAAATAGTCTCTGATTTAAACATGGTCTGATGCTACTCTGGAGACTAATAAGCATACAGAAAATTTGCATCTAAGAGAAAAAGAACTTTTTTTCAGGATATTTGCAAAAAGATACTGATAATTGTTTGGGAATGCTCCAAATTTTGGAACAATGGTCACCCAAAGTGGAATTGGCAAGAAAAAGAAGAAAAAGGTGGTGAGAGATTTTATAATTTTTTTGCAGCCATTTTGATAGGCTGTACACTTATATATACATACACATACAAGTATACCAAATACAGATAAAAACACACTCACTATACAATGCAAAACACAACTTTTCAGACAGGCCTTTTCAGTAGCCTAAATGCACTCAGGCGTATTTTTATCTGGTCAACCATTTTTCCCCCTGAAAATCTGTAGGCTTGGAAAAGCCATTATTCAAAAATCATGTATTTTATAGTAGATATTCACCCAAATTATATGCCCTACGTTTATGGCATCATAAAAATATCACATGCAGATTGGTTCATAACCACCACACAGGCAGCATTTAGCATCTATATACACACTTAGGAAAGAATCAAACTAAATGCAAACATGCATACCGCTTGTTCTGTCAGTTTGAACAGCTGACAATTGACACTTGATGTAGATCATTAATAGACTTCTAACATAAGAAAACTTACTGTCTTATGTTGGGGCTTTATTCATTTCATGATGGTTCTGTCTGAAATAGGAACTAGCCCAAAGTATGGATATTATAGGTTCACACGTGCACACTCACACAAATATACATACACAATATTTGGTAGAAGAGAGGGTTGCAGCAGCATTGATTTAATTGTCAACAGCCAGTGTAGATGGAGGAAGCACAGTAATAAATCAGGGATTATTGGAGATGATGTAGTAAAAGTGGAACTATGCAAGGCATAAAAGATGACAAGAACTTCCAGCTTAGTGTGGTTGACAAAGGAGCTAATAGGGTTAACTGAGAAAGGAATTTATTTACATAGCTTCAGTCTTTCTTTCTGAGCATCCCTCCTGCATAGACATGGACAACCACACAAAAAGCAGAGTTTCTCTAAGCTGACAGAGAAGACAGTACTGACTCATTCTATTTTTATCTCCCTTACTATCTTATGTAGTTATATATAGTTGAAAGTAATTTTAAATTAAAAGCAGATTGTATTGCAATTCATGTATAGAAATGTAACAGGAATGATGTAGTCTCTATTAAAAAACAGAGAAAATTTTAGAAAATTTAATTTAAAAGTAGATGTAGTGAAGAACAGTGAAGAGAGAAAGAATTATTAGTTATCAGTCTTGATTTGATGGAAGATTGCGGACAACACACGCGTAATTGTACTTGCCTTTTTGACATAAATACTAGTGGCTTGTAATTTAGACATGAAGCAAATTAATGGATGAAAAACAGGTTGAAGCTGAATCTGAGCAGAAGAGAGATGACAGCAGAGAGAGAAAAACATTTGGAAGAGTTTACATACAAAGTGAGTGTGATTAAAACCATTACACAGAAATAGTTGATTAAGTAGGAGTCTGCAAGTCTTTTTGAAATCCATACTGACACAAGACTTAAAAAAAATTATTCACCATTGGTAATTGTACTTCTAGATGTGTACAGTAGCCTACTAGATTGACACTTTGGGTTTGCCCATCAAAGGTGAAAGATCTTCTTTTCAGGTGCACAGCAACACTCATATGTTATTAGAAGCAAATAGCAGCTGGAATAAAACAACACCAGCCAAAGACTCATGGGCAGCCTAAAGATCTTAAAGTAGAAGGGAAATATGATCAACAGGAGAAAACAAAATTACCAAAATTGCGTACCAGCCATAAGAAGAAAGGGACAGAGAGGAAAGAGGATCAGGGTAAATGATGAGATACGATACAGTTACAGTACAAAAACAGAAGTCAGAGTGAAAGTAAAAACAGCAACTGGACTATAGGCGAAAAGGAGCTCGGAGAAAGGGGCCTCATAGAGCCTGGAGGACACCAGAGGACTTCACTTTTGACAGAGTCCTGAAGCATGAGTTTTTAAACAGGGACCCTCCACATTAATGGATACTTGGAGCTGGATCATGACCATAAAGAGAAAAAATATGTTATATATGCTCCTCTTATTGTTTGGGAGTGTTAATTGCATAATGTTATACAATTAACTTCAAAAACAGAAAACATTTAATTGATTTAAATGCTATAGATTCACTGGAGAACAACATACTCAGTTTAGCAACAAGAAATTGTGCAATAGATGTAGACTAAAACTGACTTAAAAAATCGTTGAAGTAACTGAACTATAAGTGCTTTTGTGAAAGTGAACTGTAAGGTGTTTCTGTAAACTTGTAACAAAAAAAGTACTTTAGAACACAAGCAGACCACATCTCAAAAATTAAGCATATTAAGTTAGGACAGATATGAAAAATGTCAAATATTATTTACAAAAGCAAAAGATGCTTTTCGACTTGCAGTCTATAAAAAGATTTTCGAATACAGCAATAACATGCTCTTTGTTTTAAGAAGTACCTTGGCAAGACAAAGAGGTAGCCAACAGAGCCAATACTGACAGGTTAATTGCTTTGAAGGTCAGAAACATTGCACTGAGTTCACAACAGCAGAAACCTTGAATCCAGTAGAAATATCAGAACAGAGGGGATGAATATGTATAGTCACTCAACTCATTCACAGAGCAGTAATCAACACAACACAGTGCCTCATCTTTCCTTCCAAGTCAGCTCTGCATGACAAGAATTACAATAACACAGGCTGCATACAGCAAAAGAAAAGACCATAAGCATTTAAGGAGAAGATTAAAAGAGACCTTCTGCGTTAGCAGCAGGTTGGTCTTTCTGATGTAGAAGAATAAAGTGAAATTCAACATGAATGGTTGGGTTAGGAGCAAGACAGATGAATGGAAAACAAAGTTGCACCTAAGCAGTGCTACAAACCATTTCTATTCTTAGATGGGCTTCCAGAGCCTAGCCAGACCTGTATTGTCACTACATGATGTGGGGATGAAAGTCCTGTGAAAGTGGTGCCAAGTGAGGAGGAGCTAGAGTCTCCTTTTCTTTTCTTCCTCTTTGGTTCACGTCTGCAGTTTGTGTTAGGTACATTTCATCAGAACAAAATCTCCTGTATACTTAGGACGTTTTTATTATGGTGCTTACGCTCATAGCTTTCGCATCTTCTGCTTTAAAGAACTTCAGTTCCAACAGACCAAAAAGGGTCTATTTTCCATAGGAATTTGATGAGCACTCTCTTTTATTGCTGAAGATTCAGGTTGAGAAATAGTAACAAAACAGGGAATCAAACATTACACTTTTTTTTTCCTCTACAATTTTTATGTCCCTTTTATTTGAGAGTTGACTTCATACCTCATAAGACATTGACTAATTTTGGAATTACAGTGCAAAGCCTAATGAAAGAAATAATACAATCTCATTAACATTATTGGATCTCTTTACTAAGTAATCTTGTGCATAAATTGGAAAATCCATAGTTTGGACACAGCAGGTGACCGCTTTTGGGTGTCAGAAGGTACCAAACATACCTTTAGTTGGACGGAAACAAGAACCCATTGAAATGCTAAGCCAACTTTGGCACCTGTATCATGTAGATGCCCTGAGTAGCAGCTAATCAACCAACTGAATTAAAGGTTACAGAGAGCTAGAAATATCATTCAAGTTCTATATGTTCTCACAAATTATTCATCTGCTATTGCTGCCACTAAGATTCTGGCCTGAACTTCTATGCTGAAGGCTAAAAGTAAATAGCACAGACTCCTTTCTCACTGATTTTTCTCTCAAACGATGGTTGAGTAAAGGTCAAAGTTCAGAGAGATTTTCTGCATCAAGTGCTGGCTTTCCATCTTTACGTGGAAGTTGCTACCTTATTTTCTTTGAAAAAAGGCCTTGGTGGATTCTTTTAAACAACAGACTAATCTGTTCTTGTTTTCCTCTACCAGTCTACTTGAAGATCATCACCTGCCCAGAAGAGTTTACCTCTGAATCGTTTATATAAGTATTTTACTAGTGAAAGCAATCATTGGATGTAATTTTTCATTAGTTTTTCCAGCTCCATCTTAAAACTAGTTTGGATTTCTGTGTTTGCCTCTTTCCCTTTCCGTGCTCTAGAAGGCGATGCTTCTTTTGGAGCAAGTCCAGAGGAGGGCCATGAAGATGATCAGAGGGCTGGAGCAACTCTCCTATGAAGACAGGATAAGAGAGCTGGGGCTGTTCAGTCTGCAGAAGAGAAGGCTCTGGGGAGACCTTATAGCAGCCTTTCAGTACTTACAGGGGGCCTACAGGAGAGATGGGGAGTGACTCTTTATCAGGGAGTGTAGTGATAGGACAAGGGGTTTTAAACTTAAAAAAGGTAGATTTAGATTAGATATTAGGAAAAAAATTTTTACCATGAGTGTGGTGAGACACTGGAACAAGTGGCCCGGAGAAGTTGTGGATGCCCCATCCCTGGAAGTGTTGAAGGCCAGGATGGATGGGGCCTTCAGTAACCTGGCTTAATGGAAGGTGTCCCTGTAGGCAGGGGAGTTGGAATTAGATGATCTTTAATGTCACTTCCAACTCTAACCATTCTACAATTCTCCTTCTCATTCAGTGTTTCAGCTACACCTTGATTAAGGAAGTCAAGCTCTATTAAGGGTGGTGGAGCACTTCCCATTAAATGGTCTAGTTTAACATTTTATGACTCAGAACGCCTGATAAATATGATTTATTCAGGACAAAAGCTCTTTACCAGGCGAGATGTCTGGAATGAAGAGACAGTTCACTAGAGAGGATCACTCATATTTTGCAACTGTATTAGGAATGAAGTGATTCTTTTATCATAGTGGTCCAAACCTGGCTTGCACCACTATTGTTCTCCTCTTTAGACCCACTTAATTGCCAACTGAATAATGCTGTTATCTGTGGCTGATTTATTTAGGAATATGTTCCATCTGAAAAGCCTACACCAATGAAGTACAAGAGGGCATGACTAAAGGATTCAGGTACAAAGCTTAGGAGCTTAGATAATTACTTGTAGATGATCAGCTCTACATGTCCACTCACACAAAACCAGAACTACTGAGCCTTTTGAAAAAAGAATATTGTGTTCCCAAAACTAAGTAACCAGGCCAAATTATATTCACCACATTCACCATAACAGTGAAATAACAGAGTCAAGAGAGCTACCCCATTGTAACACACAAGCACACAAGAAAACAGATTCTGACCAATTTATGTCAAAAGATTTGACACTTTTTATAATTATAACCATAGCTACCTACATTGAATTAGGACCATTACAGATATCTTGAGAACATTTACTCAAGAATTGTCCAAATATGAAAATCAGAACACTAGAACTGTAACTATTTTTTTGGTACAAATATTTAGCCACAGAAATTATAATCCTTGCTTTGCATTTTGACAAGACATTGTGGGAAAAGCTTGTGATGGAATTACTGAGTTTCACATGGGAGCTGACCTCTGAATATTTAAGCTCTGAAACAAAAGTAAGAATAAATGGATTGAGGACTGGGCATATGCAGAATAGCTGCTGATCTGTATTAAGAATATTTCAGAAAATGTATATGCTCTAGGTATTCTTTTATACTAGTTTCAAACTTATTTACAGTTTTGCATCCAACAGAACTATTAAGAGGAATTAAATGCATTATCTGAATACCTAAATCTGTATTGTTCTAAATAAAATTGAGAAAATAATTTGTAGTTGTACTTCACAACACAGTTTAATGTAGTGAAAATCCTTCCTACAACAAATTGACTGAATCCTCCTCTTATTTAAAAAATTTACTTCTTTTTTTTATTGTTGCAAAACGAAAAATTTCTGTTGTTGCAAAAGATCTCCCTGCTAATGAGATCTGTTTAACCTTTGTGTTATTTGGTTCTATTATACTTGCTATCTAGCTTTATTGAATTTGCAAAATAGTTTGTTTATCTTCATTCTGGGAAAGTAGGTGGCTATAATTTGCAAATATGTTGGTCAAAAATAGACCAGTTATATGTTCTTGGCTGGCACATTGTCAACGAATACAATGAATCTCTCCCTCCTCTCTCTCTCTCACACACTTCTTTCTCTCTCACATGCACACACTCAAAAATGTCTCCAGTAGAGTAAAATATTCACATTAATACTGGAAGCGATGGAGAAGAACCCCGGCCGACATCCCATCTGTTCCCATGAATTAAATTTAGAAATCATATGTAATATAGACATTTCTGTCTGAATATCATAAAGCCCTGACACATTCAGGCTTTCATTAAAAAGCTCTGAGATGTGACTTGAATAACAATCTGTCTTAGCTAATTAGTATTTTCAGTTTAGCATATTCACTTTCAGACGTATTGCTGTTTGCACATGGTAATTTAGGTAAACAGAGCCCATCCACAGCTGCATCAATTAACACTGCTAATCAAAACTGAATTCAGGTAATTAGGCACATTTATGCAAAAAGTGTGTAATTTGTGGGGAAAGCTAGATTCTTCAGTAATATTTCAATAAGTAGGAGTCTCTTTTTGCAAATAAGACAAGGAAATAACAGTAAATCAGCTCTAACCTATACGTGATGCATACCCAGTGACAAATATCTAAATTAAATCTCACTAATTGGTCTGTATTTTCAGAAATTGGAACTATATTTTTTCATATAAATGTTTTCCTCAGTGTTTCTATATGGAAAAGCAGACTCATTTCTGACTAAAGGTTTAGTGATTATTCAAACAGGACTTTAAAAGTTAATGTTTCCTCAAGCAGTTTTTGAACTGTTGAACATAACGGTCCAACTTGTTCTCATCTCCAGTCAGGCAATTTTTAATGAAAATTCCCTCACTTCATTTTCAATTTAATTTCATCAAAGAAGGCATATTTTAGTTTACTTTAAAGAAAAGCTTCTAGAAATTACATTATTGAAATAGGTGATGGAGGAAAAGTAGTAAATACTTCAAAAACATTCTGCCTTGATCCACAAAGTTTTATGAGAGGAGCTGCAAGTTTCACATCCTTTCCTTCCCTTTCCTTCACTCCAAAAGCAGAATTTGAAACCATCCAAAAACTACAAAAACCATCAAAGCAGTGTAAGAAACTGTATAATCATAACAGAATTTTCATTTCTACTGGAACGGAAAGAAATGTTCATTGTAACATTATACTCCAAGAGTTTTCATATGGAGCTATTCAAGCTATTCAAATTCAGTTCTCTGTTATGTACTTTTCAGAAAACTACACAAGTCTGGTGGATAAAAAATGCAGTTATCACCTTGTAGCTAATCTTCCATAAATTTTAAGACTGACAAAAAAAAAGTGCAATTACTTTTTTACTTAGGCAATTACTGTTTTTATTAGAAGCCTAAAATAAATCTACCATTTTTGCCAACTTCCACCTCATTTATTCTTTCCAAAACAAATATGACAAAATAATTTTATTCCAAACGAGTATAATACATTTACTCAGACTAATCAGCATGTATCTTGTGCTCTTACTTCATGGTAAATTTTGGAGAGGGATATAAAATACATTTTCATCACACATAGATTTGCAACATGGAATATGTAAGTTTTGCTAAAAACTTCAGTGTAAAGAAAAAAACTTCTTCAGAACTTTAAGGTCTAAGCCAATATAGCTACTGAAATTGCAGTGTGTTTTGCAATCATATGCATGCAAGTGCATACATCACTACTCAGAAACTTTTCTCTGTATGGAAAAGTGTGATTTGTTCTATTATGAAAAAATATATGAAATATGCTTAACATATTCTATAGTTAAAAGGGTATCAAATCTCCAATTTTCATTTAGCTATTGGCAGAGTAGAATACTGAGAGAATACTGACAGTGTTCAGAAGAAAAATAAAGCTTGTGGAAGAAATACAATTCTGAAGTATTTTCTATTCACGTAATCACAGTGACTACTGCTGATGTAGTGAAATGCTAGAATGCTTAACGGGACCATCTCTAACCAATTATCAGGCCAGCTTAAAAGTATATGCACTTCCCTATGCCATCCTTGCTGGGAGCAATGGGAAACAACGTTATAACTTCACCTTTTTTCCATTTTTCTCTTGCAAGAGAGAAACACTCACCTGTGTGTCACACCACATGCTAAGCAGCTGTGCGATCTCTCACATGGCTTATTAACATTGACATACAGTGTATATCATCAAAACA
>JAOXNO010000001.1:50119156-50166966 GCA_028565335.1 Limnodromus scolopaceus | reverse complement strand
GAAGGGACCTCTAGAGATCATCTAGTCCAACTCCCCTGCTAAAGCAGGATTGCCTAGAGCACATTACTCAGGACTGCGTCCAGGAGGGTCTTGATCCTAGCAGAGTTTTAGGGCAAGAGGAAATAACAGCGTAGGAAATGAATGAGGGACTTGGGAAGGACAGAAAAACAGAAGAGGCTGCCGTAAAAACTGATTCATTTTTCTGGACGGTGAACCAAACGCATCAGATGCATAAGGCTATCCATAGCAGTATCTCCAGTCAGCCACCAGCATAGAAGTGACCAGGTTTTTAAGCTGTCAAAACAGATCTGAGCCAGCAGAACTGGAAAACAAACAGGATGGTCTCTGACAGGTCCAGATTGACAGTTATTTAAGAGTAGAATGAAAGAAGGATCAAACTTGGTACCCCAGAAGCACTAACGTTTGTCCATTTTCAATAAATACATCAGGTTTTTCTCTCACTCACACTTTTTCATTACTTCAGAGTCCACTGTGAAAAAATACGGAATTAATCTCACTGACCCTCAGCTATTATAAACAAGGCAACTAGGCTCTCCTCTGTTACCACTAGGATGAAAGAGAGCATGACAGGGATTGCTGAGCATGAATTATTATACCCATTTCCGTACTTAGATACTGGTGGAATGACTTCTCCACTGGATGTACTTCTCTCTCTATTAGCTATCATGCAGACTACAGAACTGGTCTGAATTCAGTTTTAACCCTGCTTGGAGCAGGAGGTTGGACTAGTTGACCTCCTGAGGTAACTTCCAACCTGAATTATTCTATTAATCTATAAACTGACTGAGGCAAAAGCAACATAAATAACAAAAGTTATGAGATGATCGAAAATACATGAATTATATATGCAATTCTTTCAGGAGGGCAGGGCAGCTCTTCTGGGTAGTTTGGCCCACACCTTCATTAACACTTTTGAAAAAGCAGCCAATTTTTGATTTGTTTTCCCCTCCACTGAGACAAAAAGATGAGAATTACCAAATCACCTATACAACAAGAGGTTCAGAGAAAAGGAAACACATGAAAGGGAATATACAAAGAAAGTATACAAAGACCTTCATGGAAGCAACTAGACAACATAACCTGGTATAGGAGGAGAAAAGAAAAGTGAGTGGTAAAGGAAAGGTAAACTCAGAGACAGGTAAAAGAAAAATTTCCTTAGAAGGGAGGGAGATACAGCAAAGGCTAGGCCACAGTTAACCTAAAGCATGTCCAGTTTGAAAAAACACAAGCCATGACCCTAATACTAGTGGTCCAGGCTCAAAGGAGAGGTTTATTCTGGTAAACACAAAGCTACTCCAGGATTTCCACAGTATTTGCTGCATTCTCAGAACACAGTAAATTGCCACCAAAAAAAAAAAACCAAACCAAAAAAAAACCCAACAAAACCAACCTAGAAGGAAGTAAGAGTAGGATCCATGACCTAAAGCAAAAAATGAAATGCAGATTCTAAAACATGTTGAACAACAGTCACAATAGTATTTCACAACCCTAGATTGACTTAAACCCATTTAGTTTTAGTTATGTATACCTATTCATAAGCTTAACCTTCAAAATGCTTCTCTAATAAACCTTCCATTTGTACTCTCGTAAATCTTGTAAATCTTCCATTCAGTACCTCATTACAAAAATTAAGTGAAATTAAGCGATAATATATGTAAATTATACATTTAAAATAATGGGCAACTTAATGAAAGGAATACTCTTCACATTGTAATCCAGTGGGCTTTTAAATTAACTTTTAATATTCAGCAGCTGCCAATTAATAAGGAACCTGCAAGTCTGACTATGCTACAACACACAAACTAGGAGAAGGAAAGAAGCAAAACAAGGGCATGAAGCCAATGGCGGATGGTGCGCAGACACCTGTCGGCAGGTTTAGGGCTAACACACGTCAGCCCAGGTCTGAGAAGCAAAGTCCCTCTGCAGCGAACCTCTTCCTGAAATCAGGAGCTTTGAAGGCTCAGTGACACACTGACCCTCTCACTTTCCGATTTCCCCCATCACTCCAAGAAAGAGCATATGTAGCTACAGACAGAGAGCTTATGGTATAGTTTCTCATTCTGGCACATCATATGTGTCAAAAATAGTCATGGATTTTTTTTTTTTTTTATTTTATTTTTAGCAGTGCAGAGTTAGCCTGCATCATAAATTGCACGTATATTCTACCAAAAAGAATGAAACCATAAAGTTTCACAGTGCAGAACAATGTCTGCAAAGGTCACACATAGCTTCTCGAGGGGGAAGCGCCACAAGGCAAATATGAAGAGGCCACATGTTGCATCAATCCTTAGCACAGAATGAATAGAAGTGAAATATTAATGCATTGCAAGGAAAGCAATCTTGCTTACATGCTAGGGACTGTACAAGAAAGAAAAAGGGGGAAAAGACCATTTCTCCACCTGCATCATGATGAACAATGCCAGTTTTATCCTGCTATAATATTGTCACTACACATGAACTAAAGGACTTTTGCTTTATTCTGCTGTGGCCAGCTGCAGACAACCCTGAAAACTCTCAATTTTTTTTCCTTGCCGCTCCCCTTTTCTTGCACCAATGTTCTGTTATTCTGTTACCTACACTAGTAGCCAGACATACCGCTTTTTAAACTGATCAGCAAGAATATATACACCGGCTCAGATACCAGCATCCTGCCTTCGTCCAGTAATAGGTGTCCAGGGAAAAAAAATATAAGGGCAAACATGGAGCAATTTTTTCCAGGTATACACTCCCAACTTTTGCCCACCCATGGCATGGAAGTTTACTTAGTACATGACATGTCACGATGTCTTCATGCAACACATTAGACGAGATTTCAATACAGTTCTCCAGTGCTGCAGAATGACAAAAATCAGTACCAAGAGTACACAGTTAAATAACTGACATAACTGTAAAACAGGAAAGCTCATGCGAATAAGAAACTAAGACTGAGCTGAAATCTAAAAAAAAAAAATTACACGTTAAGTCAAATAACAAAAAGCAAGTCATTCGTTCACACTCAGACTACAATCTTGTATTAGAGTGTTTTGTTTGTATCATTCTGTAAAGATGAGACAATAAAAAACTTGCATTGTGTTAATGGAAGGACATTTTTCATATATAAAGCACGTTCTCAGAGAGCCCCTCACTAGGTCAAGTGAGGCATCTGAGCACCATGGTTCCAGGAGCTGGCAATAGCTCTTCCCTAAAGGCAGTGTTTGCACCATTTTACAAGAGACTTGTGCAGAAATTCATTCCCAATTTTGTGGTTGAAACGTCTTTTCTTAAAGCCTGAAGGCTTCTCCTATGCAAAAGTAAACTTA
The DNA here is from genome assembly GCA_028565335.1 of Limnodromus scolopaceus. Lineage (NCBI taxonomy): Eukaryota > Metazoa > Chordata > Aves > Charadriiformes > Scolopacidae > Limnodromus > Limnodromus scolopaceus. Next base: position 50,163,646 of record JAOXNO010000001.1, on the reverse strand, counting down.
AATCCCAGTGGGATGGCAGACAGACATACATACACACAGACAGACAATGAAATAACAACTGAATTAAACAAATGCTTATTCTGGAGACAAAAACACAAAATACGTTGGGAAAAACATACTGCCACGTTACAGAAACACAACCTCTTTAGGTTACACAGTACTTACTTTTAATGTGTCATTTCATATTTTTTTCCCCAAAATAAAAAATGCCCTTACAGCTGAAGTAGCCTCCTAAAAGGATCCATTTTGTCTGAATAAAATTGAAGCATGTAAAACACTAATAATGTGGCAGAAACAAACTGTTACATGACCCATTAGAAAGGTTGTATCTGCAATGATCCAGTCAAAGTGAAGTAAGTTAAAATACCCAATTGATATGAAATTGAAAAAAACCAATATAACAACCCAAACCACCAAAATGGCCTGTTTATTACTGATTTTTAAATAAAAACTAAAAGAGTTAATGTAGTTACATTTTAGGTCTGGATTCTGCAAAGGTACATCTCAAATTGTGAAACTGCCCAACACAGGCATTGAAGGTTTTAATAATTTTCTAAATTGACTTAATGAGCTTCTTTCAATACAATTAGTTAATTTCCTGACAGATAATACTTTACACCTGATTAATTTCAGAGCAGTTAAAAAGCAATAGCTCCAAAGGCAAACTGGAAGAAAAAAAGAGAGAGAGAACAAGGAGGCAAAGTCAGTAATAATTTTTTTTTTTCAAATTCTGAATTTCTTTCTTATATACTCTAAAACTGGACTTTACATCAATGTTTGTTTTCTATTGTTTTCCGCATCAGAGGACAGCAAGCTCTTTTACAGTTGTATGTCAAGCAGTACCTCAAAGAAGATCTAACAGTAAGTGAAGCATAGTTCTGGGATTTTGCGGTTTTTTGTTTGCTTGTTTGGGGAGGAAGGTATTTTTATTACACCACGTAAAATTATTGCATTACCTTTTTGTGCAGCAGATGTAATTGCATCATATCAGACTGAGATTCTTTCACACTTTCATTACAAAAAAATGTTGTTATGAACAGTGGTATCTACCTATGCCACCATGAAATCAAGCCTATCATAAGTCATTTTGTAAGATCAATTTAAAAATGCAAATGTTGCAAAGTCTTGCAATAAAGAATACATGACTATGTTACATGCCACTGAAGTTTTCAAAGCTGCCAAAAGAACATGCATACTGAAATATTCAGATGTTCAAATCCATTCTGCACGGTGCTGTGTTCCTGTTAAATATAGCCTAACAAGTTCAAAAGGAAAAATGTTGTTGTTTACCAAAAATGAGTGTTTTATGCTGTTTTTCACTTTATAAAGATGGTATTTGCACAAAGATATTAAAAGACTCCCATGTAACATGGGTGAATGGGTCATATGTAGTTGATCAAAGAAACACCACTGAAGGATCCCTCTCCAGCTGTAAATGGACGGTTCCCCATCATGTAACAATCAGCTGTCCCAGGGTTCTCCACACCAAACAGTGAGGTGGAAGTTCTGCATACAAAGCCCTCTCTTGAGAAAGAACAAAAAAAAAAAACCTTCAGTGCCCAGGTGTTTGTTTCCAAAAGGTTTCTAAGACAAAAATATGACCAGTATATGGGGCAAAATATGAAATACCTCTGAGTGTGCCATGTATACAAGATGCTGGACTGCAGTGAAATATGTCAAAACTCTCATGAACAAAGACTCTTTAAGATTTTAGCTCTTGCAGACCCAAAGCTCACTTGAAAATGTTCTTGCCACTCTAGCATTAATGATCACTAGAAAAATTAAATTGCTACTCTCACTTAAAGCCTAACATTGATTTAAGTCTTTTGGAGAAAGAAATTTAAACTCTATGGTTTAAGTGCAGGAATCAAATATACCATTTTAAAACGCTCTGTTGATAGTGCTAGTTTCAAATAAAAAGTATAATCAAAATTGTTACTTTGCTGGTTTCGTTTGAAAAACAGTAATACCTTGCTGGTTGTCATACTCAAATTTAGGGGGAGAAAACGAAAAACCCAAAACCTAATTGTAGCTTACCATTCAACTGAGCTAGAACACGGAACTTGAATTAAAACTGCCTGGAGCAGAATAAACCCGCAGTTAAGGAAAAGTATCACTGCCTCATAGTATACCTAAGGAGCCGCTTAATTTTGAACAGGAATTTAGGTGGGATGAACATAAACATACACTCATGTGTGAGGCCTCTGAGGTGGTATACCTCAAGAAAATACTGTATTACAGTAGTTCTGCAAAACACTGCTCAATGCTGCTGTAGTTCAGGTGTCAATATCCAGCAGCAGGCTACTCCAGACATAGATACTGTCACAGTCTATGATTTTTTGGTATTTCTATTTATCACAGATGTCGGGTGCAGTAATCTGCTAGTCTGTAAATAATCATACGCATCCCATTTAAGGATTCTTATCAAGGTTCTAAAATGCAAAGTGCCAACCCTAAACAAACATGGCTCTCTGGGTCTTCGCTTGTGTTTTTAAATACCCGTACCAACATAATTATCATTATGTTAAAGTTGTGCAATCAAGTTCATTGCACATAAAAAGCCATGCCAGAAAGAACAAAGTAAAATTGATGAATTCAAGCAAAAAAAATTAAAATAAATAAAATAAAGCGCTAGCTAGGAGTTCGGAAGATCATGCATTAAGATGAAAGATGAAACAGATGCAATACACAGCAAAGATCAAAGAGCTCCATCAATTCGTTCTGAGAGTCAAAATCCAGCTGAGCATGGGAGCCCTGTCCGCATAATAAGAAAGGTTGACTAAAACATAAGGATTAAACAGATGAGCTGTCTCCAGTGAATGTACGGCACAGGAAGCCCTGCTGAGCCACTTGTAAAGACACTTTGGAATTGTACACCTGCTACTCCACAGTGAAACCTACAGGAAGCCTGCCTGGAAGGGGAAGGAAATCCTCTAATGGACTAAATAGCTATCTTTAAGAGAAAAAAGAAAAGAGTCAATACAAAAAAAAAATGGCAGCTAACAAATTTGCTCTTTCCCTTCTGTTTAGTTTATTTACCAAATATTTCTATCAAAAATTACTATAAAGAAATTGTTATCGCCATGCTCTCATTCTCTTGAAAAAAAAGAAAAGTGCTTATTAGCACATACTTAAACTATGAACACAACTAACCATATATAGCACAGGGTCATCCTAGGATTCTCAATCAAAATATCTATTGCAATATTACTGGTTTGGAATCTTCTTCTGTACTCCAGCACTTCTGTTAAATGGCCAGAGCTCTAATAACTTCAGTGCTGCAGGATTAAGCAAGTCTGACGGTCACCAAGATTTTATTATTCCTAATACTGATGGCATTTTAAATAATGTTATCTATAAATCTTCACTTTTCTTGTTTACTCCTTAGATAGAGATGAGATATTTCAACCATCAAAAAATACAGGTAATGATCAGCTGCTTTTCTCTTATTATCATTAGTGATGAGAAACAAAACTAGGGAAAAAGGTGTTAATAACAGGTAATTGAATTAATTAATTTCATCAATTCTTTTATTAAAGCAAAATTCCTGCAGTGTGCATTTAGCCATAAACACAACGCTTACATAAGGAAAAAAGTGTAGCGCTAGCCCTGACTCCATTACTCAAAGGAGCCAAATTGCAGAGGTTTCTAAAACCTCCAAAAGGGTCAGTGTTATACACTACAGCATCTTGCAAGGAAAGGAAAAAGGAAACCTTCACATCAGAAGATGGCAAACCATAACTTAAAATGATCAGGGAACAAAGCCAATTGAACCTATACATGCTTGCAAGTTTCTTAAGGCTTAGCTTCCTGATAGATGTTCAATTAATGTCAACTGCCTGTTACAGGTGGCTCTTTATTTATTTTTTAAATGAATGTTACTAACCTGCTTGTCCCACGAATGTTATTTACAATCACATCTTTTATTCTTGTTTTAGTTGACAGGACAATCTCTTCAAGGATCTGGGCAGAGCTGATATATTTGATTTTCAGGTTATCTACTGCCTGCAGATACAAGCACTTTGATTGTTTACAATGCAGGAGTAATTGGTAACCATTAAATAACTCCAGAGACTGATTTAAGAGTCCTTCACCTACTGCATGGAAGTAGGGCTTCATCCCACAGTCCCTGATCTGGCTAAATACTACGAAAACAGGATATTAAAAAATTAGCAAATGCAATGATAATTTAAATCATCGATCACATAAGCATTATACTCAGTTTTAATGATTTAAATTGAATTTGTAATTCACAGGGGAATTTAAAATAAGAAACAAATCTCTCATTACATTTCCAAAATTAGTTGCAAATATGAATTTTTATAGCACAGTTTTAAGCAGAATTTCTAGTGTTTCTTTCAGCACACCAAGACAAAATAAGAACAGTAAGACAAAATTCAGCAAGTATTCCTATGAGGAGTTTTATGCAGTTTCATTGGTCATACATTACTTCCTGATTACATATGTTCAAGCTGTGGATAATATTTAAAATAACTTTTTGAAACATTTGCCTAGCCTTAAGCAGTCAAATAGAATTACTCTGCTATAAACAAATCAGGCTAATTTTCTGTTTCAGCAAAGAGTCACAGAGTGCATTTTAACTTTTATTTTCTGACGCCATTTTATGGCCACTGAACTTTACTGCTTCACAAAATGGTGCAGAAGCACAATGCTGTTATGAACACAGTTATTGCTGATGGAACTCCTCTGAACTTAGCATTTTGTACCAGAAAATAGTATTGAAATACATAGTGGAAGATATTATATACTTCCAGGCAGCACCGTCATGGACATAGTCCAAATCAGATGCTAAAACACACTGTAGGAGGCCGCCTGGTCGTTACTGGAGAGAGTTCACCATGCTGACGTTCACAATGGAGCCTACATTCACCATGGTTTAAAGAGCAAGGTCAAGGTACACAGCAGGACACAGGGTATCCCTGGTCCTTCTCAGCCACTGCAGCTCCTTTGGGGAGCACTGCACCAAGACTTCTCCACTGCTTCTATATGAAACTAATTTGGATCCTAAAGGGCTGTATGGTGTCAGTGCTCCACAAGAACAGTTCCACCTGCTCATGAACCAAAGGAAAACACTAGTAGCAGAGCACACACGCTCATGCAACACTGTGGCTGCTCTCAGGACCCACAGGATCCTCTTCAGCTCCAGGGAAGTCTAACTACAGCCTCTCAATTGCACTTGGACAGAATTCTCTTTCCAAGAAGAAGAAAACTTATGGAAAACTAAGATTTCTACTAAATCTTTAACAATGCCAATTGCCTGACCTCTTAGGGCATAAACACGCTTGTTAGCACACTGTAAATCAGTCAAGAAGGAGCCCAACTTTTTACAATTTGCAGCCAACAGTGAATGACACCAGGACTCCTGCAAATCCCAGGAGTACATCCTGCAAAAATCACATAAGATATGCAAGCAGAGACTGAGGCAACCTCTTTTCCAAGTAACCTGGTGGATGTACTATTACTAAAATTTTACTGCCCGTGGGAATATCACAATACCTTCAGACCAAATCACAACCATTTTCATAGAGACGTTTCAAAGACATTTCTCTTGAGAGAGAGCTGCCACCTTGAAAAATTTCAGCCTGTTTCCCCAGCTGTTTTGGTACTACAGCTGTCACTTAAAAGGTCATACCCATTCTTTTTTATAATGAAGGCATTATTTTACTTTCTATTTTTTTAAATACTGCTGGACAGTTTTAGATACACTCTTGAAATAACTGTTGCACTGAAAGTATACAGTAGAAAATTTTAGAGCAATATGTGGACAGTTCAGAAGCTCATGATAAGTCAAATGCAGAAATTTGATCTATTGTTATTTTAACCATTAAGCTCTATGGAAGTTCCGCAGTGAGATGTGTGTACTTGCTTATTTGTTTTGCTTTTTGTTTGAATACTACATCCTCAGCTCTGCTGATCTACATTGTTTTCAACATATATGTATATAGAGTCAGCAGAAGGGAAACAATACATTATCTCATTATTTCAAGTAAAAAACCACAAGCTTCAAGTTTATAGTTCACCTGGGATTCTAAGAAAAAAATGATCTGAACATACTTATAACTATGGTAAATGAAACAATACAAATGCCCTCACACCTAATTCTGAAACATTTCTTTGTGTTTGGCTTCAAACTAGACTTGTTTTTGGCTTGACAGTAAATAAGAACTGTGATTATTTACAACTTTTTTTAGAGATGCAGGACTAAAATTTTCCAAGTCATACTGACAAGTCAAATGTGCAAGAGACACACAACTAATTAGTTTGGCACACTACTCTGGCTTGTCTCTGTAAACTTAGTTTGCTGGATTTTGTTTCCTAGACTAAAAATACTGTTCTTTATATTTCTTGATGGAGAAGATCAGAGAATAAACTAAATGCAAAATACAGTGCAATTTCAAAGGACTACAGCTACGAGTCTAACCTTTTTTCTTTGCTGTCCTACCTTCCAGTTTGTTTGAAAGGCTTACATCCACCATACTCTAACCTTAGTTTTTCAACTATACATCAATCAGGAAAATATATTTTCTGAAGTGGAAAAAAAAAAGTATTAAAATTCATACAAGGTTATTGAATGAGAAAGATGAGTTTTACAGTCATAGCACACACACAAAACCCTGCCCATATGAAAGCATCCCTAAACAGGTTTTGTATTGTTTAAAGACAATATATAAAAACACCTACAAATTGTAAATGCTATTATACCCAGCATGAATTCTGTTGTTATAACTTGCTTTTGATGCAATATCATGAATAATCTAACTCTGTGTCAAATTCAAATATTCAGTCTCATCTTGAAATCTGTCTGTCTGTCCAGCCTCATTTAAGGAGTGGATATGGTGTGAGAACAAAGATAAAGGAGTTTGACCTACAGTTTTTTATCTCCAGCAAAGGAGATAACAACATGAGATGCAAACGAGAATGACAAAACGAAACAAAAAACAAAAAACCTAAAGAAATTTATGTCCTATTAGGTTTAAAATAAACACCTCTACACAAAACCTGACAGTATTTCCTCAGTCTTTCGGATTCAACTTCCACTCATCAGGATAGTGCTGCAATACTCACTCATACGTGATCATGCATGCCTAAATCTGCAGAAAAAATTATCTTAAAGTCTTGAAGAGTTCAGAGTCTGAGCTCTTCAAAATGGATTACTAGCATTTCTCCAAGTAATTTCAGACACCAGATGTTATAAATACATTTAAACTTGCCTCACTTCAGCAATGATCATGCATTTACTGTAGTTTTCATTATATCAAAAATGCTTCAGCTTCATCAGCAACAGATGAATTCATTAAATTCTTTATTAATTCAAACGATTTTTTTCAATTTTTTATAAGCCCCAAGGTTCTCTCAGCAATATCGGCTCCTTCTCTGTTCCATAAAATCGTAATCAATCTCTATTATTGTCATGAAAATGGTATTTGTCACTTTGCTGAGAAAAAAAATAATCAATACATCTTGCAGGGCAGAACAGGCATTTAATGCAGTGAATTGATGCCTGTTAGAGAAATTTAGCTTGCCAGCAGTTTGGGACAAGCTAATAGAAAACCAGAAAATTCACTGAAGGTTGACAGATGAATATACAGACATGCCACAAAAATTAATATTTGGGCATTTTGTATAGCCTGTCATTTCATATGCTGGAGAGAAAATAGATTTAGACAAGCAAATCCCTAAGGAAATTGTTTTGGTTTTTAAAAGGCAAAAGCAAAAAGCATGTAAAAAATAATTCTTCACTGTGTTATTTTTATGTTTATATATGTTTGTGAAAAATAAGTATTCTGAAACAACCTTCCATTTAAATATTTTGCTTCAGACACGATACTGAATATGAAAACACTGCTGAGTGATAAAATAGTGCAAAGTCTGAGGTAATAGTGAACTCCTGATCCTTCCAGAGAACACAGCATTACAAAAACAAATCAGAGCATTGCTTCAAAAATTTGTACATAATCTGCACAACGGCATTGCTCAGAAAGTGTTCTGAATCATGAAAAAAAAACCAAGGAAAATTGTCATAACCAATATCTAGAAAGAAATCTAGTCATATTTTTCATGACAAATACAATACCCTCAAAAGAGCTGCTAGAATTATTTGAACCTTATTAATAAAAAGTTACACTTTAGGAATGCAATCCTCCTTTCTGTCTACTGCCATCTGCAGAAGCTGTCAAAACACTCCTCCTTCCAATTACATGCTTTCTGTCTTTCACTTGCTCTACAATAAGCCTATAATCTGTTTAATTCCCTTGTTTGGTTGGTTTAATAAACAATGCTTTTAAGTTGCAGGGCTCGACAAACCCAGCATCCACAAGAAGCAAGCTGCAGTTATCCATCCCTCCAGGAGAGCGTCAGCACCAGAGACCACAGAGATGTCTTGCTGGCCACAGCAGGAAGAAGCACAGAGCACCCCGTATTGGACTTTTGTTGCAAGGCTACTACTTTCTGAACTCCACTCTTCCTATGAAATCCCCCTAATTCTGGGTTAGATATAAATGGGACACCCCCTTTAGGGACCTGCCTGTAGCTCCCAGCAAGTTCTAACAGCATGAATTTTAAAACCTATGGTACCCACCAGTCTACAGAGCAGCAAACGTGTCTCTAAACGCCTAAGAAGGCAACCAGCTGATTGCTCATGGTGAAACAATCATGCTCTATTTCCAGAGACTGAGCAAATGAGCCTGGCGTACAAGCGCCGTTTGGGGAAGAGGAACTGGTTTTTTTTCTGTCATGTGCAAAATAGCATTCCTGGGCAAAAGGAAGGGCTGCTAAAGATGCCAATAATTTTATATAATTTCTGAACAGTCAAACACCCATGTTCAAACATAGGAGAATAGAAGGGACAAAATTTAATACCTCCTTGCCTGTAAAACTGAAATAAGACCAGGCAACAGAAGTCTATAGTAAGGTGGACATTGTGGAAAATCTGTATCACCTCCTGCCTTCATCATTCTGCCGTGGATTTAAAAATACACGTGCAAATTAGAAGTCTCCCCTGCCACTACTGCACTCCTTTCTGATGGCAGTGGTACTAACACTGAACCACTTCATAGCCATCAGAAATTTGCTGTAGGAAATGGAGGATTGTTAACATTACTAAGGTTCTCCAAAAATAGAGAACTTAATCTAATTCGGTCCTCCTTTGTAAAAGAATTTGACCTTCAGCCTGACAAAATTCAGGCTGAGTTTCCGCCACAGCAAAATTTAGGCTAAACAATAAAAGGAAAATAAACTTCTATAGAAGTATTATTACTGACAATTTTACAAGCCTAGTAGAAGGCAAACAGCCACATTATTTGTAAAAGTTCTGCATTCTTGAAAAAAAAAGATAAAAAAGAATGTCATACTCTAGAGGAATTTGGCAACACTAACATAGGGGTCCCCAAAAGTCAACTGTATGTTTTTTATCTCACAACTGAGCTCCAGCTGCTATTCTACATTATAGGATCATGCAGCTCGTGGGAATGACAAGAAGTCACTGTTACGTGACACTGTCAACATTTATATTTACACTTTGCATGAGTGCAAACATTTGTAATTCACCCTAGGAAAGTTAAAGGGTTATTACAGCTGATGACAGAGTGTTAGTAGAGGTAGTTCAAAATGGGAGATGTTCCGATATACACTGTCAAGTCCGATGTGTCAGACTTGCACATAGAATGGTCTCGGTTGGAAGTGACCTTTAAAGGTCATCTAGTCCAATCTCCCCTGCAATGAGGAGGGACATCTGCAGCTAGATCAGTTTGCTCAAAGCCCCATCCAATCTAACCTTGACTGTTTCCCAGGGACGGGGCATTTACCACCTCTCTGAGAAACCTGTTCTGGTGTTTCACCACCCTCATCATAAAAAAAACTTCTTCCTTGTATCAGTCTAAATGTACCGTATTTCACTAAATTTCACTATTTCTAAATTTACCCTGTTTCAAACCATTACCCTTTGTCCTATTGCAACAGGCCTACTAAAAAGCCTGTCCCCATCTTTCTTACAGACCTCCTTTAAGTACTGAAAGGCCACAATAATGTCTCCCCGGAGCTTGCTCACATGGCGAGAAAATGAGTACATGTTATGCCCTGGAAGTTACACATGTATTTTTGTCAGAAGTGCAAAGCACAGTTTGGTGTAAATGCAAGTCTTTACAAATTTACCACTACTGGAAGCATTTGCAACATTATTGGCTCTGGATGAAATTTTACACTGAATCTGTTTCATGATCAGTTGTGAAGATATAAGCATAAACTCAGTATTAAGTATGGATATTTTTGTAATCAGTATGGTGGACCCTGAGGGAAATATTCCCATTGATTTTTCCTTGGGCTTTCTAAGATAATTTGTACAAGACCGATGATGAATTTGAATAGGTTTGAAAGCTCAATCCCACTGAGGAAAAGGGTAAAAGGTATTTCCCAATTAAACTCTTTCATATTAGCTTACTGACAAAGGGACATAAATTTGAACCCACAGCACATATTAAAATTAGATGAGCTTTGGAAAATTTGCCATATTCAGTAAAAGTTCTTTCTTAATTTCACAGACACTTTTCAGTCATTTCCGTATGACCAGCCAGAAATTTTGCTGTAATTATAGAACAGAAAAATGACTAACAGCACTGGCAAAGAAATGCTTTCCTTCTTTACTATTCTCCCCAGTCAAGTGAGAACTAAACCACAAAAACATTTCTAGCACTTGTTATTAATGTAAATACCATCTGTAGGAATTATGATCTACTTTAAAGTTTTCTTCCTCATTCTCTAAACACAATCTTAATGTATTCTGTTTTATCTGAAATATGAAACATTTTCAGGGTCTATGTGAACATTTTTTCCAGTAAGACTCAATAAAATTATGATGTAAGGACACGATCCTACATCTACTGAAGTTAATAAAAAGTGTACACTGGCATAAATAACACTGGAAGAAAGGCTGAAAACATTAAAATGTATTCTAAACACAGGACTGTCCATCTAACATCTGGCCTCACTTACCACAAGAGCCAGTCATACAAAATGCCTCCAGCTTCATTCCCTGTGCCACTACAATGTCCATTAGCATCAGCAAACATATTTTGCTTCAGATAGAAAAGTTTTTCAAAAATACCAAGTAGGTATCATCTTGATTTCTCATTTTGCTATTGACCAAATAATAACTGTTAACTGGTAACTACTGAAACACTACTAGTTGAGTTTAGATTTTGATTTCTGTTATGTAACAGAAGACTTTATACCATACAGCTTTTCTTCTGAATTATCTCGTTCCCCTCCTTTCATATTTGCAAATGAACCTAACTAATCAGCAGATGAGATTCATACAGTATTGAATAAAAACACCTAATAAACAATCTTTTAATTCCTCCTCAAAATTTTACCTTTATTTCCAAGAAGAACTACGACAGGTACTTCACATAACACGCACTTTAAAAACTGGATGATTGAGTTTTGAGCAAAGTCTTTGAAAGGTTTTCCTCATTTAGTATCCATTTCTATTCTGTTTTTTTGTGAGGGGCATGACCTAAAAGCTGCTTACAAAACAACAGCAAAGAAAAGGTGGTCACATGTACCCACAGCTATGGGCAATTATAGCAAAGAATAAGTTGTCCTAGTTCTGTTTTGCTTCCCCCTACAAGGTGTGGTAACCCTTCTCATTTTGTATTGTCTACTCAGTTAAGAGATTTGAAGTCAAAGGGTTCCAAAAGTTGTCTGTCCTTGCTGCCCACACAATAACACAGAGCAGAATTTTACCCATTTTGATTTTTAAAGGAAAAAAAAAAAAAAAGAAGCCTGTACTGACTAGTTAGAAATGCAGAAAGGCATTTGACAGCAGCCAAAATGGGCCAGGCAACACTCTCATCTCCTCCCTAAGCTTCACTCATCTTCACTTAAAGATTTTTCAAAAGACTTTTGTTGCCAAGCCCAGGCCTGCCTTTTCCTGGTGCTCTGTCCTGCTCTGCTTCCCCCTAGCTCAAAGATAAGTCAAGGAAAGGGCCTGCCTCCACAGACACCAGCAGGAAGAGACCACTCCACCACTGCGCAGAAGGGACAAACTTCAGAGAGTTTGCCCGCTGCCTCTTTGTACCCACCCTGTGGGATTCATCAATAGGACCCCAGCTCCTCCCAGAACACAGGTATGTGAATGATATGTCTATTGGTCCTCTTGGAGATTCCCACCTTGCCTCTGACTCTCCTAGGTCCCTGGCACAATTTTCAGTGCACTGGGAAATGCATAAACTTTGGAGTCCTACTGGAGACAGAGGGAACGGGGCAGAAGTATCAGCCTCTTTATACACAGTGTTATAGCCCGGTTCCTGCAGCTACGAGACCAAGGTATTGAGCAAACACAAGTGCAGCAATAGGCCATAAGCGATAACATCTTTCACTTTCCCAAGAAAGTGATTTCAGATCTTAGCTCTCTCCTTAAACACTAGAATACCAGATAAAACCACAACTTAGTGAACTTCTTTGACAAAACTTTTGCTTTGCATATTTCTGGCAAAATGCGGAAGGTATTTTTGGTGCTGTATCCCGATACAAGCTGTTATAAGCCATTTAGTCTACTGATATATATGAAAAATACACCATATCCCTAGATTTCAGATTTACGTTCATTAAACAAATAGTTTTGCACAGGTATAATTTGTAATTAAAATGTTTTTAAATGCCTAAGGAACTGTATTTTTACTAAGCACCTGTATTTTTAATCGTGAGTGATTGTGATTAAAATTCAATTGTTCAAACTTTCCATATTTTCTTAACCCAAATCTTACACACTTTTAAATTTAAAAAAGAAAAACAAAGGCTGCAGTTATCAATGAATTTTAATCTACATACCTTGGAAATGTTTTTTTGTATATGCATACATATACCTACAAGCTACCTGAAGTCCGGTCAAAAAGAAGTAACTGAAACTTATTTATTGATCATTTCCATTGAAACATACTGATTTTCATGAGACTGCAGGATAATGGAGAATGGACCCAAGAGCCAAAAATTAAACCTAACTGAGCATTTAGCCTGAAGGCAAACAACTTTGGTGGCAATCTACCATAGTGGGTAGATAGGCTGGTGAAGTCTGACACATTGTGCAGCTGCATGGGTTTGACTACCTACTGTGGATACCAAAGAAACTGATATACAAGGGACTGTATATCACTGATATACCTTGGCACCGATTTCAGTAAGCAAATCCTTCAACAAGTCATGGACAGAATACCTTGTAACAGCTCAAGTCTAGTTTATACTGCGCTTGGACAACTATGTTGCTCTAACAGCAGCATTACATCCTGCCTAACTCAGGGTTGGTTTAGAGGTTACAGATGCTACCCCAATGTAAATTAAAATTTGAGTTAACATAATATGGAAACTTACAGTTCATGTAAGATTTAATGACAGTACATGTCACCAGGAATACGGCAGAATAATCTAATTCTAAGCCTATTTATGGTCAAAATACTTTGCAATAGAACTAAGGCTAAGAATTTATATCAGAAATAAAAATATATACATAGGTTTTATACATACTAGTAGTTAGTCCAGAGCCATTGACTTGGGAAACTCAGGAAAAAAGCCAGACAAAGAAAAAAGCCCGGAGCAGGGTAAACAGAGAAACACATAAGTAAGGTAACCCAAAAGATTTAACTCTGGACCACTTGCCGGTCTTACGGAAAAAGAAAATATGCAGAAAAACAGCCAAATTGCTATTTATTTCTTGTCAATCATGAATGTTGAACCTTTTTAAACACAATCATATTATACTTACAGGGCATTTTGACTGGACAGAATCAAGACAGTTTAGATGCTGTAATTTTAAATTCCTCTATTCTGCTGAGTACACTTTTTTTAAAGTGGAGCTTTAAATCTGAATGGATCAAATGTTCTGTGCCTCTGGATCTATTGAAAATTCCAAACTTGAATTCCACATTAAAAAGCTGACTGTTCTGGTCTACAACGGCATCAATTAATGAAAAAATGTTTTTAAAATAATGTCTTGAAGCACCATTAATAAAAGCTTCTCTATAATATTCAAACTGAATTAAAATTCTAGTGAAGCAGGTAAATGAAATCACAGCATTAATTTCCTTCATTTTTCTGAACACCAGTAATGCTATCCATTTCTGTATGGACTTATTCAATCTGAAGAGCAGAAAGATGCTAGAAGTTATATATAGTGCGTGAGAATGGGGTATTGCAATTATACTACACCTACCTTGTGAGTCAATTCTTAATACTATTAGCCTACTCAATGTGACATTATACTATTCCATTATTTTATTTTAAAAGAAACCTAAACATAACATCAAAAACTTAACAGTTAGTCTCTTTGGTGTTCTTAAAAAGCCTACCAATCTGTGCCTCAGAAACATCACTCAGCAGTTTCTAAGCTGCAATGTAGGCAAAAGATATTTAATTCACAGTTTGACTCCTCACTACTTGCAAGAAGCCCACATGAGGACTTTTGCTTTTGTTTCGTTAATAATAGCACCAGGCGAGAGACGAGGTGGTTGTCAGAAGCTCAAGGAGAGCGCTTTCCTGTGGGTTGTTCTCAGTGAGGCTCTGCTCTAACTGGGAAAGCAAGAGAAAGGAGATGAAGATCAAGAAAATGGCAGAGACCAATTAGTCAATGCAGCCTGTCAGAGCAAGCCGGCATTGGGAACCAAGAAGCTGTCTCACTGCACATCGAGCCATGGAAACAGCAGGTGAAAAAAAATGTGTATTTGGGCAAAGCAAAGTAAAACCTAAACGGCATTTCTCACACAAAGAAAATAAAGGGAAGGAAACTACCTTTTGTATAAAGTTTTTTTAAAAAATGTATTAAAAAAGAAGCACTAACCACCACGTTGGGATCTGACTGAGACCCTGAAACTGTGATACTGGGATTATGCAGAATATGAAAAAGACAACTAAGAAAATGGGGTATTTGGAAAAATATCAGTGCCAAGTACAGCATTGATGTATTTGTCCAACTTTCCTACATAGCGATCTTATCACTTTACTCTGTCTGCCAAAATAAGCTGGGAAAGCAGTACTCTAAATGTGAAAAGTGGCTGTAGCAAAATCCTGCATATAATGCCTTCTCACAGAAAACTTGCCTAAAGTAGGGGAGAAAAAAAAAAAAAGGTTAAGACTGGGGAAATTCTGGCAGGAGGTGGTGGTTGGGAAACAATGTTTAAAAGAAAAAAAACAAAACAAAACAAAACAAAACATAACCTTGTCTGTGCATCTACCAGAGCAGCAGTTTTGAAAAGAAAGAGGAAAACCCCCAAATCCACCTCTGAACCAATGCCCCAGGGCTAGCACCCCAGTAAAGCTAAAGTAAAGACATTTAAAAGCTCCGTAAGAGGAGACTTTACTTCTATGTGTAGCATTCATTAGGCAAATAATAAAATGAGCCCAATATGCCTAATTTTTTTTTTTATTTAGCCATTTGGGGCAGAAAAGACAAAACTCACTTGAGCTCACCATTAATAAACACTTTCGTTTAAAGAACTAACTTCTACAAACAGTTCTGGGAAGAGAAGTAATTAATTTCAAAGAGAAAAATACTTTACAAAATTCAAGGACAAATAATGAGGTTGAGCAACTACTAGAAAAATGCAATGATGTTTTAAAGAAACTCCCAGCTTTTCTGTGCCCAGTCAGATCAAAAGTTTTCTTTCTCTGAAAAGTTATTAAAACCTACTGAACTTAAACCATCATTCCTTGATCTCTTTACAAAGCTAGTTTTAATCCTGCTTTAACTGCATGAAACAACAGTTTACTGTTGTTACAGTGCATATATCAATGGCACATGACTGAGAAGGCACACCACTGTTCTCCCTCTATTTGCCTGGTTCGTATCTGTAACATAACATAACATCTGTAACATAAAATGACACTGTGGATAGAGGATAAACACTGAAACTAAGCTCATTTCTTAAGAAGTTATTAAAATAGAGTATAAATGTAGAACACACAAACATCAATCATAAATAAACCCCATCTTAAGATGCCCCCTCTATGTATTCCCCTGCCTATGTATTCCCTATTCCCCACCTATATATATATTCCCAACAGTGATGTTCTCTATTTCCAATTCTGATCAATGGAAATAATTTGAATAGGGACTAACTTTGAGGTCTTCCAGATTCAGCATAAGACAGGAAAACAGATTCCAAGTATTTTGACTCATTCAACATCAGTAACAGTTATAGGTGATGGGGCAGGGGAATTTTTGTCAAAGGTGGAAAAAAAATCAACTTCAAAAGCTTGAAGCGGTTGTTCAAGTCATGCTAGATACATTATGTGGTAGGAACCATTTTTTATACAGTTTCAAAGCCTTGGCTTTATTTGGCATTTTAGTGATTAAAAAGTTAGCCTTTTAGGGTCCTAAACAGCTTGAAAAATATGCTATACTATTTCACAGAAGTATGGACTGAGGCAGTTAGAAGAGAAAGAGCATCTCATATCCATGGTTGTCTCTAAAATTAATTTAAACATCAAATAGATGCAAAAGACCATACACATACATATTTAAACCACTCTTTCAAAATATCAGGACATCTGTCTTGTAGGAGTTATTGCTCTTGGTGAAAATACTCACAGCAGAACAGGGACTTCTGATAATTAGTTGAGTCAAAACAAGAATGTATTACAAACAACAGAAAATAACACCTTTTCTTACTTCTGCCTTCTACATTTTTGGGTTGTTTCTGTTCTCAAACAAGGCATTCCCATGGTGGTACCATGTAAAGCTGCAATCTCTCTCGTGACTTTCAATCATAATATCAGAAGCACATTAATAATATTATTTCTGACTCAAAAATCTACCTAAGTGAACTATACAAATGTAAAAGTGGTATCTCCCATGATTAATATAAAACTAAAAGACACAAGCACGCTAGAAGCATGCAGCAGAAGTGCTACCACCCATGATTAACCAAGTAGAAATTAGTATTCTCACATGGTGCTTCATTGCGCACTTGCAAGAAATAATACCAAATAATTCAATAAAGCAGTAATTAAAAACCTGCCTCAATTCTCCTGGTACTGTGGCAATCATGCTTCCACAACCTCGCAGCTGAGCACGAAGAACTCAGCTGCCTGCACCACACTGCAAAGAAACAATCCACCCACCACTGACTCCTGCTGTTTCATAGGGGATCCAATTACTGATATCATTCTGACACTAGAGATTAGCTGATTGCCAGTTCAGTGTGCTTACAAAATCTTATGTGTCACAGGAGGCCCTTTACTTGTTTCTGTAAGACAAACAGTGTTTTTTCTAAATCTATTAAAAACCCACTAGAATATATTCTCTCTCATGTGTAGCACTTCAGCCCCATCCTGTTGGGCTCAAAGCAAATTCCCCCTTTAAAATTGCTGTAGAACTAATGTGTGGTGACAGCAGCGGCAAAAATACACTTTTAGTTGTGCTTTTCAAAGAAGAGACTTAAGAGAAGCAGGAGCCACATATGCCACTATTGTAGTACTCGGAAAGACCACGGATGTATGTCCGAGATCACAATTAAAATTTTTCCTAATTAAAAAATATTGATAGAACTTTGCATTGATCTTCTTCCGAATCTAAGACCATGTTGGAACAAGCACTTGTGAAAAACAATGGTTTTCTGTTAGAAAGTGCTTTTCTAATCTCCAGTGCTGTAAATAAAATGAATTAGAACTGCATAATAACAGTTGGCTACATTCTGTTACCATTCAATGCAAATACATCAATGGGGCTCCAATACCATTTTCCCATTTCAGTCATTGAACTGAAACAAAAAGAAGAAACAGAAAGGCAAACTACTAGTAGGGCAAATTAATATCTAAGCATGAAAGGTCAGATGCTAAGAAAAATGGGCAAGAACTGTTTCTTTTTTCTCACCACCAACACTGGCATACTTACAGGCAGACATTCTAATGACTCTGCTGATTATTCAAGTGTCTAGACTGTATCTACATATGAGATATCAAGAATACCCTCTTTAATGCTCCGATGAACTTTACCATTCATTCTAGAAAACAATGTCTTCATCAGCTGCAACCAGACACATTATATTACTTTGAATACCGTAGATTTTACTGTAAATAACACCTTCTCTAGAGAACAAAAGTTTAAATTAATGTGGAAAATGATGTAATGTCCCGTAAACTCAGAATAAAAAGAATTTTATTTTTTTATGCTCCTACAGCTGAAAAAAACAGAAGGGCATTTTGCAACTCCCAATTTAATTAATTTCATCAAATCTTCCCTAAAACAAAATGGAACTTAAGCCCTAAATTTCTGAGCTTCAATTTTACCCAAAGATAATATGCAAATTTTGTTTCAAATTATAAGAAAAAGACTTCATTCACAACATATGAACAAATAATGCAACTGCCAAATAATACAAAAGCAGGGTTTAAACAGTATTAAACAGACATGCTGCATATTCACAAGTCAAATCCAAACAAGATTCTCTTAACAACCTTTTTTGGAAAAGAAAGTTAGGGAAACTTGCTGGTGAAAAGTATATTAAAACTTTATCTTATGTCCTAACAACAGTAAAATGAGACATACAATCATAAAACCACCTAGGATAAAGAAGCTGTTTCACTTCCGAGTTTCTAACCTCACTGGGTCCCAACACAGCATAAAATGGGATCTTGGCTAGGCAGGGTGGGTAGGGATGTCAGGAGGCCACCTCACCCACCCTGCTGCTCCCAAACAGAACCACAGACCTGCCTCTGACAGATGTTTACCTAACTCATTCCCAAAATCTCCAATAGAGATGCTGCAGCACCTCCAATCAATCAGCCGCTGTCCTTCACTAACCTTACATTTACAAAGGTTTCCCTAATGTCTAATTTACATCTCCCTTACTACAATTTAACTGCATTATTATTCTTGTCCTGTTCCCTGTAGACAAAGCGGACAGTTTATTACTTTTCTCTCCGCAGCAACCTTTCATGTATTTGAATCTAAATCTTAAATCTTTTCTTTAACAGACTAATTCTTTCAAATTATGGGGTTTGTGAAAATTTTCTAGAATGCTGATCCTCCTGGTTGATTTTCTTTGGACTTGCATGAAAGTAATGGATCGACTAATGTATGATATGCAACTGTAAACACACTGTTAAATTCCACAGCATTATCCTCTTCTCTGCCAACATACACAAATGGCACTTGCCTAGTGCACTTAATACTTGCTGAGTGCTGCTGGTTTTAAACCAAAACTGTCCCTTGGCAGTTTTTACTAACAAAGCTACCAACTGGGGAAAAAACCCCCAAATATCTGCCTAACTTAAAATCACTTGAAAAAAATTAACCCCCAAACCCAAACTTCATTAATTTAAATTTTGCGCTGATTTGTGGTGTGACTTAGCTTTGCATCATTACATCCCCTATCCAATGTATATTGTTTCTAAAGCGTATAATTTCATTAGCTAAGTACTTAGTAGGTTGACAGACATTTCACATACACCCATTCTGAGTTGCCATTCAAAAACCAGGGGCATAAAAATAAACATCAAGTGTTCATGCATCCAGACAAAGTTATTTCCATTGAGCAAGAAAGACAAGGAAGTGCAATATATTATGAAGATAACTGGTTCTTTTTGAAAGAGGTGCCAGTGATGGTGAGCTGAAAGCAATAGGGATGTACTAGATCAGAGGGATTCCCTTGCTCCTCATATCTCACACAGGTTAGGTGTCATCCCTCCCCTGGATCTTGTCAAACATTACCAGGCAAACTTGCTAGCCAATGTCCCCAAGGCAGGGCTGCTGAGGCATTGAATCTAAATCATCAAAATAGAACTATAATTACACGTAAAGCATAGGTGATTCCTTATGAAGTGTTAATTTTAAATGACATCGTTGAATGATGTCATCTATTCTTAATGAAACAATGAGGTTCTGACTACATACCCATCACTAATTCAGAGTCTATCGCTAGTGATTAGCAACAGTGATCTTTTTTTTTCCACTGAAGCAGTACTATTCTCTTTTGATGCTCGCCCTAAGTATTTTACCATACCGTATTCCCACCACTGTGACATTGGCAGAGCGTGAGCATCCCTGCACATTATTCCTCGCTAGTCAAAGCTACCCAGGAAGCCTACGCAGATGTATTACAAAATAGAAATATATGTATGAGATAGCACATTCCAAGCAGGTTTTCCATTCTGTGGCACTAAACATTTCCAACCACTTATCAACTGTAGAGTTGCTATTTGCATTTTGTACTCTATACTTGAAAGCCTTACAGCTGCCTGTGGCAACAAAGGAAATGCAAAACTTGTTGGAAGAAAATAAATAAAATACAACTCTTTCCTATGGGACAATTCAAAGTCTCACCTCATCATCCTGAGACATCACGGATTCTGTCTTGCCTCTGTTTATTATTAATAATACAGCAACAGTCTTTCAACCGCTCTTTCTGAAGAGGAGCTTTTTCTTTGGAGGTGATATGAGTCATGTGATTACCTCACTCATCTCAAGTCAAAGGCTAAAAACTGGTAGAGATTCTCACTACCTACTAGTCTATAATTTGGCATCCAGAGAAGTCGTAATAAATGGGTGTTTATCTACTCAATGGAGAATCTCATTTCACTCTCCACCCCCAAAGTCATTACCTGCACAATAGGAACAAGCAACGGAAATTCACAACATAATAAACTATTACAGGCTTACTGCCTAAACTGCATCTCAAAATAATTTTCTGTACTGGAAGCTATAAGCAAACGATAATCCACTACATGAGAAGAGAACTTTATTGATATGACAAACCAAAAGGTATTTGTATCTCCTAAGAGCAGAGAAAAATTTTATACTCCAGATAAACAGTTTCTGCTGTTCTCAGTACTGTCTTCCTTGGTTGAAAAAAACATTAGATATTCCTTTTTTTTTTTCTTACAAAACATTTGAATTAAAGATTGTCAAATAAATAAAATGTTAAATTTTAAGATGTTAAATAAAAATTGGATAAAACTCTGTATAACTAATTTTCTATCTTGTTGAAAAAAGCTTATGTACTCAACAGGGTAAGTAATATAAAAATATCGTTCAATTAACTTGGCATAGCGTTTACATTTACCCTTAGAAAACACATTGCCAGTAAGAAAATAAATAATACTCTTAGCATAATACCCAGTTAAAAATATGCACAGTAACTTATTCTGAATAATAAAATTTATTTTTCTAGACTTGGCAGATTAGTAGGGAAGAAATGAAACTTTTTGGGAATCAAAGAAGACTGAAAATGGTACACAGTCAAAAGACATATTTTTATTGAGTTTTTTGTGAAACGTTTTGTGGTACCATTTTATAACTAAGGTATGAAAAGCTAACATAATTTCAAGTAATGCCTCGCGACTGCCTTAATCTTAACAACCTACGTTCTAATCAGTGTTGTATTTCTTCAAGCATGAAACGCGTAATCTTTTTTTTTCCTTTTTTTTTTTTTTTACATACTGTGGAGATATTTCAGTATAGAAATCTAATATTATCTAGTCCATTACTGATATCACCGAAGTAACTGTGTAGTCCTCCTGTGATCCTATGCAAAAAACACAGCAAGAAAGGTATGTAGTCATTAAAGGAGCAACGGAAGCCTCTTACATAAATTACCGTACAGTGATTCAAAAGAATATAAGGAGAAGAGATGTTTCAAGTTTATGCTTTGTTCTTTCAGCATCGAACAAATTACCTGCCCAAAACTTGGGAGAGAGACCATGAGGTAGCTACTGTTTAAGTGAATGACTCAGAGTTGACTCTGTGTTGTCTAAAAATAATTCATTTATTTTAAGCAACTAATTTGGTATCCCAACTGCTTCTTACTACTTTAGAGTGATTAGATTAATTAACTCCTTTAATGTTAAAACAGGCAATACACCATCATAGCCCGACATGTGTTTTTTTTTTTGTTCTCTTAACTCACAAAGGAAACTGAACGTGAGAAGTACACAATCCTTTCTCCAACCAAACGAAAGGAATTCTTTCTAAAAACATGTTTGTTTTTTATGGAAATATTATTTTTCCTTTCCTAAAGCCTACTAACATGATAATTTACACAATTTTTTTTTTTTTCTATAAGAAATTAAAGACCACTGAAAGGAACAGAGAGCTCCAGAAAATTTACAGTGAAAATCAAGTTCTCATCCCAGAAGGTACCAGCTACATGCACAAGATGCACACCTCCTGCCAGTCTGGGTGATTGCAGTCACTGTGGAAAGCTTGCACCCTGGACTTTTCAAGTCCTTTCAAGTCCAACCTATTCAGGCTTAGAATAGAAAAAAAAAATTCACATTATTTAAATTATTTCTTAGGCAATGAAATATATTAATTTGATGTTTCACTCCACTTGTAAGTGGATGGTGTTCTCCACAGTTATGTTTACAGTTGTCATTCTCAGCAGAGGACTACGACAAAATGAACACAACTCTTCTCTGCAAAACTGAGTGTTCCCACACCATCAACCTTTATGCTCTGACAGAGTAGAGTGTGGAATTCTTTTTTCCCTTTTTTGTCCACCTTTGTTTGACTAAAAGAATAGCGGATTTCAGTCTCTAGCTATGAAGTATGCACTTTTCACTGACAAGAAAATTGAAAAAGCTTCAGTTTGCACCTGAAGCTCAATCATAATAGCTTAGAAACCAAAATTCAAGAAAAATACTGGAATTGTTAAAAATATGTATCTGCAAATATGAGGCCTGACTCATGTTCTATCAGAGGTTGATTTGGTTTTTTATCAGACTTGACTTTTACCAATCACTGACTCGTGATTTATCAGAATTTAATCTATGCTCAACATCAGCATTCTCTCTGTGTGCTCTTTAATACTGACTATCTGAAACTGGACCTTTACTAAGAAGCCATCAGAAAGGCTGAGGGAGATATGGAAAAGTGCAGCAGAGAGCAGGAAACAGCAGGATGGATCAAACCTAAATATTTATCCTTCTTGTATAGCCTGAATATTTATTGTTGCTCCCAAAGACAGCAACAAGGAGCAGAAAAAATCCCCGATGTTGTACTTTTAATAATTGTTTCAGGACATAGTAATTAATTGCACTCTGCCAGGACAGAGGAGTGGACAACCTAAATTTTCAAGATCTTCAAATTAACTGTGTGAGTTAGACGGCTGCGTGCACTATGGAGGGCAAGCGCTGACATTTATTTTGTATAATGGTGCATGTCTTGAGGGTAATTGCCACTGGAATATTATCCCCGCTCTACATGTCAAACATTAATGTAAAATCAATAGGGAGTCATGTTCCAAACATTTTTCACGCACCTGTGTTACCCCCCGGAGGGTTTCGCAGCTCTCAGCGCCGGGCTCCCCTGGGACATGGAACAGGGCTCGGCATGGCCTCGCTGCTGAGGGTCAGCGATGGCTCAGCAAGTCCCCAGCATCTGCAGAGTGAAAGCGCAAGGTGAGACAAAGATGATTTCTGGCAACTTTGCTGCTCTGTTGTCAAATCCTGAGAAATAGAAAGTATAAAGGTTGTTTGCCACAATATAGGTGACATTCTAGTTTGAAATGATACAGCTGGAATTGCTTTGTGACAAGCCTGGTGCTAAGACATGACAGAAATAAATCTACAAGAACAGCCATCCTGCCAAATACACTTAGACTCACATAAAAGTTTGACTTCATAGACCCCAGTTAATTCCGTCCCCACCTCCCCCCCCCAACAACAACATGGTTTCCTTTCAAGCTCTTTTTAAATTAAGATTTTCTTCACTTTATAGCTGAACTAGGTCTTTAGCAGGTTCTACACTTCCAGTTACCTCATGATGAGACACCGCCAAAAACTTCAGAGTTTAATCAACAGTGTCACAATTACGAGGGAAGAAAAATCTAGAAAACCACAACGCACTATTGTTCTCTGCAAACAAGCTGTAGCAGATCTCCCTCCTTGTTTGCATTCTCCTGAAACACTGCTCAGGCAGCTGTTTCTCAGCTCAACATTGAAAAAGGGCCAGTCTCTGAGGAGCTTTGTTTTGCCATATACAACGTGCATCCCTGTAAGTCCTTTCAAATCAACATTTGAAGAGACTCCTATACATGTTAAAAGGTATTTGAGTACATAAGGGTGCAGTTCTAACACATTTCTTCTCTATCAGGTCTTTGAATACCAGCCTGTTATAATGTATATAATCAGAAAATTACTACAGTGTATCATCCTCAATAGAAATTACACCAGGAAATGCCATTTCCTACTCCTGGTTGCTGAGGTACCAAATCATTGTTCCTAAGTATAGTGATTGTAGTGCTCAGAAATACACTTGAATTCCCACCTGGGTCTCGTTCCTGGATATCTTGCTTTCTGGAAAGGAGCTCAGTTATTTCTCTCCTTTTTCTCCACCTCAAGCTTCCAAAGCTCAAGGCCAACATTTTACTGAGGCATTTGAGAGAAAAAGGAAGTACATTTCCATGGCACAGATGGGAAAAAGATCATAACCACAGCTCCTCACCTTCATTGACTGCAAAAGACACCATGCTCAGTTATCACTGCCAGGTTATTAGATATTGTTTACTCAAATAAGATCAGTGAGGGAACTATTCAGAGAAGCAGCTCCTGCATGTCTCATTACTGAAGATGAGAAGGCAAATATGAACCCAGTATTACATGAAACATATGGGGCAATTTCTACTGTTTCCACAAGAAATCCACTCCACTGTCCTGCTAAAACTCAAAACCCAGAAAACTTATTTTCCCAGACTAATAATATCTTTTTATTACAATTTTTTTTTTTTTTTCAGAAGAAAAGGGATCACTGTGGAAAGATGACAGTAAGTTTGGTCTCATCTGTGGATGCATACTGGCAGCAGATCCTGTATGGGGATGCCAAATGAACTCGCAAATTTGCAGGGCCTATGTAGTTTGTTGCCTTTCATAAAAATACAGCTTTTACATCAAAGGACCCTACAGACTAAGCAAGCCTAAGGGAAGTTTTGAATCTAGTGAATTTTTGTTGTTGGGTCATAGCATACAATGTGAAATGATCTAAAACATGACGGCACACGCCCATTTCCTTACTGCAACAGATTTTTGTTTTAATCAATGCTCACAATATTTCTGAAAACAGATTGCAACTTTTCAGAGATTTGAGAGCACCTTATGAATTGCTGCACAGACAAGCCATTTCACCAGCCACTGAAATGGAACTTTGTTCAGGACGGCTGGTAGAAGAGGGTGGGTGTAAGTTATGGGCCTATGACTAAAAAGGAGTTTGGCCAAAAGTAAGCGCTTACCATTATAAAAAGAGCAATGATGTGCTTTTGTAGCCAAGAGAATCCTGGATTATAGGTGCTTATGAGCACAACCTCCACAGCAGAAAACCTCAACAGAGCTCGTGCTATAGGCTTTATAATGGTGAAGGACCAACCAATTCTTTCTTGGAAACAAACCCACAATTGCAAACAACGTATTTTTAAAAAGAAATCAACGCTTAGATTCAATTCTCCCTCAAAGGTCAACTGGTCAACATAGGACATAATGCTGAAACACAGGCTTCCTCATATTGCTTTTAAAGAAACATGGTCAGAGAATGGAGTATCTGAAGCAAAAATTACTGGACAGTGAAAATAGGGCATTCTTATATATATGCAACATTTAATCAAGCCAAAACAAACACCACATCTTTATATTAGCCAATAGTTTCAAAGTGCTAATTCAACTCCCCACCTAACCCCACATAATCACGAGCTGAGAACTTAGCCCCTTCCTATTCCTAAAAAAGAGGCATGGGAATTCCTCTGCAGCCTATTAGAAATCTCATTTGTCTATGTATTGGTACCTACCTGAGTAAAAGAGAGCTATTGAAAGAAACAATTCTGCTAGTGTTAACTGGCTACAACATTAAACTTTTTCAGCATACGTGAACAAGTTATTCCTGTATCCGAATGTAGCAGAAATACAAACTGCAGGAAACAATTCCTCCACTCCTCATGGAACAGCCATTAAAGGGTTCAACAAAAAATATTACCTCGATTGTACCTTTACTGTTAAATTATTGATGAGCTGCTACTATTGTCATTTGTACTTGAGTTACTAGAAATTAAAGCAAATACTAAACTTCTAAATTCAGCGTGCCTGGAAAAACCATATGTTTGTAAGCTCCAAGATTCCCCACAGTCCCAAAGGGATTTTTGTAACCTCACAGGTATCTTCAAGTCCTAGAATTTGCATTCTGCTTCCCAGCTAAGCTTGCAGATGTTTAAAAATACATGCAACAAGACAACTCGCTTTTGGCTACACATCTAAGAAGTTCAAACATCTGAATTATTCTGTCTGAGGTCAACTACGATATATGTGCCAAATTAGGTTGAAATCCAGCTGGGAAGAGCTATGAAATACTAAGATCTTTGGTGCTTGGGAACTTGTGCCTATTTCTGACCAATGCACATCCTTTCAGATCTTATTCCAGGAAAAGGACATATTTTCAGGAACCAAATCTGAAATATAAGCTTACACCTTATGAATCTGTAGGCTTCAGTCATTTAAATTTTTGCTGTGCAAACAGATATAAAATGTGGATTATAACAGTGTTCATTGGTACCTGGAATTCTAGAAGACAAAGGATGTACATGCCATCATATGCACTCACATGCCAACAAGATTTGCAATAAATATAAAACACAGGCTTCACTGGACTTTAACAATCTATCTCTCTATACTCTTTAATATAACCAGAAAATATTTTCCAGGAGTTCAGGATCAAGGCATATATCCTGCTATAGAGGTATACACCCAGGGTAATTCCACCAAAGTGTTGTTATTCTGTACAGATATAGTACTAATTATATTTTTTTTTCAATATAATTCAGCTAGCTAACAATAGAACTAATATTCATCCCCAAATTTATGGATTTTTTTTTTGCACAAGTCAAAATTGTGAACCAGTAACTCAAGTAACTCTTGTGATTCATACTCTAAAATAATTTCACATAAATTTCTAAGTGATGGGTGATATTTCATCTAGTAACTGTCTCCTGAAACATTTCAACACAATTAAAGTAGGGCTACACAGAACTCAAGTAGTTCTGCTCTTCAGGGATTTATGTTTAAGTAAATTCCCAACCCCCAATCTAAAAGCAATCTTTGCTTTCTGCTTTCCTGGAATAGATAGCAGCAATATTAAAACTACTCTTGGGAAAGGACAACTTAAAACGGAATTATCCATAAATGAAAATGCTAATGACATTAGCATTTTTTTCTTCCCTAAATATACTAGATTTCAAAACCCAAGTAGGAATTTTAAATATCTAAAATAAAGTGAAATAGTTATCTGTCTCCAGTATTGTTAATCTCTCTCCCGCTCACCCCAGCCCATCCCCCCCAGCTCCCTGGTTTTATCTTACTTCTCCTTCCAGGAGCAGAGAATAGAAAAATCAAAGAGTGGTGGAGAATGGACTGAAATGTATTTGTAAATATTTGTTTTAATCCTGAAGAACTCAACAGTATAATTTACTATATGCCTGTCACATTTCTCCAGAAATAATCAGCATACTACTATAAAACTGGTATGTGAGTCTCAAATATGCTTTAATGGACTGATTCAAAGAAGTGTCATCAAGAAGCTACAGAAAAAAAGAATTTGTGTAAGAAGTTATTTCTGCTACTTGTTTCTTCCCTAATTAACTGAAATCAAAATCTAAATAAGATTATATCCAAAGTCCTCGATCTTTACCCATATGTAATAAAAAAAAAATTAAAAAAAAAAAGAAAAAAAGAAAGAAACCCAAAACCCAACCATCATGTTTATCAGGGAGAGAGAGTCAGAATCTATTAAATCCATCTTGTCTGACACACAGTTATATAAACAAATTCACAATGAAGCTGCTTATGATATAATTTTAAAGGACACAAAAGTAGTACACAACAGCATGGCATGCAGTTTCTAGAAATATGAAATTGAAGCATCAGTTGGATCCATTCTCTAAGCTGAGTGTGCAATGACAAATACATAATTCAATTCCTACCCAAGACTTGCAGAGCTGCTCAAAAAGTAGAAGACTGTAGTAAAAGATCCAGCTTCCCTGATCGCTACAGGTACCTAATGAACATCTGTGCAGTATCTCCTTACCCAAGCCAGAACGGAGCCTGAATAATATAATTTGATAATCTATTTTCAGTGCAACCTTAAAAACACAAAGAACAAAAAATAAAAACCCACCCCAAAACCCCACAGAAATATACACTGAAATGAGTGTCTCCTATTTCTGGAGAAAAAAAATTCAAGGCCCCTAACCTGCAAGAATAGTCGTGCCAGTATCCTGAATGCTGTCCTTGATCATGGCTCAGAACAGACAGTTAAGGAAGAGTATAAAACCAGGATATATTTCTCCTACTTTCTGTTAAATCAGAGATTCAGAGAGAACTTGAATGAACAATCTACACCTGGACAGTTACAGTTTATAGCCACCATGGAAACTACCCTCCATGAGCCTCCCTACTTCCATTTTTAAATCTTTTATATCTTTGTCCTCCTTAATTTCCTCCGGCTCTGAGCTCCACAACCCAGCTTCACGCTGCCAGGAAGGGTTTTAAACCTTGCTTTTCCTGGGCAGACAGAAGAAATATTAACTAGCTATTCTCTGGTCACCTTCTCCTCACGCATCCTGGAGGAAGGAGAGAGAGAGAGAGATTCCCCACTCCACCACCCCTTTTTTTTTTTCCCCCCAAAAAATCATATTTCAACCTGTTCTGCCTGTTGTGAACATAGCAGTAAATTTCCTGTTCAGAGAAATTCCCCCTGTTCTCCCAGCACACTCCTGGCCAGGAGACTCACGACTGCTCCAGCAGTCAACTCTGACATGTCATTTTGGTCCATGAGTCTTTCAGTACCTCTCTTCCTGATCTGACAGCTACATCTAGTTATGGCTGTATCTAAATTAGCCATAATATTTGTGAGCATTAAAACAACCATTCAGGAAAACCCTCTGGCCTGCTGGCCGATTCCTTTATTTTAACATATGTTTAATCTGCCCCAAACCGCCATTTTATATACCATCCCAGAAAGCTGAAAGCTCAGGGACTTGATCCGAAGTGGTAAAAAACCAAAATCCTCGTTGATGAAGTGCATTTACGCTGAACCCTACCAAAAAGAATAAAATGGAGGAAAAAGAAATTTATGGAGGATGATAAAGTTTAAAAATAAGAGACAATTTCTTTAAATTTGAGAGCTAATGCTAAATGAGCTTCTTTGCCTGCACCAGTGGTCAAGAGAACACATTTGTGTTTCACCAGATTCTGTATGTCACTTAGTGGGATGCAAAGGCTATGATAGTTTTAATCAGACGACATTAAGAAGGGAAAAAAGTAAGATTGAGCAGTAGAAAACCCCATCAATTAGTGAGATTTGTTAAGCTAAGAAACAGTTCTCTCTGCCACTGCAAGTCACATTTCTGAGAAACTTTAAAGCAGAAAAAACTTTTTAAGAGGTAATTCGACATAAGAAGGAAAAATTACCAATAAAAATTAAACAGACCTTCTAACAGGTTGCTGTCCATCTGTAGAATCAGTGATTCTTTAATAAAAGGTGTACAAATCCGACCTCGGCCTGAAACAACCTCTGCAGAGTTGCAAGTGCTGATGGATAGCTATCATATACTCACGGGGTAGACAGCCCCTGCGGAACAGGGATAATCTGAGGGATGAATGAGATTAGGTCAAGGTACTAAAAAGCCTCCTTCTCTCTCTTTCTTTCTCTCCCTCCATGGGCACTATCTTGTATGAAGGAAACATTCCAGAAGAACAATGAAATCGGTAAAGCAATAGAGGGAAACCTCATAAGGATGGATTAAAAAAAAAAAAAGCTACACAGAAGGAGAACCAAGGCTGTAAAATTGCTTCCTAACTCTTTCTTCCAAAAGAAACATTCAGACAAAATGCTAATATTTGCTCCCCGCACCCTGAAAGTGCCCTGCAATAGTACTATCATAAGTTAACACTGTTCTATTTCTACAGACATGTGTCAGGACCTATCACACTAGTATCTAAGCAAATTATATCAAAACTGTTATCTTTTTTTTCCTTAGTGTGACTCATGCCAGCTGGACTAGTCTAAATATTATTAAACATCATTAAATATATTATATTTAAGCTTAACTCATGCCAGCAGGGCTAGTTAACAAGAAGAAAATAAAAAATACTGTTTTAATAAATCATGTTCAGAGCCTGTGGTGTCTGGTGCTACCCTAAAAACACCAAGATTTACATACAATCTCAGTTATTTACCACAAATGGATAGGAAGGTCTACCAATCCTTCTGGCAGCATTTCTACTGACGTCACTTGGCAGAAGATTTAAAAGGCAATCCAGGAAAGACTATGATTTACTATAAAAATTAAGAAGTGTATAAGTGCCTTGATCACATTCCAAGGGGAACTTTCACACTTACAGGACTAAATTTCACTGACTATCCCTGGAAAGGGATCTGCTTTCTGTACCACCAACAGTATAACCCTACTTTTACCCTGGCATCTCTAAAAGATATTCAACAAGTCCTTGTCAGCACTGTGCTGAGAAAGACAGCAATTACAAACAGAGTTATTATTTCACAGCCTCAAAAACCTACTGAAAAGTGCTTTTACATATTATGGTATCTACACCACTGCAACATTCAATTTTTTTTTATTAATATTCTACACTTACACCTGTGTATATGTACAAACACAGCAAGCTACAGCAATTGATGTGGTTTGGTTTTTGGGTTTTTTTATGAACTAATGATGTTTATGGTCTTACAAGCTTTTCAACAGCGACAAATACAGTATTTCAAAAATTGCATGTCAAATCTACCATGCCTCTGGGAGGATAAATCAGTGTGTGTTACATCTGCAAGTCTGAAAGCACAACTGTTAAGTATATTATAATCAACAGGAGGAATGCAGAGTACATCAAAGGGAAAAATAAAACTCAGTAGATAGTAACCACTTTCTTCGTTTCTGGAAAAAACCACTAAGATGCTGAAAGTTGCTCACACTTAAATCACTATTAATTAAAATAAGCTTTAGCTACTCCCCTGCTCCCTTTCCTCTCACTGATCCCAAAAAAAAAGACCAAAAAAATTTTGAAATGTCTGTGTAATGGAAACTAACAAAACCTCCAGTGATTTGCATTTAGAAGGGAATTAAAATTCTTCTGGTTTACACAATAGCGGAGCTTCACTTTTGATAACTTTTTTCTAAAAGTAACTGAATTTTTGATATGAAATTTTAGAAAAAAATGTTTACTAATTGTACAGAGAAAATAACTTACACGCCTCCCTTATACATATGACACTTTCCAGCAAAGTAAATTTTCTCCCTCTAAGCACGCACTTTGTTCTCTGTCCCCACTTATCCACACAAGTAGATTTTATTTTTTTTTAATTTCGTAAGTGCCTCTTAACCGAGGCATGAAGTGCAGGAGTTTATTCCTTGCCACAGAACTGAACTTTATCTAGATCACCAAACAGAGCTCCCAGTTTCCACAAACTATTGATTTTTTTGCCACCGCTTCGTTTCTCTAGAGAGCTTTCTCGGCAGATTCACACAACCACATGGTCGCAGACATATCTGTCAGATAGATGAATGGTCCCAGGGAGCAAATCAGACTTTAGGGACAATATGAAGAGTGGGACTATTTCTGCACATGCAACAGGGCAGAGAAGGCAGTGCCCCACTACCTCAGCCCCAGGCTTCCCAGGATCCATAGGCATCAGCCAGAGGGACAGGACAGGGTTGCCGTCAGCACAGGAGAGGCACGCAGATGCACAAGGCCATCAGCTAGCTGGTTTCCTCATTCTGGTTCAGCATCTGTGTGGATGGGACCTGTCATGTAACACTAAGTTGTGGAGCTCCAGCTTTTCTTGAGTGTCTCTATTTCATTATTTGTTTTTTTTAATTCTTAACAGATTTATTAAGAGGCTGAGTCACAATCTGATCTAGTTCATGTATTCTAAAGGTTAATACAAGTGGCCAAGAGTCACTTTAACATAACAACAGCAAAAATCAGTCTAGCATGAGATAGAATGCACTAAACTCAGCCTTAATGCCAACTATGACCTGTTGTATCAGTTTTCAGTTTTTTGTAAGTAATTGTTACAAATCATACTACCCCATCTCCTAAATCCTTTGAGGGGAAAAAAAAAATCTAAATTTAAATAAAACAGAGGATTGATAAAGAATTCCCTTTTTCACTGATACATAATAACATCTTTCTAAGATGTTTCTTGGAAAAAACTTCACAAAAATTTTCTTGAAACGTTGTGGGTCTACAAAATCAGAACTTGTCAGTGTAGAGACAATGCTGGGAAGGATGAAGAGGAACAACATGTATTAAAGGGAATAACAGACCTAGGTGTTATTTGCAGTATAAGTACAACATACCAAACAGTACTTTGCATGCAGTAAAATACATGCATATTCTGCAAGAGTTAGTATCTAGTGTAACTTCGTGGTTTAGAAAGCTGCTTTGTGCCACCCTTGAAGTCATTGCATTCAAAAGGATGAAAACAGGAGTGGAAGAACACCTTTAAAATGCCTTTCACGTTTTCTTCTAGTACAAAATTACAATTACTACACACTTTATAAGCCTGCAGCCAGTTTTAGTAAACTGCTACTTACAACTCTTGCATGACAGCCAACAGATGAAAGTGGTGAGTGAGAGCTCTCATTCATTGCTGCTAGCAACCCACTGCCTTTCTGATCCCTTTCTTCAGAAACAAAGATTAGGTAGGGGGAAATAAGGTAAAGGGTTATTTTTAAAAGTCCGTATTTTTAAATCACCATCCAGGAGCTGGCTGAGTTGAGCTCTTATTAGTTGCCTCTCATCTCCCACTTCTGTTTCCATAGAAACCTCACAGCAGCATTGCCTTCCTCACTATCCTGAAATCTTCAGATTCAGTCAATGCCAAATCTGGCTGGGCAAGCAGGCAGAGGATAATGGCAGTACCACTTCAGTGCTGAGGTCCATGTTGTCAGCCTCCCATCACGTGGAGACCAGATATATAAAAAAGAGAAGTCTCCTCTACCATGTTGTGCAGACTGGGATGGAAGGCTGATCCAAATCCCAGCTGCTTCCCTTCTCTCCATCACCGCTGGACAGATGCATACATGTACTGGGATGAAGGACACACCTCAGTCCTCAAACTAAAATCCGCGAAGGTTGGAAAATCAGTTAAATGCTGGGATATTGGTCTACGTAATCAGCACAGTGAAAGTCAGCCGGCTGCTAAGCAGGGGACTTCTCTAATATTAGCTCCCTTTTAGAGAAGTGGTCCACTTTTAGTGGATAGAGTCAGGAAATTGATTTAGAAAAAAATTATCAATATGACTATTTAGAGATACATTGTAACAACACCTGTACTGTGAAAAAACACACTTGGAAAGTCTTCTGTCCACAGTATTTGTCTACTTTAATTAGTTCATCTAGGAAGAAAAACACTCTTTCTAGACTCAATCTCTTGTTTTATAGAGAGAAGGTACTGGCAATTATTTGTTTATTTATTTATTTGAATGGTCTGCAAATGAATAATCACTTCTTTTTTTTTTTTGTTCCACTTTTACCTGCTGCAACTTCTGCATCACTTTTATCCCAACTGGAACATACCAGAAAAGTGATATCTTGAGATGATAGCTACAAGTCACCAGGTGACCAAAACTGACTAGTCAAATGCAAGAGAAGGTGCTACTCACTACAGATTGCCTAAGGCGGCTACTAAAAACCCCAAGATGGTGAATTCCTCTGATCAAAGGGAGCAGGTACCTTCAGCCAGACAGTCTTCCAGTATGCTTTCCCTGCCAACCCCAGTTAATTTCATTTCAGTTTGAGTGAATTGTTCTTAAAATACAACTCACCTTGTCTGAGGCACACCCTGATATGGAACAAAAAGACAATAAAGACTGCTACCAACATACTAACAAGGGAGCCGACAGAAACAATGCAGAGGGACTATGGGACTACCCTTACACGTCTGAGAACTACTGCAATAATACCTGAACATGATTCCTCCTCCTTGTACCTATTACTAAAAAAATCAAACCATGCATTACAGAACAGATTTGGAATTTTGGTGGGTGTGGGAAGGTTACACAATAAACATGAATAACGTGAAAAATATATGAATATACACTCACAATGCGTAAGTTAGAGACATTCCTTATCTATTGTTTTTAATGAAATGCTAAATCAAACTGACAATCCAAATGTGTACCACGGTGCAAGGATGCATTTGCATAATTGGTTTTTATTATATCTAGAGTTGTGAAGGATTTCTAAATATAAAGAAAGTATAAGGAAAAATGTTAGTTTTTAAGTGAATTCCATGGACATGGAAGGTGAGAAATTAAAGGAAAAATATAAATTTTTGCAATAACAGGTTTGAACCCTTACGCTGCACACAGCAGTGATCACAAGTTACTTTTCAGGAAGACTTATTTTCTACAATATCAGTACTCATTTATTTACATCAGCAAAATTTTGTGTCCAAACCACTTAATAGTTCCTTCTTCCCTAAAACCATTTTCTAAAACTGTGCACTTCAACATACTAGTAAATAATTTGTTTTCCAATAAAACTTTTCAAAGGTCTAATTTATGAGACAATAATACTTAGTATTATGGATTTTATTTATTTTTTTTAAATGTCTTTTTCATTTAAGTGAATGTTAAGTGTGAATTTGGTTTCTCATCATAGAAGAAAGAGCAGTCTGCTCAACTATGCCTTTCTGGTACAGGATAGAACAGTTCTGACTGTTTCATTTGAGGGAGAAACTTACAGTGCCCCAATCACACTCACTCTCTTTCAATTTGGCATATTTCATCAGTGATGGAAACCAAGGTTAGTGCTACAGTTAAATGGCAAAATGAAGGCTGGTTCAGTTTCCAACAAGCTCATTTTTCAAATTGACAGTTTCCAGAATATGGCCAAGTAGAAGTCTTGGAGGCCCCAATTCTCCATTCCCAGATGCAAAGGTCCTGTCACAATAACAGGAATTAAGATTTTTAAGAAGATAAGAAGATATTAATCAGTCATGAAAATAAGATTGCTACACAAGCTATTTGTAGAGATCACATCGCTGCCTACGAAGTATAGTTGGTGTAGCAAATTTAAAAATTTAACACCAAATGCTGAGAATAACCCTATAAAAATTGATTTCTTCAGATTCAAGTCAATGCCATCAGCAATGAACACATTGCCACAATTTTCTGACGCTGCAAGCCCAGAGAAAGATGACAGCTGCTACTGAAGATAAAGATGATTTTGTAGAATGCTTGAGGAATTACTAGTAAGAAATGAAAGAGCAAACTTCTACTTCTTTAAAGGAGAGGGCTGGAACCCATGTAATCAATAATAGCAGACTGGATAAAAGCAAAAGAAGCTAAAGGAAACACCTTGATGGACTAGAGAAAAACCTGCAGAGGTAAGAGACACCTCTGGAAAATGTAACCTATCAATTTTAGTAGTGCACTTGTGATTTAATCACAAGATGGCACACTGAGAGCTTTGAGAATTGCATCCGGAATTCAAGGGAGTCTCCATTCTCATTCAGGTTTAAAAGAATAAAATCTTTGTCTAAGAGACTGACCTACAGACTGATCCAAATGTTTTTTTGCAAGAAATGATGTTACCAGTCTAAAGCAAGGAACACCGTATATCGGACCCCTTTCAAGATGCAAGTGTAGAGAAAGAAAAACATTCTAATCACGATGCTGACACTTAAAATCACCAAGGCAGGCAGCTTTAGCTCTAGAAAGCACAGGAGCAAGAGGGACAGTGTGGTGTGCCAGAGCTGCTTTTCCACAAACTCTATTTTAGCTCCTGCAGGAGCCCTGGGACTGCCCCTGCCGAAAGGGCTGACCTGCCCTCTCCAGCCTGGTGCTGCCTTACAGCTGCCTCTTGGGTGCTGACACCGGGGCGTGAGCAGCCGTGCAGTCAGCTGGATCAGGTGATTGATCTGCCTGAAAACTAGCCCTACCAGGGAAAGAAAAAGAAGATTAAGTTTCAGTTGATCAGCAAGCTTTAGAAGTCACTGCTACAACAAAGAGGAGCCAGGACCGGCCGCTTTCAGTGGTGTCGCTGGCTCAGGTCAGCTAAGCTGTTTCAAAGGCTCTTGCTCACTCCTTCATGCACACAACCACCATGGCACGACCCTGCATTAGGTGGTTCCCCATAACCATTTGTGTACACACACCCTTTCGAGAGGTATTTAGTTTAGTGGAGGGCAGCTTAGCCCGCAACTCAGAGTCAGATTACTGAGCAGCTGCCCAAAAGGTCTCCAGCCGAATGGATGGAAACTGCTTCTTCCTTGCATTTTGCAGAGAGAACGATACGTCACCCCATATTTGGGGCCTGAAAATATTTGATGTAATCGGTCACTAGTATCGTTGGGATGATTGAAGATGATTAAATTGATAGAGAGAGACAAAGCGAACTGCTCCCGCACAGCCAGACTCTGGCAGAATCTATTGATTTACAGCAAACAAAACAATACAGGAAACAGTATTCAGGCGACCTTGAAGGTTTATTTTAGTTGCCACTTTATTTCAACAAAATGGATGTTATTGAAAGCTGTAGTTCTCACAAACTATAAATTGACCACACGCACACTATATACATATAAACATACCAAAATTAATCTTAAAGATTATGATAGAAGGTGTAAATATATCAAGCAAACAATAGGAGAGGTACCAAAATTAAGGCTGATCATAAATTCAGGATTGTACCTTATGATGCTGTGTTTAATTGTACAACTACCTTTTTCCTTTTTTGCTTTTTTTTAATAGGGCTCCTAGCTCATTAAGTGTAGAGGAAGACTGTTACTGAGTAACAGATTATTTAATCCAAATTACTTTGTTCTCAGGCACCTTTAGCCAGCAAAGCGATAGGCAGACAATAGTAAAGATGGGAAAGATGTCCAGTGGAGAAGAGGCATGACACAGTGATGATACCTGAGTCAACCACCAGATGTTAAAAGGGCTTGTGCTATTACTCTTCAGTATCAAATTTAAAAGTCCTCCTCTGCAGGTAAAATAAAAACCACCTGAGTCACCCAGACCCTGTTTCCACCTTTAGTCAATGAGACATGCCAAGAGAGAGACAAGAATGTAAAGTCCTGTAGACAGTCAGACACTGAGGTATGGCAAATTATGCTAGAAAATTAAGAATACAAACAGATTAATAGCCTTAGACCAATTAAGTATATACAAATGCATGTCTGATGACAAACAGTGAGAGAGACTAATACTTCGCTTGTGAGAGAGGATTGCCCCCAGATTCTGCTGAAGTGGGTGATTCAGTTGTCCCAGGTGAAGGGAACAGGAGCCAAGGGCTTTTTTCCCTGATGAACCACTGATACCTCACTCACCATTTCTGGCCAGGGGCATGAGCAGGCTGGGTAAGCCAGACCTTCTCTGGAAACTACCTCGTTTGGTGTCCCTGACACGTGATCAGCACCAAAGCTGCCAGAAAATTCAAAGGGGGGTGAAAAAAAAAAAAAAAAGTCTTTCGTTTATAATCACTCCACACTGTTTACCTCCGTATGACCTACCGCAACCTGGTATGGTGTAAAAAAACCTAAGTCAAAACTATGTACCTTCCAGAAATTTAATCATACACAGTTTGGCTTCATCCAAAATTGAAACAGTAATGGGAACTGATTTTACATGTCACAGCTTGGTCACTCTGGGTACATGTGAGAGAACATACATACATCTCATGAAAAATACGAGGGAGAGAAAAAAAAAATTTAGATTTATAATTATGTATTGATTTATATATTATACTATGATTAATTCTTCTATTTCTCTTCCAAAGGAGAATATTAGTAAATATTGTTAAAAGAGTCCACAGTGAATATATCCAAAATATGTTGCCTGTATGTTATCGGCTAGATTACATGCAAACTCATGCATTTTAAAGAGGAAAAATACAGGTTTCTCCACTGTAACACCTTTATTTCAAAACCTGTACTATAAATTAGCTGATAAGGCAGCTGTTGACAAGAAAGAATGATTAACTTTATTCATAGATGACCGCTGATTAAAATAAGCTTATAAATATTTCCCATTTCCTGCAACAATTTGCAATTTGATGGATCTTACTTATATAAAGTTTCATAGGAATTTATGCAGCAAAAATTGAAACTGCAATACCAGTAAAGGAAATTTGTTTCATAAGCTGAAGGGAGTCCCCAAAAATGCAAGAATGGTATTTTTTCTCTCACTTTTTTACTCCACTGAGGTGGTGGTGACACTTTTGCCAGTTAATCAACACTGTTGTATTATGCACGACTTGAAATATGAAGACATAATGTCTGGATTCTCTAACTGGAATTCTAGAGCTCTGAAGCAAGTATTTCAATTATCATACTTGCATTTTAGAAGACCAAAATATAACAAGAACAAGGACATACTGTGTGTCCTGATCCTACAAACCCTTACTCCAGAAGCAATTGCTGCCTGTGTATGCAGAAACCAGGTGTGAAAAAGACCAAAGATATACGCACCCTTCAACAGAATTTCTTTAATCGTTGTGCTATCAAATTAAAATTTTTAATAAGATTAAAGAACAAGCTATTTTTTTCTTACATTTGTAGAGACAAATAGTGAGCACTGAAATACTGTCATAGTCAAAATAAATTATTTCTGATGAGTATTTTTAAATGTTTTTCTAAGACATTTTTCTTTCAAAACATTTCAAAACCAAGGTCTTTTTCCTTGCTAATGCTTAAATTAATATAGAGATTTATCTCAGAAAGTCTAATTCCAAGTGCGCAGGACTGGTTTAACAATTTCTTACCGTACAAAGTAGCCAGTATATGAACATGGGACTATTACAAAGCACCTTTACAAGAAGAACATCCAGGTTAGTTCTGTAATGAGCATCTCAGACCATTTTTAGCAATAGCTACTAATAACTGTTACTCTTAAAAGCCCTGAAGCAGTAGCACTATTGTGGACTAACCCCAAGGAACTACCTCTGCAAATTCTGCTATCAATCTGATGCTGAAAAGCAGCTCAGTAGTTCCAGAAACCTTTGTAAATTCCATCTCTTTGAGAATTTATTCCAGTAGCAATTATCATCTACAGTGTATACTGGGAAAAATCTGTCACCGCTGTAGATTCAAATTCAAAAATTCACCTCAGGAAGACTAAAAATTGGCTCAATGGGCTCAATTAAAATACTAAGGCTCACTCTAGCCTATTATTGAAAATAAGCAATGAAAAACTCAGGCTTCAGGAAATGCTACTTTTTTCTTCAAGTACACTAGTTTAAAAATACCTACAATTGAA
Source organism: Limnodromus scolopaceus (assembly GCA_028565335.1). Taxonomy (NCBI): domain Eukaryota; kingdom Metazoa; phylum Chordata; class Aves; order Charadriiformes; family Scolopacidae; genus Limnodromus; species Limnodromus scolopaceus. The sequence continues at coordinate 50,124,386 of JAOXNO010000001.1, read as the reverse complement.
GAATTATTTTTGCTCCACATGTGTTTAGCTATACTGAATTCTGTTACAGCAAGCTATTCCTTACATTTTTAAAAAGCAAGTTTAGGGGCTTTTTAAGCAATACATTTATAATACTGTCAAGTACTGAGATCAACAATTGATCTGACTTTTCCCTCTATAGATTAGCAAATGTATGGTAGGCAATTTAGTAGAAGCCATCTTAACATCCAGCTCCATACAGTTTTATTTATTTATTATTACTCTATCTTAAAACAAACAAAAAAAAAACGACCACCAAACAAAGCAAAAAATATTTTGCTTCTACTATTGTGTATTCAGTATCACATTTGCTTGGTGTATGTACAAGATGAATGACTACCAGCAATTTTAATGCAACAAAATTATTACTGCTCATATTATAAAAGCCACTTTATATTCTCCATTACCTCTTACTGAAAGAAATTCTAATAAACATGAAACACTAAGCACCATTAAGAACCACACAAGTTGTACATGTCTAGTTGTAACAAATATCTGATATTACTTGAATACAAGGAACTTGCCTAAGAAACTAGGAATTTCCTACCGCCAAGACACAGTTTATTTGACTGCAAATACTTTTACAGTTAGTAATAATGAAGCAGCAGGCAAACAGCATAAGAAATCGTATTCCTGATTTTTTAATATCTGTACAGAATAAATAAATTCATAATTGATCAATTATATATTCAAGCGGGGAAGCACAACGCTAGCCTTTCATTGTCAATTGACATAGAGTCTCATCACCAGAGAGCACAAATGAAATGCTAATGGCAGAGAAGATGAATGCCAATTTCCTTCAGTTTGCTCCAAGTTTCAGTGGCTCTCTACAATAAAAGATAGCTGTTTGTGGAGACTGGCTTGTTCCATACCATTAACTCAGAACAAAACATATTTTTAGTGGGACAGCAGTGTTTACTTGTAAGAACTGATGAATTGTACACCACCATTTATCACTTGTAGACAAAGACATTCAGGCACAATTTTGGACATAAATCAAGGTACATGCTCCTAAATAAAAAAGGGATTGCTTAAGTCCCTAAAACTGCATAGATTGAGGTCAGATTGGCCATAGCAACCAAGAATGGTACTTAGGCCTCCAGTAAGACTTAGCAACCAATAAATGAGCTCAGATCTCTTTTCATCTCCACTGGTGTGAAAGCCAAAATTAAAAAGATTAGATCACGCTGCACCCATCACAATAGACTTCACAGTGAAAAAGTCATTTCTAGCCTTTGATTCACATCAAATAAATAACATTCATCCCTTCCATAATGAACAACTTTCAAAGTAAATTGAATCTCCATAGTGCTGCTTTCCCTTGCTGCACTATATTTACATAACAATATATCACAGGAAGCTCAGAGTGGGTCTTGCAAATGAAGACTGAGTATAACGCGTCTTTAGCGCTGATTACACTGTATTCAGCTTTAAAATGCTTACTGTTTAAACATAATGCACTGCAGTTTATAATAAATAATAAACAGTGCCTTAAATACTGCCGTATGAAACTTTCTCATTATTTCAATATGGAAATTTCATAGTAAACAGCTCCCTCCCCCTTTCCTTTCCAGTCCTTCCATTTGAGGATATTCAGCAAATTCTACTTTCCAGGAGCGCTGCTGATACTATCTGCCTAGCATTTCCAGGAAAAGGGATAGGACATTATTTCATTTTTACTGCCTCTTTTCACACTGTAGCAATTCTCTATTATATATATTTCTGAGTACTCTAATAATTCTTTTTAACATTCTAAACACATCAGTAACTTAGTACTCCAATCTCATACAAAGCATTAGGTATTGCTGGTTTTCCTCTCCCTAGAGCAGTAGTTATTTGTAAATAGGTGAAGCTGATCACAGCTGCTGGAATCTAACACAGTTCTAGCACATGAAATCAGAAAACATATCCAGCAAAATGTATGCATTGTATTGTCACTGTACACCGTGTATTTCCCACTCTCAATTTGTCATTATTAAAAATGGATCTTCATTCTCTTCGTACTGCAGGTTGCATAAACTGACATTTAAAGTAAAGTGTTTGAAAGCAATATATTGAAACAAAAATTCTACACCTACATTAAAAACATGCAGAAATAATTTCAGCCCTCTGCAGCAACAACTCATGTAGATTATACTATTTGAACTCAGCAGGGAACCTCATTAATTTTTAAAACTCTCTGACCCCAGTGCAGTTAAGGGTGTAAAAATAATTACAAATTAGGGTTGAGGGAGCACTGTTTTAATATTGCATGTGCTATCAGCTACATGACATTTTATCAGATATGGATATTTATTATATCTAAGCATAATTTTAGCATAGCCAAAATGAAGTTTCATGGTTAATTTTAAAAATGCAAATGTTAGAAACATTATATTTTCAAGAACGTAACTATAGTAGCCACCACTTCCCTGGAAAAACCCTGCCTGCTCTCTGCAAACATTCTCGTAACACAAAGCACGGCAATTACAGATTTAAAAGCTAGTAACAGCCTGGATACGGCAGTAAACTAAAATATTCTATAACAAGGCACGTTTGCAACCTAACAATTTCTAACTTATTTAGAAGGCTATAAAATACTTGGCTGAGGGTATAAATATTCTCTCTTACCTAAAACTTGTCAGAAGAAAGATCCTTCTCCATTGTTGTCACCTCCAGTGCCCCCTCTTGCCACCATGGAGATTGGTTCTGCTATGTTTATTGCTCTGTGCCTCAGTTACAGCCGTGACACTAATCTGCCTGCACAGACCAGCAAAGGGGTGTGTGTGAGTGTCTGTGTGTGTGCGTGTGTGCGTGCGTGTGTGAGAAACGAGAGCCTGCTGACTTCAGGACTGGGAACCTAAACCTCAGGCCAAGTCAAGGCTGAATGAAAATGATCAAAGCTCTGTCCCTCATCAACAGAGTAGACAAGATTTCTCTCCCCCCTCCCCTCCTCACCCTCCCAATAAGAAGTAGGGCTGTCATTAGGGATTCCCACTAAAAAGCCTCTAACATAGGCAGACCTTCTCCAGATTGCTAGTGCCTGCCCAGCAGTCCGTGCAGAATACAGGTAGCTATTGTTCCTGAGACAGATATGTAGCCAGCCACTCAGACTCTGACAGATCTCAACAAACCAGTGAGCCTGCCTTCAGTTTAACTCTTTATTTACTAGCACTTTACTTTTTACAAAGATCTCCTTTTGCTCTGAAGAGGGAGGGGCAGGCAAGGGGGGAAAAAAAAAATATATCAGTAATTGTTTTGATTTTGTTAAGAAAAATGTTTTTTGGTTTCACGTACATAGGCAGTAATCCTATGCAAATTTAGGAGTATTGATTTTCATTTTGAAATCTCATTTAGTCTGGTGTTGGACAACAGAGGAATAGCACACTTCAGGAGTAAAACAGGATTCCAATTCTGTAAGGTAAACAATTCCTGCTCTGCCTTCCGCCAAATTCTCATAATTCATGAGGAAATAAAACAGTTTGAATAGATACCATGCATCTTTGCTCAAATATTCTAGTTATTAAGAAACAGAGCAATTTAGTGCAAATGCATCAGCAGTTTTTCCACCAGAAATCAGTTTTCAGCGTTGACTGAAAATTAAGTTGGCATCTCCGACAGAAAACTGAGCTAGAGTAAGTAGACAGCCAATTAGTTGGCATAAGAAGCAGCAAATACTCATTTCAATCTTGCAGCAGTTTTATATTTCGATAAGGAGATTTCACTTGCACAAAAGGAGGTTTCTTATTTTATACGTCGTGGAGCTTAAGAATCTATTCACAAAGACACAGTCAATGAAGCTATTAGAGAAAATATCCTGACATTTATGCTCTGTGTTTGACTTTTAGGAAGTAATGCATTATTATATGAAAATCTAATGATTCTGCATTCTGTATAAATATTGTATAAGTTCAGCCCAGATGTAGACTTCAGTTTTAAAATACGTTTTTTCCCTTATTCTGTTTAAGTGGGTGTTAACTTCATTTCAAGCCAGTTGGAGTAGGATGAGTGTGTGCATGGGTATACTTCCCTTAGGGTGAGTGGGTTGGATTATTTTAGGGCAATTTTAAGGTGTAAAGGTTGAAGATTACAAGAAAACTTTTCACAAGGCCATAAAATCAGATTTATAAAAATGCAGGGTTTAAAAAAAATAGTCAGACTGCTAACACTAGTGCAAATTAGAGACATGACATGAAAAACAGTATTTTAACTTGGCAGAACCTATCCCAACTCGGAGAAGCCGCCCTACCCATTACATAAATAATCATTTTATCAGCAACTTCAAAGCAACGTGTTAAAAAAAAACCTGCATGTGATTTGTTTTGAAAGTTCCCAATAGTCACTTTATAGCATTTCAAAGCAAACTTTTCTACATGTTTGAGAATTTAATTACACTCCTACAAAAATGCCAGCCATCCAGCGCCTTTCAAAATTCTTCCAGTGCAGCGAGGAAACAAGCAGACAAACAGGAAAGCAAATCTGTCCTATTCAGTGTAACGCACCCTGTGTGGCAGAATACCTCGACTACCCAATGCGTTTTAAAGAACCAAGATTCTACATTCCCAAACCCTGTAGCTGTTTAATTCCAGAGTACCTCATTCATGTCATTTGAAAAAATCAGTCCTAAGGACAGAGACATCTATTGGACTGTACTTTTTGTCATCAGTGTATGTAAATGCCTGGCATTATGTAGGAAAAAAAGCTTTCAATTATAAATATATTTACAAATTAATAGCATTAGTACATAAAAAGATGAATTTATTACAAATTCTGAAGCATTCTGCACTAGTTTCCCTTCTGTTTTGAGCAAACTGCTAACAAACTGCTGCCAATAAATTTAATTAAAAATTTCTGGGGAAATATATGCCGAGCAGGTCCTCTGCTGCTAACATAGAGGGTGGAGGAGCTGTGCCAGCCCCTTGCAGGTGACAATGTGGCCATGAAGGTATAACACCAAAGGGCTGTGGAGTACATGTTACTGCCTGTAAACGTCTACCTCACCTAGCACACGTATACCACTGTAAAATGGAGACCACTGATACTGCGCTGTGGAAAGAGCGGTCTAAAGCACCACCGAGGACCACGTGACAAGCTCCTGAGCACAGTCATATTTGATTTCAACCTCAGGTTAGGCCTCACTCAAGGTAATACTCTGGGACATTTCACACTGAACCAAGCCTCCTACACGTCTTCCAGCACCGAGTTATCCTGATATGTCCTCAATGGCTGCTGG
>JAOXNO010000001.1:50072658-50119056 GCA_028565335.1 Limnodromus scolopaceus | reverse complement strand
GACATTTCACACTGAACCAAGCCTCCTACACGTCTTCCAGCACCGAGTTATCCTGATATGTCCTCAATGGCTGCTGGCTCGGTATCTACACAAACAGGCACACCATTCACCAACAACACAGCATTAAAAAAGTTTATGGGAGGATGAAATAACAACTTTCTGCAGTAAGATCATGTCAGGGCTGAGCATCACACGGGAAGACAGAGAAGTTGGCACTTGCCGTGAAGGCATGACCTCCTCCTCAGAAATCCTCCCTGCTTTGAACAGAGCAATCGTCAGGCCACATCCATGAAGTAAAAAACTTTCATCAGGTTTTGAGACAAGAGTGGAGAGATGTTTTCTGCCCAAAGACTTTCTGCACTCTCTGGAGGTCACCTTTGAAAGAGAAGATGGCCACTCTTCCTAACACAAGTCTACCCCAAGTCACCGGTAATAATGCCTTGCCATAAAGTACTAATTATGGAATTTATGTAAAGGGTGATGTTTGTTTATACTGATTTGCACTAATGTTGGGGGGGGGTTGTTGGTGGTTTTTTTTTTTTTGGAAACAACAAAAACTACACAATCACAGAGGGGGAAGTAAAAGAGGGCATCTAAGGGGGAGGAAAAGAAAGGCTTTTTTACCTTTTTTTCTCTTTTCAAATTGTACAGCTCATCTAATAAAAGCAGGCATTACGGGCACAACATTGGATAACTAGTCTCACATACCATAGGATATTTGAACAGTTTGAATTGATTTCCCAAAAGGAGAGCATAAAGAAAGCCATGTATAACAACCCTGCGTCTGAGAAATTTGCTTGAGAACAGACTGCTGGAGTCATTTCTTTCAGCTAAACCACATAGCCCCACTTTGGTGAACAAAGCCACATACCGGTCTCGCGTATCCATTTTCCTTTGGAGATTTCATTTTAATGATTCTTTAGTAAATACCTTTGTATTCAGAAATTATTCATAGCATATATAATAAAAGCACAGTGTTTCAGTAACTAACTGTATTACAGAGGTAAAATGGACATAATGTATTCAAGTATGTAACCTCAATTAACCTTTTGCCTCAGTTTGTAGACAAACCTATCTATAAAGAGTGAGTTCTCCCCATGATCAAAAATCAGTTTTACAACTTCACATTGTTTGCGGCTAGTTTCCTATATAAAAGAATAGAACATGAGGAGGTCTTTATGAGCTGCAATTCAAACTCACCGTTATTCTTGATCTTCATTTCTTTAATATAAAAGCTACTGTAAAACATCATATGAGAAAGCACTGACTTTTTTTTTAAACAAAAGATATTTATTTAAAATATGGTAACTAGACTTTATCTCAGAAAATACTTAAAAACATAAGATAGCAAACATAAATACATAAAAATATTTAGACTGGAGCCAGTGCCTGTTTTGCTTAGGATGTAGGCAAATACAGCACGCAGTTTAGAAAAGAACTTACGATTAACATATGTTCAACTTTGTTTGTATACTGTGATATAAAACAACCAGGAACTACAGTTGGCAAAGTATCCCTAGCCTTCGCAAAATTTGATATATGTACTATTCATGAAACAGCTTTTCTTTAAAATGCTGTGCTAAAGAGCACAACTTTTTTTTCCCCTCAACTCTTTCACAGAAACATAATTAGGGTATTGCATTCTCCACTAGATGCTTTGTGAAAGCAAATGTCAGGGATTACGACTCAGCAAGATAATTACAAACATTCTACAAAATAACATAGGAAACCAGCATCAGAGGTACATTTCACCAGTTCATGTTGCTCTTACAGATTACACTTTTGATACATGATCTGTTGGGAAAAATGAGTAGAAGTTGACAGTATGTGGTTTTTTTTTCCTCCCCCGATTACTTTAGAACTAACATCAGGAGACCAAACCACTGTTCAAATAAATGCTTTTCTTTTTGTAAGGCTTCAGATTCTGAATCCCAAATACATACTTTACAAAACCTCCCTCCATTCAATACTGAGCCGAAACACTTACCTAGCTAACTGGTAGTATCTGAATTACAGCAACAGGGCATATTCACACATTGTTGAGTAAATTAAACCATCTCTTTTCAAAAAGTTTACTTTTAAAAATCAATGTGGTATACCCAGTTCCATGCCAAGACAAGAGATAAGGAAATATCTTGTTCTATTTATTCTAGTTATTAAAAAAACAAACCCAAAGAACAAAAAACAACCCCAAAAAAACCCCAAAACCACCCTTAACCCCCAAAACAATGCACTCCAAAATGTGATTACCACGAATAGAATTTTTCCCCTTGGTTCCTTAAGAACAGTGGTTTAAGTAGCCAGACTACATTACAGATATTCCAGTTTGGAAATTTGCTTGTTAGCAGGAATTTATATTTATCAACTGTTTTCACCAGCCTAGATGGATTTGGACCTACCACTTTAAGTCCTGATCCACAGGAACTGCTGGTTTCAAAGGGCCATAAGTAAAGTCGCTGGATGAAGAAAAACCAGTCAGGACTGCCCCTGTAGCTTCAACCTGCCGTGCATAGTTTTCTTCCTTGGAATCTTTTGATAAAAGTCAGAATACAACATGATTTATTAATGTAGCAAAGTCATTACAATTCAGAGCTAAAAATGTTATTGGACTTCCCTCCAGCTAGTGCTGTTTAAGGAAGCCTTTAAAAAGCAATTTAATTCCATTTCACAAAGTCAAATTTTCTCCACAGATAATTGGTTTTCATTATATGTATAAAAAGCTGAAATGACATCAATATGTCAAACTATATCTTTTTTAGGATTTATATTTATTACTGAAAGACTGACCGGCTTTTGCAAGAATTGTATTGTCTCTGTTTTGCTACTGTTCACCTGAAATCTTTACTGTTAATAACATTAGCACACACTATAGTAGCATTCACCAGTGTACCATGAAATCTGAATATAATCAAGAATTCTTCTGGCCTCTCACATTTATAGCCAAATAATTTCATGCTGTCATCTGTCATAGATTAAATCTTCATATATAAACTTATTCAATATGAGTTAAAACATCCACACTATTTTGAGAGCTTGAAACACTTAGTTGGAAAGTACTTGCCTGGCTTGGGTCACTATCAGTATATTTTAAAACTGCCGTACTAAAACAAATTAAACACTAAAGCATGTTACTGTGTGTATATATACGTATATATATAATATACAATAATATGTGTTACCACTGGGCACATTTCTATGCAAAGGACCTAGGAACAACAGTGCTCCTTTGAACATCTTGAAACATCAAACTTGCAAAGCTTATAAGCTAATTACAAATTACAGCAACAGCAGCAACATGAAGAAATCTAAAAGCTATCAACATTGGAAATGCAAAAACAGGCATTAAATTTTTACATAATTTAAAAACTTTACAAAAAACTCACACTCATTCAAGCCCTAATTCTGTTTATAGCAGATACATATAACTAATAATAATGTTCAAGCTAAAGCAAGCAAGCAAATGCAATAAAATACTTACCAGACACCTCATCTTGCTTAGAATGCATGTCTTTTTCTTTTTTTCTTTTTCTGTTGTTTTTTTTGTTTGTTTTGTTTTGTTTTGTTTTGTTTTGTTTTTTAATAAGACAAGGAGATTCAATTTAAACGCTGTGTTAGCTACTGTCCTCCTGTTCCTGCAGCTCTTCAGTTGTAGGTACAGAGGAGCTTGGCTGGTATTGTTTTGAGATAAAGAGAGTGGCCTGTGTGAGCCAAGATATTCTGTACTGTCTGAGGATCTCTGCAGTGCTCTTAAACTCCTCCACCGAGACAGGTATTTGTTGCTGTCTGTTGTCCAAACAGGTTCATCAGAGCTCTTACAGTCATCTTCATTTTTCAGTTGTGAAGGCCCTATGTGCTGAGAGGAGAGAGGTTTCTTTCTCTCAGTATTTATTTGCTTTTGGATTGGAGGAACAGGCTCAGAGATCTTCAATTTGAGATCAAAGACAGGCGCATGCAATGGGACGAAACATAGTTTTCTCAATTGTGCTCAGAATAGTAGTCCCTGAGTTCCCACATACAACGTTCCCAACTCCATAAGCTTCACGGGGAAAAAAAGACGGATAGTTATATATATACACACACACAGGCGCACACAGACGCACGCACACACACACACTTTAAATATATTAGTTTTCCCCCTTGCAGCACTGCAGTCTCTCTATTGTCGAATAATAACTGTATCCGAAAAGAAAGCACTTAATAAGGCTAAGGTCAGACTGCTTAGACTTGGCATTTGCTGCGATAACAAATCAGAAATGATAGCATCGTACAGATTTATGAATTTTTTGCCCCCGCAGTCACAAACATCAGACGTTTACTTTATAAAGAAAGCTTTTAGATTCTTCCTGCAGTTTCCATAGTGATTTCATTTTTTCCCTTTTATCACAGATTGGCTGAAGTACTGCTACCCTTTGTGCTTTAAAAGGCTTGTGCTACCAACTGTCAATATAAAGGCACTGTAGCTAAAGCACACATGCAACACACACTGTCAAAAATAATTGAAATAGATAAATGCTGGCTAAAAAAGGTTTCGCTATTTTCTCTGCTTGTCCTGAAGAGTACAGTAGAATAGTATTTCATCTGAATAAATGTAATTAACTTGAGCCAACCACACTACTGCTCTGTTTCCTATAACCTATGATACTTCTATCACTCGTCACACATAAAATAATCTCTTCACAAAAAGCTTTAAATACAGCTTACATCATGCAAAATGCCTGTGCTCATTAGATATAAATTAAAGCACTTCCATTAATTTTTTGAATTTTTTAAAGACAACACTTGTGCCAATGATATTTCTCCTCTTTCTAATAAGTTTATTCTTTTCGAGAACATAATGGTTTAAGGAACAATTACACTTTTTCTGGCAAAGCAAACAATGCTCTCTCTTGCTGGAAAGATAACCACCTTTCAAAGCAAGCCTAAAGGATTAGTTTCTATTTAACCCCTTGCTAAACAAATGAGACCGTCAACTCCTGAACAAAACAGAACTCAGCTAAGTAAACACTTTTTTTATTCAGTTATCATGCCTTTAAAAATGTACTCTTTAGACTGTAGAATGCAAGCACAGTATTTCACTACCCCTCTTTCAACCAACTTAATAGAAAGTGGGTGCATGGTTAACCCCAGCCAGTTGCTCCAGTCTCATGAGAGCTTCTACTCTTCTAAGTGAGAGACAGTCTAACTTATTCAAAATCCTGAATTCATCTCATGTAGTGATAAATATATTACAAAAACAAACCCTCTTAGAGCTGGAATTTTTCCAGGTGACTATAAAAATAATGAGATTCCTTATTTTCACACATAATTGGTGAAGTTAATGCAAAATTCACAGGGACAAATATTTTAAAATCCTACAGAACACAGTACAGTCAAACAAATATTTTAATTTAGGGGAAAAAAAAATTAGACAACATTCTTTTGAATGCATTTTTGAAAATTAATTATTTATTTCCAAACAGATTATCTACGGAAAACTATCAAAGTCCCTATTTTATTGTCATCTAGTTATGAGGGGAATTATACAACTGGGTTTTGCTCTTGAGATAGTAAAATAAACCCTTAGGCATTCACATCCACTAAACAGGCAGTAACTGTGAGCATAAAGTATGTTAATACTTACTGTCAATAAAGTTTATTGGAAGAAGAAAGAGTTTGCAGCATGGTGTAAGTCAAGGACTAAATATGTAAATCAAATACCAATAGAGATTTAAAATAAAAAGGTGACGGTTATTAAGATCACATTGATTTCTGACATACTCCACAAGTGGTACTGGCAGGTACAACTGATGCTGCCCTGGGACAAGAGGTGGGGGTAGCCGAGCTCCCGAAGGGTCCTGTTACCCCTAGGGTAAGCAGCCAACAAACCCACTTTTAGCAAACCTGACAGAATATGGACCTAGTCTTTGTACCTGTTTTCCACCACAGCCATCTCAAGGGTCATTTAATGAGCCAATTAAGCACTGTATGCAAATAATCAATGTCATTTAACTTATGATGATAAATATTGTCTTTGTGCAGATTTTTGTTGCCATTTTTATTATGCAGATTTTTATTTTATAACCCACTCTAAACATTAGTGATTAGAACCCCGAGTTTCCCTTTTTTAAACATTATAGTTATTTTAAAAACCTGCATGTACATATACCTCAACATAAACCTGAATCATTCTAGGAGAATTTCTATGCAACAAGGGGAAAACATTGTTGTTGTTTAAAAATAACTCATCAATAAAAAAATATGAAAAGGTTTTCTGCTAGAAGAGTAAGGATGAGAAATCTGTCTTTTACAATACAAAAATCATTGAAGCCAGTTTCATCCTACCTAGAAACACTAAATCGTGTTCTCACAGGACTTTCTTTCCAAACTTTACATATATAAGATATTCAAACACTTCCTGCAAAATTCACCAGGCAACTGACTTTCTGGGGATTGTATAAAACTGTTGAATTTATCCACTGTCTTTCTCTAAGCCAGGGAACCCTCAGGAAATTATTTTTACAGAAGGAAAACACAAACTAAGTATTTTTTTAACCGTTAGGGACTAAACAGGGCATTTGAAATGAAGAGTTGATTAACAATCTAAGCTAAAAGAGTTTCATGCTCCTCTACACACAGCTCTGCATATTCTCCTCAGAGAAAACTCTTAAATACAGCAGGAATGTGCTAACTAAAGAAAGTAAATATTTGTTGCTATATGCTTTTAGCTAAATCTCTTCTAGAATAAACGATTCTTTAGTCATGCAGCTGATGGGTGTCCGGGACATTCACTCGTTCTCTTCATCAAATAAGAAAAATAGGTCAAGCTCAGAGTGTGACAGTTCTTACTCCCCGCAGACCCCTCTCTGCAGGTAGACCTCATGCAGACACTGTTTGTCTTTTAGCTTAGGCAGAAAAGGCTAATACTTTCAGATCTCACAGTTATCCATTAAAATATGTTAAAAAAAAAAAATATTTAAAAGACAATTCTCCTTCCTCAACTATTCTTTAGCAATGAGACTCTTCACCTCATCCTCCAGACTAGGGAGGAAGGGGCAGGGGGAACAGACTAGGTAGCCAAAGAAAGAAACTACAAAACGATTGGTTTCCCCATATCACCCTGCAAACTACCCCACAAAAGAAATGAAAAGTACTGTTCCAGTGTCATTCCTGGACACATAGTGAGGCACCATATTCCCCTTTAAAAGAGAAAAGACGCTTCCTTTGTTTCACTCACCTAATGTTTTCTTAATTTTTCCTTCTGGGGAAAAAAAATTGCTACTTCCTTAGATTTTCCAAGATTCTCCTCTACACCAAGTACGTTTATTCAAAGACTGAAAACGTGCAACTTACTATGAGACACGAGCTACAAAATGTTTTAAAATTTGCAGTCCTAGTTCAATCCACCAAAAACTCTGCAGCCTTAAATCGTAGAATATCTGTTGTTGGAGGGACCCATAAGGATCATCATCTGACTCCCTGCTCTCAGGACTACCTAAACTAAACCAATATGACTAAGACCATCATTCAGATGCTCCTGAAACTCTGACAGGATTAGTGCTGTGACCACCTGCCTGGGGGGCTTGTTCCAGTGACCAATCACCCTCTCAGTGAAGAACTTTTTCCTAATGTCCAATCTGAACTTACCCTGATACATCTTCATTCCATTTCCTCGTGTCCAAATGAATTTCTGACTTATGGACCCACCAGCTCTAGTCAGTAGTCTATTTTCTGCCAGCCAGTGTCAAAGCCAGTGACTTACGTAGCATTAGGAATTCCCTATCTAAGGTATCAGTCACTTCCTGAGATATAACAACCAAAGCTCTCCACTGAGATCTTGAAATACATATTTGGGAAAAGAAGGCAGCCTTTTAGACTATCTTTAAGATCACAAAGATGTTTCTCTTGTACAGTAAGTGGAATCTAAGAAGTCAGTTTCTTCCTAACAATAAAAGGAATTACCAAAGTACAGGAGGTGCTGACTGAAGTGCCAGAATAGTCATTGGGAGCTAGTTGTAAGCTCCTAAAGTTAAACCCTCACTTTACTTGGGCCAGCATTAGAGAATACAGTTCTTCGCTGCTTTGTTTTCAGTGACATCTTAACTTGCTAAAACATGCAGATATAAAGCTGTTTGCTGGAAATCTTCCTTAATGAATGAAAGCATCAGATGCATCTAGAAGAGTGCCAGCTCTGAATCAAGGGCATAACTAATTGTCTATGCCAGTTCAGTAGAAAATTTGCACACAGACCTTTCCCATCAGATAGATGGAGAGGCATAACTGTACTACACAGCAAATACTCAAACATGTTTTATCCATTCATTGTAAAAAGACTGTTTACAGACACTCCAAACTTTTGCTAAAAAACAACTAACCCAAATTCCGCTACTGGAGTACCTAACACCAGGGCGCAAGGGTACCTTCTCATCACCCGAAATCAACAACTAATCACCAAAAGATAATTTCTTTTTAAGTCATATCTATTTGCACGTTACATGGGAGTGTGCTTATGCATGAGTACTTCTGTACATGCATCTACCACAGCTGTGAATGCAACTATCTGTAGTTACTACAATGCATGCAATAAAAACAACAACAACCGATTTTGGCATATCAGCAAGTATACACACATTAAATCCTTGCCGTAATAACACCTGAGCATTTTCTAAAAGGGCATCCAGCAATACGATTCATGCCTATCACGTTATCTGGTCCTCTGCCCTTTTTCATGACTGAGAAGAATGTTTGAAGGATTAAGATGAAGGGAACCGTTTTTTTTTTAATTTTGTTTTCTACATATTGCAGTGTATTTACACAGGCAAGGTCAAAAGCATCCATACCAAACAAAGCAGAAATTGAAATAAGATTTATGATGATTCTTAGCTCCTGGGAGAATCCCAGAGTCTTGACATGGTCCTGTGTCCTACAGAGATGACTTTTAACACTACCAAAGAAGCTTATATTGCAGCAAAACAATGATTCTTTCAACTGCATCTTGGAGCTTTAGGCAACCTTTAGATTGGAAGTCTCCATGACAGTAACTTGTTTGGAATCCCTGACTGAAGTAAGGCTCATTTTAATTACATACCATAATAGCAAGAAGTGGCCTCAAGAAGAAGTACAAGAACAGTATTTAGAAAAAAAATAAAATCACAGAGACATGGCTAACTTTACAGTAGACATAGATAAATTATCTGCAGTTTCTGGTGTCAAGCTCCTCCGAGAGCCCTCTAAACTTTGCAGAACACATATTATTCCTTGTTTCTATGCTGCATCTTATAATTCTAGTGATGAAATTTTTCAGTAATATCTCTTAATTTAAAAAAAAAAAAACAACAAGCGGGTCTCAAACAAGAAGAGAAATCAAAGAACTGCAATGGTCATGTTTCAGGGTATGCTGAAAAAGGGATCTTGGACCTAGTCTTTTATGATTGATACCAATCAGATTAAACATGATGCGGCACAAAGCCAGCACCCCAAAACCTAACATTTTACTCTTCGTGCTCTCATCCTAGAAAAATTGAATCCATTTTTACTGTGTAATTTGTTTTTACTTATGAAATGTTGAAAGAATGCCAAATGAGTGTGATTTATACTGGAGCCTGAAGAAAATAATTTAAGAAAATATCTGAAGAAAAACATTTTACATATGTTAACACAATAACAAGCACATATTCTTCAGAAGGGGAAAACCTGTACATTTGCATTTCAAAGATTATGTCATTCAAGAAAACTCAGACTGATTATGTGCAGAGCTCTACTAGTTTTATGCGAGTACAAGTTAGCTTTTTATTAAGATGAATCATAAGTGTTTTCAAGAGGTATTCTGTTAAATCTCTTATTAAATTCAGGAGAGGCTTTGGGAAAATCTAAGGTAACCAATACTGAACCTTACCCCATAAAGCTGTGAATTAAGATCCAAACTTGATCATTTTAGAATGCAACAGATCTTTTAAAATAATACTCAGCATTTATTACCTACACTAATTAAGCTTCAACATGCCTGTGAAGCAGGCAAGTAAAACCTCATTTTACAGACACGAACATTTAGAGTAGACAGAAAGGTTATGTATATTGTCACTGATTAAAGAGAAAAATCTCTGACCCATAGTTGGAATTCTTTGAGCAAATTGTCAGCACACATCCACACTGTCAAGTTTCTCCTTCAACAACTTAAACAGCTTGCATTAAACATGGAACAAGGAAAAGTTAGACAAATATAGAAATGTGAACAAATTCTCAGGCCAAAAAACCACTCCGGACAAATAGCATTAGAAGTCGTCAACAGCACGACCTGGCTTACTTCCACTTCCTCAGAGTTCAAGGAAATACAAAGTGGAAGGTAAATAGGGAGACATAAAAAAAAGGTATTGATAATTATAAAAATGCTGAATTCTCTCTAGATCTACCTGAAAACTTGAGGACAATGTTATTATTAGGGTTCTGTGGTTACCTGCAGGTCAGGAATGGTAGACAAGTGCCCACGGAGGCGATGCTGGATTCTACCGAGTAGAAAAATATCCCTCAGGGAACTAGTTTGCCCTTTTCTGAAGCAAAGCAGAAAGCACTTGGTGTTCTCTTGGATAGAAAGAGCGATCTATTTGTGGTGTTTGCTCCCATCTGAAGGAGTGACTTGATTACTAAGTCTTTCCAAACTCAGCTGTATGAAGAGCTGCTCCTGTTGTTAACTTCATCTGGATGTACCCTGTCTAGCACACAGACGGCTGCAGAAGTGATGAGCAGGTGAATGTGCCACTTTCAATGACAGATGGCCTCTCAGCTGAAGAATCTGTAAAACACTCCATTGTGGCAATTTATGTAACACACCCACAGTGGTGCTGTGCTGAAAAGAAAAGATTTAAATGTTAGTATGACAACTCTGTTTTAAGTTCTTTTATACATAACCAGATCTCCACTTGCATGCAAAGCTAAACATAGTAAGATTAGCTAAATTCTCCAACATGTTTTGGAGGCATCATTATGCAGAAGAATTGCAAGAACCAGTGTTTTAGAAAACACGAACAATCATCTCTGACTCTGCTTTCAGCAACGCCCATCTCCCAAAGCAATCTTATACTCAGCCTGTCAAAACTGGGCTACTAGAATTGGAAATAAACAAATACCCCTCAAACACACAAGGTATCTCAGGTCTTACAAGTCCAGGTTGCACGGTATCCAAGTATCTCAAAATAGTGCCTTGAAAGTTGAGATTGCACTACCTGAGAAGTGCAGAGACTAGGCAAAGTCTTGGAGTCTTCTTAAAGTGAAAGAGACTTAATCTGCAAAGAATCTATAGACATTCTGCTGGTTTTCTCAGCTAAAGTGGTATTTCTTTCAATTTATTCACACACACTTAGGATTTAGAATCAAGAAGGTGTAGTCTGGTTTTTTTCCTAAATAAAATTGTATCTTTTAATAATCTATGCCTTCTTCTGCTAAAGATCCAGAAAGCCTCATTTACTCTGACTTCTTTATTGAGTTGCTGTCTCGTTTATTAAATATGTCAGGCAAAGTAAAGTGATGAAATGGCACAGTTTTGCATGGACTAATAAAGCTCAAAGTACAAGCATAGGTATTTACATACTGGTTTTGATTAAACCAAATCACAGGAAGCAAGCATCATGCTAAAATTTACTTGCCACCTCCTTAGGGCTGCTGTCACTCTCTCTTGCCTCCCTCTTACATTTGTCAGGAGAGCAAAATAACCACAGGTGATCTTGTATAAAGGCCATACTGAATGAAGAAAACTTGATAGTTTACAATTCTAGCATGCTAAAAGGCAAATTAACATAATTTAAGACCAAGATAATTTTAATTTGCTCATATACTTTTTTTTAACTGACACCTGCTCTGTTGCCTCATTTGGTGGAAGCACTATGAAAGACAGCAGCAGTCTTTCAGAATTTATGAAAACATAATCAAAGCTTTAAGAGAATTTGAAATAACTGACCTGCCTGGGCAAAGTTCATAGAGTTTGTAAAATAAACACCTGGTAGTTTGCTGATATCAGGAGGCAGAGGGTTCTTCCATAACTAGACAGAGGATGATCCCTTATTTTGGTCAGAGTCAAATCAGAGTAACAGGGAGTAACACTGACCATTGGAAAGAGTGACGGAACAGCATGACAGTGTCCAGTCCCTGCCTGGGTCATACTAAGACAGTATTCCCTTGATACAAGGAAGATTTCTTCTAGCCTACACTTTCTGATATTTCAAGGCTGTGATTTGAAACGTGGTTCAAGGTTGTCTGAGTCTGACAGAACCTGACTCAAACTGTTGCTTATGCCTCTAAACCAGTAATGATTCAAAATCTTCTCTCAACATTACTCGCAAAAAGCACAAATGAGATTACTGCGCTTCTGTGCTGATACTTGCATATTCTGAAGAAGATTAATGCCTCAGCTTTATATTACATTTGCATTCTATGTACTCATTCCATGGAAATAATGCGTTAAATAGTTAGCATATAATTTGAGTGCATATCAGCAAAGTGTGCATCCTACTCTCAACATTGGCTTCCCACATTAACATTGTTGCTAGACACTGAAAAGATTAACTACGTAAGTGAAGTATATTCATTAGCCTTAAAGTGATCATAACAGATCTACACCGTATCTTCAAATTGCTTTTCAAAGCCTGGTTTCTATTTTTATAATCAATTTCCTAACGAAACTACATTCGTCATTATGAAAACAAATCATGTAAGTCATACACACATTTTTGTCTCCCTGTGACAGACATTGATTGAGAAAGGAACAACTAGTTTCAACCTCCAGTAAACAGCTGGTATCCTTAGATAAGAAAATCTCTGCACACGGCCAAGCTTCCAATATTGTGAAAAAATGATGCAGTAGAAAGAAAAAGACAACAGAAGCCCCAAGTGCTTACATGAGACAACATAATTTATAACCAATATTCATAACAAAACTTAATTATCACATTCCTTTTTATATTCTGTCACTAAAGTGCAACTACAGCTTCCTTTGGCATCACTGGATATGTTCCTGGGAAAATAAAATGCATCATAACAAGAAATATCTGACTTTTGGTATCAGAAGATCAGAGGAGAATGGTTGAAGGATAAACTTATGCAATAATTAAGCTTTGGTATATGATACTTCACCCTTCATGACACATTCATAAGATATGCATGGTCTGAAAATTCAGAGCCAAGCTCGATCCCACTGCCATTTTAGCAAGTATCTCAGGGTGGAACTGGAGTGTCTGATTGTCATTTTAGCATAAACACTATAGGAGCAATTAAAACATGTTTCTCTGCTTAGAAATCTTATCAGTGTATTTAATGATTTTATTTAAAGACATACCTTTTATAAAACAATGACTCAGATATCAAATTTGGCAAATACATTAAACAAGGGCAAATAAACACTAGAACTCAAATAGAAATAATTATTGCTCAAAGTCACATTCCGGCTGATTCATAGGGATGGCATATAAAACGCCTATCGACCAGCTCACAGTGACCATACATTCATTTCTTTCAAAATAAATTCATGAGAAAAACACTACTTAGTGACAAAAGGGTAGAAAGTGGAGGATTTCTTTATGAATAAAAACCCTTTCCCCTTTTTGTAAGGAAAAGAAAAAGAGATGCAGGAGATGTTAAATGCCCTGCTTTAAAAACATCCAAAAAATACTTTCCATATCATTTGCCAATGTAAAAAGGAAAACTGAAGAACATTCCACACACACTTAATCTAGATTAGGCCATCACAATTCTGCCTAAATAAGGGACAGAGTACTATAATCTCCTTATTGGCTCCCCTCTTGCTCCAGGATGCCAGTTAAAAAGAAATCACCAAAGAAGCTGTTGTCCCTTATATGCAGTGCACCATACTCTTGGCAAGCTAGGCAGGAACAAAAAAGCATGCATGGTCCTCCTTCAATTAAGCACTCAGGGCAGACAAAGTGGCCTTCAGCTTCCATAATTAAAGAAGAAAAAGGCAATTGGCTTTCAGGCCATAAACTCTTGCTGAAAGAGCAGCTAAGATATGAAAGAAGCAGGAAGAACTAAAGATCCAGATAACAAAGCTTCTAAGTAGAAAGGGAAAAAAAAAAGAAACAAAAAAGGGGAACAAAGAAAAATCATGCATATCAATAACTATCAAGCAGGGTATTTTTCTTTTGTTTTTTTCTTTAACTCCTTGCTCCTTTCCACCAAATGCAATTAATTTTGATTTTTAAATAATCATAATCACTTTTCAGAGATTGTAGATTATTTTCTGTTTTAAAGCAAAAATTTAAGCTATTGAGCCATACAGATCAACAATAATAAATCATACCTCCAATATTTCCAGTCAACGACACTCAGCATGATCCCAAACGTGTTTTTGATTATACTGTATCTCATGTCATCCTGGAGGCCCTTATTGATTGGTATATATTGTAGTAAGATAGATGCCGGTTCGTAATGGCTGACTGCAAGATATGTTTTCCATACTGTTCAGTAATAGATCATTAGAGTCAGGGCCTGCTTGTAGGGTGGAAATAAGTATCTGGGACTTTATGAGTTTGACTACTGATGAACATCTTTCCACTAGAACTGTCCAGGAAAACCCATACACATAAGGCAGCAGGAGGCGAAAGTTGGTTACTACTTCTGTAACTGAAGAAAAAAAACCCAACCAAATCACAATTTCCTTTTCTTTGGGTTATTTATGAAATAAACTGTTGATTTCACATACTATTAATCCAAAAAGGACCAGTTGTTGGGTCTGACTGGGTGAAAAAATAAGAATTCTCTAAACATTTTTAAGGGGCCATGAGGAGATGGAAAGAAGGAGAAAGAGATTAAAGTCATATGGAGTCATAATTGTTCTTTACTTATGCAGTAAGCAGAGACCTTTAAACAGAAGCTGCCTTTACAGACTCCCTATGATGATACACCAGTAGACTCACTTGGTCCAACACCTCATCTGCAAAACACCTAAAGCTCACTGCTGCTGTTGTCCTGCACAGAGATTCAAAGGATGTTATCAGACCAAAAAGCCAGCACAAAGAAACTTATCCTCCATCTCCTATGCCTGATCCAACCAGAAGCATCTGCTCACACTGTCTGCCAGTCTGTTCTGCAGACCTAGTAAAAAATGTACAGCTGAAGAGACAGACTTAATTTCAAATGCATTAAATCATAGCCAGACTGCTATTTGGCATAATGAGAAAGAGCTTGCCCACTCCTTTTCTGTTTATGTATAAAAATGCATTTGTATTTCCTCTTATTATTTGGACTGACTGACCTTGAGGGTTTGTATTTTTTGTTTTGTTTCTGTTCCTTTTTAATGTGCATGCTGGATAAAAAAAAACAGCACCAAAACTGCACACTGTGACAGGGGAGAAGACTTGGATAGGATGAATTCTCTAGTTTGTTAAAATAGTACATCTTGGTTGTGTTGTCCATGATGGGCTGAGTTTCTCTTTTACCCTGCTCCTTTCCAGCACGTGTAAAAGGAACTGATTAATTGCTTTCAGTAAGTGACATTTATATGACATTCCCATAAGCATTTTAACACGTGCTCCCCACAGTATCCCAGTCCTTGGAAGTATTGCATGATTGCAGTGGCGCTGCAGCTGGAAGACTGAGCAAAGCTTCTTCCAGAACATTAGCTTTCTGAGGAACAGGAGCACATCACCTGTGAAGGCCACCTTCTGTCTGATATCTAACACCAGCCAACGCTGCAGAAGTCCTTTTCCTGAGGGGAACACAATGTATGCACAATATTGTTGAAACCAAAACAATAATAAACGCCTACAAGGACATTGGTCTCTTAATTCCTTAATGTTTAATGATCTTTATGAAGGGCCATGGTTCCAGAAACCTTGTGCGGGAGAAAAGCTGCACCTCATGAATTAAGAATGCCACCACAGAGAAGTTTGTGTGTGTCTAGGTGCGGGCATTTGCAGGCCATAACCAGACCTATAAACATGTATCTATATTACACAAAGATATACACACACATACACCCATTTTGTTACAGCTCCTCAGAGTACTAACAGCCAATAAAATAGCCATGCAGCATGAATTTGGGATGACTTGTCTGTTTTCACTGAGACCTCCTCCTCTCAAGTGGAAAAACACTTCAAGAATTCTAAAGCACACCAGCCAAAGCAAAGGAAGGAAAGTTGTAGCTAAAGTGCTTACCATTAAAAGTTGTAGCTAATGTTTTTATCACAAAAGCAAGACAGTTATGAGTAACTCAGTATACGAAAAAGGTGGAAATGAGCAGCAGTTGCCAAAGACTTGCAAGCTGATGTAGAGCGAAAAAGAAGGATTAATGGAAGGGAATGTCAACACAAGGAGCTGTAACTTTCTGTTTGGAATAGTGAAGTTTCTTCTTTACCCCTACTCCACATCTGTGAGGTGGCAGATCGGGGAGGGCTGCTCTGAAAAGAATTTCTAAATTATATTGTTTTACTTGCAGAATCCATAGGGTAGAAAATAGTCTGATTTGAGTTTATAATCCCTGGAGACATGCATTTAAATTCAAGTCAAAGGTTATTCCCTTGGCTTTAAAGTTTTCCATCGCTACATCTGAAAGAAGAAAAAAGTTTTGACAACTGGAATTTAGATCTTTGAGAAAAGAATAAAAAGACAGTGAATAAATGTCCCTGAATATAACACTGCAGGGGTCCTCCTCACATACTGAAAGATACCCAAATAACAGTTCTAGATCTGTCCTTTTCTAATATTTTGTCTGTTTTAAAAAGGGAAATTCACATCTTTAGCTCAGTTTCAGGAAACAAGATGGCTCACATCAAGAATATTGAAAGGAATCAAAAGTAACCATCCCACCTGATGAACTCGGGGGACAAAAAGAGTCCCAAGGGCACATTTTTTAACAGCTTGACCTTCAATTAGACCATCTTCTTTCACCTTTTGGAATTACTTTGTTGAAATATATTCTCTTCCATAAGCAACATTAATAATGCTACCTCACCATCTGTTTGCTATTCTTTTTCCAATGGAATCAAAGGGGAAAACCACTTCTCTCCCCTTTCTTTCTGGCACCCTTTAACAAAAATCAACAAATACAGGCCTCCTCCTCCTCAATTAGCTACTGTTGGCCTTCATATCCATGAGGGAAGGAAGCAAGGCCTCTCAATCAATCACTCTCCATATGTTAAACGACACAGCTTCCCAACTCCTGCAGAAAACACATGACAAAAGAAAGGTGAAATATTCAGGCTGTTTGTTACAGTTCATGAAGCTTAAGACAGGAAAGGAAAATTTACTATTTCAGGGAGCAGCAAAAGTGTCAAATATTGGATGGGAGGTTTTCTTTTGTAATACAACCAGAAGTTTTAGAGTTATGATAAAACTGTTACAAGACTTGAGAATCTTAAGGCATTCTCAGAAGTTGACTCTTCTCCAGCTCAGTTTTGCTTTCACCTCTAGTTTCAAGTATCCCACACAAGACATTACCTCCTCCCTTTCCCCTGACAGCATTAGTCACTAAGATCAGAATTGCCATCAGATCTGCAATGCTCAGATCCACGCTTGCTCTGCTGGTGACAGAAGTCTCACTGTATGGGTTTCAAAGGTGTCTGATAGAGTCAAATGTTCCTTGGAAGAATTTCCCACTTGTGCCAATTCCATGCGTCCTGGTTCCATTCCCACACTATTTCTCAGCAGGGAAGGCAGAGACAGCCATTAAATTCTATTTACATAGATAACCTATCTCTATAGAGAGAGTGTATGTCAGAGCCCTGAGTGAGATACAGAGGCACCCCACAGCCTTTCCCCCGACCCGTCCTGGGCTGTAGATGCTTGTGCTCAAGGCCAGCTCTGATAATGGTGCCATTGGGTAACCTTGGATTGGCTGCTGGGCAAAGAGCTGCGAGAAACCTGCCTCTGCCCCTTAGCTCAGGAGCTGCATTTCAGCTCCAGGTCTTGGCCCTTTCCTGTGCTATGCTGTAGGTACACCTGTGTCATGCTGATCCCCACCCGCTGGTCCTGGCTTCACCTCACCTCCACCAGGCCTGGTCTTGCAACAAGGTTCCTGGCCTGGGTAAGGGATATTCACCATGAGCAGAAGCTACAAGAAGAAGCAGACGCAGCAGCAGAGGGCAGCACACTCAATGCTGAAGATACTTCTTCAGTCCTCAAAAAGTGCAGAAAAATCCAGAGAAGCACTTTAGAAAGCCCTGCTGCATGATCTCGCTGTCTAGCTTTGCACCAGCCAGCACAAGTCACGAGCAGAAATACACAGAGCATAGTTGAACTGCGTGACAGTTTTGGTTTATAAACTTCAGCTCTATAATTTCTATTAAGTATGTTGGTAAATCATAATTGTGAGTGACAAAAAAAAAAGGACAGCTGTATAGAAGGGTAAAGATAGGTGAGCTGTGTGTGATGGGAGGAAGATAAGGCTGAGGTGCAGACCTGAGCGAAGCACAGGATATTGAATGACTTAGCTGCTGATTTCCTTGCTTTTTGTATTTTGCATTGGAGGGATACAATCTAGCACATTTCACTCACGCTTGATGACATTTTCAGATCTGCTGTTTTGTATTTACATTTCAAAACATATACACAGTTAAAATTAAGGTTACATCAATATCATCGACAATCAAGACTCAGGAAATGAAAAGCTAGTTCTACTAATTGAACTTAGCCAAGCTGTACACCCCATCCTTTAATCATTGCCATTAGTACTGTTTAGCTATTGACAGCGTACAGGAGGCAATGTATACCTTGCAAGAAAGGCAATTTCTTCCATGCAGAGCAAAACGAATGGTAATATAATGAGCATTAGAAACCTACAAAAAACATTTTTTAAAAATCTATTTGTCTAAAGCAGCTGAGCTGGTGTTACCATGAGAACATTCACTTTTTCATTTCCTGACTTCAGAGTGTCAAAAAAAATTTACTTTTATAAGAAAAACTAATCCAAATGTTATGAGCTCTACCAATTTTATTTGTTTGTCTTACATGATGCAGACAAGCATCACCACAGATGACTAGACTCCTAGCCTCCAACTTCTGGCTCAAACAACACAAAATCAGATATCTCCCCAGTTTTTCTAAATAATTAAGATGGGGATCGCAACCAGAGAGAAAACACCTGCCTCATCATACCTTTATAAAATGAGTCAAATATTCTGTTTTTTCCAAAAGAATTTGAAGGAAAAAGGGATGAGAATTCTGCTCTTGCTTTAGGTTCAGCTTCTACTGTATCACTAAAAGAAACAAATAAGTGATTTAAAAACAAACTATACTATCAGTTTTCAAGTTCCACCAGAATTTTGCTCATTCATTATAAAAATTTTTCTATGAATCACTATAATACAGCGGTACAATGACTTAGTAATAGGCAGCAGTGAAAGCCAGCCTGCCCACCTATTTATATCACACTTATCATAACGGCATACATTTTCCTTGGAACTATAACTTACTGTGAGTGATTCCCACTTTCTATACCACATGACAAGGAAGCATTAGAGGTTACATTTAATTTTTATCGCTTTTTTAAGCCAGTTTCATAGCTAAACAGGTTTATGCAGCCAATACTATCTGCTCTGTCAGCCTGCTTACCACACTCATTAATCACTTTCTGAACTGTTAGTTTTGCTGAAATCTAACTTGGGGGTGGAGAGGTTAAACACACTGCTCCCATAGGTATTGTCAAAAGAGACTTCTGGTGAAAGAGAGACCTCCAACTCACACCCCCAAATAGGGGAAGGCTGTGGCATGAATGTAGGCACCAGAGAAACCACCACATGAAAGAGCTCAGGCACAAGACCCATGAAAAGTTTCAATCAGTGTTTGTATCTTTCCAAGGCCCCAAGGTAAAATTAGCCACAAGATCAAATCAGTAGAAGAGATTTCATTAGCATCAGTGCTCAAGGAACTAATTGCTTTTATTATTTTTACAAGGTGTATGAAGAAGAGAAATGGTTTTTTTACATAAGAAATGCTCTGTTTATCCAGTAGTGAGAAAAAGGGAAGTAAATGGTAAAATGGTTGTATTTTAAACAACTTTGTATTTCTTTTGTATGTGCTGAAAGGAAATAAATTATGTCATACAGTTGACTTTGTAATGTTTTTTCATTAAACAGCAAGAAAGGATATTGCCAGCCTATTCTCTCTTTCTTTCAAATTCCTGTTTGCCAAAAAATCAGAATGAAAAAAAGCAAAGGCAGCATTCATACGTACACAACTTAATAATAGCCTTCTATGCATTGAATGGGGACTGCTGCTTGCAGTAGTATGGACAACTAAGGGGAATGCATAGCTAAAGGAAAATAATTTTTTTTTTTAAAGTTGTTGAAAAGTATGCAGTGAAAACTACTGTAGAAGCATAAGAATCCCGTGTTCTACACAAGAAGAGAAATATTTTCAGTTTTTATTATTTTAGTCCCTTATCATTCTTAACAATTGTGTTAATTGTTAAAAGGAATGCTGTTGCCTCAGCACCCATGTGGTAGCATGTGGATCACACAGATTTTTAAGGTAATCACAAAGGAAACAAAAAGTTCAAGGAAGTTAAAAACTCTACACCTGAGTTTTGTGGACATTGAAAAATGGCAAATTCCAAGGAAGATTTCAGTGACCCTATCTAATATGAAGCTTCTCACGTTTTTTCCACCAGTATGAGCCCTCTCCAAAGCTAGAAAAAACAGTATATATAGGAATATCCCCATTGATGATTTATAGTATCTTCACTTACATGCATTTGGAGGGTGGGATTTTTCAAGCTTAAGCTATAACTGCACTCGTACTATATATCAAGGAATCCCATAGAAAGCAAATCAAACTTCCAGATGAAGAACAATACTGCCTGTCAACAAAAACAGACTTGACAGAATTTATAGATGCACAAAATGTTGCAGAAAACAGAGGATAGACCTAAACTAGAAAACAAGCTTTTAAAAAAAATTACCGCTAATTTCAGCAGTTTTAAATGGTGCTGTGAAATATTATTCTCCTCTCTTTAGCGACTAGTATTATATCTATTTTAAGTCATTGAAAGAAATTTGCTTAACGTACAATCACAACAGAGCATACACACAGCACTGTTTTGTCTTCAGAGAGCAAGAGAATAAATGGAGCAGGCAGGCTGCAGAGCAGACACTATGCTTCCTTCGAGCTTATTAAACTTCTATAGTGAAGAACAGCCCTAAAGCACACAGCATCTTAACAAGCATCATTTCCAAGGTGTGCTATTTGTTTGTAAAACTGTGACTGTTCTCCAGGAAGCTCCACACCAGGTTGCTGCTGTTGCTCACATCCAACTCCTGCGCATTGTTCACAGCAGCAGCTCCTCAGTTAGGGTCCATGCGCTGTAAGGGAGGGCGTACTTACAAATAGGGTCACTAACCCATGGGATATTCAACTGCTGCAGGTGAATCACAACCCAGAAACATGTCATGAGCCCCTGAGAGGGAAACTTTGGGAACAGCTGTTCTGGTCATAAAAATGAGAGCAGTAATCAGGAGGGATGTGGGCCTAATGCACCAGCAGCAGGTGGTACACAGTTCCTTGACTAAAAGAGGCAAAGAAGATAAAAGAGGAAAAGCCCTGTAGAATATGGCTCATTTCCTCAGAAGGCTCATTTTTATTTTCTTAAACCATGTGTCTAAAAATTAAAAAGTTTGTGTTTGTATCAATTCTGCCACAACAGTCTGCAAAAAATGAAATTCAGTTTTCTTCTGTCCACTTTCCCCTCCACTGACTTGATTTAGACAGACTGATCTGCCTTACTCATATGGGACTACCATGGCACAAACCTTGTCTTCTCTGGGAAGGAAAACCAAATCCATCAACAGTGATATGGTTCAAAAGGCAATTCAAGGTACTGTGCAAAAGCACCTCCAAACCACAGCCCCTCAAAACCCCACACCATCATTTAGACATCATAACACTTCAGTTATTCATGAGCAAAGAAAGCAACACAGCGTATATATATGGAGAGGGTATCATGGTCTCCAGCCTGTTAAAACAAGGAGGCTGCAGGACCCGTCCCTCCCAATGCCAGGCACAAACCATAATATGAATGGTCCCTTCAGATACCTGGGAACTGCCATAACTTGACCCTAAAAACTGTTGAGATGACAGTGGCAGGGAGAGAGAAGGCAAGTCCACCCAGAACTTACCTAGCTGACTTTGGAAGCAAGATGAAGCAACATTCAGAGTGATTTGAGACTGACTCACCCAAAACAGAAGGATGCGTTAGGAGTGCAGTATGCTAATAGAGCATCTCTTTTATTTGTATGCAGATGCACAGAATTACAGGCATAAAGACATTGGAAAGCACCTGAAAGAATATATTTTCTCCCTATAAAATATTTATGGCTGATCTAATCTTACATTAAATGTTTCTTAATAATGGCAAACATTTGAATCATTATAGTCAGTGAATTGCTAGGGAATGCCATGAACTAAATGCTTAAAACATAGAAATTACCTTTAAGTCATCTTATTTGAATGAAATTATAAAACAGAACATGTTCTATTCATTATTTTATGTAGGTTTTATTATAATAAACAATGCAGTTTAGTTTATGTAACGAAAGTATTCTAATTAGATCTTTCTTAAATAGATACAAGTTTATTACTTAATGTATCCCGGGTAAACCATTCCAGCTAATGCAGCTATCACAGCTAATGCCATGTTTTAATTCTTGCCAGTTGCTAGAGGAGTTATAGAGGAGCACAGCATGGAAGCTTATACTTATGCTTCTTTGACTGCACATAAAAAACAAAGGACATTCAAGTAAAGACAGAGGGTAGAAAAATAAGAATTTTAAATCTCAAACCAACCTACATTTTCAGTAAGAGAAAAAACAAATAGAGGGACATGGCATGATAAATAAAAGAATTACTTTTGCATTTCCTGGTTTTAGTAGGCAATATGATATGTATCTCTCAAGTAAGACACAAGAAATACTTTGGTTTTTAAAACTGGCACATTACTTCGAAGCCAGAATTGTTTATTTAATTGTGATAATTGTCTTTTAATATTCTAATGCATGCTAAAACATTAGAAGCTTTTCCTTGCCTTTTCTCTTTCCCAAGAGTGACTTTCCTTATGACAGAGATAAATTTGTCCAAACTCCCTTCCTTCCAACTCATTTCTGTCAACACAGTTTAAGTTAAAGAAAATCAGTGAGAAAAAGAAGAGGAGGAGAAGCATTTTGTTTTAAAGTGTCATCACTTATGTTACAAATTCACAGGTATCAAAGTAAATGAAGAAGACTGACGAATTATAGATGAGATGAGCCAGTAATCAATCCCCACTCCCACTTCAAGAAAAAGCCTTAGTTCTCTTTGAAAACACTGATTTAAATACTGAACATGTTTCTACATTTCCTTATATGAGCACTGTATCTTTTTGTCTTCTTTTAACACTGGTTTGGCCTGATTTCTGAAGAAATTAGGCTTAATGAGATCACATTTTTTCCAGATACAGTGATTCTTTTAACTTGCTGGCCAAAATCCACCAAATCTGGGTGCAGGATAGTGATCTCAAGTATAAACAGTAGTAGACGTATTTTATGATTTCAACAGCTTAGTGTGGTAAGTACACTGAGTGCACCTTGGCATACAAACCATCATCTCCTCAAATGCGCAGCCTGCTGAAAACCAACAGTAAGCCCTGTCAAAAAATCCCAAGGAGAAGGTTTTGTGTTGAACTGCTTCTGGTTTCCCCTTAATCTTCCTGTTAGTGGAAAACAGCTTTACTGAAATTTTGAAAATAGAGAAAATAGTGAAAGAGTAACTCTTCCACCGGAATTTTAAAGACAAAAATTCACCTGGGCACTCTGGAATCTCCGTTGAAGTTCTAGCATGTTTCCTTATCGCATTTCATGATGTAAGCATTATACTTATCACTTATTCATAAGTATTATATACATAAAACTGTATTTTACATATATGAATATGTATATATACATATGTGATATATTGAATGCATGCATAATTTGAATACATGCATACATACAAATATGCATATATACATATATATACACACACGCACATAAATATGCACCAGTTGAAACATTTCATTTCTTAACCAACAGATCTTCTGTTTGTACTATAACATAAGAGTTTAGCATTTCTAGAAACAATCAGATTTTTGAAATTTCTGTGAAAGGAAGATTAAACGCAACAAAAAAAACAGAGCACTATCATGGGTTGTTGGAAAATTGAAAATAAAATCACATGCCAAATGGATTTTCGTTGTGAAAATAAACACACATAGGTTTGATACACACAAAACCCCAGAAACTTGAATAGCTCACAACACAAAATATACACAAGAAAATGTAATACACACAAGTGTGTACAAGCCACAGACCCAAATAGATAAGGGAAAGCAAAATTAGTCCTGTTCCTCCTCACATTATGCCTTTAAATTGTCACTCACCAGTTTCAGAAGCAAGCACTTCATTGACAGTTTAAGGATCAGTTACTTTTCTGCATTGCATATAGATATAACATAATACTGTTCAGCTCTCTCAAGTCATCAGCCTCAGGTAGGCAACTCCCTTCTTTGCCCTCTTGATGTACTGTAATCTCACTCTGTGTCCTCTCTATTTAGTTGTAGTCTATACAAAAGGTGGACTGTCCCAGCTACTACAGCATAGGTACATATGAGATTTTGAAGAAAAAACAGGTAACAATATCAATCATATTCTATTTAGATATAAAATATGAATACATAAAGTAATATAAAGATTTTTAAAATCCAGGCTACAGTAGCAGAAGCAGTTAGATGACAAGATATTTGGCTAACAAGTTTCGCACCTTTTTTTTTTTCACCATTACTACTATTTTATATAAAACTCATTGTCCTCTGAAGACTTCAAACTCCTATTCAAGGAAATGACACCACGTTGTACGTGCAGACTACATAGATTTCATTCTCTAAGATGTAGTATACACCTGACATATCTAATAATCAGCAAAACTATTTTTTTTACTCAAAGTATTGAGATTATTCAATGGCAGTCTGAAAGATTTTATGTAGGCAACTATAAAAAGATTTTTGTTATAATTTAACCAAATATTTCAGTTTTGAAATGAGGATATGAGGAGAGGTTTAGGGTGAGGAAATTATGAAAAAAATATACACAATTTTAAAGACTGAGACCAGGAAAATCTTACATGATTAATATAAAATGTAAATTTCTGTAGAATTAGGTAAACAATATGACTACCTCTTTGGATTCAGGGCACATTTATGAGATGTGTTTTGTTGTAAATGGATAAAGAATAATAGAGAACATGCTAAAATAGAAACATTTGCTCAGTGTTTAATCTCCTCAGCTTCCTCCTCCTTATAATTGCATAGTACAACACACCTAAATAATGATAGGAGGTATTATTGTTTTCAGTATAAGGGGTTATAATTTAGCAACATGAACACTCTGTTAAAATTCAATAAATTTAATTTGTGGTACACCTAAATAAAATCTCTGCTTACGAAAATAGTATTAGCAAGAATACTACCCAATTATGAATCATGGGTTACACATTTTAAATAGATTCCCAAGGATAACAATGTTGGTATAGGAAAAACTATCACCATGAAAAATATGATTTTTCATTTGTCACTAAAAAAAGTCAGAAAATTATAATTTTTTTTGTGTTAAAGCAAAATGAACACATGGTATGAGTACATTTACCCTTCCTTGGACAATCCATTTCTTCTTTTTCTTTATATGGAGAAGTCTAAAGTAATATTCTACCTTGATCCCTCTGTCTGTTTCGATCACTTTTTCCTAGACAGAAAAATAGCAGAAGTAATGAAGCGAAAAAAAAATTACAGATCTCAAATTAAACACCAGAGACCTATTTAAAATAAAAGTTATCCATTTATCACTACAAATTTGGCACTACTGTGCCAATATGGACTAGAATTTCAAACCATGTGGTCAATGAAGCATAAAATAGATTGTCAGAAATACTGTCTGATATATGAATCCACTGAAAAAAAAAATGCTTGAAAATACCTAAGATAATTTAAGAGACTCAAAATTGGTTGAATATACCTCTAAAAAGTCTCTACACCCCTTTCTTAGTTCATAAAGGACTTTCTCCTAGGCGACCATTTCGTAGAAGTAGTAAAAATAACCTTCCAATTTCTACATTTGAAAATGCTGTACCTTTTTGTGGTAAGCCAAATCATTTCTTATCTGGAAACTGTTTACCCTGTGATACAAACTAATAGCAAAATAGTAAGCTTTCCCTCACACTGAAGCCATCTTCTCAGAAAATTCAGGAGGCCCTCTGTCATGAAGCCCATGGTGTGCTAACCATGATTCTTGTCATGAAGAGACACACTGAAATTAATTTTTTGTGGATCTAACCCAAAATGGAATTAAAAGAGGATTTAAAAAAATACATCATACTCCTTATATGCCAGTTGAAAATAATCATCCCTCAACACACGTCTGAATTTTGGTCAGCCTGAATTCTGCCATTCTGTATTAAAGCTCACTAAGGATAAAGCTGGCTACTCCACAATGATTCTCTTACCAGCTTGGCTGACTTGGCTAGATAACCTCCTTAGGCCTACTTCCAGGGTACCTGGACAAAACCAGGTTAATGAAGTGCTGTGTACCTATATTTGCAGTTTTGGCTGAGATGGTTTTGCCTCTGCTGACACTGTTCCATGGCTGGGCTACTCTTATGTTTGCGATCATCCTTTCATTATTAATCAAGGATGTTGCAGAACCAAAAAAAATCCAACCCCAAAATAAGAGCAATTGTGTAAAGAAGGAAAAGGGTAACAAATATCCATCTAGCGTTATGCATTCACTTCTACCAATAATGATTAAAAACAAAGAGTGTTTAGCAAGTTTTGAGTTCCTTCTTACCCTGACAGTTCATTAAAAATGATCACAAGCTAATCTGTTGATATACTAAATAAGGACAAAGAAAATCTATATATTCTCACTGTATTTTTCTCCTTTAAGAATAAATAGAATGGAACAGAATAAGATAAAAAGATTGAAGCATGCATGGAATTATCTTTTAATAAGCCAAAATTCATAAGGAACAAAATAGCAAATGCACTTATGTTGAAAAATTTCAGTCTAGACTCAGAACACACAACTGTGGCTTCTTTCAAAACACTGACAGTCTCCAGTACAGAATTCCTGAATTTTGTAAACAATCTCTCACCTTTGTTTCAGCCAGTGGAGATGAAGGGCTGGTGAGCGAAATATACAACCAGGCTGCAAAGAAATTGGTGTCACTGTCACAGAAAGATGGCAATAATCCAGGATTGAACGAACCCTGCCTCTTGACGCCAGCACATCGAGGGAAGTGTTATTTGCAGCTGGAAATGGGGTCTGTCTGACTGCTGACAGAAAAATAGCTGATGGCCAGGTAGGAGGATGGGAAATTAAATGATTTGCCCCTTTCATCGTGCAGTTACCGGAAGGCACTCCACACTTCAAGCTTTTTTTTTTTCATATTTCCCCGACTTCTCCCCCAATACATTCAGTCCCTGAATCACACAATACCCACAATGCTTTGATCCAAACCATTTCCCAGATAAGGAATCAGGAAAGACTGGGTTTGGGGTTTCATTTCCTCACTGAGCCCAACTGGTGAAGATCTGGTAGCTTTCTGCATTATTTACAGTGATACAGAGGTAGGGTTGAAGGAAAAAAGATTAATGTTGATTTGAAAGTCTGAGAGGCAAGCCAGGAATGAGTATCCCACTGTAGATTGCAGGCCATATTCGGTGGCAAAGGCATCCAATAATTCTCAGCAGTAAGCCCCAGGACTGTAAATATAATGGCAATCTGAAATCTTCATGAGTTTCCATTTAGTATTCTTACATCGTGAGTAGAAACATGATATTTACCAGTGATTGATATCCAAGGAACATAATCTGTCTTACAGCAGGTTATTTATTTATACATGAAGAGTCCTGCAGCCCTGCCTGGAGACAGAGCGGATGCCCTGTGAAATGGAACTGACGCGTTTGTATGTGCCGTACTCGGTGCCAAACTGTGACTTTCTATCTAAAATTCCTTAGGTGGTGTATCTTCACTCAATCTTATGGACAAAGCAATGGCTTACTGATGTTAGTAAAAGAGCGCAGCCAAGCTCTTCTGTCTCCTTCTCCTAGTTCAGATTCCTTCATGGCTGGGATTCTTCTTGCACATAAAAACAACCCGCAGTATTTAAAACCTATCTTCTTGGTTCTCGCTACTGTTATCTGCAAACAAATCAAACCATGAACTCAGGAACACCACGCAGACGAGCATGCTCAAAGGCAGCTCTTACTCTTTTGCTTGAACAGAAGATGAAAGCATATTTGCAGCTTAGTGCAATGTTCATTATTTGTATGAAAGGAAAGGGAGGGAAGGTAATTTATGAGTATCTGTGGCCAACAGCATTTCAAAATTATTGGCTGCTTAGAGGGTAACTGGGTCCATTCTGAATAGAAAAATTTTGTTATTTAAAATGTTATGACTTTTAGATTAAGGGATGATTCCTGGCAAGGATTCACCCTCGGTTTTCTATTCCTTTGATGAAAGCATCTAACACAGAATTCCCATGCATCCCTTCTCAACATATGAAAGGGCAATATCCACAGAGATGTTGTTGAGGGTTATTTGTTAATGTTTATAAAAAATACTTCAATGATGAAAATAATTATATAAAGTCATATTCATATATGCCATGTTATCCTTCCATTCAAAGTTCAGAAGGTTGCAGATCTGAAAGGCAGGCAAGTCTTTTGTTTCTGCATCACAGCAATTCCTGGGAGAATCACAGCAATAATTAAAATAAATAAATAAATAAATATTTTAATCTTGAAATATCTCAGACTTCAGAAACATGCCAGTCTACCTGAACTCACATTCATATATTTGGCACCTATGAAATTATCATCAAGCTCCTTCAGGGCATGCTGCTGTATGAGTTGCCTTTATATGCACATCTTCAGGCAAGGACTTGATCTCCCTGTGATTGATAGAGGCACTTACCGCAACGGAATCATAATCAAGACCAGGGTCCTCTGGAGAAATAAGAACAAATAATAATGAGTGCTTTAATATCCTATTATGCAAGAATCATCTCTGCTTTCTTGTAACTTAACATTTTTTCCCCTACAATGTACATCCATAAAATGTTGAAGTTAACTAGTAACACTATGACCACACTGGTCTTCTGCAGAATACCAGCTATAATTAAACAGCAGCATGATGAAAAAACATATTCATTCAACAAGTCTGGTTTTTTTAATATAAATATTTCTGAAGTTGAAAAACTTACCTGCAAAGCAGAAAGGAGAAGCTTGAAAGAGCAAAGGACAACTTTATCATTCCTGGAAAGCAAGAATCCCAGCATTTCAGACCACCACTGTATGTGCTTCTTGAAAACAGATGTATTTGTGAATTCTGGAGGGACAGGGGGATTATGAGAACCTGCAAAGATTTTTGTGTCTGGAGGTATGTGAAATGTGTTGTTTTGGGCCAGCGTGGAATGGCAGAAAAAAAGCTACTGAAGAAAGGTTGGGTAAGGGGCTGGATTTAGAGCAACAAGGGAGGTGAATTACTGGGGGCAAGGGAGAAGCAGTTAACACTGATGCAGAAGAATTTGCACGTCTCTCAGATCTGTGTTCATTCTGAAGTTTATGGGCATGAGAGGTTGGGAAAAAATGAATCTTATTCCACCTTTAGGTGCTAAGCATCTTGAACAGAAGGGAAAAGAGGAGCAAAGGAAGCAGTACAAACGGGCATGGCAGACTCTTACACGCAGTGGTAAACAGAGAGAATGCAAGAACCAGCCAAGAGAATCCTACCAAACAAATAAGATTATTTGTTGTCTGTCTCCTCCTCTGAGGTCCATAAGACACCCACACTCCCTATCAACCCCTGCAAAATTCAGTCAAGACACAATGTTTGATGAAGATAAACTCCAGATCTTTCAAAATAAAAACATACCAACTAAACAGATAAATATTATATGGCAAGGAATATATGTAGGTAAACAATTCTGTTGATGCAATGCAATATGTAATCTTATTTGTTGATTTTGGAAGAACATGTTTGTTCAGAGCCTGCAATAAATAACCAAATGTTCTTTCATCAGAAAGCACAAATCAACCAACTTAGTTAAGAACTATTCTAAGAACACTTAATAGTATCCAGGTTCAGTGAATGATTTTCTATTTTAAGCAGGAAGAGAGGTGCAGCACAAACAATCTGCAGGATAAAAGCCTGACAGCAAAAACTCCACACATACCAAAGAAAATAACGTGTCTATGACAGCTACAACAGCAGCAATTTTCAGCTTCTTACACTACTCATGCAATGCACTTTGCAGTCATCCCTCTTGCATAAATCTGTACGTTATAATTTTGCGTTCCAACAGATCAGTTTGTATGCTCCGTATCTGCAAATGAGGCAGATAATACAGAATGTGAGAAGTGATTTGTGCTATCAGTGACATCAGGAGTTTTGCAGCTGTAGTTATTAACAGATATTTTTTCATCCAGCAGCATCGACTAAAATCAATCATTCTGATAACTAGGCATGGCATGAGCTGTCCGCCCTGTCATTTCAATCTGATTAATCACACATACACAGACCTTTACCTTAAAGGAGCAATTGTTCACATTTAATCACGAAGATACATTCAAGCATACCATCACAGATTACTAAATTTAAGTGCAATTTATGTCTTATATTTTGGCAAATACATTTATGATAATATGGCTTTGGCATATAGATGTATTGTTTCATTCATTTTACAAACATTAAAATCTAAGCTAATGTCTTGTACTTTGAATCATTTATCACATCAGATTTGCAGCTTTTGAAGCTTCCATTATACACATATCTTCATCTGCAGCTTTATCCTAATAAACCAGGTACTGATAAATTATTAGTTATTATGTGTTCTTCAGACTGTGTGTGCTAGACAGTAGGTATCTTCATCATAGAGGAAAATTGACTTCATTTTACCTGAACAGCCTACATTCTATTAACCAGTCCTTCTTTTGTTTCAATTTTCCTTTTTAACCTTGGAACAAAGCACAGCTTTTCCCTTAAGCGTTATGCAGCACTTGTTCTTTCTCCTTTGGGTTGTTGAGTGGTTTGGTTTTTTTTAATTTGTTTGGCTTTTCTTTTTAAGAAGAAAGGCACACAAGACAGTCCTTATGCAATCAATCATAAAACTCTACAAGTCAAAGCAGACCGCTCCAGCGAAAACACTGCTATACTAAGAACAAGTCGAATTTGAGATCTGTCAAACCGATAACACATTTGACTGTGCTAGAGACACCCTACATTCCAGATACACTTCTTGATTAGGCCTAAGCATACAAAAGCATTCAAGTGTCCCAGAGTCCACCACTATTCAGCAAACCACATTGGCATATGCTTCACTTTCAGCTCAGAAGTCAATGAAATATAAATGTGTGCTGAAAATTTAGAATAAGTCTAAGTGTTCTGCTGATATAAGTGGACAAACCCCATAATCTTTGCCTC
Source organism: Limnodromus scolopaceus (assembly GCA_028565335.1). NCBI lineage: Eukaryota > Metazoa > Chordata > Aves > Charadriiformes > Scolopacidae > Limnodromus > Limnodromus scolopaceus. The sequence goes on along the minus strand of JAOXNO010000001.1, from coordinate 50,087,602 downwards.
TGCTGCTAAACTGAAGTCATGTGTAGCAGACAACTGCATTATTTGCTATGTGTATCCAGCAGGTGACTCCTTAAGCTTTTAGATTCTTCAGAAGTATAAATTCACAAAAATTTCACAATCCAGTATTTTTCTGAAGACACATATGCTATGAATTATTTTTCATTTATTTTTTCTATACTAGATAACACGCTTTATAATAGGTACTTTTTCAGACTATTGCACTTGAATATATATTAATTGCCTGATTATCGCTTTTACTTTTTACATCTAAATAAGTATATTTAATAATTTAATAAATACTGTATTCAAATAAGGCAAAATGCTATTAGTCAAAAAATATAACATAATGGATATAAACTGGACCTTCCCTTTATTTTATAGCCCAGTGTGCAGGAGGCCCCCAAACAACAAACTTCTAGTCTGACTGCTGCCTAAACAGGGTCTCAGAAAATGACAGGTTAGATAGGTTGACAAGCAACTAAACAGTTGCAATAGGGGAGAATACATTCTTCTGCCAAAGAATTTTGAAGAGAAAAACCAAAGTGTTGGAGGGAACCAGAGAGTTATTTATGTTTAAATAAATTGCAGAGACCTAGATTCATGAACAGAGTGCAAGTAATTACTCAAAACCACACAGTCCATTTATTTCTTCAGTCCCGAACTGGGATATAGAAGGATATTGCTTTCTACCACGTATCATTCACCAACAGTATATACATTATAACACTTCCAGAGGTTCAATCATCATCCAGTAATGCAATCAACAGCAGCTAGGCAGGATGTAACTGGAGTGTAATCGCCACTAGAAACCTTAATGTAAGTGCCCCTTAAGATACAAAAAGCTAACTTTTCAAACCGTTCCTCCTCATCACATCCTAAAGTATTTTTCAGTGCAAGAACAATTGTTAATTTTATTGTACCCACGCTGTATAGCAGCAAAACACATGACTTTGGTCTTGATGTTGCAACGCACCTTTATCAAGTAGAAAACAGGTACCAACAAAATGCACAGCAACCTGTATTTTATGCTAAGTATCTTACAGGGGTATATACTACAGCAAGAGATTTTGGGTCTTTGTTAGGCTCTAGAAAAAAAGATTAAAATGAGGATTTTTGTCCATATAGCCATATACAAACAGGGAATCCAGAAAATACAACCACAGATCAGAACATTAGTCCATCTAGTATGTAGCCCATCTCCACAGCTGCTAGAATCGAGGAACCTACAAAATACTTGTCATTAAGTAAATGAGGGTACTATTTCCCAAGTCACAGGTTGCATCCACACCATTGTCTTTAACAGCTACTCATTAGCCAGTTCTCTGTTGATTTTCCAATATCTTTTTTAATCAGTTTTCACTTTTGACCTTCTCAAAATAGTAGAGATGCATTCCACAGTTTAAATTCTGTACTTCCAGGGGAAAAAAACCTGCTGGGTGGGTTTTTTTTTTTTCTCTCCTGTCTAAGCCTACTAGCTCATAATTACACTGAATTCCCCTGGTTCTTATGGAAGATGGCGAACAGCTAGTCCCTATTTATCCCTTTTGCAGCAATCATCTTTGTATTCACCTCTGTCACAGCACTTCCCACATATGTAGCTCTTATATGCTTAAAAGTTCCAGCCTGTTCAGCCTGCCCTCATAAAGAAAGTTATCCAGGTACACTTTCTTGGGTTTTTTCTTAAGATAATTTGACAAAGATCTTGATTAAAAAATAGTCTGAAATTCAAAATGAGAATTATGTTTCCCTCTTCAAAAGCTGAAAAGCTTTGTTAACTATTTTCCACTAGATCCCATTTTATTCATTTAATTTATTTTCAGTACTATACCACAGCAGCACTCTGGAAGAAGTCTCTCAAACATTTGGAATTTATCACCTTACTGGTTTACTGAATATGCTGTTATGAAAAAAGTCTAACAAGAACTATCAAAATCATCTTTCTGAAGACAAGAAATTTCAGAATTTTTTTTATTTCACCTTTTAAAAATGTTTTTCATGCTCAGATTATTTTTGTATTTTCTCCAACATTTTTGTGTGAAACAGGTTGATACAATATTGCGCTCAGCATTTCAAAAGCCATTCCTGCCACTGATATAGAAAGGCATCCTGACGGGTTTTGATTTCTTCCTTATTCCAATTTCTTATGCCTTATGCAGTATACGTGACTTTTCACCCTGTAATTAGAAAACTGACCTGTTCTGAATGATGGAAAAAAAGCAAACAATATGGAATACAGGACATGACAGCTCTCCCTCTGTACTTGAGACCTCACAGTTGGTCAGGAGCCTCTTAAGTTAGGGTATCTTTATGTAAATATATATATACACACACACATATACAGTAAAGAGGAAACATGAGTAGCTAATTCTTCTTACCACACACAAAAAAGGTACTTTTTAGTGAAGTAATGCATTTCTAATGCATTTCTAGCCTCTTGAAAAGGAACATTTACTTTCATTATAGAAATTTAGTTTAAAGAGTTGAATGCCACAAGACATCATAGAAGCCAGGAACTTCAGTGGGTCTTTTCTTTTTTCCCAGATCATCAAGAATATCCTTCAAGAGAGGAGCCAAATAGGTATCCATTAACTGGGTAGGAAGAATTTCTCTGAACAGTCAAATTACGTTATTGCCATCCAATAAAATATTTCTTGTATTTTCCTATGAGTAACATAATACAGCCAAAACAGAACACTAAAGACAAAGCAGAGGCATTATGGATTATGAAATATGTTATCTACACAACAAAGACCCTTGACTTTACAAGGAGGAATAAGGAAATTTGCCTGGTCATGATTTTCTTTGCTGACTAATTGAATTATATTGTGAGGGCTTGGTGAGTTGTTTTTTAAATATCTTTTAGCTGGCCAATGTATTCTCAAGATCAATTTCTATTTCTTCATTTTAACTTTTAATAATAACAAAATCAAGATACAAACCAATACACTACATACTCGCAGTTGGATTAACCCCTTTTGCAACTTCTGGCATATGAATATAACTTCACCTGTAAAAAAACATATTTTGCCTCCACAGAGAAAAGAAATTTACTGATAATGCAACAATGTTTTAATCAACTACAATTTGATATGATGTAATTTGTAGAAGGAATACTTAAATTTTAAAAGGATTTCTGTGCAGGGACAATTTAAAGAAAGAGTTGTTCAGAAAACCAATACATAATATTCCCCTAAATTTCTAACTTGAAAGTTCATTGTGAGAAACAATGAATATGGTTAACACAGTATTCAATATATTCATGCAAATAAGACCATTGTAAGACTATTATGTGGTTTTTCAGTATACTTTTCTGAATGTGCCCAAAGTCAGGTTTTATCTTACCTGTAACTGTTATATCTATTTCTAACTCATTTCAGAAATAGGAGTTCATTTCAGAAGCAAAGAGATTTCAGTTTATCAGGACTGAATCTGATACATTAACATGGTGTACGTAACTAATTGAGGCATTAACAACAGTCTGTTGCTACCGTTCTACTTCAGTCCAACGGAGATCACATAGATGCTATGGAATCCTTAGAGCTTAGACATTTTTTTTCCTATTTGGTGTATTTCAGGAAGTCAACATAGTAACCATTTTCCAAAAGAAAGAAGCTGATGCTCTGAATTCCGTCATCATGCCCCGTCATTCCAAACCCCTTGACACGAAGATTCAGAAAGGAAGGTTCTTACTGATTTAATACAATTACCAGGTGCAGAAGAAATTTAAACAGAATAGAGAAAAATTCACAGAATCTTTAATCAATATTAATGATGAAAAAAAAAAAAAAGGAGAAGATTGAAACCAACATTTTAAAATAAGGTCACTAAGATACATTTTGTGCCTCTTATATTATTAAGTGATATGAATATACACCAAACCCCCTACTAAAAATCTAATATTAAAAACGTCCAAAAATTGTATGGTGTTTTCTAACTGCTTTCAACTGTCAAATGAGACATTGATGGTCAGATAAGTCTGAGAGCAAATATAAACTTTTTATTTTTTTCTTTCTTTGTAATTTATTTGTAATTATGACATTATCATAATTCAGCCTTGATAACATAAATGAAATCAAGACACTGTGCATACAATATATTGCATTATAACAAGAAGCATAGGAGCTGAGCAGGCCTTTCCTTTTAGTTATGTAGCAGTGATATGATCATAATTGACATTTTTGTCACGTTGCTGCATAAGTCCCAGTTTGTGCTGCATAAATGCACAGAAATTCAGCTGCATTTCACCACTCTCTTCCCCTACCTGCCATTTTATGTTCTGGTCTCTTCCTCTCTGTCTCTCCTTCCAGTCTTTCATCACGTGAGAATCCAGTGTTTTTTCTTCTGCTTGTTGACAGGAAAAGAAGAGGCTATAATGTTTGCAGACTACACGGTCCTAAACAAAAATCAGCAAAACTACAATCAACATCCAGATAAGGTCCTCTAATTTCATTCAGAATGAAGCATAATTTAAATCACAACACTGCTAATGCTGAAGTTAAAAACAAAACAATATACACAATACACAGACACACAAAAAACCCCCAAAACCAAACAAAAAACCGCACCACCAGAACATGTTGCGAATGACAGAATCAGATGTGATTTATGCTGTACGTCTAATTCTAATTTATACAGAATAGATTTAAGATAGGACACATCAGCCATATTAATATTCAAGTCTACCCCTTTAAGTATCACACAGTCACTAATCAGAGCTGAAGGGGACTGAGCTTTTCTCACAGTATTCATTCTCATTTTAAAATGACTTAATTTTGAACTATTTTATATTCAAAACACTTTTCTTTATCTGGCATGTAACCCTTACAGTTCAAGTAGTTAAACAAACACCATCTAATTTGATATTCTGTAAAATTAATTTCAATAGAAAAGCTGATGAAAAACAGAAAGGTTTTTTCTATTTTATAGGTATTTCTGAAGCTTGTCCCCCCAGAATTAAATCTTCCCAGCAACCTTCATAATCTTCACAATCTCTATAAATAAGATTCATTTTTTTATGAGGTGTTATTTACATATGCAGTAGAAGGTATTTCAAAATAGACCTGGTTGTGCTATTAACATATAAGCATATCTTAAGAAAATTAAAATAACACTTATTGAAAAGCAAAGATTTCATCAGAGAATTACAGTGCAGTTGTGGTACCCAAAACCAAATGGTGCTCCTGTCACCACAACACTTATACATGGGCTCTGTTTAGAGGCAATGTTTGCCTCACAGAATTATCACTTCTCACCCATCTGAAACTCTCAGCTTTACAACAGGCCCACTGAAGCCGTCTTCCCCCCCCCCCCAATAATTAGATTCTTAGAATCATAAAATCATAGAATCGTTCAGGTTGGAAAAGATCCTTGGGATCATCGAGTCCAACCATCAACCCTACTCTGCAAAGTTCTCCCCTACATCATATCCCCCAGCACCACATCTAAACGACTCTTAAACACATTCAGGGATGGTGACTCAACCACCTCCCTGTGCAGCCTATTCCAGTGTCTCAGCACTCTTTCTGTAATGAATTGTTTCCTAATGTTCAGTCTAAACCTACCCTGTTGCAACTTGAAGCCATTCTCTTCTTCTATCGCTAATTACCTGTGAGAAGAGACCAGCACCGACCTCTCTACAGTGTCCTTTCAAGTAGTTGTAGAGTGTGATGAGGTCTCCCCTCAGTCTCCTCTTCCTCAAACTAAACAGCCCCAGCTCCCTCAGTCGCTCTTCATAAGATTTATGCTCCAGGCCCTTCACCGGCTACATTGCCTTCCTCTGCACCTCTCTACTTCTGCTGGTCACACTATTTCTAATACAAGCCAGGATGTCATTGGCTTTCTTGGCCACCTGGGCACCCTGCTGGCTCATATTCAGCCACTTGTCAATTAGAACACCCAGGTCCTTTTCTGCCAGGCAGCTTTCCAGCCACAGCTCGTCTTGTCACACTTAAATTGCCCAAGATAATCCTTACTTTCCTAGGCCAACACTGGTTAAAAAACAGAATTATCAGAATGCCAAGGGAGATTTTTTCTAAGTCCTATCCAAACATCTGGACTAACAGATTCTTTTTGAATGTCATGTAGAAATTTAAAGCATCTAAGAAGAGAGATAAAACTTATCACAAGATGGAAAGAGACAATATCAATATCTTAGTTATTTTTAGCATTGTAAAAGCAATTATTTAGTCTTTTATGTATAGTTGGCCCAACTTGAAGAAACATCTTCCCATCAGCTTCACGCAGCTTTGCACAGAGCCCACAGGAGTGGTGAAATGTCCTCCCTTCTGACTCAACCACAGCAGCACTCCAAAAACATGGTTGCACATACGTGCAAGAGAGAGCTCTAATTCATCAGCTTTTGTTTTGTTCACTCAAGTGACTCGGCAATACCATGCTGCATTCAAAACAGTATGAGGGCACAGAATGAGAAAAGCTTGGGCCAATGCTACTAGAGAACAGAACCTCTGAGGATGGAGATGACCATGAGAACAGTTCAGACCAAACCTTTTCCCGCTGCAGCAATGTCTAAGTTAAATCCTCCTACTCATCCAGTCCAGAAAAGGAGAAGAAACTCACAATGCTGAGCTAGGAGGAAACTGAGGGAAGTGTGTTTTCAGGCAATGAATACATACGGCACTAATGGACCCTTGGCATACATACCAATGCACACAGAAGAAGGGCCAGCTTGTCCCTGAAGTACCCTTTCAGATGCATTAAAATCTAATTGAATACACCTCCCCATATTTATCTCTGGTTCCACTTATACAAAAAGCCAAGTTCTCATGGCAGAAGTGTCTCCCTCCCTACTTTTCCACATTACTTGTCAAATGACACACAGCCTTCACTGTGGCAGAAAGGAGCCAGCAGTGAGATCCTTCCAAATCTGGACAACAGACAAAAAGATCCTTCTAGAACTTCCTAATTTCTCAGTATGGCCTATAGCATTGCCATTTTGGCATCAATCTCTGATGTATATGTCTGTTCTCTCGAAACTCACCTATTTTACCCATGTTCTCCCCTTTTTCCTAAGTTTGCTTGACTGAAAAGCACAGCACTCCCTGAAGCCCCTTAAGACTGTAGGAGAACAGCAGCGACCACAGAATACATTGCAGAAGTTAAATGAAATTTGAAGAAAAGAAATCTTTTCTCTCTGAGCTTTTAGAGGAAGTAAGAATTCAGAAGGGAGAAAAACTGTAATACAAATAAAAGCACTTACTGCTTTTTGAGCATGTCTTTTACCACATTTCCACCTTAGAGTAATCTGGTCATCATACTTCTGCTTTTCACTGAAGCTACAAAAGCTTCACATTCCCATTCCCTGATCAAAGGTGCAAGCCTGCATGGATACACTGACTCTACTCACTTTGTTCCGTGAATTTGGACATTGGTAACTCTCCCTTCAGAAGCCTGCGATCAGTGCTATGTACAGCCTTTCTCACAGCAACAGGAGTAAATTATTTTAGGGGTTATAAAGCATTTGCAGGAGAGAGAGAGACTTTCCTAACAGCCCACACTGCTGCCCATCTTAAGTGCATTCCTGTGATTCCACCCACAAAAACAGTTATGAGAGGTCAAGTTTTCCAGCAAAACCTCGATTCTTCCACAGGGAACCCCCTTCTACTGTTGGGAAACCCTGCTTTATTTAAAAACAGCTTCTTCAACCTTCGGTTTCTCATGCCTTTGCTGTACCGACGTTTTCTCTTCAAAAGTGAGAAGTGTCTCCCTTTGAGTCACTTTCCCCATGCTATTTTGTTCCGTTATAGATTGTCTATTAAATTGACAGCTCAGTCACAGAGGAGCAACTTTGTGAACAGTTGTAGCAACAAAATCACTCCAATGCCAGTGTTCCCTCCATATGCATACCAGTGGGGTTTATGTTATGCTCGTAAAAATTATTGGAGCTTTCTTGTATATTTTCCACAAAAACTGGGAAAAGACACACATCATCTAATCCAATAAAACAAATATATATCCTCCACAGACTTCCCTTTAACCCATCTTACAGTTTGACTGGTCTGTTATTTATGCTGCTTTACGCTTGTCATCAAGGTGGTCTAACCCTGTGTGTCACTGGGCTGGTGCCAGGTACCTCTACAAGCCACACATCGATGCACATAACAGCAACTTCCCCTCAACTGTACGTGCCACTGATTAGCAGGGATCAGTGCCCAAATATGCATAAGAATATCGAGAAGCATCTGACGACTTAGATTTCACAAAGTTTAGGTGATGACACTTCCCACCCACCTTCCTCACCTGTGAGAGATCAGAGCAGAGAAGCAAGGCTGGTTGGTTAGACCACATTGACAAGATAAATGCATGCCCTTGAAAGAGCCACAGTCCTATTGACGTCAAAAAGCAATGGATTGGGTCCCCTGTCAGACACAGAAAGCAGACATCTGCTTCGCTGCGAATGCAAAGAGGAATTCATTAAGTCAAGCATAGTCTTACTCCAAACCAAACACTATTAACATTTGAAGTGCTTAAAATTTTTAACTAATGTAAATTCTCTTCAAAGTCTCTTGATTTCCTGTGTTAAATAATGATAAATGTTCAAATCATGAATTTTATGATTCCTTATTATTTTATTGTTTAATTTTGTTGAGGCTTCTTGATACCTTCCCTGTGCTGCTCCCCCGCCCCATTCTATGCATATCTACCCCCTGCTGTGTGCATCTGCTGTGTCTCTCTCTCACTTGCTCTCTCCCTGCTGCGTACATCCACTATTTCTCCCCGCCACTCCTATATGCATGTTTGCCATCTATCTCTCTCCCCCTCCTGCTGTGTGTATTCACTGCCTCTTCCCCTCCCCCAGTACACGCGTCCATCCTGCGCCTTCCTCTGCTTCTGCTGTGCACATAAGCCTTTTTTCAGCAACTCCTACAGGCATTCATGAATGCTTTCCTCTGTCTGCCTGTCTTCCCTCATGCCCTCTCCTCTTTTTCTCAGTCCCCCTTTGCGTATCCCTTATCTCTGCTTATCTTTATCCTTTTCTTCCTTCCATCTTTTTGATATTCTGGTTCCTTCTCCCTCCTTATCTGCACCACCCTTCTCTCGGTCTCCCCTTTGTACCATTTCTCTCCAATTCTCTCTGATCTGTTCTCGCAAATTGATTCTACAGGAAAAATGTTCTGCTGTCGTTTGCAGAGGTGTGCCAGCCCGCATTGCAAACCATTCAGCACTGTGTCAAATCTAACGGTATCAGCTTAATTTGCAGAAGAATCTTTGCTTCCTACCAACAGGCACACAGGGTGAAGTCTCCCAAAACACTTTCGCTGTCCTTTTTTCCTCATATTACTGCACTATTGGGCTCATTTCCACATAAAGCAAAGTAGTTCAGGTATGCACACCTGTCAGGTCCTCACTGGCAAAAGAAAAGGATCTGTTATGGCACTGTTGGAATTTAGGTCACAACAAACTAGACACACACGCTAATTACTACAAAATAGCCAGGTAGACATGAAATATTGTGGATGCTTATTGCCACTGTGAAGGAGCAATCAGGAACAATACAAAACTATCAGGAATACAATACAAAACAATCAGGAACAATACAAAACTATAGAAACTTGGTTGTTTCTGCTTCCCCTCTCCTTGCCGGGAGGAGCAGAGGTTGTCAGAAGTCATGAGGAGCAGGGTATTACAGGCATCGGTTCTGGCCACGCAAGCTTAGTCCCAGGCTTCCCTTGGGATCTTGAATGGACAGATGTCCCTGCGGTGACCAGGCTGCGTTGGATGAGTTTTATGAGACGGGCAGCATCTCCCAGGCTGGTTGACCTTTTCTGGTTGGTGACTGCTCTGAGCTGCTGCTCATGATTGGTGTAGCAAGTCACCAGACAAATGTTCTTGTATAAGTTTAGTTCTGCTATTTCTGCCAGTTACACGTTTTTCTTCATAACAACTGTCTAATTGTGCTTTATCTAACAGAAGTTACATCCCTAACAATTACATAGCAACATACAGGTCAAATTCTGGGCCTCCACAGTCAATTCAACTACTCTAGTTACATCAGCTCAGGAGGCCAAGACACTGACTCCAAATGCAAAGATTTACATTTTCCAGCTCTCAGTATAATCAGGGTCAACAAGGGTGGTAGTTGTTACATGCACACACTTTATTCACCATTTAACAAACCACCTCTTCCAGATAATTCCTAAATCAATTACCATACCTTTCCTGATCAGAAAAAGGATGAAAGTAGCCTTTCCTTTCTTCCTCTCTTTCAAATAAACCTGGAAACTACCAGTTTTCTTGAAAGACAAGTTTTCTTATGCAACCATGTCCATGTTTTCATCCTTCCTAAACTGGAAATCCTCCTGGGCTTTTGCCTAGCCCAGTTCTCTGCTACCATGCATAACATTTTGCAATTTATTTTTTTTTTCATAAAGTTTTCTTCCAGCACCATCTTCAAACTATCTCACTCTTTTGCACTGATCAGAAGGCAAAACTTTCCTACTCTGTTTTTAGAAAGCTTCCAGGTTTCTTCTAAATTTATTCTAAATTTTCAGGTTTATTCTAAATTTATCACATCCAGGTTATACCAACTTGTTCATGTGTTAGTGTTGTCTTTTAGATTAAATGAACTGTCCTTTCCCCTGGAATGAAAAAAGAATATTCTGTTTCAGATTTTGCTAAATCAAATTTAAAAGTTTATTTCCTGAGAAGTAAACAAAATTGTCAATTAGCACTTCTAAAAGACACCCCTCCCTTGTGTCGAATAGTGACAAATACTTCCTCTTTCTGTACAGAAGAAAATTCGAATTCATTGTCTTGCTGAGACTTTGCTCAGATTTTTCTTTTTAAAACATACTTGATAGGTTTGCTATATGCCCACACCTACCTCTTTTATTGGTTGTACAATAACATGTACGAGTTTTTTTTTCCCCAAAGTCTAGGATGGAAATTAAACAATCTTTGAGGAAAAAAAATAGTTATTTTTCATTCTGGCTCTGATGACTTCCACTCACATGCCTAGGCTGCTATTTCCACTGTGGAGTGGAGGTTTAGTCAAGTCACATCTTCTTTGTCACTTTTGTTCTTCATAGCCACCTCCACAGTTACCTCTTTGTTTTGGGATTGAAGTCCTAAATAGCCTACTAACCACCCCCAGACCTCTGCTAGTGCGTCTTTCTCTTCTGCTCCCTGCAGGTGGTTACACCTAGGAGCCAGAGTGACATCATGGCACAAGCCCGACTACTGGAGCTCTTGAACACTCTTGCCATTCCAACGCCCTGAAATATGGCAGTCATTTCACAGGCAAGGAAGGTGTTCTTGGTTACATTACTCCAACATGTCTGCAGTATGACAAACTTAGAAGCACTATCAAGTTGCTACCAGAGACTGGCATTTGAGAAGGCATATATTCATGTTACAGGCTTGCATGTGTATTCCCACACCTAACTATTGCTTAGGTTTTCTGCGTCATCATCTAGTCAAAAGTATATTTAAACTGCAATGTTCCCACCTGTCAGTTCTGACCCTAAACTTGGCTAAATAGTTCCTGCTCCAAAACCTGCAGCCGGATCTATAGTTTTTGTCCAAGTCTACTATTATGGTGGTACTTTACCAGACAGATTGGAAGTACTTCTGCAGCTCCTGCCAAATTTTATTGAACCATATGTGAGTTGGTAAGACAATCAGTAAAAATATTCCCTGATAGTAAATTCAATTTACTTTCCTTCCATCAGAGAGAGCACTGCTGATCTTCTTTTTTTTTAAATGAGGTAGAACTTCATATTAAAATATATAATCAGAACTGCTTTACATTTTGAATTAAATAAGTACATTTTGTTTTAAGAGTGAATGATCAATGTCATTGTAGCAGGAAGAAATTTTGGCAGTTACACAGAAAAAAAGGGATGAAGGATTTAGCGCTTCAAAAATGACCTGAGATTGAGAAATAGGCTCAGTTGCTGAATACCTCTGTGAAAGTGATCAACACAAAAATGAATAACATAGCTACTGTCATTTTTATCACACAGTTTGAGTGTTGACACTCCAAAGAGATAATAAGAATGGTCCAGAAGATCAAAGTTCCTGTTGCAGGCTTTCTGCACTTTAAAGGAGATGATGGTATATCAATTTATACTTGGTTCAATATTTGGAAATGTTCTTTTTCTTTCTTTATTCAAAGAACTTTAAGACTCATCTACATGAATTTGTGCTAATGAATAGATTCTACAAAGAATCTCAAAATAGGCAAGTCCATACCTAGACATAAAAGCCTAAAAAGTGAATTAGGGTATTTCTAATGAAAAGCACTTTATAAACATGAAAGAACAGTGGGAAAATATTAGGGATATTCTTTTCCACATAAAAATACCTGCAATATTTTTGTTACCTTCCTAAAGTTAAAAACTCCGTTTGTATTTTAAAGAATGTCACCACCATATCCCAACTAGGCTAAAAGTAATTTAATCTTCGTCATCTAGAAACAGGTCAAAACAGTTCTGAATTTCCTGCCTTTTTTGCCAAACAAACGTTCTTCATCTGAGAATAAATTTCCATGCCCTGACGGAATAAGCTGCTCACAGGAGAGTGATCTAACAAAAATGACTGAGACTCAGGATATGAATGTAAAACTGATTGCTTGACCTGCTCTGTAACACAGCTCATATCATGCATATGCACCTGAGAAGCTATTATGATTTGCACATCTTCTGTCTGAACGACTGCCATCCGATCTGTAATAACTTTACCAGTTAAATCACCATCTGTTTTACAGGCTTTCTAACGTTTATATCTCCCTTTTCTGTCCTAGAAAAGGAACAAAATTGTTTTCCTGTATTGCATGAGAAGTATCCCTGCACTCGGCTGGAGAGCTAAGCTAATGTATCTTAACTATCTCTATCAAATCAAGACACAGATTTTAGCATTCAGATAAAATGAAGCAAAATCCATGCTCCTACTTCCCATCTATAAGGCAAGATAGACCAAGAAACATGTTATGTATTTTCCTTCCTCCTTCCATCCCATCTGGTAAAGTTTCTTAAACACTAATATAACAGGTGATAATGAATGCACAAGAAACAGACCCCTGACATGCACCAAAAGAAATGACACAGCATTTGCAAGGATCCCATGTTGGCCCTAGGTCAATATAACAGAGGAAACTGGGATGCTCTCAGTTAAGTTATAAACTTCAGAAATTATAGGCTCTGTCCTGCACAGAATCATCAGCTGGAGATTAAGTAGCTTCCATACTGCTATTCAATTTTTCATTATTAAAAACAAAAACAAACAACACAGCAAACCAACCTCCCCTCCTATCCCCAAACTCAAACTAACTCCCAACCAAAATCAAAAAATCCCAAAACCAACAAAGCCACATTGACCTAACCTTGTCCACAAAACTCAAGGAAACAGGACACACACCCTCCACCATCAGGGGAGTCCATGATTTCATTCCTTGCATTTTTACTACACAATTATGCATGCAGACAATGCTGGAGTCTGCTATAGGTGGCACAGAGATAATACCGTGCAGTTAAGATACTTAGAGGTCTGGCAAGAGAGGGCTCAAAGGGAACTTTTGCAAAAGATGTCTCAATATGGATTTGCAGAAGCATTCTGGCACAGTCAGAATTGCTATTCAGCTCCCAGGACCCCGGATTAAAAAGTCAGAATAGAGATCATAGTGACTATATATAAAATCTTTCACACTGGACAAGATTAAGATTAATCAGTTTGCCTCTCTTTATGCCTCTCCTGGACATAGTCAGAATCTTTTTTGGTTTTTTGTTAATGCTGAAAAAAAGTGTTACACAATTAAAATGACAAATACACATTAGAAACTGACCACTTACAAAAGCAGCTTCTGCTATGCTTCTGTATGCTGCTCTATTATTCAATTTTACTGACACAAAGAAAAATTACTTTCCATTAGTTGTTTGTCATAGTCTGCTCTCTTCCCTCCCTATGACAAGCAGTTCAGAGAGCTAGCAATATGGTGCCATCTATCAGGAAGTACAGAGGCAAAACAGTTGTGAAATCATTTTCCTAATGCACATCCACCCCTAATCCTCCCCTCCCTCCCTCTCACACACACCCCTCTTTTGTTAGAGAGATTTAAAATTTGCTGGGAACCGCAACCATATCGAGCATGGATAAATTTGTCAAAAAATCCCCAACAACTGAGCCACGAGCCCTTCCTGTTCACACCATAGTTCTACCCTCTTCAAACTGATAAAGAGTCTTCAGAGCATTTAGTTTTTAACTTAGAGATGTAGGCTTAATGCTCATTAATGTAACACTGAACTATGCTGGCAGAAAAGTCAATAGCCCAAGAAAATCCTCGCCTGATCCCAAGTAACATGGGGCAAAAATAACAGAATGGCATGACAATTGCAAGGAGTCGTCCCAGGAGCGTCCTCGGTCCTTCCCTTGCCCCAAAGCAGGGCTACCTACATCAGGCCTTTCCCCAGCCAAAGGCTACCTAGCCTTGTATTGAAAGACCTCCAACAGCAAGACCTTCGCAACCTCCCTTTGCGCAAACAGCTATATAGCAACAGTAGTCCCTACTTCGGGTCAGCTTTGCTGTAACCATTAACCAAAAGTGTTTCCAAGTAGTCAAGCAGGAATTCAAGCTTTCAAAAGACGTCCGATGGGCAGCAGTTGCAAAAGTGACTGGCACAGAAGGGAGAGAACAAGTCGGGTACTAGTTCAGAGCAAATTTTGACCAAAATGATTGAGAAAAGCAAATCTACTCAATTTTTTAAAAAGAAGAAAGATAATCTCAGGGAAAAGGAAAACAGAAACTACTATCACTCTGCAGTTTCCCAATCATAGAATCATAGAATTGTTTGAGTTGGAAGGGACCTTAAAGATCACCTAGTTCCAACCCCCCCTGCCATGGGCAGGGACACGTTCCGCTAGAGCAGGTTGCTCAAAGCCCCATCCAGCCTGGCCTTGAACACTTCCAGGGATGGGGCATCCACGACTTCCC
>JAOXNO010000001.1:50054713-50072558 GCA_028565335.1 Limnodromus scolopaceus | reverse complement strand
CCTCCTTGTTGGTAAGGACAAGGTCCAGCACGGCTCCTTTCCTCATTGGTTCCTCGATCATTTGAAGAAGAAAGTTGCCATCAACGCATTCCAAGAACTTCCCGGATTTTTTAGCAATACATTGCTGAAAGAAAATGGAGGCTGTTAGCAACTTAAAAAGTGGCAGAGCATTCTCAATGGAGAGTTTCCTGGGAATCTGAAACCAAAGCAAGGCTTCCACACTGGTATTCCAGCATGAAAGGCAGGGCTCTGCAAGCTTTGAGACATTAACCTTTCCTTTTATTTTCCAATTCTTTTTTAATTGCAAGACTACTAGCAAGGAGATTATCTTGGGCTTACAGACTTTGAAGAGCTCCAGATAAAAGAATTTCCAAATGTTCAAGGGGAAGCCAGAAGCTGGCAATGCTACACTGTCTTCTCACCTGCAAAAGGAAAGAATTCATGTACAAAGTCAGCGTCTTCTTGCTATTAAAACAAGAAACAGCTGAAAAACTCAGCTGCATGAAGCATCTCTACTCATCTTCCTTGTAGTCACCTTCAAAAGTCACCCAGGATTTTGAAGTACAGGGCATTGAAACAAATGTTTAGTGTCTTTTAAAGTGTCCAGAAATGAATGAGCTGCCAGACTCATCAATTTCTAGAACCCAAGGTGACAGAACTATCAAAGACCCAGAGAAGTAACCACTGCGTTGTCTTGCCTGACCTTCTGTGATGATGTGCGGAGGAATGCAGGAGCCACAGGCCTTATTACAGAGAAAGAGCACTTTGTTCTTGTAGCTTTCAAAATGAAGTAGAATGATCTTTTCCAATGCAGCTGAAGCAATGCTATCACCAGTGTCACTTTTTCTGATGTCTGAGCCGCCTCCTTCAGAACCAGTTCTCTACCCAAACGCAAAGCACCAGCAAAAAGACAGGATGTGGGTAGCTGGGCTTTCATCCACAAACCCAGTAGCAATCCTTGTTAAAGATGCACACTAAAAATAACAGCAATGGTCTGCATATGGTCATTACTGTTTATTTGCTGTTGGATACAAGTCCAGACAGAGCGGTAGCTTAGCACATGGTCCAGGTCTCTTGCAAGGATGAGAAGCCCACTGCTTGGAAGGAGTCAATGTGATGAACGGACACTTGGAAAACCAGACTTCCTGAAATCTGCATACCACTTTTTTGGCTCTCAAGAGCCACGACTGATTATTCCAGCTTGTTTTCACAGTCTCACAGGACAGACGCAGTCCTAAAACCTGCTCTGCCCTTCCCGCTGCCCTTCCACCTGCTCCCTCACTTCAGTCTTGGCCTTTTTACTCCTCTTTTGTTTGGGTTGAGTTTTTTTCCCCTCTTCTTTTGTTTCTCCAACATAAAAAGAGAGAAAGAAAAATGATGGATGACCTGAGGAAAGGATCAATCTAGACACTGAGAGAAAAGAGGCCTGACATGGTCATCAGTAGATTGCATAAACAGGATGATCTATAGTGCTAAGTGCCCCGACTACCTGTCCTGCAACAAAAGAACAGTTCAAAAATAATTATTCTGAGAGAGAGAAATTCAAACATGACATCCAAGCACAAATATGTATGGAATAATTCAAGTACAGGTTAGCTGATAATAAATTCACTAGTTTTATCTATTAAAAAAAATAATCAAACTCCTTAATAAACCTTCTACATTATATGAAAATTTTAGAAAATGTTGATTAATTCTTACACCAGTCATGTCCAGCTATAATACCAAAATAATGTAATGCTTAATCTATGATCAGACTGTCTGGTGGTAGGCTTTTGCTTTAAGCCTGTGCTATAGAAAGCTTAATTTAAGCTAGTTTAAATTTTAAACAAGAAACAGGTAGTCAGGGAACTAGTATTGACATATTTTGCTTCCTGAGATCAGTAAACAAAAAAATCTCCAGAAGGAAATTACAAAAATAACACCTTTTATAAAAAAAAATGTTCATATAATAGGTGCTAATATAAAAATAAGACTAGTTATGGTTAAGGCTGCAACTTAAAAATCTGATATAGCAAAGACAATTAGAGCTAAGATTTCAGCTGCCTTTTTAATTAAGGTATTTTACCTCTTAAAAGAAATTTCAGAAGCACAAAAGAACTTGAACTGCATTATCTTCTCAATTACCTGACATAACCTGTCAATTCACAGTGAGATAAAATGAAATAGTATCCATAAACGCTGCAACACTGGACCATTTATTAATCAGTCTGCTTTTTGAACTGAGTTTCCTGTTGATATATTATGAAATCTGAATTTGTTTTACATAGAGAAGCATGTATTAAGTGAATAGCAAACACACTGTAATTGCAAAACCAGTTAGTGCTTTTATATGCAGTATAAACTGCTGTAGAAATTAAAGGAGCAGATGTACAGAGTAACAACAGTAAAACAGTGCAAGATATTAAAAATCCTAAGAAGAAAAGAATCTTACAGATACACAAGATCCACAGTGTTGAAGACCAGTCTTCCCTCTTGCATATACCTGACTATCTTAATCCTGTAATGAAAAATCACAACTTCCTAAATAATATCACTCATATATTATGCCTACTCCTCTTAATCTCCACCTAGATTTGTGTAGGTACAACCCTCTCTATATTGACAATTATAGTTCATATTCATTTGCTACTCTTTTTGCATACTTATATTCATTTTATATTTTATTCATTATAAGGTTCATTTTACTTTATTGACAGAGGGGCAAAACCTTTAAAGAAGCATTGGAAGCGTGATTGCTGTTATGCTAAAATGGCACTTCACTGTGTGTGTGCGCCCAGTTGCATGCTGTCCCCTGCTACTGTACTGACAACCATCTACTTCTCCCTTGCATCTATTAGACCTGCTATGGAAGGCCCCTTCCAGGTTCTTCATGAGACAATCCTTATTCTGTGTAGGTCACCTGGCAAAATGGGAGACAATAATCTGCTTTAGTTGCTTATTTGCTTAGTTTCTTAAGGATCATTCACCTTTCAAGGATGCTGAGCTATTTTTTACTTTTCAAATTGGAAGCATGACCACAGACAATGCTGAAGCAAAGGATCTCCACGAATTCAGAGTCAGTAGCCCTTTACACATCTCTTTCCCAAAATATCATGAGTGGCTCTGAACTGACCCTACTGTCAAAGCTTCCCGTATGTCACCTTTAACATGAGTGCTGCAGGCTGTTTTTCCCAGCCTGACGCACAGTGTTTGTGAGGTATCCAGGCAGCAATTTCAATTAAATTTAATTTCAGTAGGAAAGACCTCTCAAGTGTAACAAAGAAGATATTACAATACCTACACTTAATCCTTTTTACCAGATTGCCCTAAATTGCTTTGAGTTTACAACTCGGAGTAAAAAGTGACTGCAAGCAATTTTCAGAGGATGCAAAATGACTGACAACAGCATATAACACCTTAAGTAAAAAGTGAAAGAGAAAGTCCACCATCACATTATCAAGACAAGCAGCAATGCTCTTCCCTTAAAAAGAATAAAATCCCTTTGCTAAGCAGTCCTCCCACTTCCTGATGCCCCCACCCCAATGAGGATCTTTTTTTCCCCCCCTTCTCTCTGGGACTGCATTTTTGCTCAAGAGCCAACACTTCCCGCTGCCACCTTCCCATTGGACATGAGGAGAAGAGGGCTTTTTTGGCTGAGATGTGGCAGAAGGCACCCTCAGAGCTGACATGCCCTGGGATCCTCTCTCCTTGTGGTTGCCATGGCTTGTTAAAGCAGGCAATAGAAATGCCAGTGCTCAAGGACTGCCTGTATCCCTGTCTTTTTTTTTTTTTTCTTCTGCAGCAGCAGCAAAGGCATTTGAAAGGAACAGCCATTAATAGCAGATTTCTTGATTCACCCTGACTGGCTGTTAGAAGCCCTGAAGAATTGATACCACAGCCATGGAGACAGCTCCAGAGATGCATCGCATGGCACCAGTCACTGACAGCCTGTGGCTTTTCCAGAAATGTCAATGATCACAACATCTGAGAGGCAGGAAATAAAATGTAGAAGCTCCTAAGTTATAAATAATGGGAGGGAGCTTTCCTTTCCTCCCTTTACACCAGGTAGATATAATACTGAGGTCATGTAGAAAATTACACTATTATACATGAAAAACATTTCTTGATGCTTCTTTAAGCAGCAACAACAACAAAAAAAAATTCAGGTATATGTTTTCTTTTAAATACAGTAATATTTACTCAACTTCTGAAGTGTATATAAACATGTACGTGTACCTCAACTTACCAGAATAAGCACGATAATCTACAGAACTATGTTTAAAACTGTATTCACCACACACCTCTTACTTCTTTACTTATGATTAATATGCTCATTTACATTGATCAATACTAGTTTTGTGATGGTAAGCTTCACAGCTTCAAACATCTGTCTCTGTGGGAAAAAAGACCCCAAAAAATAAAAACGAAATCTAAAAGATTGAGAAAGAATTTTTCTTTTTATTCTCAAATACGTAAATACCCTTCAGATTTTGGATGGCCAATTGGATGATCAATTCAGCTTGGATGGTCAATATTGATTCAAAGTTTTATATTCTTTCATTGTGTCACAGACAAATGTGGGATCTTGTATTCTTTCCTCTGCTCTTCCTGATATTAGATCTAACAGATTACAAAATCCCAGACCTTAAACCCTTCAACACTGCATGCCTGTAGTTTTGCACTGCCTCTCAAGCAAGCCTTTGGTGATACGGCTCTCTTCCCAGTCCTTAACTTCATCAAACAACAGCAAACCTAAATAATTTTATTGACTTCAGAGATCAATTTGGAGCTTCAATGCATTTCTGGATGAGGGCCCAGGGGGAAGAAGGGGAAGGAGAGGGGCTACAAGGCGACCTGGGAACCACAGTACTCAATACAGCAATGCTGCATTAGAAAGCACCATGAGCAGGAATTATAAACCTCTGGGGACCTTTTTTGCACATGTACAAGGAACGTGCTTTAAATAAAAGAAAAGCTGAATGCCAAAATGCCTAGAGGGTCAGACAGGCTCTTTGTGAACTGCCAGACAGAACCAAGACACTGGAAAAACATTCAAGTGCCACTATGGATCTTGCTGTCACTTATTAGGCAAAGAAATAATACGACCTGCACAGCAGAAAAGGCCTTGCTTCAAAATGGATATAGTGGCTCCAAGTATATATGGGTACCCGTAGACAAACCGTCTCTCAGCTTGTTAACGGAGGGTTATATGTCCCGGCAGGTCTCTGGAGACTGTGTTGCACAGACCAAAAAAAATCTTTGTAGCAGTTTCAGCTAATAGGCCTTTCTGCTTCCTAATGACTCCAAATATATCTTTTGTGATACAAGCCTCTTGCTTTTAGCTAGCTGAAGTTTGGCAAGTGACTTATCTCCGAAACATCAGCACAGATTATTTGTATGTGCCTGGTTCAGGAAAGCAGTCAATACAGGCTTTCTTAAATCAGAGCAGGTCTGGCAAGAAGTTACATCAAACTATAGAAGTTCAATACCCAACTGCAGAACAGATAGCTGGATCCAGGAATCATCGGAATGGCCCAACTCCCAGTGGCAATTACCAAGGCTGTTTTAGCATCCTTAGCATTCTTCATACCTCATTCAGGAATGACAAAAGTAGTTAACATTATTCTAAGCAACATTATTTCACAGACTCTCTATAAGCAAAAGGATAACCATAATTAAAAACATAATAATAAATTCAATGATCATTTGAAAAAAAAAAAGACACCACCAAAAAAAACCCCACCAAAAACCAAAACACACTAACCAGCTTACTTATATATAGCTCTCAGTGGAAAAGGATTGGAAAAAAAAAAATCTGCACTTTAACTAACTTATTTTGTAATAAATAATGGGAGCATAGGTATGCCTCTGTCTGCAATTAAAAAGCCCCAAGAAATTCATCTCTGCTGGCATTTTGGATAAAATTTTAGCAGAGTCTCCAGTCTGTCTAATTGCTATGATATCGTACACAGCCTGCCTCAAAGCACAGAACATATGGCATCCTCAAAGGATTTGGTATCATTTTTTCTTTAAAACGTGCAAGTCAGTTGGTCATTGTTACCCCCCTGTGGAATTACTCAAACAGCTGCTACCTTCCAACTAAGAGGTAAGAAAATCTTTGTCCTTTTTGTTCCTGTTAATTTCACTGACACACTTCTGTCATATAATGAGAGTCAGTAATATGCCTATAATGCATTTTAATGTTGCATATTTGATCCATGGTGTAAACAACACTTTGTTGCAGACTGACATCTACAAAAGGATGCTTTTCATGTTGCTTGCAAAGTTATATGAATCACGAGGCACGCATTTTAAATTGCAAGAAATTAATTTAATAGCTTAACCTATATGAATAATGATACGCTGTTGATGTTTACTTCTACAGAATCACAATTGTGACACTTGAGCCCACTTATAATTCATAAAGGGTATTGTCTTTAGAAAAATTTTAAACTCTTCATCACCAAATAGAGCATTCCTTTTATAATTGTTCTTTACTTACCAAATAATGATTTGCTAAAATATAGCTTTTGTTTATGATTGGAAAGTATACATGTCTAACGATACCTTATTCATTCAGCAGGGTTATGAATTTCATAGTTTTCTGAGTTCTTATCTTCCACGGTTCACAGATCCCATCTCTCCTTGATCATCAGGGTATCTCCCCAAATTGAACCTTCTTTTTTTCCCTTTCTATTCTTTCAAACTGACAAATTTTTCATTCTGTATCAGGAAATTAATGAAATAATAACTAAAGTGAGAGAAAGAACAAAATACTAAAAGATACAATGATAAATGACTAAAAAACCTAACCTCACAGAGAAAAAAGAAGTAGAAATGAGAAGAGATAATCAAATCATGATCATGCATCATAGGAACCATATATGAACATCACATCCTCCCACATGTGAAGGGGAAAAAAAAAAAAAAAAAGCTGTCCAAAATATTTTTTACATTAAATCATAGAGACATTCCTATAGGGATCATCCTGGATCTAGCAAGATAGTTGCCCAAGCTTTGTTCTCCTTATTTTTTCCCTTCTTTTGAGTTTTAGTTGCAGTTCACATTTCTTCATAACACATATGACCTTCTATTGTGGTGGAAGAATACTAGGAAAAAAACATTAACAGTTAAAAGTTTTCAGAACTGGTAAATGACAAGCATTATTTTTATGACCTGAAGACTGCAGTTTTACTATAGTTTACTAATAATTAATTTATACTATTATAGAAAAAGTGCATGAAGTCCCTCCTGATACTTCAAAGTATCAAAATCTGTATGAATTCCAGCACACCTCTATCAAAGAGCAACCTATTCTGAAAAAAGACTACCATTTTACTATATGTTAATTACCAACAATACATTCTTGGCCCTGTAACAGATGCAAGTAAGCAGTCAATAAATTACTGAAGAATACTAACTATGCAAAAGATAAAAAATGACACAATAAAGGAAGAATTCACTGATCCACAGTATACAGCCAGTGGGAATCTTTCCATTAACTTCAAAGACTTTTAGATAGCTTCTAACATAGATCAGTAATGGCTTTGGTTTAATATAATTACCTGCTCCCTCGCCCTCCCCAGCTTCAGATGTAATGGGAGAGGCAGAGAACATACAAGTTAAATATATGTAATGTATTAGAATCTCAGCAAACATAACTTTCAACAATCGCAGAAGTACCAATGATTCAAAGAAATTATTAGAAATTACAATACCATGATATATGTCCTTTCATGTTTAGGTCCTGCTCAAAACTCAAAAATATAAAACACTTATATATATAAAAGTCATTGTGCTGTGACGTGCCATTCTTCCCCATTCCTATACTCTCATAGAAAGACATCCATCATCCTTTTTATCAGAACTATCTTCTTTTTATCATGGCTCCCTCCCACAAAAATAGTTCTATTAAGTTTTTCTTTTACTTTTATGAATGTAGGGGATTGTTAAGAGTATCAAAATCTTTTCATTGGGATCTAAGTTACCTCGAGAACAGACACGTATTTTTTTTGCCAAGACATGAAACAGACATTTCTCAATTATTTCAAATTTCAGGAGTTATAAGAGATAGTTGGATACGTGCACATGCACATTTACATTACACGCATTGTACGGTAAGGGTATATTCTTGTCTATAAAGCCCATCATCAGCTTGAAAATAAAATTACTAGTGAGGTGACACTATCATTCTCTTATGGCACAGCCAAAAAGTTCCAGATAATTATAATCATTTTACAATTTTCACTAATGGAAGTCAACAGTTTCCATGGTGCAGAGAGAAAGATTTTCTTGTCAAATCATTTGTAAGATCTATTTGAAAGAAGCTTTACTACATACTTTTCCAAGCATTATTTGCACTTAAGCCTGGTAGTGTAGGGAAACCAAAGACATTTAAACAGTAATACTTGAGGTAGTTTGCCTGCTTATTAGATGGTGAAGTTTAGTTAACTTTAAAAAAAAAAAAACGTAACCACAGTGCATCTATGCAGCTCCTGGAATTAAGAGCTGCATAACAAACAAAGCTTATCAATCATTAACTTTAATGCCTTGGTAAGATAAATGAGCTCTAAAGTGAAAAACATCTTACACGTAACACATGGTTATAGCTCAAACCCTACACAAAAAAATCAAAGGGAAGAAATAAGCACACATGCACACGAATGACAACCCCATCCTCAAAGTGTTCTCTTCTGCTATGAGGACATGTTAGATTTTGGTCTCTCATGTCAGAAGTCATACTTTTCATTTTCCACCTGCTCTAAGCAGGGGAAGGAACCCCTACTCAGAAAATGTGCCTTCTGTTTAAGAAAAAAAAAAAAAAAAGAAAAAAGATCCTGAAGTATTTTGACAACTATTCAACCAATAAGTCAAAACTAAAAAGCTCCATGCTCCTCCAACAGCGGCATCCGACTGGGATGGGGTGAGAAGAATTTCAAGACTTCAAAAGACAGTTCAAAAGCCGAATCCCTGTTTCCCCCAGTGAGTGATAGCCTTTCATTGCTGATGGCAGTGTAATGGCCCTTTCACACCTTTGTGAACTTTTTTCATTAAGTGCTAGCAACCTGCTAAGCAAATGGACGATCTACTTCAGTGACTCTCAGAGCTGGGGACAGACATTTCTTTCAGCAATGCCAGTTGAAGCAGCTTCTTACCCTTCACCATCCTTCCCTCATTCCCTCTTCTGCATTGCATTCTCAGTTTAAAAAATCGTCCTTTACTGCCATACCTCCATATATGGTAATTCTTAAGACAAAAAAAGAACTCCGAAGGACGTCTGTTTTGACTTATTATAGATTGATTTCTCAGCCACTTCTGTATCAATAAGTGAGCACCGTGCAGTTAACATAATACCGTAACTCGAAACACAGTTTAATGAACTTGAAAAAAAGAAACCACCACCCTTGAATGTATGAGCGATTTTAAAATACAACATTCAGCGAGGAAGAAGATGGTAGGATAGGACTCTTAACTAGCCACCTATACGGCTGCGAGGTTGCAGCACAGGACTTCAGCCTGCTCTGACCACACACGAATTGCAGTCGGGACTCCTCATGCATATGCAAGGCATCACCCACAGCTTCCCAGGTTATGCAGGGAGAGAAGGGAAAAGCTAACACCTCCCTTTCTCACATATGGTGCTAGCATATGCTGAACAGACACCAGAATTGCAGAGCTGCAGACGGGGAAGTAAAAACCTCTGCTCCAATCCACAGAGTGAACAGGGTCAATTCCAGCAGTTTAATACCAGAAGCACGTCAAAATACGGTAGACTGAGCTCCTGTGATAAAACGAGGTAAAGATTTAAGTGATGATCAGGTTGACAGCCTGCAGGTCACACTGTTAGAGCAGTTACTGGTAGGATTACACAGAGCTGACAGAATTACTGGTCTGGCCTTTTTATTAGAGGCAGACAGAAGGAATGCTGATGTCACTTAAGATAAAACCATATAAAATTATGAAACCTAGATTATAAAACTGGAGTATTAGAAATTAAGGAAGTGCTTCTGATTTGTATTTCTGAGAAACAAAATGACAAAGTAGAGAGAGAGCGAGTTCCAGACTAGCTCACGGCATTGATACAAAATATTAAGCAGCAAAATATTTTCAATTTTAATTTTTTTTTTGGCTTAAAGATTTCAACTGTTGGCATCCTTTTTTCCCTAGTAGGAAGAAGTATTCCACTATTCATCTGGTGAAATGGAAAATGATATTTTACTGTCACATTACTGAACTCTGGATTTTTACCGTGGGGGCAGAAAACTGTTTAAAAGTTTCCTAGTGCAGTTTAGACCACTGCCAGTATTTATTGGCTATTCTCAAAGAGAAAGCACATTTGTTCCCAAAGAATATATTCTCAACATACAGTCATAGCAGTGAGTTCTGGGCTCCAACCCACTGTGTTAGGTGATACTGATTTTGTGTGCTCAAATCACAGCTGTAGGTCTGGTTATCTGCAATCAGAGAAAATCAGGCAGGTAGCAAAGCTACTGCAAGTGCTGTGCCAAACCTAAGTACCTGATAATCATAGTCAGCATTGCCCTAGCCCATCTTGACATATCAGCCATGTTAAGTATCTGCTGAGGAAGAGCAAGGCTTTACTAATGCTCATCAAATAGCTCATAGTCGCTGACAGGGGTGGTCTGTCCTTCCTTGGTGCTCCTCAGCTCCCAGAATCTCTCCTTCGCCCAGACCTCTCAAATAAGCTGGTCCAGACTGTTGAACAGGAGAAAGAAATTCTTGGTTTTTTCCCCTCTTTCCATAGGTTAATTTTCTAATAGTGCAGTCAACTAAAGTGATTCATCAAGCATCAGATGAGCAGCAGTGCCAGCAAGGACGCAACTCCTGTTAAGAGACCCAGGATGCATGAAAGCCACTCTCAGCCATGAGCTCACTCGGATCACTTTGTGTAATCTCAGCCTATGTCCAAAGAATCAGTGATTATGATGTTCCCTGCGGCCAGAGAAGAGGGGCAAGGAAGACAACTAAGAGAAGCTTTTTACACAGCCTTTCACAGCAATCAGTGTAGTATTAATTCTGCCCATCTTTTGCATAGGCAGGCACAAAAGTGCTTTTTTATAGCTACAGACTAGCACTTAAATTTAAAAGCACTACAGAGACACTTTAGTACAGAGCACTAATTTGACAACTTTAGAAGCAGCAAGTGAGTTCAGACACAGAGAAAGATTTGAGGCTATATTATTAACTTGGCTGGGAAGCTAAAAAAAAAAAGAATAATAAAATTGAAAGCAAAAGCAGTCTGAAAGATGCCAGAAAAGCAATTGATCTAAGCTAAACTTGGAAGTCCATTCTAGTTGTATAAAAAACTAAGAACAATTTTATCCCAATCCATTGATACCATGTTCACCCAGAAGAAAGCAAAAAGTTTTGAAGCCCCGAGTCAGGAAAACCAGGGATCCAACCACAGGGCAGCTTAAAACCCAAAAGGATTAAACAAACTGTCTGTACACTTTGCTTCAAAACCCATAAGCTGTGTTTTCCAGGCCTCACAAATATCACAGTCTTTACATTATAAGCAATGCAGCTTATAGAAATCACCAGGCTGCCTAGCTCAAATCTTCAAGGGAAATAAATAAATAAATAATCTTTTAAAAACAAGAAGAACAATCAGAATGTAAGAGCTCACAGAGTTAAGAATCCTACCAAAGATCAGCTTTCGAGGCTTAAACACAGTCCAGGGAATCTACAATGCTACAGATCTCTACAGGATATGCAGTTTTGTTTGTGATACCATGTCCTGAAGCCCACTTCCTGTACGAATTCTAAAAAAAAGGGCACCAAGGGTGGGATTCTGTGTTTACTGCCTCCTAAGAACCTATCCTTTCTAAATGAAAACACAGTATTTGTTAAAATTAAGCACCAGACCCTTCAACTCATCTCAGGATCTTAAGCAGAAAGGCAGTTCCTTCCTTGCATCATTAATTAGCTTTAGCAATAAAAGGAAACATCTCCCTCCAAAGATGATACTTTGGTGCAGCTGTCTAGTAATTTCATCATCTGTATTCTCTGGTTCACGAGCACAATCAACAAGCCTGCAAAGATTTTGCACAGGGATAATTTGCAGCTATGTACGTGTCAATAAAGGATATACCAAAAAATGAACAAAATCCAGCTCACTTGCTTTCAGTTACTCCTCATTCTTCTTAGCTTTGGACAGGAGGTTGTTTTTTTTTTTTTTCCTTTTTTTTTTTAATAAACTAAAGCATTCAGATACAATCACAATTTCACAAAATAAAAACATTTAATGGAGAATAAAGTACTTTGTGGGATCACATACCAGAGTAGAATTGCTTTTTAAAACCAAAGTGATGCCACGACCATTCTCTGTAAATATATATGACTACCTGGAAGCCATGCTTCTACGCAGCAGAAATGTCAAGCAACTTGCTTTGCTGTGCTCTGATGATGCCAAATAACAAAGACCTAAAAACAGGAAAAAATTGCATAAAGGGAATACTGGTAACAGTCTTGCAGAAAAGGTGGAGACAACTGATGGGGACAGGGAGAAAAGGAAAATTTAGTAACTTAATTTTCCCCTTCAAACCAAAATTTATAGCAGTAGTAACAAAAACAGACACAACTGAGTGTACTTAGATACCTTAAGTAATAATATACTAAATAATAAAATGGTAAATCAAATTTATTTGGGATGTCAATATCATAAACTGAACTGGAAGTGTGATAAACTGGAAGAGTGATAAATTCAGCATCAGCAGTCCACAGAAAAGTGTGCATGTACACTGTGCATACACCTCCTCTTACTGTTTCCATCACTAAACAAATTCTTGCCTAGTTATATGTAGCTGCTAGTCCCAGTTGCTGCTGAAAATCCACACACCATCAATCATGCTCAACTGCTCACACAAAATGTATTACTGGAAAGTCTAATACAGGACAGCCAAGGTAATGTTGATGAGAGTAAGACTGTAAAGTAAGTTTGACACTTTTACACGAAGTCAATTCTGAGTTACGTGTGGATAAAAAAATAATTTTTTTTAAATCCACAATTTATTTTTTTTTCTTCCCAAAGTGATAAACTACCACTGCTTCAATCATTGGACAAAACAGTCTGAGCAGTTATCCTCACGCTTTCCACAAAGAATCTCTGTTCTTCCATAAGCTACACATAACGCATTCTGTGCAGAAAGGAACTTCCCATACCCTACAGTTTGCAAGTGGAATAAATCAACCTCAAGTTTAAGCTGATAACAGTTACATGAATTAAGCATGGATCACCACAGCATTCAGAGAGTTATTACTACCATTCCGAAGCACAAAAAAGCAGTAATGCTACTGCAAGGCTTTTCAAATAAAAGACCACTAAAATCCACATAAGTATTGTCTCTTTACTAGACAAACTAAACAAGCTCCAAGTGACATGAAAAACTCTCTCTAGGACTATCTGAATACATACTTTACCTCACCCTTCTCCATGGCAAATTGCTATTGCATCAATCTCATGTTTACACTTGACCTGTTGTTGTGTACCATGGATCCATACCACCTCTCATCTCAGTTGGAAGGTCAACAAACAGTTGAGAAATTATATAGAGCAGCTTTTTGAACCATCTCCCAGCACAAATGGACTGGCATTTTTAGTCTGTTTCAGAACTTTGATAGGCATCCTAAACAGCCCAACTGCAGTTAAGGCTTGTTTCACCTTGCCCTGGGACAGACATCAGATACTTCACAATCAGATGCTACATGTCAGATGGGATGCCATAGCTAAGAAACAAGCACTGGACATAATGGCTACATGACACACAGTTTATACTCAGCCATGGGATCATGTCCCTGTTCCACTATCTCCATCTTATTGTTCTGCTCCAGAATAAGCATGTTCTGGTTGACCTCCATGTAATTACAAGGCATGACAGGGTCCAAGATCTCCATATAGGCACAGTCAAAGCATGTTTACATCCCTCCTTTCATATTCAGTTTACTAAATCAGTGTGTAGATGCACTTAATTAGAGAGATGAAAAAAATATTATGTTGAACAATTATTATTTGTTTTAATACTGCATACAGAAGATTTTTCTCTGACAAATTGCAGTCTGTCAAATGTGGTTTCAGTTATCAATTTACAATATGAAATAATCCCCCAATAAAACAACTTATCTATAGAAATATCACAGAAACCTACAAATGATCTTCTGAGAGAAAAAAAAAATATTTAATTTATGAAGAATATATATTGTACTGAAACTAAGGCATGTTGGTGTCAGCTAAAGGAAAAGAATGACTCCAATGATGACCCAAAAGGACTATAATTCACAGGCTGAAGAAAGTGGATTAGGAACTGATCTTTATATAATATTCTCCAGGAAAGACTGCTAAAAACAAACAAATGAAGGAACATAAACAAACAAAAAGCATGCTTAACCCAGATAGATGACTCAAGTAAAAGCATAAAACAGGATGATCAAAACATAGAGTTTCTGTTACCAGAAGTCAAATACTTTGAAAAAAATATCTCCTCTCATCAGCTGAATACTAAAACCCTCTGATTTAAGAAAAAAATTACTCTGACTGGCAAGACAATCATATTGCCTTGACTCCCATGAATATAACTTATTTTCTTGATGGGAAAGGAAAATGGCACAGAATTTCTGAAAGCCTCTTGGTAAAACTGGAATTCCCAGGCTTCTCAGGCTGCTTGCTGCATCACAGGGAGATGCAAAAGCTTCAGGAGACTGCAATTAAGACTAAGTGCTGATGACTTTCAGGCACTCAGCAAAGACAAGGAAGACCATAGTCCTCATGTAGCCCACCATACACTGCAGCAAAGCATGTGCTTTGGCAAAAGTTTGTTAAAATTGAAACATTTGCACTTCTCTGAGCTAGCATCTTCCAATGTAAAATTATTTCCTTCAGCTTTCAGTAGAATTTTAAAATAATTACTAGCAGCAGGAAAATGATAAATTCAAAGTCACTCAACTATTCAATGGAAGAGTTAAGAATAAAGCTCTACAGTCCCTGCCATCTGTAGCTGTGGTCTGTTATCACAAAATCTTCCTCCTAAAATCTCTGCTTGCTGCTTCATCCAGCCTCTCATGATTTCTTAATTTTCCATGAGGGTACACAAGACTGAAGTGTGTTGGGTGTGAGAAATGTAAAAGATGGGGAACACTTGGTTTCATTTCACTGCACTGTTTTTCAGCTAGATGAGTCATTAATTCAGTCACTGCAGTGACCACACCAGCACTTCTGCCCATACAGCTGAATGGTTGACAGTGGGAATGGGAGCAGCAACATCAATCTGATCCTGCCATAACATTTTACAACATCAAATCACAGTCTTTTCACTAAATTAATTAACCTTGATTTAATTTACAAGTGAAATAAATAACTGCTCTTTAGATGAGATGGAAACCCACAATGTCAATAAGATCCCAGACCTGTGACAAGCTCAGATCCTAATGTGCTACATCTGCTCTTGAGCAGACACTGTAGGCAAGCACTGGAAATATTTTAAAAAGTCAGAATCTGTCAGTGTCATGAGGGCTTAGAAACATTTTACATCTCTGCATCAGAAGACCTCAGAATGCCTGATCTGAGAAAAAAATACCTCACATGCTGCATCATCCTGCTGTAGCTACGTTGCTTTTCAGGTCTGGAGCTAAGTGGCTACTGTGACCTCAGGAGAGATCTACACGTGTTCTTCTTGTGCAGAGAGAACATGCCATTGCAGTCCCAAACAGCCCGAAATCTGTTTTCTATAGTTAGCCAAGGGGTGGAAATATGTTTTTGAAATTTAAGCTAATTATTAATATAATCTTTTCTGAGAACAGAAATAGTACAGTTACTCAGTGTTACAGTTGGTAGATTGCCTCAGGTGAGAAGAAGTGTATATCCATACATCAAGTCTGTGGATTCTCTTTAACATTTTTTACATTTATCTTTTACATTATGATTGCCTTTTACTTCTTAGCAATGCTTTGCTTGGGGAACGTTACAATACTTCATCAAGTACCTTTTAAGCTTGTGCAAGTACTCATATCCTCAGTCTTAAGTCTTCATTAATATGACTATCAGCTGTTATTTTGGGAGATGCAGTTTTTAAACCAGAAACAAAATGCATCAAAATGATCTAATGTTTTAAAACAAGAGTGGTGTAACTAAGGAAATCACTTATCCAGTATTCTGCATTCAATCCTATACAAAATCAATAGTGAGAAACATCACTAGACAAAAGGATAAAATGCTGATAGATTATGTGTTGATTTACATGAATGTCAATATATTGGGAAGCATTACAAACCATTTAATCTACCATCTGAGTAGGGAACATTTAGGAATGAAAAAAAAGACCAACAGTGCTTCATACACAATTTGGCTTTAGGGACCAGATGTATTATAGCTTCCATATGTCTCAGCCTACTAAATGCATTTTTAATGGCAAGTTCTTGCAGAGCAAAATCTGCACAGTAGTTGAGTAGTCTGTCAAAAGGCAAAAATCATCTCATCCAGATTTCCCCTGAACTTTATTTCAATGATGCTTCTGCATAGTCTGGGAGCCCCACAGGGGTCACAGAAGGGACTGAGGCTTCAGAGTGCTTTATTTCCTAACACAAACCATAATAAGCCTTTTTGGATATTCTACCAATGTTAGCGGCATTAAATCTAGATCATTGTTCTTATGACTCAGTATCTCAGGCCATACTGACTAAGTATGTTGAAACTTTCCACAGATACTGATAGATCATTAGTACTGGAGCCAATTACCCATTTGTGTATAAGAACAAAACTGTTCCAAGCAATTGTCCCTCAAATAACAATGCTCTGGGTGCTGCAGTTCCTCAGGCATTTCAAATTTAGAACAGTTTTTCTTGTTCAGTATTGACACTAAAGGCCTCAAAGATCCCAAGTGAAATCAAAGCTAGCAGAAACCCAAGTTTCACTGTACAAGCAGAAGCTCAAGATAAACAAGGCACAGAATATTCATATCTGAAAACAACTTTTGCCAAGAGGAACGATGGGCTAAGCAAGTGTTACCTGGTGCAACCCAACTTGCTATTTGGGACACACTGGTATTAGGATCCCTGTTCTGGGTTCCCCAACATGTATGTTCATTGAGCCACAGAATAAACCTCAAGTTTTGTAGGATAGTTCACATTCCTTTAATAAATATTACAATGCTTCAGTGATTTAAAGGCCAAACTTCTATTTTTATAAGAATTACCTGGATGCATAGGTTCTCAACTCTAATTGAAATCTGGTAGGACTTAGAATTAAGAAACACTGCCAAACAGAACATCCAAATGGTTATCAGCAGCCAGCTGAGCCACCACAAGCCCCTGTAGTGATAGGACGATGGGTAACAGTTTTAAACTGAAAGAGGGGAAATTTAGATTAGATATTTGAAAGAAAATCTTTACTATGAGAGTGGTGAGGCACTGGAACAGGTTGCCCAGAGAAGTTGGGGATGCCCCATCCCTGGAAGTGTTCAAGGCCAGGCTGGATGGGGCTTTGAGGAACCTGCTCTAGTGGGAGATGTCCCTGCCCATGGCAGGGGGTTGGGACTTGATGATCTTTAAGATCCCTTCCAGTCTAAGCACTGTATGATTCTACAGGCACTTTGCTGAGTTTCTAGTGCAAAGGCAATGTGATCGGATGAATTATGATCTGCTGCATTCTAACAATGCATGCATAGACCATTCATTGCAGTGATTTTAAGCAATTGTAATTTAATCGCATATTTGATACCATAGAGTAGTATTTCTACATGCCTAAAAAAATGGGTTCAAGATATAAGTTACTGTTAAATCATAGAATCATATGGGGTTGGAAGGGACCTCTGGAGATCATCTAGTCCAACCCCCCCGCCAGAGCGGGTCTACC
>JAOXNO010000001.1:50023945-50054613 GCA_028565335.1 Limnodromus scolopaceus | reverse complement strand
GTTATTTCTCCCCAGGTGCAGCACCCTACACTTGCCCTTGTTAAATTTCATTAGGTTTCTCTCGGCCCAACTCTCCAACCTGTCCAAGTCTCGCTGGATGGCGGCACATTCTTCTGGGGTGTCAGCCACCCACCCCTCCTAGTTTTACCATCATGTAAGAGCATTTTTAAATATGGAAAAGCGTTAAGACAGAAGTTTCAGGAAACTACTTTTGTAACCAGAAAAAAGAGATTAAATAAGGATACATAAGGGGGTAATTCTGTCATAATTTGTCATAACAAACAGTGTGCTTGTAGCCTCTAATACGGCTAATAGCATAAACAAGTTCCTGAACTTCCAGTGCAACCTGGAGATTCCTAAAGTGACAATCTATAAAGGCAGTTTCAGGGAGGGAACAGATTTTCACCTGAATGGTCATGGCTTACCAAATAGATCAAATTCCATTGCAAGCCAAGAAAAAAATTTCCCTACTTTTGGAATGCCAAAGATGGGGTTCTCCCTATCTACCATCTGCAATAAAACTCCATCTGAAGTACCTTAAAAAACATTCAGCTTCTAATAATTATTTTCTTGCTCTTAGAATGCTGTAGAGAGCAGTCATTGTATGGCTGTCAATGACAGTAAGTTATCAAACAAACGCTCTCTAAAAAATCCATATGCATATTATATACGCAGAAAAAAATGAGCTTCTTCCAACTCATGAAGAAAATAAAAAATAGTTCCAGATACGATATTTAAATCAACTACTAGATTTACAAAACACCTCACACAGACTTATACTGTTAACTGTAGGATTTTTTGCAAGTGATTTTACTTTATTAAGATGCCTCTTGATTCTGTCATGTTCTCTACACTGGAGGAGCTTCCACCATTTTTGACATTTAAAGTTCTGTGTTCATGGAAAGATATGCTTGCATAAATTGGATTGAGTGATGGGGATGTCAGTTGGCCAACAATAAGTGAAAAATCAAAAGTAAATTATACTTTGGTATAGTTGCCAGTGGGTTAACCTGAAATTGAAATTTGACATCTAATCACTTAATATAAACAGCATAAGGGAGATGGAAAGAGAAATAATTTTGAGAGGTTTGGTTGTTGGGGTTTTTTAGTTTGTTTGCTGCAACATAGGTATGATCCTCTTTTTATATTGGCTAAAAAAATTAAAAAGTTGTTATATACATTTTACATCGAAGAAAAATAATAGGAAAACTCCCATCACACTTGCTTCAAAGCTAGTTGGTGAAGGCCATTTCTAAACTGAATATTGCAAGTGGAAATTTTCATGTTAAAGTCTCATTACTGTTTATATTTCTCCTAACATTAACTCTGAATTTCTGTTTCCTCTGATGAATATGTTTATCAGACAGTAGAAAAAGTAAAATTTTGATGAAAGACAGACTTTGCACCTGACACACTCTTCTAAAGCGTCACATCTGTCAGACATAGGTTACTTACAGTATTACATCAAATGCCTTATCCCCGTAACTAATTTTTGCCTTTCTCCCCTCCTCTGTTGACCCTAGCAGATTCACTTACTAGTAAAACCCTCACACACACCAGATCTTAAACATTTAAATACCTCAAAGACCACTCTTCATAATGCCCTTTGTTTTTTAAGGAAACTATAAACAGCAAAATAATTTTGCAGTAGCTTGTGCTTGCTACAAGCACTGAACAGATAGGAGTTGCTCTAGCAAAATTATAAAGCAAATTGGATGTAAGAGATTAGTTTCACTGTGGCATGACAGCCACAGCACCTCAGCTGATAAAGGCCAAGACCATATGCCAATATTTGGCATGTGTATTATACATATTTTTTCTGTCTCTGAAACCAAGTATAGGGGTCTGGACTATCTACAAAAAAACTCCTTATGAAATGAGATATGGCTTCTAGATAAGTAATTAATACTTGCAAACAGCAAAACTTCTTTAGAGTCATTGAAGACTTTTTTGTAGTCAGGAAAATGACTCTCTGGCTAAAGCTATCTCCCTGGAAATTCATCACATATTTCAACTTATATCAAATCAGCTTAAGTGATCTTAGAACTTAACAAGACAGAAGGCAAAATACAAGAGAAAGACAAAGACAATCAGAAGTTTTCTACTTATATGGATTTACATAACATGCTCTGAATCCAGATTCCCACACTGCTAAAATTAGAGGCGCCATGCTCCCTGACAATGCAGAAGCAAACACAGAGACATGCAAAGCTCAAAGGCCTACACATGCTTCAGGCTTCAAGAGACTTAGGACTCCCAAGTTCCCTCTTCTGCAACTCCCACCAAGAAAACTTTTGGGGAATTTAGTGTTTCTCCACCTTGGCAGCGAAGGTACACTCAGAACACGGTAAGTCATGGACTAGCCAGATCTTGGTATTTTTGAAATTGCAATTGCACTGTATTATAACAGCATTCCTGTAACTTTTTAGGAAGGACTTTAAATTCCCCAAACTTTGAGAGTTCAGAGAAACACCACTTCACAGTTTATTTTTTATTTCTTTCTGTATTTTTCAAAAGCTTAAAAAAACCCATATTCAGTTCTCCTTTGAAAGCCAGCATAAAGAAATAGTGTTTAAAACTATACTAATGCATACCTTTATTTCAACTAGCTAGTAAACTGTACCCTCATCTAAAAAAGGCACTCCAAATATCTAGTATCCTACCCAAACTATATTGTTTGCTCATATTTGAAAAATGTTGCTTTTTCTTTAATAAGGTTTTTGCTAACTAACTGCTGTTACTATGTCAGAATGAAAAAAAAAAAAAAAGAAAACTAACTTTTGCCTCAGGGAGAGAGAAAGGGTTGAAATGACGCACAACTAGTTATTGATGGCACATGAAGTTCTGACACAAGGTCAGTTATAAAACCAAGGTAGAACAGTCAGTGGCCATTTGATGAAGTAGTAGTAATGTTTCTATTTCATCAGTTAAACTCAGTATTACTCACTAGGAAAATATACACATTATAGAACACGCATCCTGTAAGAGTGCCAATAATCAAGGTGTAATATAGGCAATGCAACATGGACTTACACCTCAATTTTGATACTTTTTCCAAAGTATTAACCAAGATTCTTCAGGACAACCAAATTAGATCTCCTTAATCCTAAATGAAATGTTTATCATGTAACTACTACCCATTTAGGATCTGTGCTAGATATCAAGTCCTGTGTTCCATCACAAAAGGCCTAGAACAAGATCTACCACCTACATTGGGCAAAGTGTGACTTCCCTATCCAGTCATGCTTGTCTTTTCTGTCTAGAACGTAGAACAGCAGAAAACATCTTGGGATGTTTCTTTGTAGGTCATTGTCAAATGATGAATTTTTGTACTCAACTGATCGTCTGACAGAGTAGTGAAAAAAATAATCTTCTTTCTATATTCTGACATTAAAGAATTCAAACAAAACTCAACCATGAAATGAGTTATACATAACAGAGTTTCTTCCCTTCACCCCCTCCGCCCTGCCGGCTGCCCTCTAATAACAAAAGAGCATTTGAGGTAAAAATGCAAGTTACAGGGGATTGAAGGACACAAATAAGCTGAGTATCACAGAATGGTCAGAGTTGGAAGGGACCTCTAGAGATCATCTAGTCCAACTCCCCTGCTAAAGCAGGATTGCCTAGAGCACATTACTCAGGACTGCATCATCAGATAACGGTAAGCAACAACAAAGTATTAGGAAATCTTCAAGTTATGTTATATACCTATTGGAAGCAAAGCAAAACACTTTTTGTAAAGAAAAATCATGTCCTTCCTTTCCTTCATGATTCCTGAAAAGTTCACGAAAACACCAGTGAAAGGAGAAAGTATTGATATTAATTTCCATTTCCAAACAGCCTTAGACAAAGTCACCTGCAGAAGAGTTAAAGAAACTAAATCATCACTATATGTAAAAATAAAATCACTTGCCATCATAAAACAGAAAATAGCCAAGGAATTGAAACCCGTAAGCTGTTAATTTTCTTTTTCATTCCTTTTCCCATTGTTTTAAAATATCATCTAAATCTACCACCTGAAATAAAACTTACAAAACAAAAATACTGACAGTGACATATGCATGAAAATTGCTGTAAAGCATTTTCCTTAAACAGCTTTACAGAAATAAAGACTTCAAGACACTTTGATAGTAAAAACTGAGCAAAACATTTTAGTCATAAAAAGAAAAGACTTTTGCCTTCAATAAGCTATGATTATCAGAAAGCATATATATATATATATAAAATATATATTTTTATATATTATAAATAGTACCATCACACCAAAAAAAAAAATAACATATTCCTAACTGTCAAAACGATTGCCTGCAAAATGGCTGCTTTCCATGTCTGGTCAGCTCAGGACACCATCTGTACAAGCCATTTGTAAAATTTTCAAGCAGATACCTTCGTGCTCTATCTTGTGATGCCCTCACAGGTGCGAGGACTTCCCAGGGGGGGGACTGTCCTCTTTTAGTTTCTCTGTTAAAACTTCCCCATGGCTGACCCTGCATGGTAGAACCCTGCAGCCCAATGAAAGAACCCAAGACAACTATACCTGTGTGCAAACACCACAAATGGTTATGCTACAGGATCACTAAACAATCACATTTCATCCAGATTAAATATCAGCACACGATCTCCCTTTTCTTACATTAGCAAGATCACACAATATCAAGTTTCTGCTGGCTTTATATTATCCCTAGTAGGAAAGACGAAACCTGATCCGGTACAAGACTTGACAATGTAAAGCTAACCCATGGAAGCTTTTTTAAAACCATATTTAAAACAAATCATTTCATCACCACTGCCTATGACCCTCAGCGGGTCTCACCTATTACCTTCTTGTACTGTATGAAACAGCTGCCTCCTGTCTTTTAACCCTTTAAGCAGAAGGTCCTTCCTTTTCTTCTGACATTGTAAGATGCTACCCAAATAGAATCTTAGTCTAAAAGTTGGCATACTTAGTGTTATATTATAGTAATAAAAGAACCCAAAGACAATGCAATATAGAAAAACACAAAGAAAATTGTTTCCTCTTGAAAAAGAAAACAATCTATAATTTGAAAAAAATGTTGTCCTTTCTAGAGTAATACTAGGTAATTTATTAAATACTCTAATCACATACATCATCTTACAATGGCAACATGGCCAGTTTAGTATGCTGAAGAAAGGGAGACTGAAAGGACAAGTGAACTGATGACAGGAAAGATTTTGGTCACACGTTCAGTAGGTATTTTATAGGTAGTACAGATAGTATTTGTAATCATACTGTGAATCATGCACACAGATGCATCCGTAAGTTTCTATGTATCCACAAACCAACCAAGTTTTCCTAATGCAACATTTTGTTGATGTCAAACAAAAAGTGATGAAAAAACTAGTTCACGAAAGCTGACGCAACCTCCAATAAATTGTGGAAGAAGAATTAAAACAACCGCTCAATAAACAGGTCATGTTTCTAGTGATGTGCATCATCCAAAATAGAAGAATACATCAGGTTTTGTTCTGGAGCAAGCTCCTCTATTTTGTCAAAAAATGTGCAACCAACCTCATTTAGAATAAAGACTCATATGGGTCAGACTGAATTCCAATATTTCCTCTTCTTCAAGAGGCTCTGTGAATTTAAGAGACTGCCAGCAATTCATCTGAACATTTAGAAAACCTATGCATTTGACCTCATCTATTTCAACCTGGATAGGAGACACAACACTTAGTGACATGGATTCTCAAACTCTTCTCTGATTTTAGATTATATATATGGTGTGTTTTCAAAATTCTAGATTTCTAAACACTTCCATATTAAAAACAGATTTTATTTTTTTTACATCAAGGTGATAAGATTTGCTTGTTTATTCAGAAGGCACATTCTCTGTAAACAAATTAACTGAAATGCAGGAAAATTGCTTTCCTGTTGACTTACATAGGGAGCTCTTAAAAATTTTATTGAACATATAATGTTCTGTATTTATATAAATACTGCCATTAAATTACTTTACAATTTATTTTATAGAACAGCTTGCACCATTTTGCTTATATAAACTGCAAGTGAACTAGTCTTGCCCTCAGCATTTACCCTTCAAACTGTTCCAGCCATTTTGAAAAGGAAATGTGATGCAGAGAGAAGAAACAATACAGAAGAGCCATTTTCATGCGAGTAAATCCTACTTTCTTCCCCCATTTAAAAATAATGTCTCTAAAGATAAGTTCTTCAAAGTACACATGCAAAACAGAGACACTTGACATAACTTCCCCAATAAACTGATAACTGATAACGTTCTTAAAGCAGTCAAATGGATTTATAGAGTTCAGGAAAATGCTTAAGCAAGAGGGATTAATTACTACTAAAGTGACTCCCAAGCCATTAAATTTTATCAAAAGCAATTTCTTCAATCAGATAGTTCTTGACAGCTGACAAAATGTTAAGCTTTAAAAATATCACCAAGCCTAGAACTACCTCCAGAGGATTTTGATTTTCTTACTAACAACCCTGTAAGGATGGCAAAGCTCCATACTGATAATTTTCTTATTTTCAACAAAATATAAAGGAATAAAGGCACAGGGTATCATGCAATAACGAAAGAAAACTTGAATTAGAGTTCCAGAGTTAACAAAATGATCTGGCAAACATTAAAATGCAACTTATCAGATTACCACAACTCTCACACAGTCCCCACAGTTTGTTCCTGCTGAGTAATGACGACTGTCTGAAAAGTAACAGGAGTACAACAGCTTGATATTATTACAGCATGATCGCTGTGACAATGCTCCTGCGATTGCATTTTGCTTAGCTATTCAGTCATTCAGGTAGGGTGCTTAAGTAGACCGCTGACATGTAAAAACACTGCTTCTTTGAACATTTTAAGTGAAGCGTTCATCCTGCAAAAGTCATTGTTATTTTGATCGCAGTGTTCATAAAACAGCAAACGGCTAATGGAAGCTCCAAGTGAACACTACGCAATCCAAACCAAACAAAAATAAAGTCTCTGAAAGATTATCAGCCTTCTCCTGCAGCATATTACAGAGTTGCAGCACAGCATAATATCCTGTGTCCTACCCAAAGCATCATGCTAAAATAAAAACTTACCCTGAGTTTCCTCCAGTTTTACTCAGCATTTAATATACTTCTCCTAAAATACAAAACACTACCTTCTCACAGAATTTTTTAGCAAGAGTTTGTCCCCCTTTAAAGGGGAAATCAATTTTAAAGCACATTCCTCAAGGGAGAGGTTTAGCAGAAAAAATTTCCATTTAAAAATTTACAAATTGTTATATCTAACATGTAAAAGTTCTATTCTGTAGAACACTTTTTATTCATTAATGCATATACATACCAATAAACCACAGAGATCTAAAATTAATTGTCCTGATGGCGTATCCTTACCTGCGGTATTCATAACTGCCTTACTTATAACTTTGTCTTCTACTTTTTTTTTTTTTTTTTTTTGGTGCTTTTCAGGGCACTTTCTCCTAGCTTAAGCCCTGCCAAAGACAGACTTCTTTGTATTCCATCATCTTTACAAAATCCCTTTGGCCCAAGATGCTGGACAACTAATAGCCAGATTTAATATACCAAAGACCATTCTACAATAAAAAGGGAAGCTTCACACCACCGGAAAAGACAAATATATTTTACTAAAAATGTAGGAATTAAGGCACATTGCTGAACTTGCTGCCTGTATCACAAAAAATATTTGAAAATTATGTTTTCTGGCTACAAAGAAAACATGTGATTTTTCGTTATTTACCGTGAGAACTATGAATGCCTACCTAGACCCGAACAATAAAAATCAGATCAAGCTGAGAGACAATTATTAGAAAGGCATTCTCAGGGATTGGGCAAAAATTCAGAACTGTTCAGCTGAAAACCGAGTTTCAGTAATACAGATGTCTTGAGATCCCATGCTGTAGGATCCTACATGGGATCCAGTGTCCCTCCAGAGGTACCACGCAGCCCTCCCATTGCCCCACACCCTACCAGCCCCATGGGCACAGGCTGGATCAGAATCCCAGCTTCACTCCACTGTACTCCACACACTCCATCCAGAATCCCTCCACTTCCCAGGGAAGTGGGATGTCTCCAAGAGCTGCGTTACTGAGGTCGCTCCACAACCAGCAGCTCAGCCCTCATTTTACCTGTTTGGAGGCAGGACCCACAGGAAGGTTTGAAAACAGCTAATCATCAACCAGCACTGCTCACATTTAATCCAGCAAGCTGTGAGTGATGGACATTTCATCGATGACTATCAGCTGAAATAAAATGTTGTTACTTTAATTTGGTGAAGTGACCAAAGTAAGTGTTACAGACCTGTTTGCCTGCTTTGGCTGAAAGATTTCCAATGAATCCTGTGACAAGGATGTTTATTGGGCAGCACCAATGTTTGGGTAGACATCTCAGCCACCCTGCAGCTGCTCCCTGAGAGATGGGGAGAGACATTGCCACAATCAGAAACTTTTACTGCTTTTAGGGACTGGATTACTAGAATTTGCCCATCAACTTACTGAAGGTGCATTAGGAGGGTAATACTTGTGCTCAGAAAACTGTGACTCAACTTCCAATTTCTTTGGAAAGTGCAATATTAATTTTAATACATTGTTTGGAGTCTGGCTTCCTTTAAGGCACTGCTCTTTGATTTCGCAAGATCCACAAGCAAGCAACCCAAATAATTAGCACCTCTCTCTGATTTAAGTAAACTGGAAGCAGTGACTGGATGCTTTCCACCAGAAGCCCTGCACAACGTACGTGCTTTCCTCTGGAAAAGTAAGACTTCTCTCTCTCCTACAGACAGTTAATAAAGCAACTTTTTTCTTTTTTTTCCTTTTTTTTTTTTTTGTGTTGAAACACACTGCCAACACAAAATTGGTGTTTTGTTAGTTCAAAATCCACTGCAGTCCTGAACAAAAAACCTCCATACACTTAAGCCACAGATTCAGAAAAAATAAAACCACTAGTTATGAATTCTGGTTCTAAAATAGGAGAAGAGTGTTTACGTTGGTAAAAGAGGGGTGGTGGAGACTAGAATTCAGATTAAGACATGATTAGATGCACATGAAAGTAGGCAGGTGAGAAGTAAAAGTAGACCACATAGAAAAAAGTAACATAGAAATACATCAGAAAAACTCAATTAGTATCCAAAAGACAGGAAGTCAAGCAGTGCAGCAGCAGAGTGATAATTATAAGCTGCAAAAGAGAGCATCAGGATAGCAAGATGATAATGCTGGATAGATGAAAGGAATAACTGTTAAAAAACAGCTAGTCAACAGCAAAAGACAGAGAAAAATAAGCTACAAAGAAAGTATCTGCAATATGTGACAAAAACCTATATCTCCAATTGATTTAGCATTTCTTACTTTCTTCATTTCTAGTTTTACACTTTCTCAAGCTCACAGTATCACATACTTATAATCCTTTGCTCCACTAAAGAAGAAATTTAATGATCATACTTTGTATATTAATCATTACAGCTGAATTTTGCTTTTTATCCTAAGAAACCAGAAGTGTTGGTCACATACCTAACAACTCCCTTCACTGACAAAAAGGTACCTATGCATGTAGCTTGACCATTCAGCCAAACTAGTCTAACAACCGCACGGTGCCACAGCTAACTGTCCATTCAACACTGGGATTTATCCATTCACAGCATGGCAAATTAAGCAGCTTAAAAAAAAAATCCAAAAATCTAACACTAATACCATCACTGCCATACCTCACAATTTCAGCTCCCTCAAACAGCTAACTGTATCAGAAAAAAGATATATTTTCTAGAAAATCCTTTTACCAGACAAAAGGATAGGAACAGTACTAGTACCCTGTCTTAGTAGCAGGTAATTAAATTGGATTAATTTAGCTGAGTGATGAAATCATATTTGAAAATCTCAAGCATTTTCCTTGCTAGCTGAAGATCTATCAATGAAACAGTAATAAATGGGAAAAGAATTAGAAATTGAGTGGCTTTCTGAAAGATCTTTGTCAAAATGCACCCCTCTGGCAGACTGCAACATTATCCATCAACATGTACTAATTTGAAAGCCACTGGACTAAGCACTAGGAGTGCTCCTGATGAGTTTGTCACAAATTAATTTAAACTGGACTGTCTACATCTCATCTCTGACCTTATTTTCAGTACTACCAGCCTTCCTACACCAAACTGCTATATCCTGGAGCAAGGCCAAGGTCACTAACACTCACCTGAAGCTCTCGGCAGCTGGCAACTCTGGAAGCATGGAACCCTCAAAGGAGTTGAATCAGTACCTCTGATTTTTAACTGTCTTCCAAGAAGTTGGTATCAGTATCCAGTAGGTCACACTTGAAATCTGGCCAACCTTCCAGCCTCTGCAGGAAGAGGATGAAGTAATTATATTTAAAGTGGCCAACAGACTTCCCCTTGGCTGCTTTCTCCCCAGGCCAGGAGCAGATGAGAATAAAATCTCTTCCAAGCTTCAAGAGCATGTTTATCCTCAGGCTGCTGTAATGTTACATTGAGGATCCCATTGAGGGATCGGGTACTCGACAGACTCTTGCAGCAAGCGGTCGTCGTTTGCTTCTTTTACAGCTATAAATATTCACTGAGAACTTGGCTAATGCCACAAGTGCTGTCTGCAGTGGGCTATGGGTATCCACCCAGATGACAAACAGGATGTAACAAAAATTCGTTTTCTCTCTCTTAGTAGCCCATCTAATATCAAAACTCTCATGCACTTCCTATCGGCATCGGGCTGGGCAGGCAATGAAAATGAAAGAATCCAGGGTCCTAGAGAGGCTTTTGACAGACAGTGCATTTCTGGCAAATGAACATCTGAAGAACAGAACAAACATTTTGATACTACCCCAAAATAGCTCAAAATCTGTCTCCAAGAAGTATCAATAACGAAGAGGAAAAGCCTCCAGAACATAAAAGCTGCTGACAAAACTGTCAGTGCTGTGCAGTTTTTGACAAGGAGTACAAGAGCCAACCTGGAGCTCAGAGGAAAATAACTACCCAACCTGCAGTCACCCAGAGTTCAACTCAACCTGTAACCAGGCCTGCACCTCATCCTCTGGCCTCACCCATGCACAGTGAAAACCAGTAGACACATTACACAGACAAAACTGTCATCATCACTAGAATTGGATATAAAACCTTTATAAAAAATTCAGCATTCATTTTATACTAACATTACTAGATGAGAAAACAAAAGCCTGGTAACCTTTAAAGACAAAACACATCTTGAATTTGAGACTGAAAGATGTAGAAAGGAATACTACAGCAGAAGTAGCACACTTCTTGGAAAACCATTCCTGGTTTGAATACACATTCATTTCAAAAACATAAAGTAAAAGTGTACTTCATCTTCCTAGTCAATGAGAAAAGAGAGGACTGACAAATTGAAACCTTATTTGTGTTACATCTGTTAACAAAAATTACACTTTTCCTCCCAATGTTAATAAGTAAATAGTAGCAATTCTTTCTTTGTAGGTTATTCTTTTCTTTTTTTTTTTTTTTTTTATTTGGAATAGAGAAAGAAATTGGAGTGGAAAACAAAAATTGGGAGAACAATAGCAAAATGGTAATTTTCTGCTGTTATCATAAAATAATAAAGAATAGTTGGAAGAAAATCTTTGTTGTTAAAGACCACTAGGAAATGAAAAATTGCAACCCATTGTATAATGATATCAACTAATCTCTTAAGTTTCATAAATTAATTCAATACATTCATCCTCTCAGTATGAATCTATTCTGTTGCTGCTTCTTAATAACTACTATAATAAACATAATAATTTTAAGTAAATTTCAGCTACAAAGCATGCTTTACTATATCCTCATTTTACGTTTTCAGGAATATTGAAACTATTTCTTAATATTTCTATATAAAGCATTTACTTCACTTAAAAGTTCAGCAAAAAAGAGATTTAGGGGTAAAAAAACCCTTTCACATTCTTCTCACAGAAAATAAAGCTCTCAGGTTTTGGCTTTTTTCGTTGTAACCCCAGCCTTTTTCTATTATTTTTTTTAAAGGAGGCCTACTAGAGATAAAGCTCCCATTGGCTCTGCATGGAAATGGAATATACTGAAAAGCAGAATGAAAATATTTTCTGTTCTGTAGGAAGTGGGTTATTTCCAGATTGTAATATTTTAGCCTTGGCATTTCATTAACATAGGCTTTTGTCTGCTTGCATTCCCAAAGTTAGGTTTTATTTTGGTTTTTCATTAAAATGAAGCACAAATCTTGCTTCT
This sequence comes from Limnodromus scolopaceus, assembly GCA_028565335.1. Taxonomy (NCBI): domain Eukaryota; kingdom Metazoa; phylum Chordata; class Aves; order Charadriiformes; family Scolopacidae; genus Limnodromus; species Limnodromus scolopaceus. The sequence goes on along the minus strand of JAOXNO010000001.1, from coordinate 50,042,419 downwards.
GTAGCCTAAATAACATACAGTTGAGTTAAAAATGAGCTTATGTTTGACTTGCTAATTGTAAGAAGATTCAGGAATCAAACCACCTGTTTTGGGGGAGAAGGAGGAAGAGAAAAGGTTTCTTTTGTTTGTCATCATTTACATGATAGACCTACAATCTCAAATAATTTATGTTTTGGGTGTGCCTCCAATATAATTTTTAAATATTATAATTTACAATTTTATTGCGTTCATTATCATTCTAAAAGACCCCTAGCAGCTGTTTCTGTATAGGCTACTAACAGAAATATAGCCTTTCCAAAAATTAAATCTTTGATTTTTCAGTGTTCAGCAATGCTGAAATACAAAGGGATACATAGACTTTACCCAATCATTAATAACATTAACTCTATTAAAAAACAGTACTAATCTTGAACAAGAATTAAAATTTAAGCCATGTCTGTTGCCACAATTCTGAGCAACTGAGAAGAAAGCACCACATGAATAACTTGCTGCAAACCTTGGAACATGTATTAACATCCCTAATTTACAGATAAGGAAATGATGCACAGATGTTATACCCAGAGAGGAACATGTACTTAACTGAGAATAAACATCCAGAATTAGCACGCTCACCTCTGAATAGATATATTGCAGAGCTGCACTCAACCCCCACCTGTGTAATTGCATCAAACCAATGTCTCAGGTAGCAGGGTTGTTGCTAGGATTCCTAGGGATCTCTCTTGCAATCAGCTCCTCAGTAATTCAAGCCAATGATTTGACTTAGGATGCTTTCACAGAGAACTTGCTTGTCCTATTAGAGCAGAGGTGTTTTTGTCTCACAGACATGTTTAGAGTCAGCATTTTTGCCTAGGTAGCTTCCTTATTTCAGTTTGTTTCTGCTGGACCAATGTTATGACTCCAGTGGATAAACACCTCCTGTTTGTGTTGTTGTGGCTGAGCTGATGGAAAGATGATGATGGAAGGCAGCAGACATGTTTTACAACATTTAATCCAGGCAGATTATAATTCTCTGGCACTGGCAGTAGTGGCAATATAAACATCGACAAGGCAAAGCAAGACATCTACTGCATGATTCAGTCACTCAAGGCTCTTGGTTTTCAAAACCTTGCAAGCCTGCAAGAAGATGGCTAGTGTGCTGGAATCACATCCATATTCAGAAACAGCAATAGCATCACCTAAGAAAGATTCCCATTCATGGAACTGTGTGAGAAATTTGCCATAGCCCATCTTAGCAGCGACATATAACACAGGTCCAGGGTCAGCCTGTTCGCTGTTAATAAATCAAGTGAGGAGATCTGTAGTTTATTCCCAAAGATACTGCCTACACAAATTAAATTATATTGGATCCCAAATGGCCTTCTTCACCTCTCCGAAGCCATCAATTGCACACGAATGCCTACTATTTTCCAAGGACATAAAGTAATAAGACCCAAATATTATGCATGCATGGGTAGATCAGAAAGGGACATGAGCATCAATGTGAGCCACACAAAGCTGGCAGTACAGCTTACAGAGGAAACCCAGTATTTACCTGCTTTGATATTTTTGTTGGATAAGACATTAATTAATCAGTGTGTTTGCTGAAACATTACAAGGGACCCTGCCTTGACATATAAACACGTACTCCAACATCCAGGCAAAATTGCTGTTTTCCTTGTCCTTTTCTGTATCAACAATACAGCATCTGCCATTCTGCCCAGTGCTGGAGGTCTGTGAAAGATACTGTGCACACTAAATCCCTGTTTATTACTCTTCCAATAATTTCAAGAGGAAAAAGGGATATTTCTGTCTTTACACACCTTGTTTCTTGTTGCATGTGAGTTCCTTCAGATTACAGATCATCTAACATTTTAAAACTTAAGCAAGGATTTTCATAATCTCTATTCTCTTACCCACCCCAATATTAAACAAAATCTGCTGTCTTAGACACAATTTTCTTTCTATATTAGTAATATCCAGAGATCTCCAGGTACCAAGTTAACAATCATTTCTCATATTTCCAGCAATAGAGTTAACTTTAATATTATTTGGCAGAAGGATCCTCTCATATGTACTCAGAAAACTTCTGCTTAGAAGACATATGCATGTGCAAAGGACTTAAAAGTTAAACATTAAGACTAATTTATAGTGAAATAATAATTAATTGGAGTATCACCACTTTTATGTGGAAGATTTAAAAATGTAGGAAACAAATTTATTAGTCTAGGTTTCTACCTTGCCCTGGATTAACAAAAGACTTTCCAGACTCTTCTATTTTTTCCTGTTCTTCTGTTCTTCTCTATTACGCTTCCTTCTTTCTCAGGCTGGATCTTTAGAGAATTTCTGGTTTAGTATGTTTTTTATCTGCAGTATCCCTTCACCATTTCTAATCATGACTTTTCCCCCTCTGATCTCTGTGATTCCCTGACTTGCCATTCTAACAGTATTTTACAACTACATGTCCCTTTTTCTCCATTAGCTAGGTACTGCTAAACTCTGTTATTACTACCAATGATGTACACAGCAAGTACATAACAGTTGTGTCACCAGTTTAAAATCTAAACTCTATCTGGAAGTAACATTGGAAGGAGATGGTAAGGGCAGTATATAATCACTGAACTTTTTCTCCTTAGCACCATATTCTTTCTGCTACCTAGAAACTAATTAGGGCAACAAAATCACATATTTCCTATCTAGTAAATACATAAGTTTTATAGGAGAAAATAATTTGTATTGTGAATCATTATCGACTGCTTAATCATAGTTTTTATGTAGATAAAGTGCTTTAGGTTGATCTCTGATTCACTACTTGTCTGAATCAGTAAAATCACACAAGTTATATAAAAACTTGAGGCAATTTGAATTATTCATCTAGGTTGCTGGAAGTTTGGGGGTTTTTTGGTAGACATTTTTAAAAGTATAACATTGGTAAATGATCATTTCAAAGAACTTTTTTCTCGGAACAACATACAAAAGAATAAAATTCAGTTATAAAAATAAACTCATGGGTATTGTCTAGCTGCTACTTTAAAAATTCAATGCACAACATGAAGTTAATACTTAAGCAAAAGTTGCTTTACTTCAGGCAAGTCAACACACCTGGTTTTTCATGCTGACGCATTGCATACGTATTTATGAAAACATTATGTTTACAAGCAACATTAATTCAGATAGACCAGAAAATATGGTATCCTGACTCCAAAACTGGATTTTTAACAGAGGCTAATTAATTGGTTATCACTGAATGTTGAAACTCTGTGCCAAAAGTACTGCAAAAGTTGACAACAAAGCTTAGAGCAAAGCAGCCTGGGAATAAAACCCAATATTCCTCTTCATAGTTCCCTGCTAATAAAAGCATTAACTTTAGAGCACATATGAGAGGAAGTGAGGACCTCCTGCTGCCTCTCTGATACAATATTGGTTGCAAATGGGCAATTTCCACACATGTGTCAATTTACTAATGTTACAGCCCATACTGAAATGCCTTGAGGCACTGAAGTGTCAGTCAGGAAAGCAGGATCAGCATTAACATATGATTTTGAAAGAAACAGCAGAAGGGAAAAGGAAAAGAAAAAATAAAAACAAAACCAAAACAAACCAACTCCGAATGAATGCTTCAGTGAAAGTTTCCTTGTAGAAGTGTTTTTAGAGGCACAATCTGAAACTTCATGTTCTCAGAGGCACAATGCAATTCACTTTTTTATGAAATATTAAGCCAGGGCAGTAACCCTTCATTTCCCTATGACCGCTCCTCTGAGTTCACAAATAGCTAGATTCTTTCAGAATTAAGTGAGCTGTGGCAAAAGTAAATAATCTTGCTATGAAAGGAGATGCATGTTGTAACAGAAACCAAAAAAGTTTGCAAGACAGGGAGTTGGGTTCAGTCACTACCATGTAAGAGTTCATAAATAATTCAAAATATCTTGTGCTTGCCTTACTGAGGAAAATACCACAGGAAAGAGAGATCAGTTGTTCCCTCTGTTCATTATTTATCATACTGTAATGTCTGGGAACTGTTTACCTTTCTCTTTAAATGCACAACTCCACCAAACATTACTAAGACACCAAATGGTCTACCCCACTTAAAATACACACTCTTGAATTTCAAGAAACACTGTCAAGTTTAAGATCCCTTTGTTCAGGAGGCTAGATTTTTTTTATATTGCCAACTAGCAGTGTTAAAAGCAGCATCTAATATTTCCATAGGTAAGACGAGCAACACTGTTACGACTTTTCAGCTGATTATCTTGACTTTTCAGTTTGTTCACTTCATATAATTGGTAACTTGACTATAAATAAGTGGATTTTTACCTTGAAAAACACCTAACCAAATTCCAAAACTTTTCCCCAAATCAGAAAGTAATTGGAGGGAAAAAATCCCACAGAAAAATACAATAAACAATAAAAGCGGCAATAAAAATAGATGCACTAATAACAACTGCTTTGAAGTTACTATTTTTTAAGAGTTTATAGATTTCAAGTTCATGAAACATTTCTTTTGTTCAGGAGCCAAGCAAACTACAGGCCACTTGAAGAATTTTTTTAATCCCTTAAATTACACACATCAATTTTACTCTGTGGCAGAAAAAAAAAAAAAAAAAAAAAAGAGAGAGAGCTGGTATACTGGTATGTAGATCCTTTGGCATATGCTTAGAGTTTTATGGTTCACTGGCTTTTAATGAGTAGTTACATTCTTTTCTAAAATTGTTCCGTCTAGGCCACATACCTTTAAAACACTCTTTTTCTTCATGGGACATGTGGACCTGGAATACAACAGCCCAAAACACACTTCTCCTTGCTTTCTGAGCAGCTAATACGTTTTACTTGTTAACAACCAGTCCACCACCTTTTCCTAGAACAGATACATCCACAAAGCCAACAGCTGATGTATGAATCAAAAAGTAAATGTCTTTGCACTTTCTAAAGCAAATGTCAGGTGGCTTTCATTGTAGTATGAAGCCTCCTGCTTCAGTACACAAATCCAACTTGCACATCTCTTCCAATACTCCTATCCCTTCTTAAACACTGAGCTGCTTGGATGAAGCTGTGCTAAACAGAGCTATAACAAAAAAAGGGCACAAGTACACCCCATTAAGTTGACTAATAATAGCCACCTGTTCGCTCAAGTCTTGGTGCATTTGCAAGGGAGGCACGTTTTACGTTCAACATACCCTGCATCCACTTCTTGAATATTCCAAAAATTCCGTATACATTTTTCATATGCAAGAGGAGTATCTAAAATGTCTTGGCTCCCTGCCAACCCCCTACTTCCTACAGTGCGATTTTTGAGGAATTAGTTCTTATCCATTAAGTATTAGGACACAGAAAAAGCAAAAATTTGTGCTCTGAGGAATTTGGCAAATGAGCAGTAAATATTTACCAGCTGCTAAGATCATCTGGCTGTTTTGAATTTAATCTAAGAATAATTAAACAAACAAACAAGATATCAGAAATGCATTTAACAGTGTGGAATAAGACCATTCAAATATTATTCTGTTTTAAAGTTATACCAGCATTAACAACCATCAATGCAAATTCTTTCTTTCAATGCTAGATGGGTATTAGGTTTTGGTTAACTAACAGCTAACATTACAATAGCTTCAGAAATCATTGCCAGATATTTGTAAGAATACCATCTGAGAAGCATTTCATTTTTAATAAGTTCACTGTCATAACAAAAATGGTTTGCCAAAGCAAACTCGTCTCCCAAGAAATCATGGTTTTGTTTAAATGAATATCAATTTATCATGTAGCAAACATTTCCTAAATGAGAACTGTAGCTTTTGGCTCACTTTCTTAACTTGGACTTTTGCCCAAAGCATTTTCTTTAGGAAAAATCACTAAATTTTGTCTTCTTTTTCTGTTTTTAAAGCATTTGAAATCTCAATGTCAAATCTCAATTTTAAGCTTTTCAGACTGCAAGTCATACATTAATGGAAGAAGCAAGTGGGTTTGAGTCTTTAACAAAGCACAATCTTTTTCACATTCATTCAGACACTGGAGTTAAATATATGCTAGTAAAAGCAAAGCAGTATAAGGTGTTCTAAGGCTTTTGGTATCTTGTCATGTCACTATCTGTCTTGGCAGGAGGAGGGTGGAGGGCAGGAATTAAAAAAGAAAAAAAGGTAAAAAAAAAACCCCACCAAAACATAGTATACCAGACTTCTTCTGCACATGAGCAGCTGGTAAAACAAACCAAAAAAAACCCCAACCCAAATTCTCACCCCGCTTTAGGTTAGCTTTATAAGAGATATAATCATTATTTTTATGAAAATCTGAGTCTGCTGAAAAGATAGAGACCTTTTCACAGCTGTACTTACCTAGCACATTTGTTAAGTAGCACTGGTACATATGTTATGCTTAGGATTAAAAACGTTAAATACTACAGTACAGGATGAGAAATAGCACTTCAATTCCGTGGCAGCTAAATTCCCATCCCAATACCCCATCATCTCTACAATCTCACAGCACACAACTATCCAGGTTCTTCCTCTACAAAGTTCAGGAAAACAGCTTTTTAACACAGAACGTTATGAAACAGCCTGATTTTCTAACTTGCACTTTGTTTCTAGTTTGTTTCTTTAGGACTTCTTGTGTGGTGACTCAGTGCCTTCATTTATTTACAGATTTCCTGATTAAAAGTAAAAAGCTAAAAAGAAAATCTAAGTATATTTAAAATCATTCTCCCAAAAATGTGTGCACATTCCCTTTCTCCTTCTAATTCCTGTTATTATTATTCTTAAGTCAACTAATTCCATACGTAAGATTGGATGAAGACCGGGAAAGGAAGAGAATGAAAAAACATGCTCAAGTTAGTACCTTGAATCATGCTGAGTGGCTTTGTTTTGGTATTTCATTTTTGTCACTTACTTCATTTTGTTACATTCATTTTGTTATATCTTCAAGGAAAAAATAATTCAACGATGGAAGTAGACTAAACATCAAGTTTGACAGTGATCTGTCTTTCTATTCAAGAAGGTAAATCTAACACAGGTCTTCCACCACTCTGCTCAAAGAAAGCATATGGGTTACAAGACTGATGTATAGAATGAAAGAAAGACCGTAAGTCAAAATAAAACTCAGCATGAAAAACAGAGTGCACATGGTCAGAAAAACCATGATGCAGATCAAACAGGATCTGTTCTAAGAGACAACTAATCAAAATTTTTTTTTCCGGTTTCTAAAGAGCAGAACTGAAAACACCAGAAGCATGCAGCTGAATGTGTGTTAACTATTAATAGCCTCCTAAGAATTAAGAAGCTGCTTAGTCAACATACAAGGTTAGTGTCATACCATAAAGTTGACATTCGATATTTTTCTTGATCGCATGGGCTTCTAAGCTCATCTAAGAAGAAATGAGATGCACAGATAGCTCATCATTGCACATAAAACCTTACATAAGTGGTCCCTAACAGAAGATGGGAGGTGGAAGTCACTCAGGTATTACCTGTTTGAACACAACACTAAGAGAGAGAAGAAACTAAGAAAAATAATTTGGCCAAGAGAGAGAAAATACAGGGTTGTCTGCTGCACATCTTGCTCAGCATTTCCAGCTGCGTTTAGGGGAAACTGGGGAGTATTGGCCTATACTGAATACAGAAAATTACACAGATGCATCTCTTACAAGCAGTCTGGTAGCTGGAAGTGGGATAATTAGCTCTTGGGTGCCAAAGATTCAGGATTCAATTCAGCTTTTAATTGTATTGTATTGTATCTCCATCCTTGAAGACACTGAAAAGTTATCTGGACATGGTCCTGGGCAGCCTGCTCTAGGTGGCTCTGCTTGAGCAGGGGGTTGGAAAGATGACCTCCAGAGGTCCCTTCCAACCTCAGCCTTCCTGTGATCCTGTGACTAGGAAGTCACACTAATGAAAAGGAATTAAATGTGCCACTCTTTTGGGGCCCTGACCACATCCTCCTTATAGGCTTTAAGCTAGCTAAGTCCAGTTTAGTTGGCTGAGTCCAAGTCCAACTCTGCTGCTGACAAAACTCATTATGAAGACAGCTAGAAAGGAGGTCCTGCCCCACCTTTCCCTTGGGAGCCACTTTTGGGCTGGGGCTCCGCTCTCTGCCTCACCATAGCTGGGTGGTGGCTGTGGCTGTGCCTACTCTCCCATCACCCTGGTTTTCACCCTGGCCGAGACCTGTTGGCTCAGCTTCAGACCTGCCCCATACTCACTGTGGACTTCCTAGGCAACCACTGGACAGTCTCTGACTCTGACCATGGTCTCCAGACCTAATCTCAGCCCTGACTTGCTACCCAGCATCCTGGCTCCTTGTTGGGGATGTCACTGTTCCCCACCTGCCTTGTTACCATGCTTGGTTTCCAGCCCACCTTTGCTGGTGGAGCAGTCTGCCCTTGCTGCTCCACAACACGCCCAGCATAAAGACAAATTAATTTAATTGGTAGGAAAAAATGAAGAAAATTCAGTGGTATATTGGTACTAAGTGTCAAAAGGCTAGGAATCAAGAGGACAAGCAAGTTAATATTTCTATTTACGCTAGAACAATATAAGACAGGTACAAGGCAACAACCATAGCTGCAAATACAGTAGAAATTCCCAGTGTATGGTAATATGTAAGAAGGATAATACAACTTTAACAATATAATAAAGTCTAAACACACAGAGGACAAAAGAATGCTAGATTTATCTGGTAATACTACGAGGAATGCAAGATAATAGTGAATGTTATATTAAAATAAATGTTTTATTTGGATTCTGGAGGAGGCCAAAATACTCTGAAAACTATAAAAACATCACAGCAAAAGTACAAATTGGTCATTTATTAGTGAGGTGTATGGGTAAGTTTCAGTCAGCCAACGTCACAGTAAGTAGTGGGGGAAGAGAAAAAAAATCTTGTTAAAAACATCAGGACAATCTCCTATTTTAACAGAAGGTTCCCCTTTGATCCTTAGGCCTATGAAGAAAAAAATCAAGTTGTTTTTTTTTTTATTAGAGACAGAAAAAAGGGCAAAATATATTCTGAAGTTCTTCCAGAGTAAATTCCACAGTTCTCAGTGAATTTAATTCCTTTGGAAAATATATCAAGTTCACTCTGCTGAAACTGGTGGAGAGAAAAGGAAAAGTAGATAAACCTACAAGCTTCAAAAAGAATTTCTTTTTACCTGCATTGTACTGAGACGCGCTCTAAATGAAGCAACCATGAGGAAACCAATGGTACTACTGGCCTTCAGACCAGCCTTTTCTTAATGTACTGTAAATTAAACAGAAAAGCCAATTAGGCAGAATGTTGGACTCCTGCTTTTATTAGAAATAGCTTTTGTTCAATTTTCTAAGAGCCTAGAAAATTGGGTCTTTGGCAAATTTCTAAGAGACAACATCTTTTGTGAGTTTTCTGCCCTCATGATCGGCTGCAGGCATGCACTCTTTATGCCCTTCATAATTAACACTTAAGCAAAGGATTATTGTGGTCCTGTCCCAAACATCACTCATGCCTTTCACATGAATTTAATTTTAAATGTCATATTTTAAACATAGATGTTTAAAATCAGGTACTTAAATCAGGTCAAGCATCTGAGCAACAGAGCAGCAGTTTTCAGAGCTGCTTATCAATGCCAGTGGCCGTGCAGAGCCAAGCTAGAGAGGGAAGGGGCGGGGAGGGCTCTCTTCAGAAGGAGATCTGACATTTCAGTGGAGATCAAGATGACACATAAAAGGTGACTCTTTCTTGGCCCATCCCTGTAACCATGAATTTGCCTGTTGACCTGAGCTCTGGGCTGACCCTGCTGCCACCCCTGGGCTGCCCATAAGTAACTGCCTTGAAATTCTTTCCACATCAGGAGGTATTTCAGCAAAGGGGGAATCACTCGTTTTTGTGGCTTTATGTGCCATTTCTGGGTTTTGGCAGAATTTCTCTGAAGTCACCAAAGCTCCAAACCAGATTGCTGTGACTCAAGAAAAATAGTGAGAATGAGACAAAATTGCTACTTCCCCCCCTGCAGCTGCTCCAGCTATTTTTCCAATAGACCTTTAGTAAAAGATTTCCCTTCACACATTTTCAGTAGTGCATCACCTCCTGACATTTGACTAGATGCACTGTTAAATCCTTTTCTGGTGAAGAAGGGAGGAATACATCATGAGGAATGCAGGACAAATCAGGATGCCAAGGTACAGAAAACAGAAGCATTTAAGAAGACATTTAAATATCTTCAAAATTGAAAGATATCTTCATAATTCAAACACCTTTGAAAACCTGAAATATCCTGTGGTTAACATGCAGGAGGCACATGTAACGCATATGCAATACTTACGGCACCTTTATTTTTACTAAGTAAACTGACTTGGTTCCTCCCTTTGTGGGGGAGACTCCTTCCTAATTCAATTCAAACAAGACTGAATTGGGGAAAACAACACTGTGGTGCTTCATGTAGTCCCACTCACAAGCTAAATACAACCTGCCTTGGACGACAAAGTATGAAGCGATTCACAAGACTTGAGGTTCTCGTGCTTGGACCACCTCAATTGGTACCTATCTCCATCAGGAATCAAACCATTATTAACAAACAAACAAACATCATCATCATCACTACCAGACCATTAAAATTCCCCTCTCAATCAAAATACCAGTTGGGTTTATCCCAGAGCTAAGGAAGTTGGGAAATGGAAACTGCTGCCAGACATGAAGGTTCTCTCTCCCCACATGGAGATAGCCTTGTAGGAAAAGAAACACCTCAGCCAGAGAGGAAATGGGATTGTGTAGGCAGTAATTTTGGAGTCAAAAGAGCTGGACTGGGTTTGGGGTTGGCTTTTTCAGGAGGTTTTGGGGTTTTTTTATTTACTTGGCTTGGGTTTTTTGGTTTTGAGTTGTTTTTTTTAATCAATAAACATCTAATACAACATCGTATGTGCTGCTCAAAGGTACTGATTCAGTCTTCTTAAAGAATTAGGCAGGTATCATTGCATTTCCCACTCACGGATCCAAAGTCATAGACAATGCTGAACTACAAATATCTCCAGGACAAGGAGTCTCACGAAAAAAACCCAAACCCCAACAGGTCTGGTATAGTCTAGAACTGGCAGTGTGCAACAGTGCTGCAATCAAAAAAATTTTCTAATCTCAGCTTTTCTTAACATGCACATCCCAGCAGCCACATGCTCTCATGTCTTCTGATCTGTGCCTGCAAAGAGTATCTCTATACAACTGAAAAACAGACTTCCATTTCCCAGCCAAATGGACCTGAAGACTTGTAAAGTTTCTGGACAGAACAGAGGTAACTTATAAAAGGCCAAACCTTTTTGGCAAACCAAGTCGCACCTCTTATGAGCCACTTCAATTTACTATTAAAGTAACTAACATACAAGTAAGGTCCCAGTGCATTACTTGGGATGACAGGGATCATTCCCACACGCCACTTCTAAGCAACATAACTCCCCCAAATTCTAGACAATAGAAAACCTTTAAATGACAGGTAACCTTACATATTCCATGCAATATACATTATGTGAAATTCACTCATTTTAGGTCTGATTCCACTGTTATCAATGAAGGCTAAATATGGCCTGTAACTTTTGAAATAATTATGGCAAATAACTGTATTAAAATAGAAAACTTAAGTGGGAATGTTCTGCAAAGACACCTGCCTGAAACAGCAATCACGAAAGTATAGAGTAAGCACTATTAACTTCAAAAACACGTAAGTATTATCATTCAACACAAATCACAGAGGATTAAGAATAATCCCAACAGACTGTAGAAAGTTTTATTAGAAACTAATCCTAAATATTTTCTTCTGTTGGTTATATGGACACAGTCCTGTAACAGTTTATATCCAGAAAAGTTTAGAAGGTTTATTCCAAATAGGTGTATTGAGCTAGAAACCAGTTAGCAAGTGTCACAAATATGAAGGCTGAATAAGCAGCAAACAAATTGCTCCATGTACATCTATAGTGTAATACAGGTGTGGGATGCGTGCAAGTTAAGACTGCACACACGTATTCTACAGTAGTGAAAACAGGGCTATTTGCCACTTTTCTCTGCCTTCTGTGAATTCTAGCTTATGAAAAGTACTGCTGTTAATTTTCTCAACTACAGTTTCTTCTCTCCATCTCACCCATGGGAAAGAAAACCAAAAAAAAAAGAGCAATGTAGCCAACACAAATAGGCTGTTCTGGAAGAAATATTTTTACTACAAACTAGCCTCTGGAGACAGAGAAACTGAAATTGCTACAAAGTGACCTCCCAAAACACTACCTGTTCAAGAGATTTTATTTTTTTTACCTCTACCTTCCTCTGTTAGGCTCCTACAGAAAAATTACCTCCTATAGACTTGCTTCAATTTATACAGTCATCTCAGATTCCCCAAAATGATGCTGCTAGATGCTGGAAAAGAAAAACTGTGCTGAATTAAAAGTTTTGGCAGCTGAGACTTCTCGGGCTTTTTGGCAAAATGATACTAAAGAGTACAGACAGTTAAATAAAAAAGAATGTCCCTTCTGAAATCTTATTACTATCTGCCTATGATTCATAAATTAGATGTAGGACACACAGTATCTCTAAATAATACTTAATATGCTCGCCTTTACATTTACTGTTAAATGGTTAATGAAGAATACTGGATTCACCTTCAGCTTAGTAACTGTATGATATTTTCCAATTGTCACATTCTAGTAGAAAGCATTTATTCAATCCTAAGGCGTGCTAATAAACAATATTTGCTGCCATTTTCTAACAAGTGCTACCGGCTGTCATCTGGATGATGTAAATACATGCATGCAGCTTAGAGATACAGGGACAGAAAAGAAATCTCAATTTTTATAATGCATATTGTTGGGTTTTTTAAATATTTCTTCTGAAGCAAAAAAAAAAAAAAACCAACACAAAAAACCAACACAAAATACCTGTTCTTTGCCTTTTACTTCACATTGTTAAATATGTTATCTGGGCTGGTCTTCAATTTTTAAACAGTGACAAAAATCAAAGAATTTTGACAAAAAATGCTTAGTTCACTGCCATCTTCTCAGCTTATAGAATTTCCTGTCTGGAACTTTTTTCCCTCCCATAATTTTCCACAATCCACTTAATTAGAAATTCCTTTATGGGATAGTTAGACTCTAAAAGCCTAAATGAGATACCTCTTCTATACTTCATTATTTCACCTATACACAGAAATCAGCAGTGACCTCGGGTTGAACGCATGAGGAATGTGCAGCCTCTAAGGTACCTTACAAATATACCAGCACTAGTATCTCAGGCATGCTTAGCGCACCCATACGCAGATTGCTACTAGAGGGAAAATCTACTTTTAAGACCTGGCTTACAAGTTGTCTGTAGAAGAACATGTTAAAGAAGGCCCATTAGATAAACAGAGCAATAAACCACTGAATGTTTTAGTATCAAAGCTGGTTCATTATTTTATTATCACTCAGGATTAAAAAAGATAAATTTTACATGATCACTTAATATTCCTACAGCTCTGTACCAGCTTTCCTGGTCCTTGATCATAACAATACACATACTTGCATGAGATTAAAAAATAATTAAATGGATTTTCCTCCCGAAGTATTTCCTGTGCATATTGAAGTTGCTTGCTATGAAGTATCAACTTCTCCAAAGTTTACCTTAAATTCTGTCATCACTTTCTTTACCTAAATGTCCCTAGCCATAAAGTAAAAGTGAATTTCATCTACAATTTTACAACAGAATTTATACAATACCTGTATCATGTTTTTTTCTATAATTATGTGAAAAAATATTCACAATATTTTTTTATCACTCAACAAAAAACATGTAACAGCATTAAAATAAAGTCATTAAAAATTAAACTGGATATCAGCCATGCTGCTGAGGTGTGGTTTTCAAATAATTACTGATTTTTTAAGAGTGTGATCTACAGCAGCATTTTAAACTCCATTTGAATATATAAATTCATGCATGCTACTATATTAATAACAATTACAATATAAAAATAAATAGAGATAACATAAGGAAGACCTCTTGCCTAGACACTGACCTTTTCAAGCTTATTCCAGTACTTTACTTCCTCCTAATTATTGTTCAATATTCCTTTCCCAAGAGCACATTAATAATAATAAAAGGAGGCTAACAGCTATGATGGCTGATTTAGAGGTTCAAATTCTTTGCTGTAGCAATGAGATGGTTTTTAAAAAGGCAAAATGCCAGTCATGAGATTCTACCAGACTATTGGTAAACTACTGACAGCAGCACTACAGCAAATCAACAATGCAAAAAGCTGACAAAGAAAGAAGAAAATAAAGGCTTGCACAACTTTGCAGTTTACAGGCTTTTGTTGATAAATTGTGCTGCCTAACGACATTTTATCTTGTATTACGGGAGAATTCCAGATTTTAGTGCTAGGACAGGTCAACAAAATCCAAATAAATTTCAAATTTGGAAACATATACAAAAAATAAAATATTCTTTTCGAAGCAGAAGAAGAAAGCATAAAGACAGTTTTCTTTTCAAAACAAAAATAACTATTAAAAATGGCTTTCAAATCCAAAGAACTCCGGTACATTTTTTTAGCCATTTTTCCAGGTTGCTATTTTTAACTAAATTGTTTGCATTAAACTGGAAATCTAGTTGGGAGTTAGAAACCTCTCAGTTAGGGCTAATTGACTTTGCCTCACATGCATAAAAACTCACTAGATTAAATTACAAGCAATCAGTAGTATTTTTCATTTGAAACAGCCCTTGGTGAGCCTCATTTATAAACAAACAAGACACAGCATTATTAATTTATTAATGGACTCAGTGTAGTATATAATGGCATCATTAATACCAAAGTCACTTCACTTCATGTAACTAATCAGAGTTCTGGGAGGGGGAAAATTAACGTGACAAATGTTTGGGAGAAAATATGGAAACAATAAGCATGCAAACCAATCTTTTAAAAGGCCTATTGAGACCGGCGGCTGACAGACTTCTGAAGAGACAAGGCCGTGCACAGTGGTTGAAAGGGGAAGGTGGAATCGGCCTGCCCATCTCAAGCACCCTGATACCACACCAGTATAACCCAACAGTCTAAAACACTGACAATAAGGACCTTTTGCAAACATCAGTACTAAGTATTGTTGCTTATTTTTGTCAGGACCCCATTGAGTACCAATGCATAGGTCTCGCTGTACCTGCCCAGTCTCCCCTGACTTTGCCCATGGCCCAGGACCCCATTTCAGGTCAGCCTGGGGCCATCAGTCCCTGCCCCAGCAAGACCACAGACGTGCTAGTCTCCAGCCCTGCCTCCTGGATGGATCTTGGACTTGGGTCATCACCCCTCTGGTCTGTGGCTGTCAATGGAGCCTGTCACCATCACCCAGCTCTGGGTGCAGACCCCTTGGGACCGTGTCCCATGGCTGAGAGACACCCTTAGCTCCCCATCCTTAAGGGATCAGCCAGCTCTTGCTGCTCCCTGACAATTTTAACTGAAACCAAAGCAGACAAGTACGTTAAAGACAGATGGTGGTGTACTGAAACAAAGGTTTTATGTTCACAGAATGAACAGAATTTCCAGTTACATCTGCCTATGCACACATATAAACAGTTATCTTAGGATCCTTTTTTTTTTTTTAAACTATATTGTTAGATTTTGTTGCTTACTTGCAATATAATCATTTCACAAGATTCTACAGAAACTTCATAGACCTTTTAAGTCCACAGTACACACTGGCTTTAGCACCTACACTATAATTCAGGCTTTTTTTTTTTTTACTATATTCATGCTGACTATTTTAAAGATATAACTAATTCCGTTGCATGTTGCCTCATTAGTTATTTTCTCTCAAACTGCATGCTTGTGGAAGGGAACATCCTCCTGCTCTGCTGTCCCTGCCAAACCTGCCAGCTCCCTGACTCTCAGCTTTCAGAGGCAGCACGAGACACCACAGCAATGCACCTCCTGCAGCTCCTGTGGGTACCTCTCATTCTCCATGTGGCTCCTCAGAATTACCCGAATACCTGCTGGGCAACCACTTGTTTGGGACCAGCCATCCAGCAGGAGCTTCACTTGGCTCTTTGGTGACAGCACCCAGAAAATATGCTACAGTTGGTAATGAGCCCTGTGTAGCAGGTGTGGAGGACAGCCTCCCCCAGACCTCTTTGATGTGCTGCTACTGATTTACCATTGGTGTTGGGAGAGTATTTAGCAGCCAGAGCCGTGCTTCTCTTGGGCAGACATAAAACAGAAACACAGAGTTTGTGTGTTGCAGCCTTTTTCTGTGGCAAAAAAAAAGAAAAAGTGAAAGAAACAGAGGCTTGCAAAACCCTTGGCCACCCAACAGCTTTCCAAGTCACACCTTGCATCCTGGCTTAACATGGCCCAAGTCCTGGGGTGTCCTCACAGGCACCATGTCAGAGACAACGGGCAGAGGGATGCAGGGCAGGGACAGAGCAGGCAAATCAGGAGTTTACAGAAGAGATTACAAATTAGACAGTGAGAGAAAACATAAGAGACACGAGGAGGAAAAACCAAGCACTGAAGGGCTAATGGCACAGGCAAACAGAAGAAGTTGTCAATATTGCAACAGCTTGATAAATTAGGCATTTTCAGCTGTTAAAAGTCAATTGACAGCCACAACCTACATCTCTGGTGAGTTTAGAAAGGAAAACGCTCCCTCCCCCTCTTTCCCAGGCACATTCCCACTTTTACAGGCAATTTCAGACTCCAGAAACTGTAAATCTCTCTGTTACAGAAAGTGCAGCCCCACCAGTCCTACTAACAGAGCTCTGCCAGCTGTCCACACATCATCCTCACGCCTTGCTGACAGCACCCTCAACACCCCTGCCACATTCAAATGGCTACTGATATTTGTGCCATCACAGAGCAGGCAGCACAGATAAACGCTTGTGAGCCCACTGGTCAATTTTTATTGCAAATGCCTGCAGAATGTAGACTTCAAACTCTTAAAAAAAAAAATCCTCATTTTATAGACAATGTTTTAAACTCCTGGTGATTCTATGCAAGGGTATGAATAAGGCAGAAAAAGGAGGGATGTTGTCTTAGCTTCTTCCTAACTTTCTTACTGGTGGCTGGTATGGTGCTGTGTTTTGCATTTGGGATGGGAATATTGTGATGGCACACTAGTGGTTTGGGTTTTTTTGCTAAGCAATCAAAGCCTTTTCTGCTCCTCACACCACCTGGCCAGTGAGCAGTCTGGGAATGCACAAAAAGTTGGGAGACACAGCTGAGACAGCTGACCCCGACTGACCAAAGGGACCTTCCATGCCATATGATGTCATGCTCAGCATATAAAGCTGGGGGAAGGAGGAGGAAGTGGGGGACATTTGGAATGATGGCATTTGTTTTCCCAAGTAACTGTTACATGTGATGGAGCCCTGCTTTCCTGGAGATGTATGAGCACCTGCCTGCCGATGGGAAGCAGTGAATGAATTCTTTGTTACACTTTGCTTATGTGCATGGCTTTTGCTCTACTTATTAAACTGTCTTTATCTCAGCCCATAAGTTTTTCTTCACTTTTACTCTTCTGATTCTCCCCCTGATCCCTACTAGGGGGAGTGAGTGGCTGCATAGTTCTAGTTGCTGGCTGGGGTTAAACCATGACATGCATGAATAAGCGCAGCAAATGTCTAATGCCACATTTTGGATACTTAATTTTTCCAAGAACTGTGAAGAGTACTGTGTGCATTTATCTGCATTCCTGAGGGCATGCATTAGGTCTTTCCTGATAAGCACAGGTTCATTCCTTCCATTAAACCAATTCTGCAAACTTTGTATCAATCCACACGTGCTCAGCCACTGCTGTTAGCTTTCCCAGAGGTGGAAAAAAAAAAAAAAAAAAAAAAGCAGAATAAGTAAAATTAATCTAGACAACTGGTAATATTTCCCAATCCCCTTCTTCTCCTCCCCTGTCCCCCCTCCCCCCCAAAAGGACACGCCTGGGGGAAGGAGAAATACCACTTCAAGAACTTTGTTTACTTTGAAAAAGTCATTCTAAATTGATTTAGCCTAGAAAGTTCAAACCTACTTTAATGCATTAGATTATAATGAAGGCTTGTCTCTCTGATTAGCATTGGGATACTAAAAGAATTGATTAACATTTATTCCTGTATAAATTATGACAGCAATTGATTCTTTATTCCCATCTCCAATTGATCTGAAAGCACATGCAACGGACCCAGTCCAGAGAAGCAGGATAAAGTAGTGCCCCTGCCAAGAAAGGGAAAGTCTGAACTAAGCTACAAGGTGACTATCAAGCAATCAACCAATAAATGCTTTCTGTACATATCCATATATCCTTCTCTTGTCATATTTTGGAACACAACAGGTAAAGAAACGCCAAAAGCAAGAGTATGAACTATACTTAATGAGCAAAAATTGCACTTTCCATAGTGCAAAAGAAGGTGAATTCTCTGCTATGCCACTGCAAATTGAAAAGTACTCAGCATAAATATTCTATGTATCACTTCTTATAGAAATTATTCCATTTACAAATCCACCTATATATGATAAATATTAAGTCTGAAAATGCTATACATTTAATAATGGAGAAAAAACATCGA
>JAOXNO010000001.1:49962120-50018073 GCA_028565335.1 Limnodromus scolopaceus | reverse complement strand
CAGTCTCTACCCTCTGGCACTGCCACTGCTGGATCTCAGTACCATCATCTATTTTTATACCAAAGAGCAAGAGACTGTCAGAGCCATGTTTTTTAAGAAATAGCCAAAACTCTTTCACTTCAGCCTTCTGAAAGTCTCAAAAGTCAATACATTGTTTCTCAAAAGTATTCCAGTGTGAAGTATGCTGTCTTCCACCATGTTATGTCCTTCTTGTTTAAAATAAAACTAGATGATGTCACTTTACACACCCAAGGATTTCTCTGCTTTCCTGTCCTCTGCAGGGGACACTCTCTTTTCTACCCAGAAACCACACAGTAACCTTCTTCCTCTCAGTCACACATACTATTGCTTCTCCCTCACTGTAAAATTCGCAACCCCCATTTCCTCTTCCATCCAGTCCATACTATGATCACCCAATCTTCCATCCCATCTGTCACACCAGAAGCCTAGTACCCATTTTCATCCCTTCTGAGGGCTTATGCACACCTGAATCGTCTCCTCACAGTGCCAAATCACTCTTTTTTTTCAGATTGAGAAGTAAGTCACTATGTGAGTTAACATTTTAAAACCAAAAACTGGATGGTGATAATTTTCATCTGGAAGGTATCCATTTGTTCAAGGTAACCACTGACTGGTTTAGGTTCTGCAGACATAAATAGTGAAGTTGATGGTGCAACTATTCATCTACTCTTCCAGTCATCACCAAAATGAATAAAATTCTACCCAGAATTGCGTGACAGAGTTATTAACATTTGCAGATTGACCAGTGTTTCCAGAGTTACCATGCCAGGGACTTGCACAGAAATGCCATTCAAAGTAAAGCACCATTTCAACCAGCCAACAAAGGAAAAAACAATCAAATGTCAAAATATTTCCAGGTTTATATTGCTGTTAGTTCAAGCCTAAATATAAAATAATGATAAAATGCAAAACTTCCACTCTAACAGTCATTTTTTGATAACTCTATAATTTTAAATCACGTTTAGTAATCGTACATGAGAATGGATTTAATCATACAAAAGACATCACATAAATGTGAAGTCAAATTATACAACTGAACATGGGTAATAACATCTTATTTAAATTTAAACAGGCAGTTTAAAAAAAACTAGGGAGAAAAATATTTAACAATTCAGTGGGAAAATTAACTAATGAAACATACACATTTGAAGTTTCTTGCTCTCACCTTTATTTTTATTAATATATTAATCAAACTACAACTGCAAAATGCCATTAGAGTATGAAACTCTGCCCCAAAGAACTGATACTGATGACTCAAGCACCAGTGTAACATTTGAAGAAGTGAAATATTAAATAAATAAATAAATAAACCCTTCAACTGCTCTTTTCCTTCTCTTCTTCCGGTAGCACCGTTATGAAGCTATCCAACTATGCAATTGCTGGAAGAGGAAAGGTAAAGAAATGGAAAGCACAGTAAGTTTGTTCTGTTTTTTTTTTTCCCATATAAACCTCTGTTATTGGCCTCTCCTGGAGACAGGATACAGTATAAACCTAGCAGATTTTGTTCTCACCCCTCCCTTACAGATATTCTTATGACACATTAGGGTGGAAGAACTCGCTTTCTCTGAGACAATTTCTATTTTGACTGAGAAAAGGAAAGAAGAGAAGAGAAAGGTAACACCACATCAAAAAAAACCCTATTTGTAGCTCCTCTTCTGCATAAATCACAGCCTGCATGCAGATGCCCTTAGAAGCTTCTAGCAGAAGATGGCACCGGCACTGCCAAGGTTGGCTTACTGTCTGCTTGCATCCCAACTTAGAGAAAAGAGGGTGGACACTGCCCCATGGAGCCTTGGGACCTCAGTCACCCTGTTGTTCTACAGTAACTTCAGCAACGGCATCACCCGTGAGGCTGGGCAGAGCCTCACACAGCGCTGCTTATCCAAATGCAGGGGTAGCATCACAACAGGATTCACATCCCCATCTGGTCCAGTTCCCTCCTCCTTCCCCAAGACCCCAGCATTCACATTAGTAAATAAGTAATTAGCATTGCCTTCATGAGCACCATGGGGATGCTAGGATGCATGTCCCTAAACGTGTCTCCTCCTCATAGCCTTCCAAAAAAAAGCACGACCTGCTCTCCTGCAAATCTACACAGTGAGTTAAGTAATAATGAAAGTCATGTTTTTCCTAATTTCTCCTTTGATTATGTTAATGTCATCTGTGGCTTTATGGTAAAAAATGAAATACAGTAGATTTTTCAGGGATTTTACTTTTTAAAAA
Organism: Limnodromus scolopaceus; assembly: GCA_028565335.1. NCBI lineage: Eukaryota > Metazoa > Chordata > Aves > Charadriiformes > Scolopacidae > Limnodromus > Limnodromus scolopaceus. The sequence goes on along the minus strand of JAOXNO010000001.1, from coordinate 50,015,829 downwards.
GTCCTGAGAAAGTCAGGAAATTACATGGGAGTAAAAATTTGTATCAGAATTTATTTGGGAGAAAAAAACCCAGCAATTCTCATAACAATGCCTTAATGCAGCCTATTTAATTGATGAGGCAAATCTGTCAACGTTAAACTTTTCTATAAAAATCAAGCACTGATTTATAGAATACAACCTACGTATATATATGTCTATATATACATTGCACAGATCTCTCTTTTTTAAAATCTGGTAGACCAAGAGATACAAACCAGAAATCCACCATGAGCTCAGAACAAAATACTACCCTGGATTTGACAACAAGTGGGAGTAACAGTGTATTCACATTTATGTGGCTGTGCACACACAACAGCAATATTAAAAATAAAATAAGAAAAATTATTCATGTGACAGGTTAATTTTGATAGAGAAAATAAGATAATTGTTTGGGATGTTTAGAAATATGTGCCAGAAATGTTAATGTCCATGAGAGTTTAATGGGCAAAAAATAGGCAGGACAGCTGGGAGTTTACAGTAAATGAAGTATTTAATACATCTGACAATTTTTCTACTGCATATAGCACCCGTATACATATATACTCATTTACAAAGCCCTAAGTGGTTGAATTAGATTAAACCATATTCTAACTCCTAAATTGGCCAATTGTAAAAAGCCAGGCCGTCTGATCTATTTTAAAGAAAGACTCATTAAGCAATAGCCTCAATTTCTTTCTTTGCAAGACACCATGAGATGCAGTTAATGATTTGAAAAAGAATCTGTACGCTGCAACTAATGATTGATTTGGGTCAAAGCTTCTATTGAACTTGCTTATTTTCATTTAGAAGAGATTTCAATGTCTTGTAACCAAAAGATTTCTTGGTCAATGTCCTTTCACTGTCCACTGGATCTGCTAAGACTGCATCTCAAGTGAAGTTTGTATATCATGTGGAATTTGCATATTTTGGGGTGTCCTAATCAAAGACCAACATAGTAAAATTGTTTTAACTTGTTGATATACATTAAGGTGTAATCTTACTGGTTGGAAAGGACTCACCAGGAACGGATCTTTCTAAAGTTACTTTGTCTTCTGCATAGTGCAGGATAATTATGGAAGCCCCTTAGATAATTACTGTGTTTTAATATTTTAACTACTTCAAGGCAGGTTCATATTAATCTGGTTACATAATAACCAATGAAAAGAGCCATGATGAGGAGAAAGGGGTGATTAAGCTGGCATAAGCAGCCCAACCCTTAAATGCATAACCACAACAGAAACAATTTCCTATGACTCTAGGTAGAGAACAGACATTAAAGTGATACTGAATTTGCATGAGTCAGGAGGCAAGGGTAAGGAGAGCTCTACCAGAGCAAAGGACTGGATGAAGCAGAAGGGTTGCAACTATTTTCACTAAGTACAATACAGCAGATAAACATTTTCCCATTCATTTCCATAGGTTCATGAACACACTGGCTCTGAGTGTTTTAAGAAATCACTACATTTACCACATCTAAACACCATCATATCGCTCATTATATCTAACATCACTTTTCCACCAGAATTCTTTAACTGGGAGCCAAGCTGGCTCAACTCTCCAATCTTCTTCAACGCTATCTGATGAACCAATACCAGAATTCCTTAAAAATCAATCTTTTATTACTCAGTCATCCATTGATGCTGCCTTCAGATGGCATGTATATTTACAAACATACACACATAAGTGTATATATACATGCTTGTGATAAACCTCACATCAATTTTGATGTCAACGTTTCAACCCAAAAGAACATAGCTGCAACACTGCTAACCTTTTTTCCTTAATGAAAATCGAAACCAGTCAAAGCAAAAATTGCAAAAATAACCAAGATGAGTCTAGATGCCATTTCTTAAAAGCAGCATTTGTTTTGATAGGTAGGTTTTATACCAGAATGCTAAGGAAAACTTCCTGCAAAGAGATTTCTTTCAGAGGACAGAGCTCTATTATTTTCATTTGCTCTCTCTTGCCAAAATCTGTCCTTTCACACTTTCAAAGCTTCCTTCAGCTGATAACTCCTCAAAGCAAAACAGCAGCTTCTTCTGCTCTAGAAAAAGATATTACATGACTGTTTGAAGAGTAGTTATTTACTGTATCAGATCAGATGCATATGTGCATACTAAGGAATCTGTTCCAAGTAGTTTTTTGGTTTTTTTCCTGAGGGTGAAATAACCGATGCAGAAGAAACACTCTCACTGGTGGAGCCTCTTGTTTACTAAGCAGACAAGAGTTGAGGTAAAGGATAGCAACTCTGTTAAACCACAATAGGATAACCTAACTAGGAGGAAAACTAAGATGGAGGTTAAATGTTTACTTTCCATTTTTCTTCATTTTGTTATATGCCATCTGGAAAAGAGATTCTGGCTGGAACACACTGCTTCATTACCAGATAGAATTACTATCTTTCCTCCAACTCTTTTTCTACGTTATCGCCCTTTCAGTTTCTGATAACTACCAAATACACAGCTCTTCTCGAAAATAGCCAGGTCAGACCACTTGCTATCTTCCAAGAAATTGAAGGATTATGGAATGAGCTCCTGACAAAATTGTTGATTGCCCTCCTATTAAGATTCTCGCCTGATATATATGATCCTGAACTTTATATCTCAACTTTCATTGGATTTCAGCATACTTACAGTCTGCTTCCTCTTGTGGGATGCTATTAACTATCATTACAAACAACTTTTCAAAAGGAACATAACATATCCTAATACTCTGGAGCACTGTATCTGCATGTTGCAGGTACCTCTATTCTAAATTATCCTCCCACTCCACTATTACCTCACCTCCCACTCTCTGCAATAAAAACAAGATTTACTTGATTTATAAAGGAAGTAAACATACTGTTTCAGTAGTTTATAATAGCATAAGATGGACTGAGTACGGTTCAAGGATACATCTGCACAACTGCTTGATCTATAATTTAACCATATTGTATTATTTCAGCTTTACACTTTAATTGGCTTTGAAAGAAAGCTAGAGAAACTGCATTTTTTATGTAGTTTATACAAGATGGAGTCCTGATGTTTTCTAACACATAAAACGACATTTGACATAGTGAACAAAAGTAAGTCTCAGAGGACACCAAATGACTGAAGACTGCCATTATTCAGCCTCAACAGGAATCCCATCCTCTTTTTTAGATTTGTATGAATAAATAAAGATCTCCAAGACTACCATTGCCTTGTACTACTTGTTTTATTATATATGTAGTAAAAAATATCAAAATATTACAAATTTCCCAGTCCAGTTTGTTCCCAAGACATCCATGTCCTCACACATTTTTGCAGTTTGAACAAGTTTTGTCTCAGAAGTTAAAACACAAAACAATCCAACTAAAACTCATCCCATTAAAAATACATTGTTCAGGTAGATTGGTTCCCTGATCTGTTCACAATGAAGCTATACAACATTTGGTTGGGAAAAAAAAAAAAAAAAGAGAGGCAGAGTAAAAGGAATAGCACACTGCTGTGCTTTTGGTTTGCAGTACCAGCTCAGGACCATGAGGAGTTCACAGAATTAGTTTCAAATCACTGCTTATTTGCGACCCTGCTTCTCCCAGCTGTTTAAAGTCTTGGTGAAGAATTATGCTTCCAGTAAGACTAGCCATTGGAACTGGATGTCTGGAATCTCCTAGTCCTTCCCTGCCGACACTTTGAATCATAGCATAATTTGATTCGGAGGGGACCTGGGGAGGTCATGTTGACCAAGTCCTTACTCAAAGCCAGGCCAACTTTTATGCTGAATCAGGTCACTTAGGGCCATGTTCAATCAGGTTTTGAATATCTCCAAAGAACCAAAGAGAGACTGAGACCATGCATCTGTCATTTAAGATAATTGCACCTGGTGCATGCCAACTGCAGGCTAACCATTTGCATCAATATTCTATTTTAATATTTTTATTTACGCTCACTTATTTAAAGAGTTGGTAGAAGCACCAGCTTCTACTTCATACCACATTGCTGAAGAGTGAAAAATAGAGAGGAAAATGATGAAATCACCACCTCAGCTCTCAATAAGTTTGGGATTTGGGGAGAAAAAAAAAAAAACAACAAAACTTTTAAGAACTGAAATGCAATAATTTTAAGGGAAACAGAACATTCTCCCAGCCTTTTGCATCCTTTCACCTTAGTTAAACAAACAAACAAAAGATAGCACACCTTCTAACTATGGAAAATGACTTAGCTTCACTGGAAAGCAAGCTACAAGAGAAACAAATTATTATGGCTGCTAAACACCATGCACTTTTGAAGCGGGCTTGACAGATACTTCTCTGAAAAATGACTCAGCCAGTTATGCTGGATGCAGACACCTCTCCCCAATCTAAATAAATCTTAAGACAGGGAATTTGAGGAAGCTGATGGGGTAACTCCAGTGACAGTAGAGAAAAGATGAAGAGTAGCGGAATGAGGTTGCCTCTGTCTCATTCACTCCTATTTCCTTCAGCTTCTGCCTACAAAGATGAGAAAAAATGGAACAGTAGCAACAGTGCCAGCACCGACAGCAAAAAAGAAGAATTTGGCACCTGAGACCGGAAAAGCCTCAGGTGCCCCACTGATACTGATTACCTTTCTCCTACTGCTGCCCCTAAGAGACATAAGAAAAGATTTGGTTTATTTATAATGCCAGGTATGTTGAAAACACCTTTGTTGACTGGAGTTCAACATATTTATAGCTTATTAAGTAAACGGGATCGTTCTAACAAAGAACAAGCCGCTGGGACATATTCCAAGGGAGAAAAATACATAAAAACAGATGCTTACAATCAATTTAGTTTGTTTTCAGAACTGTATAGTAACTGCACAGTTATGGCAACCTCCTTTTATTGATTTATTTCACCTTAAAGAAACATTTCAGTGAGACTAAAGCATTTCACATGCAGTTAATGGGATAAACAGCTTTTTCACCTGTACTTCAAAGGCATCCAATTCCTAGCCTACATTGCTAAGGACTAAAAGACTATCGTCTGACAGCTCTTCACTGACTTACGTAGAGAAGGACAGCAGAGTGTCCTGAGCAAAATCGTACTAAGAACTCTTCCAGATACCTCTCCATTCCAGAGGGTACATTTCATTACCACAACCCAAGCCTGAAAAAAGTAGAAAACACAATATAGTTTGAGAGGCTGACTTGGAAAGAAAACTGGAATAACTGATGGAGCCCCTCTGCTAGTCACACAGGTAAACCCGCATTATTTCCAAGTTGGATACCTAATTAAGTCTATTTAATTAAGATAATTATTATCATTAAATATTAATCATAAATATTAATCATGATTTTCATGAAGGCTCATACTACTTTGATGAAAATGTTCTCAGACAATATGGCACAGCTCTTGCATGCAATAAGCTTTCACATTAGCCTCCCTCCTCCCCTCCCTGCTGGCATGTTTGGCAACATTACTTGACCAGCTCAGCACATAAATACGTTGAGCGTGCTCACATACTCATGATACATGCATGCATATGTATCCTCCTCCCTACTATCTACTCTGCCCATACCCTTCACTCAGGTTTAAATTCCCATTCATACACTCAGTCTACTCAAAAGCACGCAACTGCTCTGCTCCTGAAAACATTATGTACTGTAACCACCCCTCCTGACAACTCTTGCCGCACCTCTGCTCATTTGATGTAAGGTATATTCTAATTTGTGAAATGCTATAATAAAGCAATCTTAGGTAGAGTATTGGATCCCTTGACCTTGGATTTGTTGGGATTTTCTGCTGAATATGTCCTACACTACTACTACTTTAATGAAGGTAAAACACTATTAAGAAAACCATAACCATAGATTTAGCTCTCCTCTTTCTGTTGGGAAGACTCAAAACGAAAAAGGGCAGTTAGAAAGTAAGCAAAATAAAGAACTCAGCCTAACAGTGGTCCATCTTGGCTTCCTACTTATAACAAATTAAATTATTTACATAACATACTCCTGTTTTGGTTATTTATTTTTCAGTATTGTTTGCAAATACTTTTGACTGTGGACTCACAAAATGGTCTCTGTGTGCTCTCTCCTTTTTCATCAGTAAACTTCTTTAGACAATATAAAAGATTGTCAGCATCTCCATTTCACTTTTCTTCCTATAACACATTATGGGAAAGTAGTTGTCTTCTTCCCTTCTTCACATTTCAGAAAAGCATAAACAGTCTCTCAAGGTACATACAGAAGATATATCCATAACTAATTTAAAATCCTTAGTAGGATTTTCCTGAACAACTTTGAAGTGAGATCTTTACTTTTAGCACAATCCTACGAAAGCACCGCTCTACTTCTTGTCTTTTGTATTGAACCACGAAAGATTTAAAGATCCATATAAGAGAAATTAGATTTTAGAACATCACAACTATAAAAATATCTCAATTACCTAGAGATAGACTGCAGACTCGGCAGTCCCTTTTACATGGGTGTCAGCACAGCAAATGGTGGTCACTGCTCAGATGTTTAGCAAAGGAAAATGACCTACAATGGAGTCCAGAAATTTGTTCATTTCAATATTAATAACCACTGTATCAAAATGGCACATTCCTTTCTGAAACAGTCTCCGCAAATGGTTTTTAAAACAACTTTTTACTGAGATTAAAAGGAAAAAGCCTTCACACTAGGGCAGCTGATACTTGTGGAATTTATTAAGTTCAGCATAAATGTGAAGACTAAATGAGCTTCTTTAATTTCCATAATGAAATTGTTTTTGTAAAGTTAAAAATACTGTAATGAGGCCAAAACGGTGTGCTTTCAGAGACTCCCATGGTGAAACAAATGAGATTTTAGCTTCTCTAATTGGGCATACTGCAAGCTGGGCTTGATGCTGTCCTCAGCACAGGATGTTTGTTATCCCTAACAAAAAGAGGTCTACAGCTGTCAGCATAATACCATATAGCTTTTCTGAAGCCAAGCCATCAGGAGGAAGGCTGCTGCTCTCTGACTGGGACCACCCAAAGGGAGAGATCAAGTAGAGAACAGCTCTACTCTTCCCTGATTAAGAAGTTATTCGTAAGGTAATTTGTTTACAGCTATCACAGAGAAGCTTTTGAAGCAAGGATTGAGTATTCCCAGAATCCTCCAAGAGAACTTTATTTGATTAAATAATGAATATGGATATTCCCTTATTCTTTCATTCCCACCCACCCCCTTTTCCCCTTGCTTATTAGATCTCATTACCTGTCAACACAGGCCTTCAGAGCCTGCCTGTTCCAGCAGGAAAAAGAAAAATGTTAGAGGCATTATGTTGTGTCTGTATTGCCAAAATTTGCTGGTTTTCTGCCATATGCACCAGCACAGTGCCGACCTCCAAGCCTTTAAGAACTTAAGACTAATTTTGAATAAATATTATTTTCATTTTTGCCCACACTTGTTTTCAGGTGTAAGCAACAGAAAAAAAATAATACCCAAATTAATCATTTTGCAGCAGTAAAAAGCAGCCAGCTAGTTCTTTCAGAAATAAACCATGATTTCGTATTTGAAGCAACAATGGTTCTATAGAGGAAGAGAGCAGAGTACTATTCAGAGCTGCAACAGAGGGATGTGACTATACATACTTTAAGCTAAACACAAGGATATTTAATTCTAATTAGTTACATGAAGAAGAAAGACTTCCCTATAAAAGTAGACTGATGGAGATTATTACTCCTTTGCTCTAGACCTAAGCCATCATTGTAAGATCAAGCTGTTTAACCCATGCCGGGACATTTTAGTCGACTAAAAATGACAAGCCATAATTTTAAAGTGACTTCTCTACTTACTATTCTAATTTTACTACAAGGATTCTATTCATTGTTTCATTGTCACATTCAGAATGTTTAAGGTTGTTTATATCTAGCCTTTCATTCCTTTCCTGATTTTTCTGCTCTGCTTTCACTCCTCAAGCATTAAATTGTCAACCTGCTACAAACAAAAAATGGGATTTTTTTTATAGAAAGGTTTTTGGAAGTTTGATAGTTACTATGTATTCCCCAATTCACCCCTCTGCATAAAAATATAGCTAATGTAGTCTTTGTCATTAGAGAGCAAAACGTTAGATGAACAATAAATAAAAGTGAATTAGAAGTTCAATAGAGACTAAAAAAAAGGAATACAAAAAATGAAGGCACAGGAAAAATAACAGTATTATAGGCAAAATTTTAAACCATCGAAATCAATGAATATTTGCAAATGTATTTTGCCTTTTTGTTTCGGTTTGAGAGTGGAAAAGAGTGCTGAAAAACTGCAAAGAAGGAATGAGAAGCAAGATTCTCCATCAGCAATCAGAATGTTGCCAGAATTGTAGAAGGCATCCATTTTAAAATGTATCTTAGCACGTAAATCTTTAGAAAGTCTTGAAATTATGCTCTTCAACCTATTTCCAATACCCCTGTGTACTGCATTAATATTTTGTAAGGGAATGTGGGGAAATATTAGCAGTAGATAAGTGAATCATTAAGTTTTTCATTTTCATTCAAACTTTATTCATTAAAGCCTCCCAAACAACCTCTACAGTACATGAATCAGATTTAAATAATGAGATATTTTAATTCATTTGAACTTGGAACTTCACTTTGGATCACAGAAACCTTCTTAAAGGATGCTCAGAAGACCAGCATGGGGTAAAAGCAAAATATCACAGCACTGAAAGTTCAAAGAACACATACCTTGAGAATCTCCTACAAAGACAAGGATGATTCCAAGGCAAAAATAAAGAATGAGAAATCTATGATGAGCTTTTATACAACTGATTTTAAGCATAAGCAAGAGTACATATCTTTGTGTCTACTATGACACAATAGGCTGGACAAAAATTATATAGTTATTGCATACAATTTATTAGTATGTGTAGCGAATTATTGAAAGTATATCCTGTAGTATTCTTAGGTTTTGGAAGAGCATAGAAAGTCTAAGCAACTCCTCCCTGTATACCAAAATGACACTGTAAAAGACGTTATTATGCTGTGTATCTACATTAGCTGAAGCAAGAGTCTAGATTATACAGCCTAAGGGACAAATGTAAACATTAAAAAACTAACTGCCTCCTGAAATAGGCATAAGATAGATTGTTACTAGCAAATGGCTGTCTGTTTTCAGAAAGAACAATACCAAATGATGCTGTATTACAAAAAATTTAAAACATTAACATATAGAAAATTGGTCCAAATTGATCTGCTCCAAAACATGCGTCATCTCAGTGTTAACAATTGTTCTAAAACAACTTTTTACTAGCCCATTTATGTCTTAATTTTTAATTTGGATCTAACAAATCTACTAATTTATTTCAGTTAGCCCTTAGAAATAATAGGGTATCTTCTACAATCTTTCTCTCATCGTTCTCCTTATAAAAGGGAAAAATGCTTAAGTACAAAATATCTGTTTCCCACTGTTTCCTTTAACGTATTGTTAGTATGATGAACAAATTACATCATCCCATCAATGGGCACATCTGAACAAGATCTATTCTGACATGAAGCAAATAATAGATCTCTCCCTGTAATGAGTTCTGCTTTCTAATAAATCCACCCACTATTTTAGTCTAGAAGATTAAATGTTATAAAATCTATAATATGAAGTGCACACAAAATGTACATACATACATACAAAAAAACTTTGGGATTTAACCGCATTTTGGTACTCGCATTATTTCACAAATAACATGTCACCTTTATTTAAGCTGATCGGACCAGCATTTCTTTTCTATCAACTGAAGCAGCTAATTTACTTTCATTGACCATCCAGCAGTATAATGTACCACCTGCTTATTGTGATTGTCTCTGGCTAGACATTAAAAAAAAAAAAGTCCTTTTTCTCCACCATTCTGTAATTTAACTTTCTACAAATGTAATCTTAAATTCTTCAATTCTCTGAGGCATTTTGTGAGTGGAAAAGCTGGGATTTTTACAGCACCACATCTGTGCACGCACATTGTGATTAATATATGACAAATCCTTCAGGCATATTGCAATTGATGCAGCAAAGCTGAACTTACTTGAAGCACAGCAAAATTATCTGTTTTTCCCACTGCTAACTAATTTATTTGTTCACAGCCAGACAGGAATAGAATATAAAGCCCTTTTTTTATTGCTCTATGGAAGTAGAAGATGCACATATGGTGGTAAAAGGGCAGCAAACAGTATTATAATAGATTATAATATTTTGGAAATAATTTGCTTTCCAGTCCAGTTCAATATTTTAAATTACTTATATCCTTTAGAAAGTCTGTCATAATGCGATGAGGAATCCTATCTATCTAGTAAACTTTTCTTTGCTGTTTTGTCCCCATGTAAGACAATTTCTATTGCTCCATAAACATTCACAACCCCACCAAATGCTAGTTCATACTTACTGCTGAAAATCAGAAAAAGGAGCCAGAAACATGTTATGTTCAGTCTGCTACTTCATTTTGGGTTAAGAGACTACGGTTTTGACAGTAGGGCCATCTGCTGTTAACTTTCCTTCTCATCATAATACCAGTCCAGTCAAAAGCAATTAAGTGTGTTTTGCCATTATAATATGTAGATAATTATGATAAATTACAGTTTTTAAATCAGCCTCAAATTATGCATATGGTAGGTATTTTCCTTGCAGTTACTGATGTAAAAAATATTCCTGCATTTGCAAAATATTTCAGCTATTTTATTAATGATGTTAGTTCTGTAATGAGATATCTACAAGGAAATTTCTTAGGCACAGAGCCTGACAGTCATTAGAAATCTATTTATATCTCAGCAAGACATTTTGCCAAGTAGATAGTCGTAACATTCTGCACTGCCATTACACAAAATACTCAGAAAATGGTCTGGTTTATTGTGTCACAAAAATCAAAAACATACACAAACACACCAATAAATAGCCAGAAGAATAAGGTTTTTTTACAATATGGTATTATTCAAGTATCTAACACAGGATAAAACACCTGATAAAAACATCACTTTAAAAACTAGACACTAACGCTGTTTTCTGTCAAGCGTCCTTTGACGCTGCTCAAGTGATCCCCAGGATTAGCCCGGCATAAATAAGCAACAATTCATACTGGATAAATGTTCAGAGTCAATAATAATTCTTCCTCTCTTGTAACACTGGACTTATTTTATGGGTACTTTTCTGTTGTAGGGTCATACTGTAATACTTTCGCTGAAGTTTAACTGAAAAATCACTACTGTTAATATTTTTAATTTTTATAATGTTTCCTCATTATTTCCTTGCTAGTGAATGGACTACTTCAGAAATAATCAGTCCCTACAATGCGACCACATGCTTTTCACGACCACACCAGCACTGAGTGATAATCCAAGACGCTTCATACATTTAATTCTTGCCAGGAATGTACTACCCACTATGAAAGCTGGCTCATAAATCCTGAGCACTAACAGCAACCAGGAGCACCTGAGTCATGGCTGGCCACAGAGGAGCAATAAGGAAGAGAGGAAGGCAAAAAAAAAAATGATACAATAACGTGGGCAGCAGCAGAATCAAATCTCAGCTCTGTTAAACTCACAGAGATGGTGTCTGTCTGGCAATGGCCTTATCACCTTCTCCTCATTATGTCCATGCAGTGTTCAAATGCAAGTCAGAGAGATAAAAGTTTGCAAGAGATAACTATCAATTCAATTGACTTCAAAAACTTGCAGTCAAAGACATGAATGGTATGAATTGATATTTAAATCTTTTCCCTCAGAAAACGCAGCAGAGGAATATTTCCGTGAAGCCAGGATACAGAAGGAAAATCAGTGGTCAATAGATGCTTCGTTTAAATGTCAGCTAGCTGTCTCTTCAGCTGTGCTTGCAATAACCGTGTAGATTCAGAAACAGAACATACCAACAAAACAATATCAGAATATCCCTATCTATGTCTTCTGATTCTGAGCACTTTAAGACAGGAAAGGATAAGATCTCTAACTGAAATGAATGGAGCCCTTATTTAATTCTGCTCATAGAATAGATGTGTTTTCTTTCCATATCTCTCTGGTAGCTGAGTCACCGCCGTTAACAACTGCCAGTGCGTTACCATACTTTTTTCTCCTTGGCAGGACAGGCAAATTGCTCCCCACAGAGCAGATGCCAGTCAACATAGCAAAAGGAACTGCGCTGAGCATAATTTCTCTTCCCATAACACTAAGTTGTTTTCAAAATGTTTGGTTTCCATCAGACCACTGCTTGGGGTGAGCTGTTGCTTCTAGATTTGTTTTCTTTCGAGCATAACATTAAGTTGTACTCAATTTCCATAATCAATTAAGAAAATGCAGTGGATATTTTTATTTCAGAACTGCTACAAAATTTAACAAACCATTCAACTGAAAAAGCTCTTCTTGAAAAAGAGCTTGTTAGAAAAGCTATTGAAAACTTAATTTTTAGCTAATTTGTTTACAAGATTAGTTTTGCGAAGTATAACAAAAACTAAATTTTCCTTCTCAATATAGTTCTGTACCAAGGATTTCAGAAGAGGACATTTGGATTTCAAGTTTTCATGTCTAACAACACAAGACATTGCAATTTTGAGTGGGGGAGGCTGCATGTAGCCTAAAACCAGTGCTGTACACATACATACACATAGAAAGTCTATCCACACCTTGACTGCTGCCTCAAAAGAAAATTTCCACCCTTTGTAAAAAAATACCATTTTCTGAATAAAAACAAGAACTGCAGCCTCTACTTGACTAATTCACTTGAACTCATGTGTGAGCCAGCCTGCTCTCATTCAGCAATGCAGGTATCTGTTCAGAAGCATGAAGAATGACAAAAATATTCACTGAAACTTTTTGGAATCAGCAATGCTGATTTCTACCTCCTTAAAACACATATGTCAAAATCCAGAACAGCTAAACAGAAATGCAAATAAAATTCAGAAAGAAAATCCTCTTTTTAAGCAGAGGAGTTCTCAGCATACTTTTACTTGAAAACAAAATATAATTAGCACCATAGCTAGGACTAGTAATCAGTAAAAGTAAAATTTACTTAAGTAACACAACACCCTTTGAACAGAGCTAGGGAGACTACCTCAATGGGGATGTTTCAACTTTGGTACCTCCAGTTGAGAGGAAAAAATTTTCATTTTCAAGCACTTCGTATTCCTGTTGTGTGCCAAAAGGACATCAAGGTGGGAAGCCCCTGCACAAGCATTTACAAGGGGGAATCCAATTTGAGGGGACCATGGCACTTGAATAATTCCCCAGGACACCTACAGGTGCCAGCACATACAAATCTAGGAAGAAGAAGATGAAAAAAAAATCTTTAACTATAGTTTTCTTAAATATTTATAATTAAGAAGTGAGAATGTTTATTATTAAACCTGGAAAGAGACAAAGGAGAACACCTGCTAAACATTATCCATCATTAATGCCTAAGTGACCAGTTTTGGCAGTTAAGGCAGAATGAAGATTTGCTCCCTAGAAAGCGATGCCTTGGTGCTCTGCGTAAGCAGAACAAAAGCCTGGATCTTTGGGAATGCATCAAGCTCATATCTGGTCTTCAGCAACTAATTTGGGAAGTGATTTTTTTTTGTAAGATGGAAAGTAGATAGGATGTTTGAGTGAAGCCCTATTTGGCACAAATCTCCTTTTAAATCTAAAGAGTGAGATGCAAACGAAGTGGAAAACTTGAATTCTCTGAGACTAAACTTCAAAGATAGCAGCCATCACCACCTTTACTTGCACCAACTGTATTTTAAAACTTTGTCAGAGCGCCTATAAATCTCACTTCCATGGCATTTCAAACATTTTCCACAAAGCTTTTCCACTGCAAGTTGCAAAGATCTCCTGCAATTTGTAGTGCTTAGTAATGACTGAAAAAAAAAACCACCAGATTTTTTTGATTAGAAAGATCAACTTCCCAATTTTATTCAACGTTGAGATCTTCTGTATCAAATAAACTGTGGTGCAACTCTCTACAAGAACTCAGAAGGAAGCATTTAAAAATCATCTTTAACTCTCTTCTGTAACTGCTCCCTCTCTTTTGGTCCATTATCCCTCAAGAGTGGCTTCATCTGCCTAAAATCACCCTTCTGCCATGAGCCTGGCAGCCAACAACCCTGTGGCACTGTGAGGGAAGTACAAAGCAGGCTGGAGAAACCTCTGGCACCACCTTTCAGAAAGATACGGCATCAATCTTCCCAGGACTGTCAGAGAAAACACTTAACATGGGAGAGCAATGTCCAAGCTCACAGAACAATGGTGGGGGAAAAAAAAAATAATAAAATGCTAAATTCACCTGTTTGGTGTACATAAAAAGGAGATAAACTCAACATCATTTAAATGCCACTGGACTTGTATTGTTATCATCTGTTCTCACGCTCCAGTGAAGCAGTTATCTGCATTCCCAGGCAGGCACAAAGACCTTGAAGCCCTCAGTAATATTAACAGTGCGGTAAGCACCTCACAGGCAGCAGGCTCCCCAGTTTACAGATGGGCATCGGTGATCACTAGAGTTAAAACACATAAAGCATGCTTGCTGAGTTGCACGCTTGGGCACAAGACCTGCCATTTTTGCTCTCGGAGCACTGTGTATGCCTGAAGTGCTTTGAGATAGAGCAGGAATCACTGCATCCCCGGGAAAAATACTGTGACTGTGTTATTATCCCAAATCTACCAACTAACAGGATTTACAAAAAACCTACCTAAAAGCATAACTTGTTCAGTGTATCTTAGCATAGGCAACTGTGAAATTAAAGTCTCTACTTTATTCTATTTTCAAACCTGCCCAAGTAACTGATGAACGAACAAGATAACCACACACGAACAATTCTGAGGACTACGGAATTATTTTTCCGTACAGATATTATGTAGAATAAAAGAGTATAATTAAAAGATAAGTGGCTTTCTATGCAAGTCCTCACTCGCAGTGCACTGCTTATTTAATGACTGTCTTTGGACATTCAAGCATACAATACAGCATCTCAAGCATCTTCAAAATGCAGACTGCCTGTGAACCCTTGTTCTGAAGCAGAACATCTTCTGGAAGAGGGTATCGTCATTACTTTTGGATGCCTGTTATCCAATGTCAGAAAATCCTAAGTCTTTAAGCAATGCAGGAATGAGCAATAAATTGGCTGACAATGCTGTCCTTTAACTTGGATTCAACACTAGTCCTGGCTGTGCCCACTTCCAGTACATGTTAATATGCTAGCACAAGAGAAATGGAAATCCTCTGTGTTCCTTTTTGCCATTTTTATAACGTTGATTCAGATCCTTGGCAAAAGAAGCAGCAGCAGTAAAAGTAGAAATATTCACTCGGAGTATCTGAAAAGTAAAGATAAATTTCAAAACGCCTTACTCATGTTTTAAAATAAAAATCTGCTGACATCTGGTATGGATCAGCTGGTTAAATTGCTTTGATTACTCATCCACAGCCAAGTTCTTTTTTATTTATTCATTTACTCATTTATTTCATGGTTGTAAAAATGTGTTTCATAATAAATATGGAGAGTGACAACACAATGCTGATTAACAAATATGATGTTCTCAATTTCTTTAACAGATTTTAGTTTTTAAAAGGAATTGTGTGTCTGCAAAAATGTCAGTCCTACATTTTATCCATGCCTTTGCTGTCACAACTTGTTTTTGCCTTTCTTTGGATATGCTAAATTTATAGGTGTTGACAAAGTATTAAGAACCACAAGAAGGAAGTGTCTGTGTAGAGCACTTCTACAAATTTGTATTATAAAGACTCACTCTCCTCCTGACAACCCTGAGCTGCAAATCACAGATGGCTATGAGACTGTCCTGGGGAAATACAAATACAGGCATGTGTATATTCACTCTGCTCTAAGCACCTACTACAGGTCACCAACAAACTGAGCTTATCACATCTCTGGTATGACCTAACACAGTGTATCTGCATGAACCAATTTGCCAAAAACAGCAGAAAGGACCAAAAAAAACCCAAACCCCAAATAACTAGTTCTTAGATGGAGAAGACACGGTTAATGAACTGAAAAATATTAGAAAAGTGCAACTATTTGGGTCGAAAGGGACTTCAGGAAGGCATAACTCACTCCAAAAAGGGCCAACTCGGATGTTAGATCAACTTGCTGAGGTTCTTACTGAGTTTTTAATGTCTCCAGATTGGAGGTACAATAAACTAACAGCCTTTTCCAATGTTGGCCATCATCTATTTACTTTTTTCCTGATCAAACTTCCCGTGCTGCAGCTTTTGGTTGTTTTCTTTTTTCCTTTTAACAACCACCTTCAAGAAGAGCCTTGCTCCAACTTCTCTATAATCTCCCTTCAGACAACTGAAGACAGCAACTAGAGTTGCCCCTCAGACTTCCCCTTCAGTCTTCTATCCTCTATATGGAGCCAATCCAGCCCTCAGCTTTTTATGATTCAGCTTCCTTTTTATCTTGGTGTTCTGCAAAGCTACTTTCCAGCCAGGCAGTCCTCAGTGTGTAGCACTGCATGGGGTTGTTCCATCCTAACTGCAGGAATTTGCATTTCCCTTTGCTGAAGGCAAGGTTCCTCTGAGCTCGTTTCTTCAGCCTGTTGAGAGCACTCTGAACATCAGCCCTGTGCTCTAGCAATTTGACCACTTCCCTCCAAAAGAGCAACACAGGGCAAAGTTACTGAGATTGCATGCCATAGAATCATACAGGTTATTAAGAAGATGATAAGCAGTACTGGATGCAGTGCTGAGCTCTGTAGAAATACTAGGTCACCAGTAACTGGTGATCAGCTGGACTTCAGACCACTGACCCTAAGCCTTTGAACCTAGCAGTCAAGTTAGTTTTCCACATACCTGGAAGTCTGCCTAATGATTATCTCATTAGGTTACCCCCAAGATATTACTGAACCCTGAAGTTTAGGGTTCTAATCTTAGTATTCACCTTCCTCACTTCCCTCATGATCTTAAACTCCATCACCTCGTGGTTTTATAGCTGGGGCTACCACAGACCTTCATGCTCTGCACCAGGTCCTCTTTACTCATGAGCAGCAGATCCAGCAGACCACATTCTTTGATTGATGCGTCTAGCTTTTGCATCAAAAAACATCCTCAACACATTCCAATCGAGATCTCCTGGATTGCTTGTGTCACACCATATTACCCTTCCAGCAGATGTTGAAGGTCAAAGTAGCTCGCAAGAAACAGTGTTTTCTATCAAGCTTCCTCCAGTTCTCTAGAGAAGGCTTCATAGAATTCCTTTTCTCGATAAGGCAGTCTGCAGTAGATGATCATTGAGATGCATTCGTGTTGGACTCTTCTTTGATCTTGATCAGCTTGTTACTCCTTCCAAAGCAAATCTGGGTCTGCAAATTCAAGCCATTTCACTCCACACATCCAATTTGGTGTGGAGCACAAGATTTTCTTCCATCTTACCAGCCCATGCTTCCAAAAGACTCTGTACTTATCCACTGCAGCACATCATTTGTGTGAACTATCTCACACCACATTTCTGTGACCCTAAAAAGGTACTGGAATCATACATAGACTTCTTACTCCTCCTTTTTGCTTCCTATGCACTATGTTTCCATATAGGTACTTGAGACACATCACCAAAAAACTGTGAAAGGCTCTCTTAGAATTCTGCAATTTAAGTACTTCTCCGGCCCTCGTTCCTCCACTTCTCTTTGGGCTTTGGTCTCTGTTTCCTGGTAAACCAGGGTTAAAGCCCTTCTCCCTAGATTATAAAATAACAGTTGCACATGCTAGAGAGCAACAACCCTATAATCTCCAAGCCAGGCTGCTCACTTGCCCTCCTCTTACAGTCACAAAGCATACCTTGGGACAATATGAATCCAGCTCACATTGATGCAATTCTTACTTGAATCTGCAAATGACCCGAAAAGACAGTTTTAAAAGATACTAGAACCCATGCAGCTTATTCAAAGGTTTTCAGACAGCTGTTCAAACTTAAGATCATATGTGAAGCATTCTTCCCTGAGGACAATCCTCACATTAGAAGGACATTAAATTATTTTCATAATCTTCATTGTTGAAGAACTGATCCACAAAACCCACAGAACTACAAGGTGTACAAGACACATGGCTACTCTTGCAATGAATTACTGAAATTACAGGAAAACAACTATAGGTGTCTTGATTATGCAAAGAGAAAAGGATGTACATTACCCTTTCACCACATGTTCCAACAATGTTTCTTTTTCTACTCCTTCATATCTGCATGAAGAAGAATTTTCTGGAAAAGCTGTTGTTAAAAACAAGTACAGTAACCTGCTGAGTACTGAGAATAAGCTACTTTTATGTCTGAAACTTCCCACTGCTCCTAAACAAATTTGTGACTTCAAGCAGACTCATCTATCTCATTAACAAGAAGTACTATTAGGGGAAAGACAGAAACCTTTGAATGTAATTACAATTCAAATACATTTTGTCTGAATGCACATTTTTATATATGTTATTACATACAAAAGGAAGATTATTACAAAGTTGTATCTACCCACTTGTTTACAAAGAATAATCAGCAAATATTTTGAGAGACTGCCATGAAAACATTCAAACAGGAGGAGAAAAGGCACCAACAGAAGTTTGGCAACTCCTGCTTATAGCTTATCTTTGCATGCAGCAGCCTGCTCCAAAAGTTACCCAGTGGAAAAAGATGTGCCTTGATATTGTAACTGCAAAGCGATCTTCAAATGTGCTAGGCTGGAAATAAAAATAGTAGAGGTATGGAGGAGCATGGAAATCCACAGATCAACCCTGACTCCTGTTTCCATTATCATCTATGACTAGGAGGCTGCACCAATTTAAAATTCTTAATCATACATATTTCTAAGTAACCTTCTAATCTCTTAGAGAAATACTTCACAGCTTCTTTAGCTAGCTGGTGATCTTTGTAGACTGCTTGCATAATGTGAAACACAAAGCTTAGGCACTGTAGGTTTTGAAAAACATAAAAATACAATTTTAATTATATGCTCAGTCAATATCACCAAACTTGTGATCCCATTTCAAAAGTAAAACTAACAAAAACATGTATTACCAAGAAAATACCCAGAGGGAGAGATGAGGCTCATGAAGGTGTTGGGGAGAGAGGAGCAGAGGCAAAGCTTAAAGATTCCTTTAGCTCCAGAAGACAAAGCAGAAAATCAAATCTAGAAGAAATAAGCATAGAAATAAGCCAGAATGAGTTTCAATTGTTCTTCATTTAAATTCTGAAATATTTCTACTGACATCACTGAAAGCACACTTATTTTTCTTCCCCACAAAGTCAGGAAGGAGAGGGATTATCCGGGGAGGTTCACTGGACTTAAGACAGTTAATGAAAAATTCTGTCTTCAGCGTGGTACATTCTGTTTTGCACAATAACTGACAAACACAACAAGATCCAAATAAATAACCACTTAGCCATAGATTCCATACCTACAAAAATAAGCTGAAGGCCAGTAAAAAAAAAACCAAACCAACAATCAAACCAAACCCAGCAATAACTTCAGTGTCTTAAGAGACCCCCTACCTCAGAAGCGAAACCTGTCTGAAGAAGCCCATGCAGGTGGTGGGTCTCTCCTACAGTCCAAGTATTACATATTGTATTTGAAGGCGGCAGCTTTGAACCAATGTCCTGAGGTAAAGTCCTACTTACTTTTCCTGCTCCTTTGGTGAAACAGTATCAGAAGGGAGACATTTGTCTTGCTCTTGTTTTGAATTCAAATACTTTCTGTGCTATCCAATCACCAATGTAAGAAGTTGCTGAGGAGAACCCTCTGGTCTCTCCTGCACACCTGGTGTGTAACAATTGTGAATTCCAAAAGGCACAGCTATCAAGTTTGCCCCAAGACAACTTCTGGAAGCACAGCTTCTGCAGTCTGAGCACAGCCACCAGTCTGCAGTGAAGGTGACCCTACCTAAGGGTTGGAGAACATTTCTCTCCAACTCAGAGCTTAGCAAGCAGAGCAATAACACTAGTTTCATTTGGGCAGGTTGCCACCGTGGCAGAATGGGGAAGACAGAGAGGGTGATATCACCATCCCCATACTTAAAAAAAGTGCTGCTGGACTGAATAAAGAAGCAGACAGCCCTGAAGCCACATAATGGGCCCACCTGGCCTATCTCCAGAAGCACGCACTGCCCAGTCCAAAGCACTCCATCAGTTTACCTACCCAATGCATGTGAGATGACTTCAGTGCTAACAACAAATTCCTGGACTGCAGTCACACTGTACCTTGTAAGTGGTGCTATCTCAAAGTTAGGGTGAAAAGGTCCCAATGGTAGTACAGGCCTGCGTGTCACAGAGATCAACAACGGTCTCAGAGGCTGTTCTCCTAGAGGCCAAGATGACAAAGACTGTAAGCCCAACCTCATAAGAGGTTACAGCATGACCAGGAAAAACAGCAGCAATGACGTTCCTGTGATCTGTCACGGTCCCACATTCTTGGGATCCAGCACTCCAGATCAGGTCCTTCCTGGTCAAGACAGCAGATCCAGTACAGGTGATGAACCTCCCAAACACCATTCAGGCGACATTCTCTTCTGGGTCAGATCAAGAGGCCATCTAAACCAGCAGAAAGCTTATACTCAGAGGAAGAATGTAATATATCAGGCAAGTATGGAACAGTCATTCTCAAGTCTTGCCTTCTGGCTTCCAGTGAAGACCCTTGTTTTCTTTCAACTGTAGGCATTCCGCCCATTAAATTCTACCCCAACAGAGTGCATTGGAAGCTGATAATTACCAAACCAAACGCACAATCTCCTTCTATCAGTTCCATGTCTACAAACACCTCACCTTTATAGGAGTAACAACCTTCTAGTTCCTGAGATACAATACTGAGCCTTGCTTTTGCCGACAACACCCTTTCAGTACCACAGTCGCACGAGTTATTGACTTGACAACTTAGTGGCATTCGCATATTAGACAGAGGCTGACATTAACCCGTGGTGCCTAGTATTCCAGACAGGAATCCTTATTTCTGTAAAGTCAGTCTTTTTTCTCATGAAGACAATTGGCATGAAAGTTTCTTGCACAAACAAAACCTGTTTGCTGAGTAATATACTGTCTTCAGAAGAAGCAGACCCCTGGAAGGAAAACAACAAAACAAAACACAAAAAACCTAAAGAAACCACAGCACACAGAACAACCAGGCTCTTTGTACCATTTAATTCATACGACAAGCAGAGGGGGGAAAATATTTTAGAAGGACTGAACTTCATGGAGGCTTGATCCTTCAAGTCAGGCTCCCAGAAAGTTGCTTAACTTTTGCTTGCAAACATCAGAATTCAGAAACCTGGGAAGTTTTCTGCTGCAGCAAAAGGCAGAGCTTTGAAAAACTACAGGACTTTAATTAGACATTAAGTAAGATAGCCTTTTCCCAGCTCCATCCCCTAGGATATGTTCAAAGGGAGCTGCATTTCGCACACTGAAAACATGAACAACTTTCAGCACTTGTAAACAGCAGTCTGGGGAAAGAGAGGAGAAGAGCACTAGCTTTCAAGACTTTTCTTCTACAATCTGACAGAATCAGGCAAGCTAGAAAACTCTACCAACCTATCTCTGAAATACACCACAACATTTTAATTAAAACAGTTTTGTGCTTGTATCTTTGATCTAGGATCAAAGTGATCACCCCATATAAAGCTGAACCAAGCATTCAGGTATTTCAAATGCTGAATGACAGACCAACTGAGGATTAAAGGTCAGGCCAATAGTCTGAAATGTAGTAAAAACAGACAATGCTAAAGAACACTCGGATCTTCACAAAACACAAATAGCCTTCAGGCTTGCTATAAGTTTACTCAAAGTGAGACAGCGTGATCTATTCAAGTTGTGCTCTAGGCTGGATGCCTAAAGACAGGTTTGTGCTCATGACTATGGTATCAATTTGCTACATGATCTGTTCTTTCGGATTCACCTATATTTCCCTTCTGACAGGGCAGATTTATTCTGCACTTTTACATGACTATCACGGATCCAGTTCCCTATGGGATGTACATCATTTTACTTTGGGCTTCTTGTTATCTGTCCTTTTGCCTGCTAGTTTTTCATGCAGCTTGAAATGAAGCTGAGGTCTCCTCAACAATCATGGTTCCTCAGGGACTATATATGAAATTGTTATTGCTCACATAATAAATTCCTGAAGTAAAGCATATCGATGAAGCCAAGTATGCTCTTTCCAATGATTTATTTTGTTGTTGACTTTAAGTTTCCCTGCCACATAAGAGCTTTTTGGGTTTTTTTTTAATCGGAGATAAGCAAGTCTTTGAAAAGTTCTTCTAGTTTAATAATGGGTTATCAGAAAGTCAAAGTATTAACAATAATTCATTAAGGACCACTCATGGTCTTAATTACCAGGTTTTTCAAAGCATTAACAATAATTCATTAAGGACCACTCGTGGTTTTAATTACCAGGTTTCGATTGCCATCACAACAGCCAACACAGCATCTATCACAGGTCTGTTGGAGCAACTAAACCTGAGCAGTAACTTTGCCAGCGTGTCCTGAATCTCTCTTCTACCATTGTTTTTTGCATTATCTCCTGCCTGCAATTTGCATCATCTGTCTGCAACAAACTTCATTCAGCTACATGTGACAACAAGTATTTCTCAGTATGGTACCATAGGAAATAACTATCAGTACTTTTACTCCTTGCTTCAAACTGCTACGATGGTACTACTTCAGAATATACTGGTATTAACAACAATCACACACATACAAAACAAAATGGCAAAAGAAGCACTGAAAAACTTAAAGCTTTGTCTGCTTCCCAGAGAGGGTAGATATTCACACCACTGAAGTTTAGTTACTGATGTAGGCAGCTAACTTCCTATGTCTCCTCAAAATTCAACAGAGAAAGAAAGGCTTCTCCAGGAATAAATTCAGAGCAGACACCCAGTATAAGCACTTTGTAGAAACAATTTCTTCTAGAAGTGGTGAAAACATAAAGGGAGCACAAGAGAAACTAGCTGACTGAGGCACGGCTGTTCACACTGGAACACAGATAAATAAAGAAAAAAAAAAAACGTCATTATGTCATACTCTCTCTTCAGGCTGGCAGACTTCAATGAATCAGACTTTTGATATGACTGGATTACTGCCTTTTCATATTCTTTGAGGAGTCTTTGCTCTCTGCAATCCTGAATGATGGCCACAGGAAACAGGTTTCATGGTTATTTTGATAAGAAGGTAAACTGGCGTCACATCCTCCCAGCATAGAAATGACGTTTATCTTGTGTATGGCTACTTTGGCTATACAATTTGATTAACCTTATGGTAATATCAGCACGATCTGCAGTAGAATAAAAGATGAGGCTTCACTTCTTTCACTAATTTCAATTTTACTGTGAAGTTTCAAAGCAGTGATTGGGAAAGTTGAAAGGATAAGACATCCTATATAAGAAAGAGTCCTATCATATTCTATCTATCCTATCATTGAGGAATGACGCAAAAATTACTCTGAATTACCTTAAATATGTGAACAACTGATCAACTATAACATGTTACTGCACCAGTCGAGAGGTATCTTAACTTTACCAACTTATAGAGCTAAATTGTGAAAAGATGATAATGTGGGTTTATGTCATCCAAGACTCAAGGATTCATGGGTGCTCATCATCTAGACAGCTTGTTATCTTACTCATGGTCCTGGATTTGTTTTGAAAGCAGGTATCTTTAAGGACTTGAGTCCTTGACTTCATTTTATGTAAATCATGAGATCATAAGCATGAATTATGCATTTTGCAGGAGAGATGCTTTTATGACAGGTTGTTCTATGAAAAGCAATGGTAACACAATTCACCTTGAGAACACCAGAAAGTTAGCCACAGCATATGGTGAGTAATTCACACTAATTGGTGGACAGAATGGAGATCAGATCCTGTAGATCATCAGAGCTTTCTCAAACAAAAGATTTGGTGATATTTTTGGTATGATTCAGATGGTTCAGCACTTTCCAGATGAGTTATGTTATTCAGGAATTTGTTACAGTAGCATTCTGAGATTTTAGTCCTGCTCCTTGTCTTTTATTCTTAAAAAAAAAAAAAAAAAAAAAATACAAAAAAAAACCCAAGAGAGAAGTAAAATCTTTTAATTAGAAGAAAAAAAAATACACCTTGACATTGTTAGATTTCTTCATTTTCAGACTAAGCCAGTTGATAAGCATTTGCTCAATTCTTGCCCAAAACACCTCTGCACACAGCTATAAAAAACACTTAAGATTCAGTTGAGTTGCAGAGCATGTAACAACCCATAATCCTGGATATAGCAGTTGACATCTCCATTTCTGTTCCTCCATCTGGCAAATCAGTAGAACCATACTGATCTTGAAGAAAGATGAAGAAACTTTTATGATGAAGTTCCATTAAGTCATATATGAAATACAGATGTTTAAACACTTCACATATCGATGTATAAAATATCTTAGGTACTCTTTCAAATGTGGATCACTTGTTACTACTTTTAAAATATCTCAGCTGATACTTAATACGTAGAAAGGAAACAATGTGCAAATATAACACCTATCATACCTCAGATCTCCTCTTTCACCCAAGCCCTCCTCCAAGTAATTTTTGTAAGAATAGTTACTTTCACTCAGAATATTCTTAGGGATACAAATTGCTGTAATACTAGGGTTGCTAGCAAGTGAGATCAGATGTGCAATCTTCCTAATACCATGTGCTGGGTATAGATAATAACATGTTATGCCTTATTTCCAGTTTTAATTTTGTCTGTGGATTTGTAAGGTTGGACTCTTCTATGAGTGATGTGATAGCAAACCTTAGCTTCCTCCCTCCTCTCCACCCCTCCCCCCAGGTGATCTTCAATGCTTGTTATGGAGTAAGTGATAACTAACATTTCTTAAAGGAAAGGCTAGAAGAAATGGGAAATGCAACCACAGAAGTGCAATAGTGGGTTGGAATAATTTCAGAAGGGAAATGGAGCACAGGACACTTTTCTATACTGAAAGTCTCTTCAGTACAACAAAAGCATTAGCAGAAGCTCATAAACATTACCATAGTCTTTTTGGATTAATCTGTAGTCAAAGTCTGGTCATATGTGACTGAATTTTAGTCAACAGAAGGAACAATTTCAGGAACAGAAGAACAAGTAAAGGACCTTAAACTTACTGTTCTTTGAGCAGCTAAACTAATTAGCCTGGTGTCTCCTATGTCCCTCACGATTCCCCGTCTTCCTTCATATTCCTAACAGTTGTCATTATAATAGCCCATATCCGCCCAACATTCCCAGAGCCATGCCGCTATACATCCTATATGTATATATTCCTGGACTCCTCAAGGCAGTACTCTTATCTCATTCCCTTTTCTCCCAAAAAAGTGATGCATCTAACTCCCAACAATGCATACTGAAAATAAAGGTAATAAGAACAGAACCCTCCCTTCCTTCTTCACAATGGGGACATTAACGTGGGTCTCTACTCCATGTCAACACCAATTTTGATACAACCTTTAAGACCTCAACAATTTTAAGATTTTGCTTTAAATTGGCCAAAAGTTCCATAAGCTATTAGAGCACAGTTAGAGTTGGAGTAATGGCATATGCCTCATTTCCTTAAGCAGGCAGGCAACAAATTAGATAAAAGGATGCATTTTACAGAAAAATGCTCATGTCACTGCTGTGTGCCATCCAACATTTTTAAACTTATAACTTTTGTCCCCTAATGCACATCCATTTGAAAAAGGCAGACAAGGAATAATGTCAATATGCAAATAGCCCACAAGAATTCTTAAACATAGAAATACACATCCCAACAATATGAGGCTAGTTAAAATAAATACTTAAATAATATCAGTAATATCTAGCTAGATAACAGCAATGAAGTTACCAGTTATATGCTTTGCTGCCTTGACAGTAACTCAACATAAAAGATTTTTAAAAAATGTTCCCTGTCATGTAAATGAGCTAAAATGCTGCTTCCTGAATATTAAAATATTTGGACCATGCTATGCTACCGCAAGTCCCTATAAACAGAATATGCAGTTAACAATAGAGATAATGGAAAACTGACACCTTATACACTTTGTTATTTTTCACTGTTTTCTGAAAGAGTAGAGTTAAAACAGTGTATGACACACTGCAGGGAAGACCAAGAAAAGGACTTGGCAATTAAATTTCCTAAATGAATGACATCTTTGACATTTCTC
The DNA here is from genome assembly GCA_028565335.1 of Limnodromus scolopaceus. Classification (NCBI taxonomy): domain Eukaryota; kingdom Metazoa; phylum Chordata; class Aves; order Charadriiformes; family Scolopacidae; genus Limnodromus; species Limnodromus scolopaceus. The sequence goes on along the minus strand of JAOXNO010000001.1, from coordinate 49,989,810 downwards.
TTCCCTTAAGAAACTTCATGACTTAGGGTGGGTTTTTGTTCTGTTTTTCCTTAGGAAAAAAACAATCATGATAATGATAATAATTGGTAAACAGATGAGTGAGAAGTCCCAGAAGCAATCTCATATTAAAAGCCCACACTGGATATTACTGAGGAACACTGCTCTATAACATTTTTGGTTGACTCATAGATGTTTATGTTGCCTTTTTATTTTTCTTTAAAGAAAACTTTCCAGAAAACAAGTTGACACATTAAGAAGGTCTCAAAACATCATTTAACCCAGCCCCTGCTGCTGGTAGGATCAATCACTTCTGCTCAGACATCCATGTAACTTCTCCAGCTAAGACTTCCAGCAGCAGAGACCCCCCCAGCCCACCCTGGGTGTTAGATAAGGTTACTTCCCTCCCTCACTTTCATGGAAGTCCTTTCCTAACATCCAACCTAAATCTCTCTCATTGCAATTTAACTCACTGCTTCTGCTAGTCCCAATAGGCCATGCAACTGCTCCTTTTCCCCCTTCTTTCCTTCAAGATTCTGCTGTTTATCCCATCTTTCTTGAAATTCAGTGCCCCAAACTTGATACATCAGTTCAGCCAAGATCCTCTTATACATAATGTAATGTAAGGCTATTTATAATTCTTTTTAAACAGCAGAACAGCATTGATTCACACTACTGTAGTATCCAATCAGCTATTACAACATTTTCTTCAGTTTTGTCTAAGCAGGTGTTCCTCCACCTTGTATTTGTGCAGTTAATTATTCCAAAGCGTAGCAGTAGGCCTTACTAAATTTCAGCCAACTTTTTATAGACTGTTGCTCCAGCATGTTTATCCTAATTCTGTTCTCCAAAGTTCTTCTTGCTGCTTCCTCCTCACAATCACCTGCAAAATAAGCAAGTATTCTAAGCAGACCCAAGCTAAATCCTCCAGAAATACATTCAGCCCCCTATTCAATAGCAGATGCTTCACACAATTAGTCTACACAGTTTCCTAACTACTGGTTGATTCAGCTTGCAGCTGCTTCATCTACCATGTATTTCTTTTGCTTGCTTATAAATGCAGCGTGCCAAAAAAAAGCATCCAGGTGTTTAAGGAAAGATGCATCTCGTCTACAGCTTCTCTGCCACCCACAAGGCCTGCCTCTTTCATAGAATTAAATTAGACTGGTTTGACAAGAGTTGCTCTCAATCAATACACCCTGCATTACTGCTTTTTCCAAAGTATTTGCCAAAGATTGTGAGCTCCAGCACTTTTCTCAAATTTAAGTAAGGTAAACTGTCTGCAGTTCTCTGATTCTCCTCTGTCACTTCCATTCTCTTACCTGTTTACATCTTTCTGAAAAATCATCCTCCCTCAATGTTTTTTCGTTTTAAAATAAATATTCCAGCCATTTCCCTAAATGCTTAAGGATGACATTCATCAAGATCAGCCAATACAACATCAATCTTTCTCTTCTTCTTTCTACCCCTCTGTCATTTACAACAATCATGTTAGCTACAAGGGAAGACCACCATTAAATCCCTTTTTTTCCTTTTAATCATGACCCATAGACTTCCACACTCATATTCAACTGCAGTTTGGATCTCAGAGCAACCACGATAAAAAAATGTGACTCCTATTAATAAGGCAATGTAAATATTCAAGCCTTTGAATCGATCTGCCAAATTTGTTATAGTATATAACTGACTACCTAATAAGGATTTCAGTTCTTCCTCTTTATTTCTTGCACATCTTGTATGGCATTTTGAAATTTAAGATGGGCAGCACACTGCTGCTTTTTCCTCTCCTCTCCCCTATAAGCTCATCAATCATGAACTAGATATCAAGGTATCCTGAGGTTACCAACGATATATACTGCTTTAACATCATTATGACATTTTTCACAACACTTCATTGACTCTGATATCAAGTTTTCCAAAACAGAAAAAAGCCACATTCCAATCTTAACCACCACTAATTCGAAATAATCCATAACTAGCATCCTTCTTGTTCACCTACCAAACCAGATTTTAGCAACAGCAACCCCAGAAACAAAAAGCGCAGTTGGACAATGCAAGTGTGAATCTTGGCTATAAAAGCAGAGTCCTCCCAACAGCAGGAGCTGCCTCTGATAAACCAAAGGAGGCTATCACCTCCAAAAAATGACACAAACAAATCATATCTGTGATGCTTTCACTCTGCCTCACCTCCCTGACATACAAGAATACCACTTTTCTTTTAAGGCTCCCAGGCAAACAGACTACATTTGGTGCACTCTCTCAAACATAAGTGGACAAAAATATTTTCCATTGAAAGTGGAACACATTAGCAATAGTCATTTTTGCAAAGAGTATTGAGACCTCCAAAACTCAAAATATAATTCTAAAGCAAATCTCTCTCAAGAATATAATCAATTGTATATTGATTTTAAGTTTGGTGAAAGTATGTTGGAAAATCTAAACTGTGCGTCTTCTATTCTTGCTGTTAGAAAAAGATAAAAGGAAAGAAAGAAAAGTAGAGCTTTGCTGTTTTGTTGGGTTTTTTTAACCTTGACACCTTCAAGAAGCCAGATTCCAAGGAATCTTGCTCAAATTAGTTTAAATCTGTCAAAAGAAGAAGCGCATCACAGTCCTAGACTTTACTGTTACTATTGACTTTCAGAAACATGTAGAGCTTATTATAGCTGTACTTCATTATGACAACGTTATTTCTCTGCACTTCTTCACACACTACATTTGCAGAATAAGTTACAGTGAATTCTCCTAAGAGCTGAAACCAATGCATATACAGACAGTAACAAGAACCTGTAAGCAGTAAGAACTACCAAAGAAACATTTTTTTCTAATAGAAAAAGCATATATACATTTTACAAGGATCCACAAAAACCAGACTAACTGGAAAGAGTGAGACTATGCATATGGACGTGCACACAGAGATCTCCATCTCATTTTCTTACTAATGAACTAAATTGTTGGAAATTCATAGCAAAAGTCATTGTTCTCACCTGTGTATCTCGTATCTGTGATATTGTGTATCTTTAGCGCATGTCACAGATTGCAGTCTCCAGTCTCAGGGTATCACAAGCCCATAATTTCTGCACATAGTCTAAGTTATCTGTATCTCAACTCCCAGAGGTGCTGGGATACACAAAAACAACTGGCTTCAGTGGAATTTGAGGTGGCCAGTACAACAGGTGCTGTTAAAACAAGGATCTTCAGGAGCAATATTAACTTTGAACATCCAGTACTGGCAGGTTTTTGAAGATTTGGTAGCTGATGGACACAGCAAATTTAACAGAAAACTGAATTTCATCTTGTATCTCCCTTCCTTCCTCTCCTCCTGCAACAGTAGTTACTAAATTAAATTTACATATGAAGGTACTAATTTTAACAGTTCTTTGGGGAGGGAGGGAGGAAGGAAGGAATGGTTCCCCCTTGTTTTCATTAAAACTATAATATTGTAATTTGGAAAGAAAAGCATGACAGCTTACATGAAGGATACCAAATAAGGCAATGGCAATAAATTTTAGGAATTACTAGTAGGCAGATCCTGCTCCCGTGCAAAAGCAGGGCATATATGAATTGCCTGTTTGTTTAAAGTAGTACTATTTCGGCCAAATTCTTTCCTATGGTTGCCTCACCTAACAAGATGTACTTGTCATCTTAAACATAAGACCAGCCAAACCTTAGCCCCCTAAGTAGGAAGCACCCTGAACCTTGTTTCCCAAGAAGTGGAATGCCATCAGCTTGCCTCTATCCCATCGGACACGGACACAGAGAGAAGGGAGCTGGCTGCCTGTGGTGACAACTAATTACACAAGCATGCCCTATATAAACCTTCAAGGAGAATTCTAACACACATGCCCCCAAATCCACTCTCAAATGCTGTTTACATTAAATCCCTGAAATACACAAAACTTCCATCAAAACTTAAAATGGAACGTGCAACTGCCAGTAAGCAATGTAACTTCACTGTTAATACCTTCTTCCTTCCCCTGAATTCCAAAGCCAGGTAAAAGATGATCTTTTTCAAATATTTACCCTTTTGGCTTTTTCTTTTGTCACTGCCTTAGTATTGCCTCAATGTAACTACTGTATTTGGGGGTTGGTTTGGTTTTTCATATATTTGGCAAAGTCCAATAACATTCACAATAAACCAAAAACATAAATATTAAAAATAAAAAACTAAATTATATGGAATATTCTGTACTATCAGCAAGCCTTTTTCTTCTTGCTGTGTAGCCTTTTATTAAAATCTAATACTAACACCAGATTAATGTGACAGCCATGAGTATACAAACCAAGTTACAAAGGAAATAAGCTTTTATTACTTTTCCAAAGATACAGCTAGCTTAAAAGTAACAGAGGGGTGATGAAAATCTCTAAGGGGAAAAAAAAAAAAGAGTGTTTCTGGAAAAAATATTCAGATAGTTAAACAGTTAATTGGATTGCCAGGCTTATAGTTAATACAGAAATCCCCCTTAAACAAAGCCTTTACATCAGCTGTGTATTTCCCCAAGTACAAAAAGAATTTAAATCAAACTTTTCTTTAGCATTTGAGATGTTGAGATGTTTGATGGAGTTATGCACTAGCACACAGTACCAATACAGACAGTAACCAGGACCAGTAACAAGAAATAGAACTGGATTAGTCAGACACCAAAAATATGCATAACGAACTGCCCCAAAATAGTTTTTGTCCTGCTGGAATTCTCCAGGAGTGTTACAACTTCAAATGCAACAGTTGCAGAGCTCCAGCTGGAAGAGTCCTTCTCAAAAAGTCATTAGACATCAGAGAGTGAGTCATTCTTTAGTGAACATTAATGATAAAAAGTTTCAGAGCCATTAGTGAAGTCGAACGTTAAACTTCTTCTAAACCATTAAACAGATGTTCCAGCCTTTATGCTAGCATGACTTTTTTCCTAATTGCCTCAATTACGTCCTACCAGGAGCCTGTTGTTCCCGCAACTCAGCACAGGACTCGAACTTCAGCCGAAACTTTTCTCATCTCCTTCCACCTCTGCAGTTCCTTTTGTCCCTCATAAAGGGCAACAGCAGCTAACAGCTACGCTGCTAACGAAGCGGGGTCTCACAAGGAGATCAAGGGACGAAGCTGCAGAAGGGACAGCAGCAGAGGAAGGAGGAACACCTTCCACAAGCAGGTCTGAGCACCAGGAAAGCACAGTGGTGAGGATGGGAGGAAGAGCATAGCAGAAAAGGGCCGGACACAACTCCAACTATCCTGTTTACATTTAGCCCCACAACAAAAATTGCCCTGGGAAAGAGCTACTGGTTGGCATAGGTTAATGGCCTGTTAATCACAGAACAGGTCTTTAGAATTAACTGTAATTAAGCCTTTTCTCTCCTTTACTCCCCCTTGCCCTTAAAGGCCATTTACTGCACGTCTTTCTTCCCCTTAAGAGGCCCATGAGGCTGGGGAAGAAAGCAACAGTTTGTTATTTTTAGAAGACATGACTGCAAATGGCTTCCAGCTGAAATGTTAGAAATCTTTTCAAGTAAAGTGACTTGATATGACTCATTTGCTAATGTCATAAGCCTGTGGCACAAAACATCTTAAAAAAGATAGTTTTGTCTAACTGCTTATTAAATAGAATCAATTTTTATATTACTATGTTTTTGTTTTCCTTCTGTATCTCAAATAATCTAATTTTTCAACAATTAAGCAGTTTGTTTTAATATACTCCTGCTGATTTAAATAGGAAACAATACAAGCAAAAGGGTATAATCTTTATTAGGTCAATGATAGTTTCAGTAAATTAAAAATTTCATTATACACAATTAAGCAACTTCATTAATATAATTGCCATTTTCCTCACTCTTTTAGCTTAGTATATTTAGTATATGCAAATAATTATATTGAGATATACATGCAAACAAGCACATACGTATATTTTCCACCTACTATCCCTATATTATGTGTAGGTAGAAATCAGTAATGGGCTTCTGAAAACCAGCTAACTACACCTAAAAAACAGCTTCCCACCAGCAAAAGGTGCCCATTGTGGGCAACAGTGTAAGAACTCACAGCTCTGCAAGTTAAACACATGGGAGCATGTATGTACCATACTGACTCACTACTGACTCATTATCTTAATAAAGCAGAACTTATTTGTTTTCTAGCTACAAAGCCTGGACAAGGGTCATAGCCTGGACTGAAATGTGAAACGGCACACCACAATACAACGCCACTCCAAGAGTTGACAGAACATTCATCTGTTCTTGGAAACATGAAGTTTTACTTTGCAAAAGAGGGAGTTATGTTATGAAACTAGTAAAAAAAAAAAAAAAAGGTCCAAAAATGTTATGATTGTCTGTCTTGCAGAAGGGAAGCAATTTTCAACCAAGTAATTGGTACATTTTCTTAGTGCATTATGTTTCTCAAAACATGGTACTGTAGGTGGAGATTAGCATCCCTTTTCTTCAAGAGGAAAATTACTTGTCTTCTATAGTGACTGGAGCTGTCATTCCAAGAGCTGACAAATGTTAACAATCTCTGGAGGTGTTCTTTACAAACATCTCAAAAATAAATAAATATATTCAGATCAAGGAGGCAATGACCAAAGAAAGGTTATAAATAGAAAGAAAATACCACAGTTTGAATATTCATATGCACCATATATCCATCCATTCCATCACAAGTAAAACTGTTTTAAAATAGCTTACTTGTCACATTAACAACTAGTACTGAACTTTGCCAGAGAAAGGACACAGAAATATTTATTAACAAAACAAAAGGTTTACTATACTTTGTTTTGCAGGTAATATCAAAGAAAAAGCTAAGCTAGACAACAGCTCCTTTCCAGCCATCCAGTCTATTAATCTGTGCAGGTTAGCAAAACCCTTACATCTGCATTTATAAAACTGTACAAATCATTTTCTTTACCTTATATGGTGGTTGTTCTTCATCACATTATCACTGCTTCTTGAAAGTGTTTCCAATGCTTGCAACAACAAAACATGAAGCTGATCCTCATTATCCCACTGGATAAAAGCAGATCCACAAAGTCCAAACAAAACAATTTGCTCAAATTAATTTCTTAAACCACAGTAACTATCGTAATTTGTTTAAACTATGATGCCAACATTCCAAGACCCTGTCTATATGCTTAGTACACTATAACATTTAAAACGTCAACAATAAAACTCATATTTCTTTAAAAAAATTACAGCAATACACCAATGGACAGAACATAAGAATACATGCAAATACTTTTCATTCTTCTTTGCAAGAAATTGTTAAGCATAAAACAAGCTGCTTTATTGAGATTTTGACTGAGAAACTGGCTTTCTCTTACTCTTTCTGTAATTCTTCTGAATAGTAGCTATTAAAATCAGAACCAAGTGGCAAAGCTGCTTTTCCCGAGTTGAGACTTTCACTAGGAGCCAACTACTAACGTGGCAGAAAGCTTTAGCTAAAATTACAACTATGCATGATGTATATCTTCAGGGAACTATAATCCAAATTATAGTCAAAATAATAGAAAAAAAAATAGCAGTCAATACAAGTCACTAATGTAAAATCCCAGGAAAGTAGGAAAGAAGGAACAGACTGGGAGATTCTCATTATACTTTCAAAAGTTTTAATTTCCCAATCTCCCACTGTAAACCAATGATATAGTTTTAATATAAAATTAGTGCCCTATCAGATGAATAACACAAATATAAACAAAACAGCCTTGCACCTAGTTTCACCCAGGACTATAGCTAGCTCTTTCAAATGAACCAAGAAGCACACCTAAGAATTCTCAATGCATTTATAGAATCTCCTTCTTGGAAGAGATGGACCTTCTTCATCCTGCTCATCGTTAGAATTGAACGTTACCTTTGAGCCCATGACCATCACGTGATAGGCTCTGCCCAACACACAATTTCACATAAATCCATAGAACCTAAGCTATGGGATTTAGCAACAGCTCACTGAAAAAGAGGCTGTAGGAAAGAGGGGATGGAAGACTTAACATATTATGACTTCAGTTTTACCATAAAGTTAGTATCTTGTTTTTAAGAGGACAAAATAATATGTATTCAGGGCATACAAAGAGGTAACATTTTCTAGGATCAGACTATACCTGCTTTGTGTGGTTAAACAAGAAATTGACAGCTTCAAATGAAGAACTGCAAAATACTTCATTGGATACAATGTAAAAATTAATGTTTCCTTAGCCTTTCCTCACCTTCTGCATTAGGAGACCTGAACTTCCCTGCCAGATGCAGTGCCTGATTTCAGCATTTTCCTTCAGTTACTGTGGAGACAGATCCAGGTTAGATCCCTTCATTTGCAGGTGGATGGGACTCAAAGCAGTTCTTTATGGATGAGCTACACCTGCCCCACCTGAGAAGCGTGTCTCATATATCCTCCCACACTTAGCCAATCATTTAAATCCTGGAAAGTTTAAGAAACAGAATTATTCAGCAGGATCAGACTTCTAGCAGAAAGGGAAACATATCAAAATTTTCTTCTGCTGATTAGATGAAAATAGGAGAACAACCTAGACCATTTAAGCCTCTGAAAGGCTGAAATGAAAGACTAATTATCATTTATTTCACTTCAATACATAAAAGTTCATAGCGTGGAGAAAGGAAGGAAGCTGTGATACCTTATCAATGAATGAAAGGTCATTATTTTCAAAGGAAAAGTAATTCATGAAAGGATGAATATATATTGTAGAAAATAATTACATAATACAATATTCTGTATTGTATATAGAATACATTCTGACATTATACAGGTTAAGAACCTGAGAAAAATACTGACTGTTTCTCCTAAAGAGAATGCCACATCTGTATAGCCAAAAGTATTTGATAACTTTTACATCTTTCTTTTAGTAGGAGTGGGATTATTCATCAGTTGACTGAAGCCTGCACTACATTGCATGCACTGACTTGGTGCAATGCCTGTTATTAGTGACTTTCTTAATCATACAACTTCCTCATTTGCAAATAGGAACAGCTTTTTGTCATTAGTCATGGTGAGGTGCCATTTAACTTACCCTGGAACAAGGAAGATGCTGGAGTCAGCCAAAGTTAAAACTTTCTGATACTAAACAGGAAGGCTGGAAAGTCTGTCAAATGCTAACTACAAGCAGTAAATCGAAGCTTAATTTTACAACAGGCAGTCTATGCCTTTATCGAAGGAACTTGCACCTCATTTTAGATAACATTACATTTCTACCTCACACACAGCCCTAAAAACTACAACTGCACTCCTACTTCCTATCAATGAATACAGCATGGAATGAAGAAGGCAGAAAACATGCTGCCATCTCCTTGACAAACACTGATGATATAACTTTTTATGTGAGACAATCCGAGCACTAAACAAAGACACATAGTCTGCCATGTTAGACCAGACTTGCTTTCTCACCACACATCACAACTAAACATTTTTCCTAAGGTATATAAAAAGTTTTTCAAAGATCTTAAGTATTTAAATCACAGAAGCATGAGATGAAAAATGACAACTCTCCAAAGAACAACAATAAAATGTATTATTTTTTTTTAAACATAGAAAGGTTAAAAAATATCTATCTCATCAGCATGACAAATACAAAGTCTTATATGGAATATCAGTTTAAATAACAGTGTATCAACACCGCAGCTCTGACAGCTTACATTAATTTAGCAACAAAGAAAATAATTAGGGTTTCTTCACTTAACCAATTAAAAAATTATCTAGGATCTAAAAGACTACCTACTGAATCAGGACAGTGGGTTTGGAACAACTTAATTATTACATGTAAGACCTGCATAAACTTTCTTTAGAGACTACCATGCAATTTTTGCATTATGGTATTTACATCTTTTACCTTTTCTTCAACAATTATTCCTGTTATGAGCATTTTCTGGTTTTGAAAATGATACTATTAGAGTATTCAAATTGAGGAAAAAGCACCTGAAGAGTGAAACCTCAGTAATTTAAATCCTGAAAAAGAAAATCACATTTTCTAACTGGGAAACAACAACAACAACAAAAAACCCCAAGTAAGTAAAGATGTTTCTTCTCAGAATATATACTTGATTAACAGCAACTCTTATGAAACACTGATTTATATACAAAAATACTTTCAACAACATTGAAATATTTGACTATGCAATAAAGATTCATAAGGAAAAAAAAAAATCTCCAAATCTTCTTTTTGTTCAAATATACAGCAGCAAACATACTTTTTCAAACACAACATGACTTTTTAAAAGCAAGGAAATTTCACTATGTTAAGACAGAACACTTCTTTATTGGAAAATGTTTGACATCACCAAGTCAAAAAAGAGCCCACATCCAAAAAATCCCTCGCTATTGTTCTACTGCATTCCATTCCTGTTACATCACCCCAATATTTGTGACAAATTAACTCTGCCCTGAAGGCCAGTGAATTTCTATTAACAACTTATTATGGAGGAAAGTAAAATCAGCACAGTCAAGAGCTCTACCAATCAGACAAAGCCAGCTGTCATTCTGCTTAACTTCTACAAGGAATGTCCTCAGACCCACATGAGAGAAAAGAAACACCATTTGGCATTTAAACTTGAGGTGCCAGGATGCATTACAGCAGAAAACAAGCCTGGATTGATTACTCCGATTTTAAAAGGTCAAGAATTGCTAAGGTTTTTTTGTTTGTTTTAATGCATTTGTTTTAAGTTGATTTACAAGGCAATTGTTTTAAATTGTAAATTATAACCCTGTATAATGGGTACTGCCGTAATTAGATTTTAACTGTATGCTAATCTGAATGGGGGTGAGGGGGCTCATGCTTTCTCATGCTATTCTGCAAATAAAGACTGCATATGCCATAAAAATACTAAATCAGATCAATAAAACAGATACTTATAGTGGTTTATATGTCTGTAGTGTAAGGTGCACAAATTTCACAAATTATGAACAATTTGAAACATTTATATTTCATTTCAAAAAGCAATTTTTGCTTCTTTCATATGATGACCACGGATTCATACCAACCATTTTCCAAACAGACATGGAGAGGGGAGCAGTGCGGAGAACACAACTACAGTAAAACAAGCAGATCAACTCATAAAGGCTTCATCTCTGCTGTCTTTAAAGATGTATCACTAAAATCAAAATCAAGCTTCGTCTTAAAATCAAAACAAAGATCTTCTACAATTAACAGCATAAAACTTATTCTCCTTCAACATTTCACTTGGGATTTGCTTATAGACTCAAATGAACTCATAACTGTCCTTTTTCTTTTACAGATCATACTGATGATTTCATTTTTAATCCTAACAAATTTACCACAGTGATGATCAAAGAAAAGACAGAAATCTTATCAGTATAATCAGTGGTAAAATAGCTGCAGTGCTATTTTCAATTATGATCTCATCTTTGAAAAACAAACTTTTTCAAAAGCATTTCTCCTTCAAGAAAATAAACACTTTTCAGGCAGCAATGTCAAATTTAAGTCACTGGAAATAAAGAAGGAATCGGATGTCCTGGCCTTTTGCATATACACTTACCATCCCTTAGACTATGAGATTAATAACATCCAAACCAGCCTCACCCTTACTTGTCTGGGTTTGGGGTGGCAGGTCCCAAAACCAGAGGAGCATTCCGTCAGAAGGGAGCTGCACAGCTAATGGGATGTGTGGCTCCAGCACCCAGCCCCAGTGCAGGAATCGGCTGATGTGCAGCCACCACTGAAAAACTCCTTTAATTTGGTGGTTACTACCTATCTCTCTAATGTCTTGGTAACAGGAAGAAACAGAAATATGTCTTTAAATATGCTGCTGACATCATACAAAAGTTAACGGCTAATCTCACTTCCTTCACATCAATTACTCCAATGGAAAATAGGTACGGATACGGTTCTGTTGAATCTGACCTTCACAGCTGCATCGCTCTCTCCAACCGCTGACCAAAATTATTGCACGCACAATGTTCCTCACCTTCCCACATCTCAATTTTCCATGTACAGCCACCAAATTTCATCTTTACAGTTTTGATTAATAGAAATATTATCACATGGATTAAAATGTATTTAAGTAAACTAGATTAGACTTAATTAAATGTTTCAGGAAGACTTTATGTTAGAGCATGATTAGCAACTTCTTTACAGATAAGGCTGCCACTACACAGCATATACCAAACCTCTGGAAAATTGCTGGTACCTACATCATGCTTCTGAAACAACCATAGACCAAAGATGTAATGAGAAGCAAAAGTAATGCCCATACATTTGTCTTCACTACACATCACTTCAGAAGTTCTCTTCTGGACCAAATGCATCTGACGTTACTTACAGAGGTTACGTATGCTCAGAAGTGCAGAGATGAATTGAGCAAAATGATCAAATAATCACAGTGTGCTCTAAAATCTGAGCAATACTGCACAGGAAGTCATACTCAGCAATGCAATGAGATGCTGGAAGCAAATTAATCTTGATTTGCCAAAACTGCCCACCTAGGGGTGATAGTCACTTCTGCGTTTGCACCGGTATACTTCAAAGTGTACTGGCATGAAAACATGTGCTCTTGAAGCTGCACACCTAGCTTCCATCTTAGCACAACATTACTTCATTTCTATCATGAGCAACAAACCAGACAGTGTACTCTTGGCCTTCGTTATGACTTGAGTTTTGGTTTGTTGTTTTGAGGGGTTTATTTTGGTTTTTTTAACTTGAAGGCATTTTATTCTACCCTTATACAAGCAAATTGCTCCTTTCCATAGTGCACTGTCAACAATAATCCTGCATAATAAGGTGGTGCTAACACTTCACAATGAGATTTTCTGTTGGTGCCCAGAAAAAACATCTGCAAGAAAGGGTTTATTCAGAACTAGGTTTGTACACTAAAATAATAATGTTCGTATCCCCTCTCCCTCACAGCTGCTGATGATTACAGACTGGAGATGGAACATATGAGAGAGGCTGGTTCTGAAAATACAGCCCTTAAATATCACCCTTTTATTTCACTCTTTCCCTTTTGATCCGACTCTTGACATCCACAGTTTACAATCGACAAACACTTTTAAAAGCTTTCACATTTTAACCAGAGGCAGAAATAGTTCAGCAGAATATGGAAAAAGAGACCTTTGGACCCATCTTCGGGCTGGCTGTCTCCGAAACCCTGACTGCCTACTTCACCCAGCAGATAGGCAGAGTGCTGTTGGAAGAGACTTTATAATGTCCTCTGGTGATGATAACTAGAATTTCCCAAAGCCAAGGGAGTTGAACACACACCTGTGCCCAAAGCCACCACCTGCAGCACTGCCCAGCTTTTCGCACGCGGCGGGTGCCCGTGTGAGGGGATTCATTTCAGCGTGCCGGAGAATCTGATTTCCTGAGCCCTTACCTAGCAATGAAGCAAGGTAATTTTAGGAATGAAAGGACCTTGGAGTTTAAGCACATCATCCACATACGTTTTGGAAACAAGCATTTGTTTAGTGTACACGCTTGTCTTTAAACATAACCTTTGGATGCCGGTGTTACATTAACGGTGACCACCATCAGTTCATTAACAGGACAGAGAAACTGCTTATGTTTCAACAGGATGAAAGAGTAAACAGAACTGATACAAACAATTACCAATATCTTTCTGACTAATTTAACAAAATCATTCATGTGGGAAGGCATCTCTGAAGGTCACCTTGTCTAAACCCACTGCTCAAAACAGGGTCAACTACAGCAGGTTGCTCATGGCTGAGTCCAGGCAGGTTTTGAATATCTGCAAGGATGGAGATGCCACAAACTCTCCGGGCAGCCTGGTCCAGTGTTCAATCACCCTTAGAGAATAAATTTTTATTGCATTCAAACAGAATTTCCTGTATTTCAGTTAGTGCCCATTGCCTCTCATGCTGTCACTGGGCACCACGGAGAAGAGCCCGGCTCCATCTTCTTTATTCCCCTCCATCAGCAGGTGCTTACACACATGGGTAAGATCCCCCTGAGCGTCCCTTCTCCAGGCTGAACACTCCCAGCTCCCTCAGCCTCTTCTCATGTCAGATGTTCCAAGCCCTTCCATCATTTTCCTGGCCCTTTGCTGGAGCCACTCCAGCAAGTCCATATCCCGTACTGGGAAAGACACCACTGGACCCAGCCCTCCAGCTGTGTCCCACCCAGGCTGAGGAGAGGGAGTAGGATGAATAAGAGTGTAATTTTAACTAGATTCAGTGTTGCACACACCTTTCCTACATGACTGAGACAGACTAACTAATCCACAAGTGAGAGCAATGCTTTCTCATATTTCTGAACTACAGTTCAAATTTATATTTCAAAATGTTGTCATTTTATCTAGTTCACTTTCCTGTGAGAGCAAAACCACTTCAATCTGCTTATCCTGAGGTGTAAACCTGAAAGTTAACAAAATCTTTGTGCTTGTTACCACATAACCCCTAAAGTACAATGCAATCAAAATTGTCCTTTCGCTTGTCCAAGCCCGTCAAGCTAATGCCAAAAGCAGTATACCTGAACAAGTATATTTCTACAGTATCAGAGAATTACAAAAGGAAAGAAAATCATAATTCATATAAAACTATTATCGCCTCCAGCCTTCAGAACTGCCAATACAATAACATTAGATTTACCCTTAGAGACTTATATTAATAGCTAGCCTAGGCCATGTAAAATCGACGGGACTCCATTTTTATATTTGTGCATATATATAAATTAAACACATACCTACACATACAATCCTAAAAATAAAAGACCCAGATCACAGATCTTGTAAAAACTTCTGAGCAAACACCGGAGTAAATACAGATGAAGTTTGAAGCTCTTCCTACGATGATTCACTTGTACAAGACACATGGCAAAAACAATGGGATCTATACATTACAGCAATGAAACTGTCTTCCTCTGCGTGGGCAGTACCTAGTGTGCTGTCAAGGCTACTGAAATATGAACAGAAACAATAAGACTAAAAGCAGTTTTAGAATGCAAGATGTTTACACATAATTTAGAAAATAAATTTCCTGCCCTTTTTTTGGAAGCTGAATTCCACCTTGCCAGATCGCACAGTTCAACTCTTTGTACCAGAATTTTATGTAAGACCCCGCATTACAAAACCAAATGACGTAACAGGCATTTTTAAAGGAGCACCAGGGTAGTTATTACAACGAGCCACTTGCGCCTTAACATGCATACAGGTTCAGGCTGCCTCTTAAAAAATGCTGGTCTCTAACTCCATGTAAATTTCATTTTTTAATGCTTAATATTTTAGAACAGAACTGAAAGAATAAACAAAGGCATGAAGGCATCCCAGTTTTGTACTATGAGGGGAAATCCTTCTAATGTAATGAGGTCCTGTGATTGAAATTCTTGCCCAGGCCTCCTCTACACCTTCAGAACTGCATGTAATACCATATGAATGGATGTCTAGAATATTCTTGACTTAAGAAATACTGGAGTGTCATACATTAGCATAGCCAGTAGACAATCTGTAACCTAAATAAGCATCTGATTAACTTCAAGTAGTTGCCCTTTTCAGCATTATAACTTTTTTATTTGTCATCTGTGACTACACATATGTACATATATATATATATTTATCAGCAAAGGTTTACAACTACAGGTGTTGGTAAGTGCAAGCTCACTCTGGCCATGCATTAGAAAGACATTTCTTAGCGGGGTACAATCAGTTTGCACACAGCATCATACATACCACAATCCCTTCGCTTCTCTGGCTTATTTCTGGCTGCTACTGTGCACCAGGTGCCTCTGCATTAAAAGACTGTTTAAGTACCTATTCTCACCTGTTTATGTATTTTGCTCACCTTTTTGTTTTCTTTAGAATATTCTAGATCTAGTTATGAAATACTAGTCAGTCAAAAAATCCCATTTCTCTAGAAGTTATTCATAAAGTCATAGTTTAAAGAACAAAGAGCTCACATAAGCCTCTATACCACCTTTACCACCTCCTAAAGTCTCAGTGTTAAATTCTTGGGATTCAGCAGAAGGTTGTATTTATACCAGGAGAAATTATTTCAAGTTAAGATAAAGATCTGCCAATGAAGTTCAGCTAAAGCAGAAGATATTCTCAGGGTGAATCCTACCAGCATTTTATCTTCCTCCTCAGTTTCTGGTTCTCAGGCCAGTACCTTCATGGAACAGACAATTTAGTTCACTGACAAACAGGAACTGTTATGAAAAGTGATTACTTCCTCAACAGCTATTAATTACTCCAAAACATTCACTCACTAGACTGTCACCAGCATAAACCAGTATTATTTTAATATACACACCACTGATACTCTTTCTTTGTGTTACAGGATCTTGAGGTACAAATTTGAATTTGACTTCTCCCTGCTTTGCAGAAAGAAGTAACGCAAATGATGTCAAATCTCTTTTTGTTCAGGTATAAAACGTGCTGCTAGAGACTAAACACTGAAGTTAGAAGGCACAGCCTTATTAAATATTAATATTCTGGTAGATTTTTATATTCCATTTCAATATATTTGTGGCCAATAACCATCCATTTTCCCTCACTTGCAGAAGCTGAGCAGGTGTGCAGGTAGCTGGTTACCAAGACAACATACCGGCAAGGGATTAGAGCAGACACTTGTATGTGTATAACTCTGAATAATGCAAACACTGTTAAGTGATACATTTTTCATTATCTGAACATCACATGATGTTTTATGCTATTTAATTTTTTTTTGCCTGTTGAACATGCTCCTGTTAAGAACCCAATTCAAACCTCACAAGCAAGTGTAATGATAGTTTCATTATAACAATGAAAATGCCACTTTACGCGTTCCTTCCATGAGCTAGATAAGTAGTTATTCAAACATCTGTTCTATTTCCTACATCTCACATTTAGAAGAACTAAGCAGCAAGACACAGACATTTATAAAAACAAAACTAAGATGAAGAAACGTACAATTCTATCAAATATATCTGCACTTCACCAAGAAGGCTGGGTACTTTGAAGAGATACATCTCTGCAGTAATTCTCACCTCGTTGCTCTAGAGACAGATACCAGTCCTCTAGCAATATCTTAAGTTTTGTTTTGTTAAACTGTAGAAAGCACTGCAGAACATTTGACAGTGTTATATCAATGAGCTATGAATTATAACATTAAGCAACAACCTGTTAATTAAAAACAAATATCAACACATCAACACAGCTGAATAAAAAACATGTATTAAAAGCTTTTCTGTTCTTAGAGACAATTTGAAATGCACCTATTCAAAGCAAAACCTTTACATAGATTAGAATATATATCACTGCGTGCTAATTTTAATGGTTCATTTTTATTTTACACATACTGCCAGAGGACAGAAATCTATAGCTTTCTCCATACTTCTCATAGTAATAGCACACTTCAACTATACCCAAATACGTCACCTAGGAAAGCACAAAATAATGAGAAATGGCCCTTTTTTATCCACTACAAATCAGATCAACAAACTCCCACAAGATCAAAGAGCTATGTTTTATAATTCAGCAAACCTCAACCTCCACTTTACTCATTACGATCAGAGAGAGAAATGCTGAGGTTTCCTCATGTGGATGGAAAATGTTAAGTGTTACTGTCATTCTATCCTCAGCAACATGAAGGAGAAAGAGATTCAAGTACATGGTCCTTCAAACAAGTATTTCTAGAATTGAAACTAGGAGCCAAAGGTTTAAGTGCCGCTACTTTAAATTTGCAGATTTCAAAATGAGGAGGATAAAACCTGATGTATTTTAATGGATACACCTAAGCTTTTCTAAGGCAAAGAAGAACAGAAAAGACAAGTTCATGTGCTTTTTTCATCCTTCTTCTATACCATAGCTGCTTTCTGCTATGAGCAAACCACCTTCCCTTTCCCAAAACTGAAGTAACACTTCTCCTGTCTAAACATTTCAGGGATATTTCAAAATCTTTATCAAAGCCAAATCTCCCCAAGATGCTGGAAGCCACCTGTACTTAGTCTCATTTCGAACTTCTAACTAAGCTCACAAGACATAGAGATACCTGGTGGATAAAAGCATTTTTAGTAATTGAAATGCATATCTTCCTTTCACGTACCTGGTAGATAGATAACTCACCTGTCCTGGTGCCTCTGAAAGCCCTGCCAGAAATACAAATAATTTTGAAAAACCTGCATGTTCAGTACTTAAGGGTAGAACCTCAACAGATGAGTACTTTAAAGTGGGCTGAAGCCGTTGAAGTTTGTGGAGGTGAACTAAGTGTCTGCATATTTCCCAGGACTGTGGCTTCAGGGCCTTCAATATCACAGAAAGTCAACAGAAATTAGAGTCCCCAAGCTTTGACATGCCTGAGCTTGAAAAACTTCAGATCTTTACAGATTAAAGATGCAAATCCTGGAAACACTTCAGCACACACGACTGATCACTGGAGAGATCCCATTCAGCTCCATGAAGCAACTTGCAAGGCCAAACTGATGCTTATAATTAACTATTTCCAGGATTAGGGTTTTAAATTTTGCTGCAGACTGCTCAGAAAAGATGAGAGACTCAACCTGTCAACTCCTTAATTAGACGGAGTTGCAATTCTCTGACTAGCTTCCTTCAAAAGAACAGCCATCTGTTTCACGTTGCAAACATCTCTAATGTCTCATCCTGCTTTACAGTGAACTTATGAGAAATACCTCTTAAAATCAAAGCCCAAATCACGCAAGCAGTTACTTGTAGAGTTAATGCCATCCGTAAGCTCATTGAATTCAGTGCAACCTTACAATAGAATTATTTTTTTAAAACTGCTGTAAGTCTTTTGTCACGAACTTCAACAAAATATTAGACAGGCTTTCTCAGGACCCCAAGGGCACTTCCAGCCCTGACTGCCCCTGCTCAGTCCTCCTGGAACTCCCCCCAGCCTGTCCAGGTCCCAGGAGCCCATGTCAGCACCTCCGGGGCCATCAGTCCCTGCCCCTGCGATGTGGCAGCCAAGCCGGTCTCCAGCTCCCCACAGCCCTGCCCTGTCCAGCCATGGGACTGAATTCTCAACTACCAACAGTAATGGGGGAAGATGAGAGAAAATCCAGATTAAGCAAAATTCTAGATAAAACAAAAATATATTGAAATTAAAAATGGTACAAGGCTATTTCATACTGTCATTTTTAAAGAATCCAACCAGATCTCTGCTGCTGTTACTTTTCATAGAATAATTGTTCCTAACATGCAAGAAGTGGTGTGTATATATATATGTATAGCTAAAGTTTCTTGCCATGAGGTGGCAGGCCAGTATCTGCCTCTTCCTCCAGAATTTTACGTTTGTGGTGAGTTAACCCTGGCAAAAAGCCAGATCCCCCACCCAACCACTTGCTCACTCCTCCTCCTCAGTGGGATGAGGGGAGAAAATAGGATGAGAAAACTTGTGGGTGGAGATAAAGGCAAAGATACTGCTTACCAATTACCTTCATGGGTAAGGCAGACTCAACATGGGGAAAATTAATTCAATTTATTGCCAAGAGAAACATAGACAAACATTAAAGCAATACCCTTCCTCCCTTCCCTCCCAGATTCCACTTCACCCCTCCAAACTCAATCCCCTACCCCTGCGTGGCGCAGGGGGAATAGGGGCACGGGGCACTACAGTCAGTACACAGTGGTTCCTCTCTGCCACCCCTTCCTTCTCACTTTTTTCCCCTGCTGTGGCAGGGGCTCTCCCTAAAGGCTGCTGTCCTTCAGGAAAAATTTTGTCTCCAGCATGGCTGCTCCTTGGGCTGCAGTGAGTATCTGCTCAGGCACCATGAAGCATCTCCTCCTTCTCCTTCTTCTCTGACCTCTGCTGTTTGTCACACTTCTTCCCTCCTCCTCTCTCTCTCTGGCATTTTTTGCCCCTTTTTAAAGAGTTTTTAATAGAGGTGCAATATCGATGGTTGGTGGGCTCAGCTGTGTCCTGTGGGGAGTCCACTGGAGCTGGGCATGTCCAGCACAGGGCAGCCCCTGGCTTCTTCTCACAGAGGCCACCACTGCAGCCTCCCACCCTCAGAACCGTCCTGCCATATCCGAACAGCATCCAGGTGCAACTCCACAAAGTTTCTGGAAAGAAACAGAGACGGAACAGTATACCCAGAGTCTCAAATCCTGGGCAGAAGTTAAACGTCATGGCAGCACCCACAAGGAATTACAGATAAGAGTGGGGCAAGAGAGGAGAACAACTTTTGTGACTGCAACACAGAACTCTAGGGTGTTAAGAGCAGCAGAACAGAATCTGCTCTCTCAAAACAAGACCAGAAAGAAAAATGCTTTGTTTTAGCTCTGGGGTTTGGGGGCATGGTTTACTGAACTTAAAACCTGGTCATCTTCACCATATAAACACCATTTCTCAAGTGTATTTACAGCAGTAAGACTGCAAAAGGCTAAGCAACGCTGACCTCAGTGGCAGCACAGAACAGAGTTTGTGCTGGAGAGATCACAGGCATCTGAGTAATTACCTGCTCTGCCCCACACAACCCCTTTCCCTCCAATCACTTCAGAGCTTTTCGTTGATGAGATTTTGTGATTTTTAACCTTTATTTTATTGTGCTCATGTTGTGATCAGTTATATAGATTGTAGGTTAGGGCATTTGCCTAAGAAATTGTCATTTCAGTTTTCTCTGCTGTTGTCAAACTTTGGTCTTCATTAAAAAACACATTCTTTTATCAACATATGCTACATTTGCCTACAGCATTTCCCTTGCTGAAGGGGGCTCTCTTGCATGCTTTCAAAGAGGTAATATAAACATGCCCCTGTTCAATTTTAATTACAATGGAAAGAGGTATTCCCTGTGGTCTTTGGCAATCCTAATATTACAGAGCACAAACTTCAACTAAGAGCTAATCAGATTAAAAAAAAAAAAAAACAAACCAAAACTTATTTGCAAACACAGTTTTAGTTTAAGCATCCATAAGATTCTAATATGTTATAAAATATTTTATTTCCTTGAGGTTATGTTTGTTATCTATTTAAGCAAGAACCTAATTCTACAGTTTTAATAATAAACCTAAAGCATTTAGACTAATAGCGTTAAGAGATTCAATATACATATACCAATAATGGCCATCCTATTAGTCATGATCACACACACATAGCTGCTTGTACAAACTGTGATGGCCCCCAGTAAACAAAACTGGAAGAGAAATTAAATTCTCACACTAATATAAATACAGCTTGGCAGCTTCTCATTCATAAATGATACCATTTATATATCAAGGTGATATTTTCAGACAAAAGAAATTATAATACCCTACAGTATTGTCTTTCCATATGTTTTGGGTGCATTTTTTTTCTTTGTTTTTTACATCAAAGTACTGCTGTAATTTGATCTTCTAATTTGTTACCATAGCCTGGAACTTCTGAATTGCAAAACGCTAAGTTCTGCATCCTGCTGTTGATTTTTCTTTCATTAGAGAGAGCAAACATTGCTGGTCATCCTCTCCAGCCTTTCAAATACCATTTATGTAATCAACCTCATAGTTCCATTGAATCCTGTAGAGTTAAACTGCAGGATTTCTGATAAGGTTTTATCAAATCCAGTGCCACTCCAGAAACTGAGCATTAATAGTGTTTACAAAACTGCTCCACCATTTCCTCCCAACAACGGAGGGGGCGGGGAATAAACCAACTATACAGATTCAGATTATAAAAATCTAGTAGTTGTCTTCCATACTTTAAGTCCCTAAAATTGGCAGAGTTGCAATTGCTTCATATCTCTCCTTTCTCAGCAAGAGACAGATACAGGCACCTGTAAAGGAAACATTTTCAGCTGAGAGCTCTTCCAGGGAGAGTTCTTCCTAGGCATCCATTTCTGTCAATGCACACACAAAGATGATGTGTGTTACAACATCCTCGGCGGCAATTTCTCGTCATGCTCTCTCCTACATGCCTGACCACGCAGAGGAGCAGGGAATTGCTTCTATAGTTTTGGCTAAGCAGAGTGGCTGAAATTCAGTCCACGTGAAGCAGAGGCAATATGGACAGAGCAGAAGAAAACAAACGTAAAACTTTAGCAGGGACTTCAACTCATGCTTCAAGGGGTATGTCTCCAGTGTGCACAACACGCTCAAACCATGTTTTGATAGTCAAATAGAAAACAAGTAACTACGATATTTCGGCATACACAATCATCTATTCTTCATGTTCATGTTTACCACAGATGTAAAACTTCCCAACATCCTAAAACAATCCTTAGTTGTGGAGCAGAACAACAGGAGACATAAATCTGGTGTCAAACAGGGAGAGTTAGAGATCAAGGGGATTGTCAATGGGCACAGGGAACCTGCAATAGTAGGGAGCTAGTCAGATGTGCTTGCTCAGATGACCCTGGAAGTAGAAAAAAGGTAGATTGTACCTATAGTGAAAAAAAGAAAAATCCCTTTAGATTCTGCTGGCTCCTGGCAAGCAAGCCGCAGAACACTTATAGCCTGCCTCTCATTTATATAACATGATCATGGTACATAATACATACATAATCTAACATCTGTCCTTTCCTGAATACTAAGAAAACACATAGCTAAAAATATGAACCTAAAGCTCTTGCTATAGGTTCACCTGTACCTATCAGAAAACTTCTTCCATGAACATGTTGAATGTCATCTAAAAAAACCATCATATACAAGCACGCACACAGACAACTAGTCTCAGTAAGACAAAAAAGAGCCACCTACTGCAGATGCAGCTCTAGCTAATCCAGCTTGCGTTTTTGGGGGGTGTTTTTTTGTTTGTTTGGGGGGTTTTGGGGTGGGTTTTTTGGTGGTTGGTTTTTTTTTTAAATCCAATAAAATTGGATAATGGGTACCTGAACCTTTATCATGAGGTATTATGGGAAAAGACGTGGCTTTCTGAGCAAAACCACAATCCACATGGATTCGGCTCAGGTTCACAGGGAATCACCTCTTGCCCTGATTTGGCCCTAACAGACCTGTCCTGGTGCCTGCAAAGACAGGTGGATCTGCACTGAATCGTTCAGTGCTCTAGTTCTGGGAAGATGGCAAACTCAGCATTAGCATAGCATGATAATCTGGATTCATTTCAGGTCTACTGCTCCAACCTGACAAACTCTCTAGAAACTCAAGCAGCTTTTCGTTTGGCCCAGGCCTGACCTAGGCCTACCAGGGCTCACAAGGTCAGACGATGTCTAGAAACCATAATACTGCCGAGATGACTTGAGAACAACATAGTTGTCTGAACTACGCAGCAGTGGAGCTCCCAAACCCTCCCAGAACAGCAGGTTCTTCACAAGACCAGCTCTGCCATCTTCTTTTGTAGTCTGACCACACACTGATAGCTGGAACCTGATTGTATTCCTGTGCCGCGACACAAGATGTGATCATCTTCTTCCCACTGCTCAGCGCTATCTCCTTATTCCTACTTTCCCAGCCTCCTCCCACAACAATCAGTAACTGCTCACCTCCACTTCTGCATCCTCCTCTGTCCCTCTCTGGAGGAAGATAAAGGCCAACTGGAAGATACTGCATGATGCTGGAAACACCAAACCAGGCTGGAGAGCTGACCTATGATCAGGCTAGAACAGTAAAGGCCTCATCTGCTTCTTCAGGTCACAAACTACTTCAGCTTCCAGAGTGTTGCAGTTTGTTGGGTGGATGGTTCACAGTGTACAAACACAACTTACAGGAGCAGACACGGACCTTTGAGTAAAGCTAGCAGCTGCAGCACCCCACTTGCAAATGTTTCTGTGCCCTATTAAGCAAGGCACCCTTTCTTAATTTCTGCGTTTCCACAGAAACACCGGATGAAAACTAAAAACACTTCCATGCTGCTTTGCAGTTTTCATTTGCTTGCAGAAGGTACCAGAGCATCCACGAATTGGCCACACAGAATTAGACTGCTGCAGTTTAGATTTATTCAGGACTCACTGTAGAGCTCAGTCCTTGGCATGGAGCAATTAGAGCTGGCTAAAATTTTTGAAAAAGCATGCTGCTTCTGCACCCGCTCCAGGATCAGATCATCCTTTGTGTGTGAACTTTCTTCAGAAAGAAAAAGCTGACATTGAAAGTCTGAAAGCCTCTAATTGCTAGACTTCTGAAAAAAAAACCAACCAAAAACCAGGAAGATAGATCAATGCATTCAAATTCTTCCACAGAAATGTTTTAAAATTCTGGGGTTTATTTTGCGATACGCTCCACTGGCAACAGAGATGCTCTGGAGCATTTCAGAAATATTGGGCCTCTTCATCAGCAGGTCACAAAGGCCCAACACTAAGAGGAGTATCTAGCTGCAGATTAATGAAAAGGTCTATCGGCAGTCCGTACTACTTGTTACAGAAGTGCATGCACTTGCTCTCATTGTCTGCTTTGTTAATTGCAAGGCAACCCTTTATCCTTCTGCTCTCCCACCATCATTTTCGTTACTTCCACAAATACATTAAAAAAGCAGAGACCCTCCATGATGTGTGTGCAGTGAAGCTGAATTTCTTGAAGGAAGCAGTGCCAGAGCTATTAAATCAGCCTTTACCCCAAAGGCAGAAAGTCTTGCAAGACAGGTGTCTGGCCCCAGCTGAGTACTTATTCCAAGTGAAGGAGAAACAGTGAAGAGATCTCACACATGGAAAAGGGTAACTGCTGAATTCCTTCTGCTGTCCTAAGACTCACAACCACCTACATCCTCAGAGTTCAGGAGATACTCAGATGATGGCACTATTGCTGAAAATGAACCAGACCGACTGTAAAGAGAATACAGAGTATGAGAGAGTCCTTAGCCACCTTTTAATTAAAAAGAAACAACTAACCCACCAAAAAACCCCAAAACCATGCCCACAAAACCCACCACCCAGCTCATGGAAGAAGCATAAAGTTCTTAACTGGAGTAGGGTAGATTTCACGTGAAGTGTATGCACAGCTCCCAAAACAAATTACTATCTCCGCTCATTTAAAAAAAAAAAAACCCACAAACTCATGCTGAACAGTGGGCCAGATACATGACAGCTAGTAAGAATGAGCTCTCAGAGACAAAAATTACTGAGAGGGAAGCAAAATCCAAAGAGTTTATTGCTGTCAAGTCTGGGTGGCAGAACAATCTTAATCACAGAACACCGAAAGAACTGGTACATGAAATTGCAAGTCTGATAGCATGGATATTAAATAAATCCATCAAATGAGGGAGTGCCACATGACTGAAGAAAACCAAATATGGTGCCTATACTTGAGAGAAAAAACGGAGGGGAAAAAAAGTCATTTTGGTAGTACAGACAGATCAGTCATTTACAGATAGCACACAAATCCTGAGGAAAGAACGGAAAACAAAGGAAATCAAATGAATTACAGAAGACAGATCACATCACACCAGCCAAAAATCTTTCTTTTCTATTTTATTCCCACAAAAAAATGTTGTGAATGTAATCTATCTGGATTTTAATAAATCATTTGCCAAAGCACTACATAGGCTAAACTGGAAGAAGTCAGTAAAGGTATAAGATGTATAAATCAGATAAACTACTTACAGGAGAAACAAGAGTAAGTGGAAAGTACCAGGCAGAAAGCTCCTTACTGAGGAAGTTCCTTCAGACTGGTCTGCAAGGACACGGAGTTGAGCATCAGAAAGGAAGAAAAGTGTGACCATGAACAAAAGACAAGGTTTAACAGTGCAAGGTGCAGCACCTGTAAGAATTGCGGCAGTGCAGGATGATCCCAAACTATCAGCGTGGCACAATCATGAGACCAGGAAAGTGCAGCTATGAGAACAGGCAAATGCAACTCATGACACTTTCAGAGCAGCTTTGGAGAAGGGCCAGAGCTTTGAGGTGGATCACATTATAATGAACCTTCTAAAGAAGACAACAAGTTTTCTGCAGCAGACTTAGGTCTTCAAGCTCAAGAAAACTAGGTTCTATCAGAAAAATCTAGAATACTCAATTTGAGTAGGGAAGATAACAGAAGTAAGAATCATACCATCTAGGTTGGAAGGGACCTTTAAGATCATCTAGTCCAACCATCAATATAAGTCTGATTAAAAAAAAAAAGGAAAAGAAAACCATACAAAAGAACCCCTCACAATCCTAAACTACATCTCTAAGCACTATGTCAACCCATCTTTTGAAAACCTCCAGGGATGGTGCCTCAACCACTTCCCTGGGCAGCCCATTCCAATACTTAATAACCCTGTCAGTGTAAAAATTTTTCCTAATATCCAATCTGAACCTCCTCTGGTGCACCTTGATGCCATTTTCCTCCCCAAGAAGGGACAATACCCTGGGCTTCCCTTACCCACTAAACACCTCCAAGGGCAGGTCTCTGCTTCCTGGCTTGGTTATTCAGTAGCTTTCTGAATCACAACAAACTCTACACAGTCATCTTGGATGTCAGGACTCTCTGTGATCCCCACTATAGCCTATTTCTGCTTCAGCCGTGGAGTCCCCTCCCTGCTCATAGAGAAGCACCTCTGCCTGGGCACCACCACAGCTCCCCACAAAGGAGCAGCGTCCCCCTCCCTCCTGCAGGTTGGGGTCTTCATCCAGGCTTCTTAAAGCTATTTAAGAACAAAGCAAGCAGAGGAACAACAAACACCGTACCATCACAGGCAGTGATAGGACGCCATCAGCAACATCATCCAGGCATGTGGAGTGCTTTAACTACGAACAGCATGAACAATTCTGGTGAGCCCACCACAGAAGAACAAACTCAGGCAAGTGCAGAAACCCCATAGGATACTCACAGAAGCATGGGGGATACTCAGGGCAAAAGCCTCCTCAAAATCCTGGGTGCAGCTTGCAGCACAGCACATGGCACAAACAGCAAGTTCCACCCAAGCTTCTTGAGCATTAGACTGGTTACATGGCACTGACTTTTACACCATGGTGACTGTGCTGCTAACAGTCTGCCAACTAGAGAGCTCAAAGGTATTTCAGATACGTCTACAGCGGCACGCCTGCAGCAACAACTCAGTATTTAAAGCATGCTCAGGAGTTAAAAGCCTTGCTTTTTCATGTAAAAAAACACTGTGATTTGTCTAAGCCCAGATGAGAAAGAACACCTCTTCAAACCAGAGGACAAAGAGGAATATATGGACATTTGTTAATAAGGGAACAAATAAATTTAAACTCAAAATTACAGGGGTGTGACTATGAAAGGGTTTGATTCTAGAGCAGCTTTTCAGTAAAAAGAACCAGGGAAAACCATTTGACTGATTCTGGGATGGAGCTAAGTTGTTTTTCTTAGGAGAACATTCACCTGTAGAGGCTTGCCTGACCACATTTGCAGAGACTGATACCTGGTGATGGGGTGGCCCTGCCCACCAACACCAAACAAAGCCACATCTGACCATGCCATCCCATTCCTGCCTTGCCTTTTCCCCTCCACTCATGTGTGTCACTTACCTGCTGTGCCTTTCTCAATTCAGATGGTAAACCCTCCAGGACCGTGACTGTGACTTGCTAGGTGTACATATGGTTCCTGACAGAAGTCCAAGCAAAGCCTCAAGGCTTTACTAAACATACTTAAAAATGATGCAGCCGTGGACCAAACAGTGGAGCTTAACAGGTCAGCAGGATCCATGAGCATGACTGGAGAAACTGGTGTCTAACACGGCAGTTCAGCGGGAAGTGAGACTGGCTGAGCTTTTAGACAACACCATTTGTATGTGTTGCCTCCTGTATGGAACTGGTAAAACCCACACTACAAACTCAATCACATAAAACATTACTCAAAACCCTTTGAAGACATATTAAAAAAAAACCAACAACAACAAACTCAAAACAATCCTTGTTTTGGATAACTTTCATCCTACTTAGATCATGTCTCAGGAAGGCCAGGAAGCATCGGAGGAAATAGAAGATAAGAACCTAGGAGACATACTCAGAG
>JAOXNO010000001.1:49908124-49962020 GCA_028565335.1 Limnodromus scolopaceus | reverse complement strand
ACACCTTTTGTATGTGTTGCCTCCTGTATGTAACTGTTAAAACCCACACTAAAAACTCAATCACATAAAACATTACTCAAAACCCTTTGAAGACATATTAAAAAAAAAAAAAACAACAACAAACTCAAAACAATCCTTGTTTTGGATAACTTTCTTCCTACTTAGATCATGTCTCAGGTGCACATCTACTAATAACAACATGTTTTCCCAAAACAACACAAGAATGGAATAAAAATATATATATAATCAGACCTCAAATAAGGTACACATGAACACTTTACCAGACAAAAAGTATAAACATCCTCTCCATCTCAGTCCAACAGACACTTATCTCTGCGTGAGGGAACTCAAAGTGCAAATGCAGTGGCAGCGCTCACGCTACGCAGTCAGCCAAAAATCACATGCAAGACTCAACCCCTGCTCCAAAGACAGATTTTAGGCTCTCACAGGGATCCCTTTCTCACTCTCATGCAGCTCCTTATAGAAACCAGAGAGGGGAGACACCTCTGAGCAGCCACAGCATCTTCCAGTCGAGCTCCCGTCTTCCAAGGCAATCCCGTTCCCTTTCCCACCCTGAGTCACCAGGGCTCATGGGCAAATCCCTACCATCTCATTCCTTCCCTCTTCCCACCTCCTGACACAGCCTGGCTTGTGTTTCTTCTCCATTTAGGCAACTTGATGGTCACTTGGTGCTTTGGAAACAGAAGCCCACTCTTCTGTTTTAGGATGCAATTTAACCTCACCCTGCAGCAACAGGAACTGCTTAGGAAGGTCTGTTTGAGCTCCCAGTAATCCTGAGATACAACATTCTTGCTTGCTCAGCAAGGATGGGACATCCGCTGTTTAATTGCAGGGAGATGACAGGTGAGCTTTCAGCATTTTATTACTGGCACATATTTTTCAGACACTTTTCTAAATTTGGCAAGAATTAAATAGAAGCAACAAAAGAAACATTTTCCTCTAAAAATGCAGGCTTCTGCCAAACCTACCCTGCAAAGCCCATGACACTGTGGTTGCAAGTGACAAAACATTTTTTCCCCAGAAATTCATGCTCAAAAAGAACCCTAAACATTTTGATGAGACAACAAACAAAAAAGGCAGCTGGCATGAAAAACTTCAATCCCAACGCTTAAGAGTTTACTAGAGCTTACCAGGAGGGAGCTTGCAGGCCTGATAGAAAAAGAGTATTTCCATCTTACAGTTCAATAAACCAAATGTTTTTGATGCCTTGAGTCCCATATTAAACTCATTCCAGAAAGTAGACTACACGTAGAGCAAAAGATGTTTACTCTAGCAGAAATATCAGAGAGCATTTAGAATTAAGAGAACTGTACAGATAGGGCTTTCTTTTTAATTTCGGAAGAGACTAGATAAACTCAAGAAGGGTTATCTGGTACAGATGAAATTGGGATGAAATTTTAGGCCAGGAAAAAAAACATGATCAGCACCAAGAACTACTTTCAGCTTTATGGAAACCACAAACGGGAGGCTTACAGAACAGAAATATCAGCTCAATCAGCTCCAGTGGGAGCTGCCATCAGCAGAAATTCTAACTGCATTGTATTAGGTAAAAAAAAAAAGAAAAAAAAAAAAAAAGAGGCACATTGACTAAGAAAGAAACATAAGGTTTAAAATACAATTGTGTTCAGACAACTGACTAACAGTATCTGCCAGCCTGGTACCCATCAGGCCAGTTCTCTCCGTATATTCCAAATCCTGGTATCATGCTGAACGCACCACCTTAACCAAACTGTGGCACTGCAAGAAGTGGCACAGTGGCACAATGCAGACAAACTTATACTAAAATTTCAGCTTATGCTAAAATTCCATTTATGAAAGGACAAATTTCTCCCATTTGACCAGGGTTAGGCAGTGTAACAGTAAAAGTGATAATGACCAGCCCATGCAAGTGTTTCCATTTGTGATGGCAAGGCTAGAAGCGAAGAAGCATTAGAGGAAACAGCTTAAGAAGCCTTAATGACGATAGCAACACCCGCACCTTATAGAAGAGGGAACCCAGGTAAGTCTTATTGCTGATGTTTCCAAAGTATGAAGAGTTTACCTGCCACTTACCAAGTTAGCCAAAACTGGCCTTCCTTCTGGACTAATGTAAGATGGCTGAAAATACAGCATGAAGGCTGACAGTTCGTGCTCCTCTAATAAATTCTGAACCTGACAAAGTCTCAACCATCCACAGCACAGGGGTCAAAGTACAGAAGGGGGAAGAATTGGACTACTGCTCACTGGTTTCAGGGATGTGAAGGGAGACTGCAAGTGATGGTGGGGAACTGGAGGAAAAGGAGAGGTACTGAAGTATAAGGGCAACTGGGGAGTGGGGGGTGATGGATATTAACTTGGGTGGATAGGTCAAGGAAGATTAATACTATAGGAAACCAGACTTTGTTGACTCAGGTATGCAAAAATTATTGTCTCTTCATTGGTTGTGGGTATGTCCCATGCAATCCAAATTCGTGCGGTGAGGGATACAGAAAGAGGGAAGGAAGAGGTATAACACAACACTCGTTCAGTATCCCACTCTGAAAACCTGTGCTTCCAGCCCCCACTACTCATGCATACAGCCTTTGCCACTTTCACTCCTCTCCAGGAGGAAGTTTTATACGGGTGTGAGGAAAAACAAGGCTTCTGGAGCACACAGGTGGGACTCTCACATCTAATAACTTCTCAAATATTACTGCAAATCCCTCGCCGTTCTCTCCAGAGCATCTTACTCCACTTATTATTTCATTTCCTGTTTGTTCCATTGTAAGTTTCCTTTTATTCAATTTCATGCAGCTTGGCAGAATAGCATCAAGCAATTAAAATGAGGCACATAAACCACTCACAGAAATACTGCTGAAGTCTTCAATGTTCTCTACATATTTTGAATTAATTCACATTTCACAGATACAGGCCTACAATGCCTCTTTCACTCCACACTTCACTCCCATTTGCAAACATTATAGTTAAATTATATAATTGAATCAATATTCATCAGTAAAACATCTAATTACCCACCAGTTTTATACCTTCGGTGTCTCTCACGTTAGAGTCAGCCCAGAGATGATGTGAATCCCAAGGCAGTAGAGTTTCAGCAGCCAGAACGCAACCATCGATCTTGGCACACAACCACACATTAGGCTTTCACCGTAGAAATTGCTAAAGAAATTGCTCCTTGAGTGTGGGACCTCACCAAAATTTGAAAAAAACCCCACAGTCCCCTTTCTCACAGTCATGAAATTGCTAACATGACCCAAATTAAACCCAGTGCAATATCATCTTCCTTACTCTGGAGACAGTCTGAGCAAATCTGGAAAGTTAAAAACAGAGTTGTTCATCTAATCAAGTTGATTCAAAAACCTAAAGTGGGGGGTGGGCAGCCGGGGAGGGAGGAAGGTCTTAATCAATTTTGTGTCCCTGATGAGCCTCTCAGGAACATCCCATTAAAAATTTCAGTCAAAATTCCAAACTGCTGAAGTGCTCGCTGTCCTTTACTAAGCTGTAAAAAGTCCAAATTCTTTCCAGCTCCTCTTCCAAAATTCAACAATGTAGTTAAGCAGTGTCAATATAAAAGCATAGCATCTTGGCAGCAGAGTATGCAGAAAAACTATGTGAAATGGAACTCAGTTCGTAAGTTTCAGACATCTGTTTACATGCTGCACTCCTCTTTCTAAGTATCTATCTTGCTTTTCAGTTAGAAGTTGCTAAACTTTTTCTAGTTTACTGCAAAATTAGACCAGGATATATACTGTACCTTCTATTGCATCTTGGGAACCCTGCCCTAGTGCTCTAAATCTATAGCACAGGAGCCTGCAAGGAAAGTTTCACTGCAAGTCAGACTTGCCCAGGAATCTTGTAACACAGAACAATCTCTCTGAACTCCATGTCTCAAAATATGATGCATTTATTCACTGAGTCCTTACAGAAGCACAGTTAAAACCGCACGGGAGGCTTAATTTCTGAAGCCACTAATAAATATGATCATCCATAACTCCAAATCACAAGGGGGAACCACATGCACTGCATGATTTCAGTCCCAATTAGCACCTTGTTTGGGAACTAGCTCTCAAAACAACCAGTGCATTATATTATGGAAATAACAGTTTCCCAATTGTTCTAATGAATACAGAACAGGAAACCTGAAGAACAAATCCTCTGCTGGTATAGATCCATCTACTTCAGTTGAGCTCCGTTACAAATAAATTCAACTTTATTACTTAGAAAGTATGCAAGTAAAATAACAATCCATTTGAAAGTAAAATTCTCTAGCGCTTTGTATGGATCATCACCACATGACTATTAAGATAACAAAATTAATCACAGGTTTTCTATCTCAGCCTTGGTGGTTTTCATGGCTTTCGCTGTTGTAGCAATGAGACTATACTTGTCTCTGAAAACACTGCCTAGAAGGTAAAGCTGTTTCCTGAGTATTTCCATTAGCACAGCTGTTCTCAGACTATGAAACTCTTATGCTTTGGACCAGTTGGTTATGTCTTTCCCCTAATTTCAGGATAACCAACTCCTCACATAATGCAGCTTTACGATCTCAGAGAGCAATTCATCTTCAGCCAAGCAATCAAGAAATAAGGTGAACATAATTATTTCCACTTTGAAAAAGCTACCGTTCCTTAGAATGGACTAATATCCTAACTTGTTTTAAATTTATTTACAAGTTCTTTATCTATTTTATGCAGCTTAAGAAAATTAGAGGTTCATTATTCTGCCCTGCCTCAGCCACATTTTAGGTGCTTTATTTTCAACTGAAACCACGGGTTCATCTCATCTTGCTTCCGTAATTCATTTCAAACCAAATAACCATCAGCCATCACATATGGTCTCAAGCATACATTTGACTTTTTGTTTTTGTTTTCCTCTGCTTCAACACCTCCTCAGATTACTCAGCTTAATTCTCTCATACCAAACACCCATTAGCATTCAGTCTTGTTTTGTTTACTACCTCCTCCTGGCTTTCACCCACTTAAGATCTCCCTTATGGTTCTTCAGACCCGAAGCTGTAGAGCGCCAAGCACACGGCGCCTGTTTTCCCCCTACGACAAATTCCTGCTACAAGCATCAGTGTGACTCAACTCCAAACGAGCATTGGAACAGCACTTGCATTAATTGTTAGTTATTTCTGACAGCCCTGGAGAGTCTTCACATTAAGAAACGGTCTCTTGAAACCATTTTAAGCTCACTCTGGCCAAAGTGAAAGGAAACAAACAAATAATGGGCACACACTAGAAACATACATTAAGAAAAGCTACAGGGAAGCTGAAGAAGATGCCACTCTACTCTGTTTTAACAAAACGTACATACAGTGAGACTACCATAAAATGAGAAGGATCTTGTTCTAAGAGAAAAAAATAAAAAATCACTGAACTCCAACTAAATTGTCACAAAGCACGATGCCCAGTGTTAAAACCAGAAAGTAGCTTGCATTGGATGTGAAACACTCCCCATTATACTGCTTTAAAGTAGAAGATAATTTTTTTTTAAATTAAAAAAATATAAAAAGCAAATCTTTGTCCAGCAGACCCAAAGAAAACCACCCTTCTGAGAGGGTTATTCAGTAATTAGTCACAACACCATGTCTCACGCCTTCCTGAGGCACCAGATTCCAGCTAACATCAGAAACACAGTATAAATCCAAACCACAGTGCTTAAGCCAGGACTTAACCCTAATAATTCAGAAACACGGAGTAAAGCAGCAGTACCTCTTTCTCCAGCTGACAAACCTTGCTTTTATGAAGATTTGTGACACTGGCTCTTTATTCCTTTATTTCAGCCTATTAGTCAGAAATGCACTGCTTTTCTCCAAGTAAACAGAATAGCATTAGATTTTCTAGAAATAAAAGCAGCAGCTCAACACCAGCACAGTGATGAAGAATGAATAAAAGCCATCGTAAAGTAGCTAGGATGAAGAAAAATGTGTTAAAAATAAATATTCACAATAGCTTATAAAGAAATTTGCATATACACTGCTTTAACCAACATTACTAAAATATATGAACTCTGAATCATTGCTTTTGCTTAACGTCATATGAAATGTGGGTGTTCTCTTGTTTCCGTTTTAAATGCCAATGGCCATCACCATTAATAAACAAACAAAGATAAAAGATAAAAGATAAAACAGTTCATAGGCTGTAGGGAAGAGTCAGAAAATGGGAGAAGAAGGTCTTTAAGTCGTGTGAAAATGATTCTGTGACTTTGCAGACATCTTGCTCTTTCTTTGTCCTCATTCCTTTAGGCATACTATTAAACAGCAATGTTCAGGACAGGCAGCAAACCTGAAACGAGTCAGGACATGACTGCAAATGAGTGAAGGGGAGGGTGTATATGTACTACCCAGCTTTGAACTCTTGAATTATCTACCTGGACTTCCAGCCATAACCCCAATGGAGCGAAACATTCCCCCAAGGAATTACGCTCCCATTTGTCTCTTCGCTGGCTGGAGAGGGAACCCAGCAAGGCTAGCCAGCCAAGTTCAGCATCCATCCCCTTCTCCAAGCATCAAGGACACTTTCTTAAGTTGGCCACACTAGGAATGTAGCCAAATAAAGTCTCAAATGCTACATTCAGTTTTCAGTGTCCAAAATCCCCCTTCAGCCACAGCATGTGAGAAAGCATGCATCACCGTCTCTCTGACCAGTGAGGCCATCCTCTCCACACAGATGGAGAATATATACCCAGACCCATTTCTCCTTGTGTCACACCTATGATGCTACCAATGACACAACATCTCCAAGTATCTTCTCCTACCCAGAGTGCTGTTTTGAGACAGCAGCCCAAAGGCTCATCGGCCAAAATCCTCTTGAACATGTTACTCAGGTGTGTTTCTCTCTCCTCCCCCTCTCGGCTCTTCACTGAACACAGAGCTTAGTTTGAAGTCTCTCTTTCAATAAAAAACAGAGGAACAAAGACCTTTGTAATACCTACACCAGCTACTGAGATTTCTTTTCACCCTAGGACTGCAGCTCCTGTCACAGTTGCATGCTATCAAAACTAACAGACTACCCCAGGAGAAGCCTGTCCCCTCTGTGGCATCCACAAAGCCATGCAACTCGCTCCTGAGGAGGGGGGTGAACGACCACAGAATCCAATGTCTTCAGAAATGAACACAAATTTCCTCTCCCTTCCTGCACTACAGCCATTTCACACATAAACACAGTCTCAGAAGAAAACTCTTGTCAAGTTGAAACGGCTACAAAACAAGAAAAAAGGTGATTCAGCTCTGAGGACATGCTCTGCTGTGCTCTAATAAGCACTGAAGCCTAAAAGAGTGGAAACTAGCGAGACAGGCTTTAAAAACTCACTGTGGTTTTCACTTCTATTTCCTCTCCTACTGACCAGAAGCTGATAGGAAATTTTGTTATTGTTAAAAGATATAAACAAGACAGTTGAAACAGCTCAGAATCCAATCGATACCTTAAATTGTGGCCACATATAACACTTCCAATCACAATTTCTCACCCGGTATAATTAGTTTTAAGGTCATCTGCCCTTATTCTGGTTATCCTCATCTCTGTAGATTTTTTTTTTTTCTATCACATCAGTAACTCCTTTAACCCATAAGGAATAGCCTGACCAAATTTCGAACAACTGAAAACAACTGTATGAATCTGAGCTGAAGATCCAAGACTATTAGGTACTTAAACGCCCCTTTATGCATTTAAGTCCAAAAGGTAAGTGCCAAAGTTGCCAACCAGCCCCCATAAACACCTGAAAGACACCTTCTGTCTGCTGCAAGGTACACGAAGAGCTACTAAAATCCTGACAACACTGAGAAACCTTATGCCATGGTTTCCATCCATGCTCGGGAAGGCACGAAATAAGACTGTCCCATGACTGGGTTCATTCTCAGGACCAGAAAGATGAAGATTGCGCATGTGTGTATATATATATATTTACACATATGCACCACATAATGGTGGCCATCGAGAGAGCATAGATTCTGCAAGCAAGGCTCCTCTTTTTGGAGTTGAGAGATGCTGTCTTGAAATCCATTCAAAGCCCACGTCAAAGGGAATGAGAAGATGAGACTGTACGTTTCCACTCCTTTAAAAGAAAGGACTAAGCCTACAGAGCCCTAATTCCACTGGAGTGTGCACTCCCACGCATGCTGAAGCAGCCCAGCCACCTCAGAGTCACGTCTAGCACTTTCTCTTGGTTATCTCGCACAGATGTGGCATTAACAAGGATGGCTGTTCTCCAACAGCTGT
Organism: Limnodromus scolopaceus; assembly: GCA_028565335.1. Lineage (NCBI taxonomy): Eukaryota > Metazoa > Chordata > Aves > Charadriiformes > Scolopacidae > Limnodromus > Limnodromus scolopaceus. Next base: position 49,953,804 of record JAOXNO010000001.1, on the reverse strand, counting down.
AGGACCTCACATTAAGCAGGGACTAGCTCTCCCATCCTGGGACTATTTCAAGACTTAAGATTTAACTTCTCTGGCGAATGAGAGGGAATTCGATAATTACCAAAAGCTTACAAGAAAGAATACGTGTTCTTAGGGTATTTCTCATGAATAAGAATTTTACTTCTATTCCCTGCTCTACCTGATTTGAAAAGAAATACTGTTTAACCCACTTGAACTCCACTATGTAACCACTGATTGCAGCCAAGAGTCGAAAAACTCACTAAAATAGTTTAAACTACTTTTTCCTTGCTCCATCGCTCTTAGCTTTAGGAAGCTTACTGTTTTCACAGCGGAAGGAAATGAGCCAAGGCAAAAGAGATCACCCGGTAGCATCCTATTTCTTCTTTCACTTCTTCCTTCCATCCCTAGAAAATAACATATGTCCTGGTGAATGTGTCATATATTAATTACCAAGAACAACTACCAACAACAACAGAGTATCATTAAAGCTCTTTGCAATGCATGGAATAGCATGAGATCACTTTTATGTAACTCCAAAATGAAATCTAAACTATTCTGCATCTCTTCAACAGAAGGTGCTGGAATGACAATGTATTTGAGGGGCTTCTTCAAATAGGACTTAACCTGCTACACAAAACCAGTTGCCTATTTCAGAATGAGCCACCCAGCATTCCGGCTGGCGCTGGCCAAAGCTCATGCTAATTAATCACTCACCGACGGCGGCAGCCACCGCTCCCCGACACCGAACCGCCGCGACGCCTTCCCCCGGCAAAACCCCTCGCCCGGGATTTACCCACCGGCCCGGCCTGGAGCGGGGAGGACACGCGAAGCCCCGGACCCACCCGTGGGGCGGCAGCCGCCGCCAGCCGGGGCTCGGACGCGCGGGGCGGCCCTGCCCTCTGCGGGGACCGGGAGGTACTGCCGGCCTCCTGCCCGCCCGCCTTCCTCCTGCCCGCACTCCTGCCTGCTCGAACTCCTGCCCGCACTCCTGCCTGCCTGTCCTCCGGCACTCCTGCTCGCCCGCCCTCCTGCCTGGTAGTCCACACTCCTGCCCGCCTGCCCGCACTTCTGCCCTCCCGCCTGTCCGGGGTGCGGTACCGGCACCGGGCGGCCGGTCCCTCACACCGCGCTTCGGTCACAGCGGGTCTAACCAGAAAGTACGACGGTGCGCAGGGAGCGCGGCCCCGGGGAACCGGGGGCTCCTTCTCAGCGGTGACAGGTATCACCCCCGCCAGCTGATAACCGACCCGGGGGGAGCAGAAGGCAAACCGGGTACGGCCTGGCAGCGTGGAGCCTGCCCCAGCCCCCCCGCACGGCGGGGAGATGCTGCCGCCCCACGCGTGTCCCAACGCCCCGCAGCCCGTCCCGCCCCTCGCTCGCCAGCGGCTCCCGGGGCACCGGCGGGAGAGCGTCGCCGGGGAAGGGAAAGGCTCTGGCCGTGCGGCCTCGGGAGCTGCGCGGCGGGGAGAGGGGGCCGAAATGCTAGCGGAGGGTGCTCTGAAAGGGGGCCTGGACCCCATGCGCGGCAACACCCCCGTCCCCATTCCCAGATCCGCTGTCTCCCCCATGGCCACAGCCTGGCCCGTCTCAGGGCCCCCACGACGAGCAGATGTCCCGCTCACCCTTCCCTGGCTAATTTAACTCCATCCTTCCCTCCACCTCTTCCATGTCTCTGTTCCTCACACAACCCCACAGGTACTAATTTATTTTCTTTGTCTTCTTCTTTTTTTCTTTTTTCTTTTTTTTTTTTTTTTAATTTAAAGCCCTCTGAATGTCGATCACTTAAGGTATTGCACCCTCAGGGAAGTTAATTTGATCCCTGATGCTGAAATACTACCAGGAGCAGCTGACTGTTCTGCTTTCTCCTCCAGAGCTTGCCATGGCAGTATCAGAAAAACCCAATAGGTGGCTGAGGTAAGTGTATGGATAGAAAAGTTTGTTTACGCTTAGCCTTGGCGTGATGGAGTGGATGCTCATTGAAAGAAGCATTTCAAGGACCTGGAGGGTTCCTGTTATTGAACCCTCAGCGCTGTGACTCTGTGTGTGGCAACGGCTGTAAATCCTCGGAGGGTTGTTTTCATTCCCAGATGCTCTTAACACACGGCAACAGTGGCAAGAAACGTCTCCATCTTTTCCTCTGCAGTTGGAGCTGGCTTCTATTAGCCCAGCCGTACAGTCACTGGGATAGACAGGTTACTACCAAGCAATTTACTGGGAAGAGCGAAGGCCAGAAAAGCAGCTTCAGTGTAGCAAAATATGAAACAGCTGATATGCTGTGTAAGGGAGATGTTAGAGGAATTATTATTTTTAAGCATCTCAGTTGAGAGGAGCTGTTGCACCAGTTGTTAGGGTTTTCTCTTCAATTGCAGATCAGCTTCAAGGTTCCCATCTTCAAAGCAGATTAGCAGGTGAACCAGGTTAATTGCTCAGTCATCATTAGGTCTGTCTCTCCTTCTCCCTCCTTCCTGAGTTTGCTGTCTATGATCAACAAGTACAGTCAGGTGTCTCCAGCCCAGCATCGATTCCTGGGAAAGGAGGTACGCACAAAGCGGGAATCTGAGAGGTGAGCTCTCCCCTGTAGCCATACTCTCCGTCCAGAAAGGAAGCTGCTAAAGTGATTGACAGCGTCGTAACCAGCACTGAATCCTTCAGAAAGACAAACCTCCATGGTCCTGTTCAATGCTCTTCCTAACCACTCTGGTACTATCTACACAGAGACTAAACTGACGGAAACAGGCAAAAGTCACTTGCAGATGAAATCATTGGTGACATCTAAGGACTAGATGTGAAGTATTTCGGTTTCTTCACCTTGCACTGAGTGAGACCTCTCGACAGAGATGATTATTGGGTGGTGAAAAGACCTTTGTCATTTCTGCAAGTATAAAAGCCTTGGTCGTTGTTGGCCTTGAAGTACTGACAAGGTACCAGTCCCCTCCCTCAGCATGAGGTAACCATTCCCATGAAGTTTGCTTCACAACTGCCACTTAAATAAGGCAGAAACAGAAGTCAGCTGCTTTAAACAGTGAAATAAAAGCATATGCTACACGTCTTGACATTAAATACGTGAGAGGTCAGCAGCAATAAGGTACTTTTTATTAACTACATGAAATTTAAGTACCTTTCAACTTTACAAAGATACTTTTTTAAAAGGTAGAACAGTGCTTATCTTGGCCAGTCCCAGTGGTGCTCCCATGTGGGTTTTAGACTTAAAGCCCCATGTTTCTGAAAAGCATGGCGTAGCTTTCGAAGCAGTGGTACCACTGACCTCTACACTGCAGGTGGAGATACCTAACAGTCACCAGTGCCATCACTGCTTGCCTCATAGCTGCTGCAGAAAGGAACCTTTAAAAAAACCTAAGCTAAACAAAAATAAATAGCAAAATCAACTATGGGATGGGCGATTACAGAAAGCGTAATATCATCATTGGAGAACACTTGTCTGTCACAGCTGGGTTTTCTGTCGCTTCAGAATAGTACATGTCACCGAAGCGCCATTAGCTCCCTGAATCATCTCCTGTTGTTCCTGGCTTTTTTGCCTTTTCCTTTCCAAAGCATCGAAGTTACTATGGAAACGAGCAATGGCATTTATGTAGATGTTCCTGAGGCCCACCCATACATGCCATGTGAAGTGAGCTTCCATTCATGGTGTGACCTACATCTGGTGGAGCACATCCATGTGGAAGGAAGCACTGCAGAAGAGGTCCTGACAGAATGAGGCTGAGGGAGGGGACCCAGAAAGGGGGTCTAGAAGTGGGACCAAACGCCTCTGAGGGGAAGGAGACTTGTCATTGCTTCTGCCGTTGCTGAGAAGCAGGGAGTGAGCGGCTTTCCCACAGCTGGAGGAGCTGATAAGACATCGGACTCAGGGGACAAATATTTCGGATGCAGTACAGTGACATTCCTTCCCCACACTGCAGGGAAAAAGATGGGGAGCATGAGCTCCAGCACCACACATGATTCCTTTAAGGCCAAGGTGGCATAGGATGAATTTTGTGTATCGTGGTTTGAGGTTGCAGGGTCTGTCTAATTTGAATTTGCCTTAAGTTTTAAGACTTGCTGACTTTTCTTGTCAAGAGGATCGACTTCAGTAAAAAAATAACTACAGGACAAATCTGCAGACATTTATGTAATGTTGGAAATTTAAAACTGGAATGGATGATAGCAAGTAGCTCTGACTATTAAAGCATTAGATAGAACTTGCACCACTTTGTTTATTCAGGTAGACCTGGATAACAAACTGCGATCAGCATTTGGACTGATAAGGAAGTTCAGTGATGAGAACTGCATCAGCATAAACCCAGAACTGCCTGAGATGGGAAGCTATGAAATTAGGGGGACAATCCCATCTACTTAGCCCCAAACTTTCAAAAAAAAAAAAAAATTAATTGGGTTTGTTTGCCCTAATTTTTGATTGGCCAGTCTGACGAACTCGCTACTCAGAAAACCCAGCTCACCCTCTGCAACTCGGTAATTATAAAAAACATCTCCAGCTGGACACCTCTGGGTATTCAGCTGTTCTGGAAAGTAGTGCTATAGTAATGCAACTGAGCACTAGTATTTATAGCACTAATTTTTAAAAATGAATTCTGAAACACTGCTGCCCTGTATTTGCTAATATGTGTTTTTGTAACCTGTAAAGGCACTGATACGTAAATAACCTGTATAGGAAATTGTGTTATTTTCTCCTGTGTCCTTTTCTCTGTGTAATTTCTTTCCTTCTCCATTACTCAGAGGACAAGTAGGAATGAAAAGAACAAATCAGAATTATCGTTCTTGCAAAATAATAGGCTGAAAAAGCATTGTCTCTCAGTAATTTCCATATAGAGACAGAACTTTGTAGTGTAAGAAACTGGATGGGAACCATAATAACTTTCAATTACATGAGCTTTGGTATTTTTAGCTAGAATGAGAGGACAAATGATGAATTCGAGAGAGATGTAGAGCCCAAAGCATGACCATTTGTGCTGCAACTCACACCCATTAGAACTAGGGGAGAACAATATGCTGCTAATAAGAACCACAGAAGTTTCTATGGCTAGAACAGATTTCACAGGATCCTCAGAGGTATAATGACAGTTTTAAACTCCCTCCAAAGGGAGTCTTAAGGCAGTCACACCTACAGCAAGGCCAGTGACTAGGTGAGACAGCAGGTGATAGAAAGCTGGGAAGCTGTTTCCAAAACCTGATAGTGCTAGCACATGATAGAGAGTAGGTGGCTTAGGACACTAACCAGCTGATTTTAGAGCCCCAAGCCAGATACAAAAATATCAGCAATGTACACTTCTCTTCCCTTTGCTTTAGTCACCACTTGTCTAAATCCAGGTCAAGAGAGAACAACCTGTAAGTTTCTGCAGATTTAGTGGAGGTTTCAAAGCTTGCTCTCAAATCTGAGATGCCTTCTGCACCAAGAACAATTTTTCTTGTGTCATCACCCCCCATCTCCTAAAGACGTTTTTGAAAATTCACTACATGCACTATCCCAAAAAATCTTCTGTTAGTTTATTTTGAAAACCCTAGGCTAGCTTTCCACAGGAAGAAACGAAAACATCTCCTATGAGCCCATAAGTTTAGTAAAAGTGATAATTTAGCAGGAAGTGTTATTGGCAACTGGTGCAGACAGGATACTAGATACAACAGCTCATTGTCCACACCCGAATGATTGTTCCTCATGGCTCTTAGCCCCTCAAATATATTCCTGTTTGGACTGCCAAAATGAACAAAAAAGGATGTGTTTACAATGACTTTTGAAATCTTCAGTGAGGATGATTCCACTCTTTTGCTTCTTCATACTACAGCTGCGCCAGCTCCAAGTATGAAAACGTGAAGTGTCAGAACACAGGTAGTGTCTGTACTTCCTTGCCTACAGAGAGACATCTGACTCACAGCTAATTTCACAGAAAACACTTCTGAATTTTTTATTCTTGTCCCTTTGGCCTTATATCTTATCTTTGCCAGTGCCTGGCACAGGATGCTTAGTATGAGATTCTTTCCATAGTGTCTTCTTTGAGACTTTGGTAATCATCATCCCCCAGATGGACTGCAAGAGGGACTGTGAAATAATCCACAACTGTTTTCTGTATCCGGGGTATCTTCTCTAAAGGAACTTTACTGTGTGGGGATGGAGCCTGTAAAGCATTTTCTTCCTTTTCCTTGTACAGAAAGGGGCAGCGAGCAACTTCCAAATTCATCGTTGTTGTGGTGTTTATGAACAGAATACCATGGGAATCAGGCAGTAAGGTTATGCTGGCATTTCACGTGTTTAGGAGAACAAATCAACTAGTCAAAATCAGTTTTTGAACCCTACATACTTTGAAATTACAAAGAAACTTTCAATTACAGAAAATACAATACATACATAAGAGAGAAGGGCGGGGGGGGAAGCATACATAAGTTAAGTATTAGGAAGATGCAGGATCTCCAGCTCACCAGAAGCTTAGGTGACAAGATTATTCCCCCCACCTAAAAATAATGTTCAAGCAGATGTTTTAACTGTGAACATGATCTCTCTGTCATGATTGTAACAGCTTCCAAGTTGGAAAGGGAACTGTACATCTGTTCTTTACAAAAGCATGACATAATGCAAACATTTCTGTGAACATGATTCAATGGTCTACATGAAACCAGAGAGGCAGAAAAGAGATTACTGAAGAATTTTAGGTGGACCTCTATCTATTCTTCAGATCAGACTCTTGCCTGCTGAGGGAGAATATTTATAACACAGATTATTCTCTTTAATAAGTAGATGAGCACAGCATTTTATTTTTTTTTTTCTCAAAAAGGTTAAAACAAGCTTTATTTTAATATACAAATCAGATTCGTGTACAAGGCAAAACACACCCCTATAGTGGTAGACATATTGGGTCTCTACACAGCATGTATAGCCACTTGTGCTACAGTAGCCCTGAGATATGGAAAAAAGCCCTAAAAATCTTTTTTAAAAAAGGCCAAAACGTCTCCTTTTAATCGCTCTTGCTATAATCACCTCCATTTGGGAATTAAGAAAAACATTATGCAGTTCTGAGTCAAGATAACGAAGTATCTACAAGCCAAATGCCCAAGATACTTGTCTAATTCCCTGCTGTCATCTGGGTACACCAGCAAGAGCACTTGGGGAACAAATCAAGAGAGGCAAATATGCAAAGTTACCTCATTAACACTGCAAAGCATGTAGAAGAACTGCAAGATATTTTTGTTACCTTCTACTACTATCATCTTCACAAACTGTGTGGTCAGGGTCAAGCTTAGACATCCTATGAACTTACTAAAAAGTTCTCTACGCTGCATGTTAAGTTACTACAAAAAAACCCCACCTTACTTTGCTTCCTTTTACCATGAAGTTATATGTGATATAGAAATATTTTTAAAAGCTTATAAAAGCAACAGAACTGCAGACATTTAAAGTCCCGTCCCCAATACTAAAGGCTACTTGAACACCTCATTTTGCTACAAGATTGTATTTGTCGTTAACTGACACCAAAAAAAAATAGGAACAGTCTCTTTTTTAAAAAAAAGAAGTTAGATAGGGAAAAGGTATAGATAGGGGTTAGTTTTTCTTAGTTTTACAATATACAAAAATAAGTTACACTATATATTATGGCTTTCTCATTTAGCAGAAGAGTGCCATCATGGATTTAAACACTAGATGTTATAACTAATTAACTCACCATGTTGTCAGACTTTCTGTGTTGGACTTTTAATCATTGTGTGAAAAGAAACAATGAAATATTAGTGGGAAAATTAAGAAGCCTCCAGAACAATTTAAATAGCAAGAAGCACTTGCAGAAGAAGTCTTTCAGAGAAAATTTTCATTTAAAATGTTATTTTAATTTTTAAATTAAATTGAAGTTTTAATTTAATTTAATCTCTTGGCACTAATAAAGGCCAAGCCAAACCTCCCATGAACTTCAGCAGAGTCAGGGTTTCATACTGAGATTCGTTTCAGAAATGTTTACGGTCAAGTATGATACCATTATGCTACTGAAGTAATGATTTATCTTTAATGTGTGTTATGTTAATCATACAAGTAAGATACTAGTTAGTTTTGGTATGGAGCTATGTCAAAAAGGCTACAATAATGCTAAACCAACAAGGTTCAAAACTAAAACACAACTGCCTAATATTAAGTGTTGGCCACTATGAATAAAAAGGAAGGGGGGAGTTGAATCAAAGACTGAAAGACTGCATTTACACAATGCTATATTATTAATGGCTGAGTATACTTACATTTTGAAGTCTAAAGCTGTGTTCAAATTGGACGAGCTATGACAACATTCAAATATGTGTAAATAAAAAGAATTCTACTTTCATAGCTGAAGTTGTAACAAAAAATCTCATTGTGCAGTTAAAGTAGCATTTGCAACTTCAGAGTTCACAGCAGACAAGAACAAGTTTCAGACTTACAAACACAATAAGAAAGATCATGGCACTGAATTTGGGAATATGTTCAAGCTCTAGCTTTAGTCAGGATAGCAGAGTTGCCAGCTGATTAAAGTTAACTGAATGCTGTACTTTCCAGCTCCTTATAAGCAAGGCTCCACGTCCTGCAGATGAGCTTTCTCTCCCCTTTTTCTCCAAGAAAATTATGTGAAAGGCAAGCTACAGTGATTGTTTCCGACAGCAGTAAGATAAAGAAGCAGATAGAAAAGTAGGTATATAAAAAAATTTTTACAGAAGAGGCATCCGTCCCAGTTTGATTTTGTTATAAAAAGGCACTTCACATATTGCTAAAACTCTGAAAGTGTACTAATCCTTTTAGTTTTTCTGTTAGAATGATGTATTTCAAGGTAGTTAGCATGAGTATGCAAACGTTCTTTATACAGTGTTTATCAGTTACAAATTTTTTAATTACACATTGTATCTTACGCTATTTAGAAGACAAGATTGACGTTCAAAGTAATAGTAGGTCTCCATACAATACTTCAGTGATGATGGATGATCTGTCATAAGCAACACACCACCTGTAGTGAGTTCATGCTAATAAAATTAGCAGTGGAAATCTTTCAGAAGTGAGTCCTCAGTCTTTTGTTTTCCTCTCGTAGTCTCTCAATTTCAGCTACTAAGCTTTCATTTACAGAATACCTTTCAAGTAAAGCATGCATTTCATTCTAGAGAAAAGAAAAAAGCTCCAATCAGCAGCTATAAAGTTAATTATTCCAGTTTTAGACTACCAATTTTCATATCCCTTTTGAAAATTAAATAACCTAGATAATACTGTTTTTAGAAACTTTTGATAAAAGTAAGAATTATTTTTTATGCTGACATACAGTATTTTGATCATTAATACATTAGGGAATATTTTATCAAAGGATATTTTGCACTTTTTCAGGATGAGAATCTACTAATGCAGGTTCCATTAAAATGTTCAGTACCGAGACAGGGTCTTTTAATGCAGATCAAAAGAACAAAGATTCATAAAAAGACGAAGTCAAAGAACACGGGTCAGTATGCATGCACTACCTATAAGTGAAGCTTTCTATTTGAATTCCATCTATCTCCTCCTTAGATTGTTTCCCTTTTGTCTTTTTATAACTCTTGAAATATGGAATTCATGATACCTATCGAATGCATATATTCCCTTTATTTATCAAGCATAAACCAGTTTAACAGATTCTAATTTATACTTTCCTCTTCCTTCATATCCAATCCTCCCTTTCTTGCTCTTAATAAGCAAAATTGATTTTGTTTTGAGAGAAGTTGTTGGCATGCCTTGGCATTACTCAAAATGAAAACTGAATATACTTGCCACCACGCTCTTTGTACATACCAACTGCATATGGAACTGCTTGATCATCTCCACTTGCAGATTCACAATATCTCGATGACATGCTTCTCTGAGGGAAGAATTTCAAAAGGACAATGCTTAGTTTTATTTACAAAGCAGTAATTCTTGCCAGTCCTCAGCACCCAGAACTCCACACTTCTTCACCTTCATGACACTGTGAAGCATGAGTCTAAAAACCTTAAAGGCATGAAACGTACTCTTCTATTGCTTGTTTTCTGGAATAATTTTGTTATGACATTGACTTTCATAAGTACCACTTTTTTGGCATATGAAAGACTGGGGATATTTTCTGTTTAGAAATATAAAAAGGTATGTGGTGATATAAACTTTTTTTTTTTCCACTTGCAAGTGGTAAACTTCTCTCATTTTTACAATTTAAAGCTGACTTTTAAACCCTCAATCACAAGTATCACAGAGAAAGATATTTATCCGTAACTGAAGACACAGCTTTTCAGTACATCCCTTTCAGCTTTTCACTCTTTTGTAAGAGGGGCCAAAACATCAACAGTGATAAATGATACATTATCCTGGAGCCCACAGAATGCTCCAGGTTAACCTACCTAAGTAGTAGGAGCAGTGTTGTCCATGAATTGACACAAATTTGTCAATTCATGGACAGCTATTCCACACTACAAGAACCAAGCTTCGGAATAGCCTCTGAACACTACCCCAGCATTCCAGACGCTAAGAAAGAATAGCTCACAAAAAAAAAAAAAAAAAAAAATCAGGCAAGCTCATATGCTCTTCCTGAACAGAGCATCACACTGCAATTGTCCAAGGCCAAGTACTATGCTATGGGTACCAATGGCCTGAGGAAGTAAGGCATTTCTGAAGTAGACACACAGAGATCTTATTTCATTCTCCTTTCCTAAAACATACAACAAACCCAAAGGGAACATATTCTTCACGTTCTATTTCCACAGGTTATTGTGCTTCACGGCATAGATGCCAGCTGGCAGCTTAGAAACCCAAAGACAGGAAGTTCAGAAACAAGCAGCTTTTTGGAAACAAATGAGTTATATATTCCTCCTGGTCCTTCTCTAAGATCCTTGTTTTTTCCCCAATTACTGGAAGAGGAATGGATTTCAGGCAAGAGTGATAAATATCCTTTCCTCAGATTACAGAGGGTGAAAGCAGTATCAATGAGAAGCTGAAACGGCTCCCTTCCCTCTTACTGATCTCAGTACAATCTTTTACATTCAGTTTCAATGTATCCACAATTTACAACCAGGAAGAGGGCCAGGAGAGCCTTCCAGCCACTCCAGGAAGTATAGCTTAGAAGGGAAATACAACCTCTGAGGCTCCAGACCTCAGATGTACAAGACTGACAAGCATACCTTCCAACACTGGGATGCCTGAACACAGATTTTGAAGAACATAAAATGCAGTCTATGGATTGCAGATGTAAGTCATGTGAAAGTTACAGTTTTTAATCACATGTGTGATTATTGCCAAAAAAATCCCAGGAGAGTTTTACTATACTATATTCTTTAAATTTAAAGACATTTAGTAACAGTCAATGTATTTTTCTGTTGGCAGATACAGAACAGCCATAGCACACAAACCGACTAAACTAACTGTGCATTGCTTTTTATCATCAAGACAGCAATAATTGCCCTGCCTGGCAATCTTTTTCCCTTCCACCACGTAAGTCAGTCTACTTCAACTTAAACATGGGTTGGGAAGTGAACACCTAGATACAACTCTCCTCTCAAATGCTCCGTATCTCCTTCAAACTCCATTCTAAATCCATGCTAACGTGACTTACTTCTTTCATGATAAGCAGAACGTTAGTTAGGTATCACCAAACATAAAATAATCTGACACCAACCATCACTTACCGTGTGGATTTCTACTGGTGAAGCTTGTCATTAAAATAACGTCTGTTCTGTATTTTACCTTATACATACCAAGCTAACAATAATCAAAGCCAATACAAATCAGCTGTCTGGATCAAACTCTCCACAGTGTCAGCTTTAAGAAAAATTTCTCCTGCTGGGAGAAGGGATGAGCAGGGAAGGAAAGAAATCAGCACAAAGCTTCATGAAAGCAGTAAGGACCTCATTATGCAGATAAATTTATCATCCGAGAAGTATTCAAGCACTTATTCTGAAAACATGGTAGGAAAGCCATGCATTAAAAACCCTCAGAGATATCAGTCCAATTAGTCATTGGAGCTATCCAAAATACATAAGATTTCGTACCTAGGTTTTCGAGATTAGGGCTATAAATGGTGTCATTTATAATGCAAGTAGAAAATATGTTAAAGCAGATGCTGAAACTCCTTACTGAGAAAACATCCACTGAAAACAAAAGTGTTTTGCATGAGTACCAGTACCTGAAGTCATCCATTGTTTCTTGTATCATATTCTGAATGAAGTTTATTTGGATTGATGTCAGAGGTGCATTTGGTCTGCTACTCCCAATCGTTTCTACTATTTTTTCTGACAATGAACTGGCAAGTCCAGCAGTGACAGGCGATGTTATCTTTGGACCTTTACAAATTAAAAAAAAACCAAAAAAAACACAGCATAATAGAGTACAAGAAGGTGGAGGGTTTTTTATTTGTCTTGAGGCTTGTCAACAGTATCTCCCAAATATTACCGAGTTAAAGAAAAGTCTTGATTTAGGGTAAGATTTTTCAGAGACAAATAGATATATTCTAGGACGGCTAACTGGATTTACAGAACAATTGAAATCGGATGTTCTGTTTTAAGGCTATTTATCAGGTTTCACATCAATTTGCAATCAACCGTGCCTTAAACCAAGCCAAAATTATCAACTTACTTATTGAGGTAGTACCATTTACTGGTAGATCATATGCAGGATGCATCTGAATATTCTTCACTAGTCTCTCATCTGTATCAGAAGCCTTTACAGCACCGGATGATTGTGGAGGACTTAAAGTTACAGATTCTGCGCTTGATGAGTTTGATTTTGAAAGCTGACAATAAAAATAATAATTAAAAAAAAGGTGGTGAACTCAATTGCACTTGAAGACTAAGTTTCAGGAATGCTCTGTCAAACATTTTTGGTTGCAGGAATCTACTCACAGATATGTTTTTCATTTTCTAGCAAGACATCTTAAAAATTGATTGTTAAAATATTCAAAATTGCCTCAAGTGCACACACACAGAAAGGAGTGCAAAAGGCAGGGGCCTCTTAATTTTCACATCAAACATTTTGTGGTGAAGGTATAAACATCATTTCCAGCAAACTCAGACTTTTCAAAAGCAATACAAAAGGAGCCAAGGTGTCAGCATAAGCATATCAAAGATAGTTCAAGAAGGAAGAAGAGGGAGATCGAGAACAGGGAAACAAGACAGGGTGGAACTGACCTAATAAATGACAAACAATCATACTGGTGCAACGAACTAATGACCATTCTTAATTTTCTAGAAAAATCAAAATATTCTCCAGGCTAGCCCAGTTTTAGTTTCACGTGCACTTTTGTAACTTGAGCTTAAAGATAAACATACATTTATCTTGCATTGCTGAAGGCAAATGCACTTATACTGAATAACATTTTACAGATTTGTGTCAATATTTTACAACTCTGTTCACACTAAGATTAGCTAGGACGATGTTAAGGATTTTTCCATCAAGTAGTTGTATTCTGTTAAGATTCCAAAAAGACCACTCATAGCAAGAATTAGTACAGCGTACCTGCTTTAAGACTTCTTTAGATTCTTGTTTTCCAAGATACATTTTCTTAGTGTCAGTCTCTAGATGTTCTTCCTCCTCTTTAACTGGAGATACCACAAGCGCATTTAACGGGCTAGACCGTATCCCTTGTGCACTGCTGCCCACTGGGTTTCTTTTTACTGGTAAAGCAGTGGGGAGCTGAGGGAGAAAATCCAGACCCAAAAGGTAGGACTGAAAATCTGAACCTAAAAAGGAAAAGGGAAGGGTGAAACACACAGGTCAACCAACACACACACACTAAATCAAACCCACAAGTAAAATACCTGCACACTCACACAAAACAAATAAATCACAAAAAAAAAAATCACCCAAAAATGCACCCCACAAAAACTAAATGCTTAAATCCAACTTACGCTGTCACTGTCCTTGTGAAAGTAATAAAACATGAAAAGCCTCCATATATCACTATAAATTGCATAAGGGAAAAATAAAATCACTTTAGGACCATACTCTCGGAGTTCCCTTTACCATGTTGTGTCTTAGCACCTCAATGTGTTTCACAATTTCCAGAAACATTCATTTTGTTTCAGTGTCTGCTTTCATCGCACAACACAATTAGCATATAAGAACTAGCCTAGCCCTCCAAAGGCCTACCACTGACAAAGGAAAATATACTGAAAGTATGTTTACCATCTCCTTTTGCTTGAGGATCTTCATTCACTTTACTTGCAATAATATCTACAAAGTAGCAGAACACAGACAAGTTGTTTATTAAATGAAATCTACATCAATATTCATATCATTGCATTGAGTTCATAAATCAAAGACAAACTAAAATACCAAGTAGGTACAGTAGTCAGTAAAACACAAGTGTCCAAAAGCCATGCTATACGCACATGAATGATGCTTTACAAGTTTTAGTATTAGCAACTTACCATCTCTGACCGGAGAAAACACATCTCCTAAACTATTTCGACCCAAATCTTCAACATTCTTTAAATCAGCACTTTTCCCATGATCTGTTTCTTTAGATGGAATCACATCCAAGCTGCAACTATGGGGAAAGCCTTAAAAGGACAATAACATTCAACCAGTAATTGATATTTTCCAAAAATAACATACGTTATCCCTAAACAGTCTCACAGTAAGTGTGATGCCTGTTAAGTCCAGCAAGCACTTTAGAACCTTCTACAGATTCCAGTTACAAAGTCAACTCTAACTTCCTCATTTGGGCTGTCAATGCAGGTGAATATAACTAAAAGCTAAGATTCTTATTAACAAAAATAAGATATAGTTGGATTCATTTCCTCTTTTTAAAAAGTTGTCAAACTGAAGAATGCACTAATTTTCATATAAAACTACATGATGGGTGCAGCAAATTTATGGTGCATCAGGTGAAATGAGAACTAGTGAATGGACCTTCTGCTAAGAAGATAACCACATTCAGATGATCAAAATTTAGAACTAGTCTACGAGAAATCTGCTTCACTGGGGATATTAAGAATTCTATGAGAAAAATCTATGAAATGTTTATTTTAAAGCCTACCTGATGTTAAGATATTCTCTGCTTATTTCTAGCATTAGGAAATCAGAGTAGGGTTACAGTTGCAGATAAAAGAAACTTGTTCCTAGACACCCCCCCCCTCCACCCTCCAGCCCCATCCCTTACCCAACCCAGGGGAAAAGAGCTAGCTTTTGTGTGCATGGTAGCAGGGACAGTTGTCTGAAGAATGGAAGAATACCTTAAGTCCAAAAAAAGGCCAGTAATTATTCAGACTACAGTTTTTAGATAAGGAATACATGGAGAAGTGAACTGAACTGCTGAGATAACCACTTAACTTTCACAATTTAGTCTGTTTGAAAACCAGACCAGGACTGCAAGCAAGCCGCTGCTCTTCCCTCACAATCTCCTAACTCTAAAAGTGCCTATGTTTTGTTTGTAGAAGTTAAGATTTAGGCAAAGAGTATTTATCCATTGCACGGCACTAATAAGTCTCTTACCAACAAATCACCTGTACGTACAAAAGCTTTACTTCATACCTACTTAATTAGAAAAAAAATAATAAACAAACCACTGTTCATAAAACCTGTAACTACTTCTCTGCGTGGGATTACTTCAAGCAATCCAAATGTGACTGCGTGGATGACTATAAATAATCATGTCCAAGTACTTACACCAACTGGAACTTGACTCAGGTTTAAGATTTCACTTTAAAATGTATTAATATATCACATTTTACACTCCTTCAGATGTGTCAGTTGTGACACATACTTAGGATTGCACGTGTTTGTTAATTAAGTAAATACTTGGCATACTGAATCAAACTAGAAGTGCAGTATCAAGTTGTGCCAGAATCTACAGAGGATCTACATGGAAAAAGCATAATATAAAACAGAGCAAAACATCTGAAAACTGACTTCATTTATGCTTTTGTACTTTAAAATACCTGTGACAAAAAGCCCCAGTCCATTTATAAACTGTATGAACACACTTTTTGGTGTTTTGTTTTTGTTTGTTTGTTGTTTTTTTTTTTTAAAATATGCTGTCAGATTGCTTCACTGAATACCTCTTGTTTCTCCAAAGTTAACCCACATAATCAGGGTCCAGAAGAGTTTTCACAGAACAAATGGAAGTTTTTGGTCTCTCATTCATTCCCAATTCTAACTTTAAAGACTGTATCTTATGAGGTATACAGAAGTCTTTACTTCTGAAGTAAACGCCCAGTTTAATGAAAAATATTTGTTTTACTTGGTAAGCCTTCATTTTCTTAAAACATTTATTTATTATGCATGGTCTTGTTTAAGGGGTAACAGTCATTACATCTTCAAATAAAGATAATAAATCATATATTTTAAATGAAATAAAATTTTCCACACCATTCAGTAATGTTGATTAGTAACGCTTCCTGCATACGTAGGAAGCATTCTACTTCACCTCGTACTTCACTGCATACCCAAGGGAGGTCATTAATACACATCCCTATAGACTGCAGTGGCTTATTGCCTAATTACTGTTGCTAAATGTATTTCTCCTTATTTAAAAAGGGAGGGAAAAAGTGCTGTTGCATTAAAATGACTTGAGGATTTTTATTTTTTTTCCAAGAATCAAACAAATAGCATTACTGATTTGACCACATTTTCAGAACTCTTGAATTAAATAAAATTTTAAGAGTATGTTTCACACAGTGGCAGAATTTTAGAATAATGCTCAGAATGCTTATAAAGAACTTGTTAATTTCAGAAGCATAAATAGCAAGTACAGTTATACAACTAATCATACGTGCAACTAAATTTAACATCTTTCCTACCATGTGATATTGCAATCATGCCTCACTCAAAAATACAGTTCAGTTCTCACTTGGGTTTTTGGACTAGTGTGGGGTTTCCTCCCTCCCCTCCCTCCGTGTTTTGTTGGGTTAGTTTTTTTAGATGAAGTCTCTTACTCCTGTTTATCAACAGAATTACAAACCATTAGCTCTTCATTCCATACAGACATTGCATCAGAAAATATGTTATGTACATAAGGATAATCTACAGGAAGTCAGAACACAAGAGATAGCCCCACAACATCACCATTGAATTTTCTCCTTTAAAGTTTAAATACATACTTTTACTCCAAGTCCAGAATTTTAGACTCTACATGTCTAAAGCTTGGAGTAGGACCCAATTCACATCCCACATTCTCATAGTATGCCTAATGCAGTAGGGGAGGGAAAAGAAGGTGCAGATGTGCATGTACATACACACAGTTCTTCCAATCAAATGCCCTTCTCTCAGTGAAATTTTTCCACTGTAATGCTCAAGACATGAAATATTCCTTTCATCTTCTACACTACACTAAATATAAGAGTAGGAAGAATACACTACCTGTTTTCTCCTGAAGAATGTCTCCTCCCTTATTCTCATGTGGCAATGTCAAATGAGATGAAACTGTTGCTGGTGCTTGAGGCGCAACGTTTTTGATGCCAGTATTTTGAAGTCCTCCAAGATTACTACCGGCTTTGACTTCTACTCTTTTGGATACAGGTTTATTTGAAGTACCCGTAAGGTTAGACTGAAGATAAAAATAGAACAAAGAGAAGTTATAATTCCTTCATCTAAGAGTAAAAATGTAAGCCAATATTCTTTCTGTTTCAAAATACTAAAAAAAAATTCAGTTCAACTTGCAAAGGTTGCCTAGGAGATATGCCTTTACAAATATAAAAAAAAAAAAGTAACTTCAAAGAACATGGGAAACATACGTATTATTATATGAATACTGTGTGGGCCTGCAAAAGAATAGTAACAGAACTCAGGGCAACATTGGAGTGACCTAGCATGAGCCAATTTTGATCCTAGGCTTAGGCATAGGAAAAATAAGAGATTGCATTATTAGGGACTCCAAGCTGTAAAGGAATAGTCAACCACCAGCAACAAGGGTGCTGGAAGAGAAGGAAAGTCTCAGAGAGTTAAAGAATCCACTTCAGAAGCTCTCTCTGTCTCCACTGAATGGATGCGGGGGGTTTCCAGATAGGGTAGAGCCTAATTAAGTCTTAGAAGAACCTCTTAAACCTTCTCTATTACTTAATTTCTGCCCTGTCTAGATGTGCATGAAAGACACCGTATATAAGACCATGCAAAATACTTCAAGACGGGCAGCTGTGTGTCTTCACCTTAAGTAGAAGGGCCATTACAGACCTTTCTGCTACTGCCTTCAAATGAACCTAAGTTGCCACAAACTGATCTGCAATGCCAGCAGACTCACACCAGGAAATTTAAGTCTAAAGTTCCACTCATTTTACGCCAAGGCTAGGAGTTGGGGGAATTCCACATTAAAAACCCCTAAAATGGCACTTAAGACTGAGCAGTTTATAATTTCTATGTTGGTATGAGCCACTTTTGTTGGCATCTATAATGCTTAGAAACTGAATGCTAACCTTCAACTTATACTTTGCTTTCATTAATCTGCATATTGAGCAATAAAAAGGAAGGGTTTTTACCTTAGAAAAAGTGCTACTGAACTGAAGACGTATGCATTTCACACAGCCTTTGTGAGCAATAACTGTTTTCACCGGTGATGTCAGTTGTCTTAAGTCATACTGGCAGATTTTTCCCCGGGAACATCCTATAGCCAAAGTAGTACCATCAGGCACGAAGTCTACTGTTGTGAGAGGAAAATCAGCTACTATTGTTGTCAGTAACCTTCAAACAGAAGGAAGGACAGGATAAAGAAGCTTTTAGAGTTCAAAAGTTAGACTTTTTGAAATAGAACATCTAAAAAAAAAAAGTATAAAAGCTTTCATAATCCAGCTACAGGGCAGTAGTTCCACTTCTCCAGTGCCAAGTAAATTCAGTGAGATATCTTACAGAACAGTGGATTAAGCTTATACTAAGTGCTCATGCTTAACAAATTAAAGACTGCATCTGCTCCAAGAAATTTCACCAGGATAGGACCAAATTGCCTTCATAACAGCAGTTCTGACACCCTTATTTACCAGTATCACCATTTCCAGCAGCAATCATACTACTTATATCCTCTAGCTTCCCAAACCTATCAAATCTAGCCTTCCCACAACACTAGGAAGAACTTCAGCTCCTAGTTTGCATCGTTCTCCAACACCCCTCCAAACTACAGCCAGACTTTTATTCAGCTAGAGTGGAAGGACAACCCACACTAGAACCACAGTCCCATGAAACCACTTGCCATCCTCCCCTCCTACTGTACAGGCCCATCACCATACTTGCTTTTTCAACCAATACTCTCCCATATTTAAGGCTCACTATCTGAGCAACTCCATGCACCACAGTTATGTCTTGTATCTTGAACTAGAAAGGAGGAAAGCTGAACTCAGGCGGCTGCACGTCCTCACAGGCTGTACTGCCCCTCACAGCAGCTAATTGCTCTGTATCGACAAGAGAAGCCCACTCAGAAGCACTTGGGAGTGGTCACTCATCACTCATACACAGCACCTCAATTAGTCCCTACATACCTTGGGTTTTTTTGATTGATTGGGGTTTTTTGTTTGGTTGGGTTTTTTTTAAATAAAAGAGCAAAATGGACTATGTTCCCCAGTAGCTATATGCCAACCACTTCAACCGTTCTGAATGGCATCTAAATTAAATATTTCATATCACAGTTAGGCATGCTTTTTCAGTTTATAAAAACCAAATAAGGATCCTATAAAAGCAGAGATCTTTAATGTACTCACTTTTTACTTGAAGTGTCATAGAGAATAATTCTTTTATCCAAACCTACAGTTACAAGCAGCAGCTTATTGACTGGAGAAAAACAGATTTCTGAAGCCGGTGCTTTATGAGTATTTTCAAAATTATGATATGGGTTCTGGCTATTTACATCCCACAGAGTTACAATACCACTGTCAGAAACACTGCCCAGCAAGGATTTCTTAAAGGATGAATATTTCAAGTGTCGAATAGGCTGTAAAACAGACATAAAAGATGAATTGTAATACCACTATTAAACAATATATTAATTTATTTTATAAACACACAAACACATTAGGAATACAGACATTACATTAAGTTATAGTAGTTTACAAAGGCTGGCCACTCTAAAAAAAAAGAAAACAAATGCATTAATTTTGCATCACAATGCCATTTTTGCTGTCAAGGGGGCAGACTTCTTTTTGTGTGTGTCTACTAGTATGGGGTATCATATGAGCCAATCAGCAAAATGAAAGATAAGGAGGAAAAAGAAAAGGAAAAAAGAAAACTTCTAGACAAGTGTCTTGATTTTTCAGCAAGTATCATGCCACTATACACACTTAAAAAAAAAAAAAAAAAAACCCATGCCAAACAAATCCCATACCACATCTAAAAATAAAGGAGTGAAAAGCTGCATTATTTCATTGATTGGTCTCCTGCCAAGAATGTTAAACTTAATTCCCCTTCACTGATCTGAAGTACTTGGATATAAGCCAATTTGATAAGACGCTTGCAAAACTCTGGAGTCTGTGTCTGTAAGTCCTTTAGAAGAACAGACATCACCCTGTGAGCTAGGGCCACAGAAGAGGATAACATGCCTATTTATCACATGCAGCCTTGTTATCACACAACCATGTAACACAGGAACTTAATTTCCCTCTCAGAAGCAAGTATTTTGTTACCACCATATTGTTTCAGAACCTCACTCCTCACTAAATTACAATATTCAATTTCTAGATTACTTTTATTTTATATGACCCATTTGGACAAAAACTCACTCCTGTAACAGTAACACCCTTACACTCAAAACTGTTTCCTAACTCCCCAGTGCTACTGTTCCCTGTTTTAATAAACAGCCACATCACCTGCTTTCAGGCTTTATTTTGCTATAAACAATAGGCGAGATTCAGTCTCCTATGATGGTACTGAAAAACCATTCTTAGTCTTTTGCAAATCTCCCAGTTTGAATCTTTCTTGAATACAGATAACCAAAATATTTTATGATCTTCAAAACATTTTGCTACTGCCTTTGCAAAGGCAGTGATACTTCCTCTGTTTTTTACTGTAAATACTCATCCTGACATATCCTAGATTGCATTTTCATTTTTGTGAACCAATCTGTTTTGGTTGCTCATTGCCATTTTATGCCCAAAAAGCACAAGTCCTTCTTTCCCTTAGGAATTTTCAAATCCTAGTATAATAAGAAAGTGACCTAAGTCTGGTATCTTGATTTCTATACTGTCATAGTTGTTCCCTTGTATATTATTTCAATCATTTTTGCATACTGACCCAATCCTCTCTCTTATGGGCAATATATTCCACCTGTGTCTCATCATAGGTCTATTTCTCATATCATAACCATTACTGAAAATATTACACAAGGCTTGCTACTGATAAACCAAACAAATAGTTTCTTCCGATATTACCTAGCATCTTCTTTCCTATAGCCAATTTTTTACCCATCCTCAATTCCTTTCTAACCTCCATCCTCTCTAATATTTTCTCACAAGGCACTGAATCAAATGCTTTACTCAAGTCCAGACAGATGAGAGCCATTACATTTTATTTGTCTGAAAATGCTCTCAAAAAGCTATTATATTATCCTAGTATAGACCCCACCGCAATGCGCTGTATTGGATTTTATCCCATTTCTCTCTTTAAATTCATTTTAATGGAGATATGTGTTGGTTTATATGCCTCCAACATAATTTCTAGCACTTGTATTGCATGTCTTGCTGGAAGCCTAATTGCTCCACAAAGTTGTGGCATGCTCAACTGCATATTCAAATAGGACAGAAGATGACTGTTTATAATTAATATGGTTCTCTATTGGACATGGAGACATTTTTAATCAGCATCTTTCAGTTTATTTACACTAAAGAAATAAATATTGAGAGACTCAGGAATAACAGCTTCAATTACATACACGATCTACATGACAACTATGCTTGTCCCTCACAGTTCTCTCAATTCTTCACCTCCAAATGCCTTCCTTACTTCCCTGGCATCTGCTCACGCTCCATTTTCTCCCTCCTCTGTCCTCCTGCCCACCAAAATTACTCTCTCCTAGCTCTCCTCAAACCTCCCATTTCCTTTTCTCATTTTTCCTTCTAATCTCACAGGCCCAAGGCAAGTTCTCTATTTTCTTTCATATTCGTACCTTCCCCACATTACCTCTGTCCTCACTTCTCATTGAAGTCACGGTGTTTCATCAGGGCAACTTAAGTTTAATTTCAGGATAAAGGAGGTGTGAGAAAGCTCCTATTCACTTCTGACTTTCACTGAACTAGGTTAGCAACAAACTTCACTTGCAACAATGCAACTGCTAGATCAGGCTCAAGAAACAGAGGTGCTTAAACTTGAGCACACTTTTACAAGACAGACAAATTCATCATATTGGCATCCCCGACGGTATGCTGCATGTCCGTTTCAAACTCTTGCCCAGACAGCTGGAGGCATGGAAGAACCTCATTCCAGAAGTGAGTCACTTAATTTGACAACTGAAAAAAAAAAAAAAACCCACACCCAACAAGAAACCCACCCACAAACAAACCAACTTCATCTGAGAAACATCTGGGTGAAAAAATATAGATTTAAGCTTAGCTCAGTTAGAAAGAGCAGACAACCAGGCCTCATACAGGAAAGCATCAAGTATTAAGATGTAGGTGGTCAAACAACATCACTTACAATAAGTCTCAGCTACATTTTGCTCATTTCCCACCCCATCCATAAACAAAGATCCCCACCCACTACAGAAGACAGATCCAGGATAATCTAATGCTAGGCATAAGTCTGTTCCAATGAGTTAAAACCAAAACTTATCCCTTTATAATATTCCTTTTGCTGTAATTCTCGAGTTACTTTTCCAACCTCTCCCTTTGATTACACTTATTGCCAAAGAGGATGTTAAAGTCAAAAATCATTATGATCAACCATGTGTTCACAGAGAAAATGTTACCTTTTATGTCACTAAATTTACCAATACCAGTATTGTTTAACTGTGTATCCTTTTATGTATTATTTAAGAAGTGTCTATTTTCTTCAGTTCCTTTCTTTTCTCTTTATCAGACTTCTCTACTTCTAATCCCTCTGTACCTCTAAACTCTTTTTTGAACTGTCATACATACTATTCTAGATCGGGGTCTATCATCTATTTTTAATTTCAATCATGTTTCTTCATCTTATTTCTCATACTTTCTAATGTTCTTGTCTATGCTAGTGACAAAAAACTAACACATAGACACAGTCTTCACCAAATAGTCTTAAAAAAAACATTGATTTTCGCTTGGCATGATGAAGTCACACAGAACTTCAGTACACTCCTAGTCAAGTTTTTCCCCAAAGCAGCTGAACTTCATTTGTCATCTCTTGTCCCTTCATTCATGGTTTAGAAACAAGAGTTCTGTTACTTGGATTTTGAGCGCTAGGGCCTCCAACTCAGTCTAGGTGAGAATAGCCCCAGTACAGCTAGTTCCTTGGCCTTTTGGAACTAACCTGTCAAGACTAAAAAAAAAAAAGTAGCAAATTTGAAGCAAATTTCACTACATCTTAGTAAGTACAACTCTTCATGATCTCTGGAAATTCTGCACACACAGAATTCCCAGAAACACATTTAGCACAGGGTGCTGAACCCGCAAAGAGAAAATTAAGTCCTCTGACTGGTAAATTGTTAAAAAATGTAGCGCAAAAAGCCATTTACATCTTTTTGCCCTATCTGTGATTGGAGTGCATTTACTGTAGAAAATAAAAAGTACATTTTATCTTAGGCTTCACAGTAAGACAGCCAAACAAGGAACAGGGCACTTCAGAAAATGGTTGGTCCACCATTGGTCCTCCACGCTCAGAAGGACTTGTTACACTTAGGGTTTTTCTCTGCTGAAAAACAAGCGAAAACTAAGCCAAAAGTAGTCTAGCATCATTGATTACCTTATTTAAAGATAGCACAGTTTCATAATCTACTTTATACCTTAGCGAGCCTTATAAGTGAGAAGGCGGATGTAAACACAGTTGATAGCCTTCAGCTTTTTAAAGCTATTTCACTATATGGAGTGACCAGAACTCATCAAGCTTCTTTACAAATGAGCCAGCTGTTCAAACAACTAAACTAAATCCCGTTGCTAGGAGAACAGCACCAGGCAGTGAAGACTTGAACAAACATTATGTTTCGAAACAAACCTTAATTCATCCTCACAACAGCAAGCAGATAAGAATCTGGTAGTCTAATTGAATACCAACAGCAAAGACAAATTATGGGATCTGCAAACAACTCTGTGCAAGAACTCAACTCTAATAAAGCACATAGGTGTTTCTAAATCAAAATCAATTAATAGAATATAGGCCAAAACTCATCTGAAAAAAAAAATTGTTTAAAGTCACAGAAAGCACTGCAACCCTGGGCTATTCTACTACTTGTAGAGTCTATACAATATGAGAAATTAATTGGCAAGGAAATGACATTCCATCACATTGAATCAAACAGAGCCAAGGTAAATTTTATAAGGTTAGCTTGACCTCACATTCCCCAACTGTAAAAAAGGTTCCTAGGGAGTGGTGACCCTTACTAAGCCAGAGTGCTAGTGCCAGGATCAAGCAGGACAATACACTGTGTATCTATTCAAGCTTGCTCTTAGAAAACTGGGCCCCTAAACTATAAATCAAGTAAAGGCTTCCAAAATTTAACAAAATTACGCAAGTCTTCAGATATTTGCTTCACTGCACAAATAATCCTGCAATTCTCAACAAGTACCAATTAAAACCCAGTATCAAAAATAGAGCTATTTTGGCACGTAAGGGCATAGATAATTTTTAGGATATAAGATAAGCTGGCAAACTGGGACATCCATGTAGCCATCCCATTATACAATTATAGCTTGATTCCATTTTAAATTAGGGCTGCAATCAAATAACTGCCTCCCTTTAGAAAACATTATAGACCCTTTAGAAAGTGAACAGTAGCTCTGTGCTTGCAATTACTTTGATTTAACACTTCAAATATCTTTATCCATCTTAAAGGTCACTCAGCTTTCCAGTAGGCCTCTTGATTTCATCTGCCAAAATAGCTATTCACTGCATCACTTACTCGTAATCACTTTTAGCTGAAAAGAGTTGAATATATCAAACAGGATGATGCAGATCATCCTCGTAAGAATTTTTTCATTTTTCTTTTTCCATTTAAGTAGCAACATAGTCCCCACTCTGGATATTCACCTCAGATGTGTAATCCAGCCATGGATATCCCTGTAGCTACTGCCTCACAGCCACATTTTTTATAAGATCATAACAATCAAATCAGAAAAAATGGACTGACTACATAGATGGGTTTTTAAGATCAAACCAAATATGAAGTACAATTTTGCTTCAATATGAGTATGAGACTACGGTGATGGATCAAAGACACTGCGGCACCTAAGAGCAGAGATAGTTTGAATTTAATAGAGATTTTTTCAACAGAAAGTATACCACAATTCCCATGATGTTATAAAGTCATAAGATTCTTCATCAAGTTATATTGTTCACGCTAGACCGGAGAAAAATTTAACTTCACACTCTATCTGCAATCTAGCACTGAAAAAGCTGTTGCAGTAACAGAAAATTACTAAGTCACAACTCCAGTATACCCTGCAACATTAAAGGTCAGATTTAGGACCAAAGTAATGGTTCTGCATCCCCTTGGCAGCTTCTACCTCAGTAAAAATGACTCAGTTAAAAAAATAAAAGAATGCCTAGAAAAAAACCACTTGCCTAAATCAACATTCACTTTAAGAACACACACTGTTACTTCTGATGGGACAACACAGCTCATTTACTACTGCAGATGCCCTTAGAACAAGGGAATTCCCCTAATGGTACCTTCTAATTCCCCAGTATCTTTTGAGTCTGCAAAAAGGAAGTGCAGTGGAAAACCCTACCAAGACCCTTAGGTACCACAGATGCTTTGTGTTTGTCTTTTGCATAGTTTTCCTTCAAACTAGTTATCCAAAATCTTACCTAAACACCTACGTACGTAATAAAAAATCTCATTGCTTTTCTCTTTGAGCAGCTGTGCAATTTTAATCTCCAGATTAAATACATTTGTTATTTCCAAATTCAGGCTTATATTCACCTGTACCATACACATGGGTCTGTTCAGTTGTAAATCTGATTAATCTGGGTAAGTCAGAACACAGGCTAATGATCTTTGTTCTTTTCAACAATACACATTGAGTTGTGCATTGAAATCCTGCTTTGGTTTGTAAAGCCAACTGTTTTTTGTTCAGTTCTAAGATGTGTAGTCATTTGTTCTTGAGGAATCAGAGTCTACAAAGTAAAATTTCCTGTAACCTGTATATAAGTAAAGGTACTTGAGAAATCTGTATTTCAATGTTACCTACTATTTAAGACTAGAATACACACAATGGTCTGTTTGTCGCTCTCTGTAAGTGAACTCTTAAAAATTAAAAGGAAACATTAACAAAACTTAGAAGCTCTTTATATGTACTTTCAACTTCTAAACACTGTGAATTAAAGCTTCATACTTGAAAAGGAACTTATACAGATAGCCTACCTGACGGCTGCTATAACCAAAGGGAGTACTTGATAAATTGGTGGTAACGCTGTGTAGGATAATTTCACCACTCAAAGATCCAGAAGCAATGTAGCAATCATTCCAATTATATGTAACACACGTGACTTCATCTTTATGATCCTGTGGGGAAGGGGTGTTAAAAGGAGAGGGTTAAAGGCATTCAGGATAATGACATTCTTTCTTGATCTGTGCTTTTGCGGAAAAACTTCAGCTTGACTTTTTTTTCTGACCATCTGTTAACATTTAAAAAGATTATTTAAGAGTTATTATGGAATACCACAGAAAACAGCAGCAGAACATACTAAAGACCAGCCATTGCATTTTAACCACTGTCTGATCGTTTTCAGAAGACCGTTTTAATAAAGATGATGCTGTAACTATATACAATACTTTAATAAGACAACTATAGCGGTACCTACCGCAGGTATCATTAATGTTATTTTAAATGTAAAGTCTTCCAGAAGCAAGTGACACTTGAATACACTTTCTGTTAATCTGATGTACTACTGCCAACTTCCCCCTCTGGCACTTTTAGTATTAACACATATATTTACCAAATAGCTTTTTAGCATAGTCACTTGCAATGATGATATTGTACTTTTCTGAATATATAGGGGAAAACATTCAAGTACTTCTAGCCCAAAAAGGAGAAAAAGATTTTTAAAGTATTGTATTAGCTACTTAGTAGTTTTGTTTCCAACTGTAACTTTAAGAGTCCAAGTAAAAGAGAATAAATCAAAACTGAAGCTTTAGAGCTTCTTTAATAGTGGTTCTAAATCAGGGCAAATCATCTGCTGAAGGTATCATGGAAATCATAGAATCATTTTGGTTGGAAAAGACCCTTGGGATCATCGAGTCCAACCATCTACCCTACTCTGCAAAGTTCTCCCTTACACCATATCCCCCAACACCACATCTAAACGGCTCTTAAACACAGCCAGGGATGGTGACTCAACCACCTCCCTGGGCAGCCTATTCCAATGCCCGACCACTCTTTCCGTGAAAAATTCTTTCCTAATGTTCAGTCTAAACCTAAATATACGAGCCCATCCTAAATTTTGTGCATCATAACAAGGTTTTAGATAATCCATACTAAATCAGAAGAAAACAACCACGTCCCAGGTTTGCATAACATTAGTTGTACTACAGTACTCTACAAACACAAAAGTTTTTTCTTGTTTGACATAATCAGAAACAGCAATTATCCAAAATGCTGCCCTGGGGAAAAAAAATCCTCATCAGAGAATATCAATACAAATTTGCAAAATAAGAAACCTATTCTGAAAATTTAGACATACATTATTATAGAATAGTACTCTGGAGACATCAAGTTAAGTACACTTGTTAAATTAAATTTACTATTTACAGCACAAAGAACACAAACTTGAACAAGACACGTGTTCTAGCTCCTATCTGTGAGTTTGACTCTACAGATACACAACTTAGATAAAGTGGATTTCTTACTGTTGGCAGCAAAATCTGGAAGTCTTGAAAGCCATGGTTCCTCCTCAGACAAACTTACCTTAAGGCTACGGTAAAGCTTTCTGGATTTCAGATCCCAGATATTAACTGTGTTATCAAGGCCTCCACTCACAATATATGAAGAACTAGAATTCAAGCTCACATAGGTCTGTTTCGCCTAATTGAGAAATGAAATAAAGTATGTTAAAGATAATTAAGGGATTTATTCAAATCTACTTAAGAGCATATTGATGTGTGTTTGCATTTTCATTAACACAAGTAGTCCCACTGACTGGCGGAACAATTAGTACACTACAGTCATTTCCCATCAAAAGGAATCTAAAATCCAGTCCAGTTTGGACATATGGTTAATGTACTTTAAGATCTAAATACATTAATTAATAAACTCTCAAATGCCTACCTTTTCCCATTTCAACTTTTTTTAGCATCTTTTCCTTTATTATGCATTTTCCCTTTAAATTATAGCTCCCTAAAGTGCAATCATGGACTTCTACTCTAGCATTGAGTTTTAAAAAGAAAATGCTAAGTTTAGAAAAGAAACTCCTTAAAAGAAAATCAAGAAGTTGCCTAAGCCATGTACTTCACATTCCCTAAACATTACAAAGAATATTATAGCAGCAAACCATGAAATTCAGTAAAGTGATTCTTTTTAAAATAACCATTGAAGTACAGCTTTTGAAAAAAAAAAAAGTCAATCTTACATCGAGGACAAATTATTATTCAGTTCTATCATGTTGAAAATTCACTTTTAAGTTCCTCAGATTTGAATTAAGGAAAAAAACAAGTCCCTCTAGTTATTGACATGGTAAAACTGGAAATGATTGTATGAGTTATAAATCAGATTTCATGAAATCTCCAGGACAAACACTCCACCTTTGAAAGTGTTTGCTTCGGCAACCTACAAGACAGGTACAAACACCTTTTCAGAAAATTTCCAGTCCAAATTTGCATTACAATAGCTATCCAAGGATAATAATTAGAATGGTCTAGAAGACTAACAAGTCATTCAAGTAACCATGTCAAGAGACCCTTCTAAAACGAGAGTCCAACTTTCTGAAGAGTTTATAGGGGCATGCAACAATTTAACAGTGAAAAAAAAAAACCCAACCAGAATTTAGCACATGTACCCTCCAGAACAACCTTTATACAGACTCTTAAGTTTTTCAACGTACAATTCACAGGCATGCACAATACTGACAATTCAAGCTGGAAAATGAAGTCCAAAATTGAGCTCTGTTGTGTCGCCTCCAGATTAGACAAAATTTGAACCATTGATTGCCTCTGCCCATCACATTAGGCTCAATAGGCACATTCCCCTAGCAGAAAGCCATCAGCATCAGATGCTACTATGACCACATTTGTATTTTCATATTGGTATAACTATTTCAGAAGCACTATTCCTCCCCTCTTTATATGTATTTAACTATACACAAGGAAATGTTTTAACATACATGTCATAACTCTAACAATACTAAAATTAAATTGATCCCGATATGCCTAACAAGTGTGACACAAACAGTACACAAGGTGGAATGGGGGGAAAAAAAACAACCCCCCAAAAAAATGACAACCAGGGAACAGCAGTAGTCATACTTACTCCTTCAGCTATTTCAAAGAGTGGGACAGGTTTGTTTTTACAGCTTGAAAGAACTATTTTATCACCAGCAGCAGAAGCAGTGGCCAGGTATCTGTCTTAGTCACACGTTATGGACCATAACTGTATTATACTGGTCATTAATAAAAGCAACAGCAAGTTTCCCTTACTGAACAGAAGACGTATTGGTTAAACAGTGCAAAGTACTGTACCTTGAAGGACCTAGAAATAGAAACATAAGGCTATTTTCTAAGCTTTCATTAAGAAGCTCTTGCATTAACTACAGCTCTTACTTCCCAATACAATGCAGAGCAATTTCTTTCAGAGAGAACAGTGGAAATACCTGGCAGACATTATTTAAGAGCTCTTTACTGCTAAGGTAGCTTATCCAGACTACGATTTTGTTTCCTCACCACCCCCAAGTACGAGCCCATTTATCACTAGAGTTCAAAGGAATGTCTGTTGCTGTTAGCAGACTATGGATTTAAAGAACAGACTTGTTCGTGAAAAATGTTAAACTACTTCAACATAAAGTTTCTAAAGAACAGTGAATGTTTGCTAATTTGTCTCCCTCTGTACTAAGGGAAAAAACAAAAACTAAAACCCCAAAAGAACCTTTCATGACACCAAGTACCTCAAAGTAGTAAGAAAAGCCATCAACATAGAACTACAGAGCAGTGAAACTCCCTCTGCACCCCCACCAAACTAATCATAGAATCACAGTAATTCAGTAATCATTGAAATCCATGTACTGTACATCTTCAGGCCCATTGTGA
Organism: Limnodromus scolopaceus; assembly: GCA_028565335.1. Taxonomy (NCBI): domain Eukaryota; kingdom Metazoa; phylum Chordata; class Aves; order Charadriiformes; family Scolopacidae; genus Limnodromus; species Limnodromus scolopaceus. Next base: position 49,923,538 of record JAOXNO010000001.1, on the reverse strand, counting down.
TTTTATATTTGTTTATTTAAGAATACAGGTTAATCAGCTGGATTTAACACCAAAGAACTGGTAGGCATATTAGTGCTTGCTATTTCTTTCATTATTTTAAGGCACTATTTTAGCTTACAGAATTATGCAGAGACAAAAAAAAAAAATCAATGTTTTGCCCCTAGCAAATTAACAAACATTTAAAAGCATATAGAGTCAAGTACTTCATTGTTTCAGTTTTGGGGGACTTGTTGAAAGAAAGCATGACATGACAACACAGACTGTATACAGTTAAAGTTTACTAAACAATACATATATATAATTTTTATATATATATTTATATATATAACTATGCTTCAATTTCTCTGCAAGTTCCATAGCTAACATATTCATTTGTGCTCTTGATTGCTTTAACTTTTTCCTCATACATCCACTTATTTGCAGACTTAAGAGGACAGACACAGTCAGAACTTGCAGGACATAATTGTTATGTGCCAGCATCCTGTCCTTCTTTTACATCAAGATCAGACATGGCTGCCTTTTCCTGTGACAGCCATACAAGCTGTTCACCTGACAGTGCATTGTATTAATGAAATGTCTGATATATTCACCGAACACCTGGCACCTCATATCGGTATCAGTATCCTGTAATAGGCTTTTGAGACAGAGGTGAAAGGTCTAAATAGGCCAGATCCATTTTCATGCATAAATCACCACCATCCAATGAATGTTTTTCTACACATCCAAAACATGTGTGCTTCCTCTGCAAATTCTACTAACAGCGCAAAGAAAACCAGAGCCTATAGAGCAAGAGGCAAGCGTGCATTATCAAGGACTGTCAGAATCAGTGAGAAGCTGTTCAAGTAAAACAAACAAACAAAAATCTGTCATTATAATTTTCCTCTTTACACTACGTATAGAATTTTACTACACTAGCAATTGCTTTGTTCAACCTTGTCAGTAAATTAAGCACTGACTTGAAAGTGAATATTGTAATCAACCATTGAATAAATAAATGACTAAGCTTTACAGTTGGTAAAAGGAAGAGAAACTTCTTCAGAAGCATTTACCAGTGTGAGTTTATTTTGCAAATCACTTCAACACAGAGAACCACAAAATTTTCTTCACAATATATACAAATAGTTTTATGCAAGACCTCAAAACCGCATCAGACCTGTGACTTACAGACACTTCAATAAAAAAACAAATTCGCTAAAATTTTGCAAAACACCCGCAAAACTATAGCTGAAACTGTAAAGGATACTATTGCTGGCCCAACATAGCGAGCTGACTGGATGTGTGGGTGTATGTGGGTTGAACTGTTCCAACACACTTAGAGATGAGGAATCCCATATCTTAACGTCATCTCCTGATGAAGCAAAACGTATGCCTTCTTGCATGGCTGCACCTGTTTTCACAAAAAAATAAATAATCAAAATATTTACATATAAAGAGTATAAATATAAACCAGGTAACTTCACAAGCCAATATAATTTCTTTTACACCATTTAATATTATTTTCTTGATAACCAGGACATTTATTTGGAGAGTTACACAATTAGTACCATTCAGCTGAAGATAGTACTGAAAGCAGCAGACACTCCACACTTTTGTTACTTTAATTCTTGCAGAAAGCGTACGCTTTCCTTTTCACAAAGGAAAAGCCACCCCCTCTAGAGTATCAAGAGCCTAAAGTGATGCTTATATCTCCATAGAGTTTACAGCTGCCTAACATGAAGCCCCTGAGAACTTCAAGGACTCATTTCCCGCCAGTAGATGGAGATATGCAAGCTAGAGTCAAACCGACTGTTGCAGGGGAAGGCTGGAAGTTCGGACCTAAAGGACTCTCACTTCAGCGTTCATCTCACCACCCTACAGGAGACGTCCGAAAATCCTTGAAGCTAAAACTGTAACAGTAGAATAGGAGGGACGATGAGTCACTTTTCAACGCAGCTTACACAACACTAAAAACCAAAACGATCACCAACAATAACGTACTAATATTTGGTTTAACTGACACCGTTTTAAGAGCAAGGGCCAGGCTAACCGATTCCAGGCTTGTAAAGTTTATTCTCAGCTTTTTACTCTGGGTAACTTTAAACTAGCAACAAACAAGGGCTCGAAAGGTACGCCTTTCCTTCACCTGAAAGCATAAACACCTTGTAACCAAAAGTTTCCGGGACGTTCACACATCGCTTTAGGCCACTAATTCTCACTACCGAGGGTGTCTGGAAGAGGCGCGTAACACTGACAAAACCGCTCAGGAAGCTCAAGGTCCACACCCGCCTTCGCTCGGCGGTTGCCCAAGGCATCAGCCCGCCGAGCTGCTTCCCGCTCCCTCGCTGCTCCCCCCGCCTCGCACAGAGCTCCCCTCCCCGCTCCGCACCTTCAGCCCCCGGAGGCCGCGGGACGAGCCGCTCCGCGCCTCAGGGCGCCGCCACCGCCCAGCTCCGGCCCAGCTCCGGCCCCGCTCCCGCCAAGGCGCGGCCCCGCGGCGGGCCGCCACCGTGTTCCGCGCCCTCCCCGCACATCGCCAGGATACTCACCTCCCCCGCCGCCGTTACCCACCTGTGCGGGCGGGCAGCGGGCCCAGCCCGAGCCTCTTCCCCTCCGGCCCGGCGCCTCCTCAGGGATCGGGCCCGGCACTCGGCGCCGGCCGCTGCGATTGGCTGAAACCCTCCTGCTCCCAGTTCTCTACTGGGTCCGCCTGCACTCCCGGCCAATGAGCGCCTTCCTCGCGGCCCCACTTTCCGCACCGCATCCAACTTAACAGCCCGTCCCAACAGCCCCCGCGCGTCTCTACCTTCCCCTCCCTCGGCGGCTACGGTGGCCCAGAAGGGGAGACGGGGAGCGGGGCGCGCGCGCTCATCCCGCAGCTGGCGCCGGTCCCGGTGGCGAGAGGCATCGCCCGGCGCTGAGGCGACACGCGGGGCCCTTGTCGAGGCCCGGCCCGAAGGGGTCTCGTAGTGGTGGGGCTGGAGGAGCTGCCCCGTCGGGGCCTGTGGGGAGGCGGGCGCCGTCCGCAGTGGTGGCGGCGGGTCGCTGAGCAGCGCGGAGCCGCTCCGTGGGGCTGCTGAAGGAAGCTGGAGCCAGCCGCCTGCTGAGCCGTAAAATCCCGCTCCCCGCCATAGGTTCGCTTCGGTGGCACCGGGTGCGGTACCTGCCGCCTTGTCAACTGCAAACTGGGAGGAAGGGCTGTGTAAAGGGCATCCAGAACTGCCGGCCCAGCCCGTGCCTTTCGCTGGGACAGCTTGGTGACAGATCTTAACATATAACAGCAGTAAATACATCATGAGAAGTTCCTGACCTGCCAACTGAAGACCATTTTTAATGATGATCACAACATACCTGTGTGTGCACCCCTATACACTTTTACATTTACTTCCAGTAGCTGAGCAGGTAACAGTTGTTGCCTCTGTGTCCTGACTTAGGTTACAGCTGTTATTCTCGTCATGCTAAATTTTGTAGAAGGAGGGATTTGATTTGATTTTTCATCTGGTAAAACAAAAGCTAGCTTTTCTTCAAAAGTAATTTGTGTTTTCACTGTCTCTGCTCTCTAAACCTAAGTAGAAAATTGCATAGTAAAAGATGGTCTTTAAAGGGATATTAGGCAATAAAGCTGTGGCAGAACTAAGTGTTCCTGTAGAAATCTGGTTTCAAATGAGTCTTTATCTTGTGTATGGCCCTCAGAATTGGCAGATGAAATGCCCCGTTTGTTTTCCTTTGCCCAATGGAGTTTTGATTTTCCAAGTTCATTTCAATTCTAGTCCATATAAGTGAACTCATCAGGAATCAGGAAAGAATGAGGAAAGAAACTCTTGTCACTGGTATACAAAATGCCGTTATTACTTCCCTACAGCAATGAGGATCATGTCTTTATTGCATCTATTCATCCTGATTAACCAATTATTGGTCTTATCATCTGTCTTCTCGGCTGTTTGAGTGTTGGGGGACCTACAGCATTCCTACAAGTCTTCTACCCCCACTCCACTTAGTCATCCTAATTTGCTTTTAAATCAGCCACGTTTCACTTCTAAGGCCAATGCTTGTTATTCTGTTCTGCAGATCTTCCATACCTAGAAGCAGAAGCTTTTTCTTTCCTATAACAATATCTTCTGGCTTTTTCTTCTGTATCTCCCCACTTTGGAGCATAACTGTTTACAGACAGGTAAGTGAGTACCTGCCTTCCAAGCCCTGAAGCCTTGAAGTTCAGCAATTAGAAATTTTTTTGGTTTTTAAGTAAATAAGACCAGCAATTTTGCTCTGTGACACCCCCTCAATTAAGTCAGTTTTTTCCTGCTGCCAGGACCTTCTTTGGCACCTTTTAATGCCAGTAATGCTGTGTTTCTTCTTGGTGTTTATAAGAAACCACTGGGACATCCTGATGTATCATCTTTGGGGAAAGGATGGCGGCAAGAAGCCCAGTTCTCAGGGTGGAGCTGTACTGCCCTTGAAAAAGCTGGGGGCCACCTGCGCAGGGCAGGGCTCTCCAAACAGTTGTGCCAGGCTGTAAAAGAGACTCCCTGAGAAAGTTCCCAGACATCCGAGGTAGATGGATCTGGTTTGGAGTGTGCCTTACAGGTAGAAGGGAAGTCCTCTTCACAGAGCTTTCCAGTTGAGGAGAATTGGGAAATCTCTGGGAATCTCAGCCAAACATGCAGCATGTGACCAAGGGTTTCATACAGCCCTCCACCAGGAAATGAGGAACTTCCATCTGCAAAATGCAGGATGCATCCTTTCATCAAGCTTTTTGCTGCACGCACATTCAGATTCTAAAACAGTTTAAAATGTCCGATCAGTTTCCTACCACTGAGAAAAAATCACAACTGATATATATATAGTGATGTAGTGTAGAGAAATGCAGCCCGGGCAGGACAGCACATTCTTCTGGATGTCTGCCCAGGAGCCAAACCAACCCCGAAGGTGCAGGAACCCTTTACAGAGCTTCACTTTCCACACCGCTGTCCTGAGAACAGCCCGGACAGACCACAGAGTCAGATCCATCCCCATATGATGATTTCTTATGTCACATACTCTGGTTTCCCACTGTGTGACACTGAGATTGTTGGCGTAATTTGCTTCAACACATACTTTTTTTTTTCCTTTGCACATTAAGTAGAATCCTAAATCATGCTGACATGGGAGACAAATGAGAATAATTCTAATTATCTCTGGGGTTTCAAAGTGGAAAATTAAATTGCAGTGGTAAATATTTGACTTCAGCACTTGCCTCTGGACCCTTTCACCCGCTCTATTTTAAAGATTAACCTATGCTTCATATTTTCAATTCTCTCATTTGATGATGTACTCAGTATCTTTAACTCAAAGAAAATCTTTGGCAAACATAAATGGAACTCTTTGCTGGCTTAATTAGTTCAGCATATTAGCCTGTAATTCCAACAATTAATTCTAGTTCCATCATTACTCTTTTTAAAAATCTTTCTTCTTGGATTTCACTGAAAATGGATTTGGAAACAAATGACTATCCCTTTTACATTGTGTCTCAATTGAATAATAACTTAAATTCCCTGCCTCTTTCATTCAAGGATCTGAAAATATTTTCCAAATGTTGATGCTAAAAACATCAAATCCTTCACTGATGAGGGGATTACTGTTATCTTCAGATAAAGAAACTGAGGCACAGTGAGGCTAATTACTAGGATTATTTTGTTAGATTGATCATCCAAAAAATGGATAAATACTTAGTCCAAACAAAAAATGAGAGTGAGTTGGAGCTGTAGCGGAATTCAAAAACCAGTCACATACAATTGAATAAATCTGTGTGAAATTACTAATTTCCACACCATAAAGTTAATTTAACCAGAAATAATTTCAGGTTGCTATATATTTGTAGGCATGAGACAAATCCTGTGGATGTCTTGAATATACAACTCTCTATCAAGGCAGCAATATAACTTAAAACTATAGAGAAACAAATTTGAAAAATGAAGTATTCTAAAACCCATTCCGACCTGTCAATGTTAAGCACCCTATTCAATTTCAGTTTGAGCCCTAGCACATCCTTGATGATGCAGTTATTAATTACAGGACCAGAAGCTGGTTTGGTTCTCAGGCCACTTCATTCGGTTCACAGAACAGACAATACCAAAGGAATTTAAAAGAAACAAACAAACAGACAAAAAAACCCCACCAGTTTTTACTATTCTTTAGTTCACCATAGGATCCTTCTTCTCCCTCATCCAGGGGATGCACTGAAGAGAAAATGTCATTCATTTCAGAATCCTTTCCGTTTGTTCCCACAGTGAGCTCTCTCTCTCTCTCCCCTTGCCCCATCCCAGAACTTATCACAGACTCAGAATGGAGAAATGTTTCAGTTAAAATTTAAAAAGAATTGGTGAACATGTCCAGTGGTTCAAAGGTGTCCAGGTGGTAAGTAGCCCTTCAGTGGTGTTGCAGGGGCAGATCACAGAGCAAACCTTCACATAGCCAGAGGGCCCTCCCTTACACTTGGGAGTGTGGAATCAAAGAAGGGGCCCTTCCTCTCTTCCTTTTTAATTTTGAAGACAGTGACACAGACAAGTATTCTATAGAAACTCAATTGAGCACGGTGCTGACACAAATTTATTCTAGTCTCGCATATTGAAAGCTTTAGTCTGCATTCAATGGTAAAGAAAAACCCACCCAAACTACTATAATACATAAAACAAGAAGCAATTTGCTTTGCAATTAGCTTTATCCTTTTTTCTGTGCAATTACTGGAGATGTTTAGATATGAGCTTTCTTCTTTACAAGCAGATTTTAAATAAAGAGTTTAATTATATGCTAGAAGAAAAATGTTTTCTTCAATGTTTTCTTATGAAGCCTGCATTGAATACTTAATGCTCTGTTTATAAGAGTAAAATCTGCTGCTATGGATACAATGAGGTCAACACTTCAACATTATTATTTTACAGTGCTGTGTTAAAGGACTTAGTAGAATAATATTTTTGTTGCACCAAAAGTATCTTAGAAACTGTAATGTATTCTAAATTCATATGTAAAGCATTTTATTTGATATTTCTTTTTTAAGTAGGAATTATGACAAGGTCCAGAGTGGCTGCACTGAAGAAACACCTCACCTGTAATAGAACTTTACTTCCATTTTCACCTGATGCTATAGAGTGTCTTACAAATATTAATTAAGCTGCACAGAAGTCCTATGATAATCCTCAAGGTGACCCCAAAAAGAAAAAGAGACGTTTTTTACTTTTCACAAAGCATAGGGAAAGACTGAATAGCTTTTCCAAAAAAAGCTGCAATTTTCTACTTGTTCTGTGTAAAAGAAAAATGAGTAATGTCAATTTTTATCTCTCCTGCTTTTTGAAGAACTGCAGAACAATAAATTCTTTTAATTGAAAGAATAATGCTAAGGAATATCTCCTCCAAACTGGCTGTTAGGCAGTTGAGTTAAATAACCATTCTAACTCAGTTTTAAAATTGTCTTGCAAAAATACCTTCCCTATCAATTACTCAGTTTTTACTTTCTTTTTATCATCGTATCATAATCCCTCTCATTTTCCTACAACCTACAGCATTCCAGAAAAGGCTGCACAAAATAAAAAACAGCACAACTTTAAAAAAGCTACACATAACACAAATACAACCAGTGTCCTTTCCTATGTAGGGATAAAGAAAAATAGCAGAAAACCTAACCCCGTTTCTTCCTGTTACTGATCACATTTAAGATACTCATTACATTGAATCTTTTACCTCTCTCTCTCTGCCTCTGTAGAAGAAACTTCACTGATAAACCAGGTAACATTTCTCTGAAAAGCACAAACCAAAGTAAATCTGCAATTTCCAAAGAGCTCAAAATATTTTATTGTTCTGTCACTGGGCTAGAGCACAGTGAGAGCCTGACTAAAGGGAACAGTGCTGGCGTTTCAACCCAGTAATTTAATTTTTGCAGAAACTGAACCCAGGAATGGTAACTATGAGTCCTGAATTTTCACAGCTGCACAGAAGCACAGCTAGTGACAGGACAAGTCTCACAGGGCTCCTGCCCAAAAATCCTGGGGCTTTTTCTGTTTTTTGCAAACAAATTACTAGTGAAGAAGTGCCTGGCCTTATGGTGTGAGCAAAATCAGAGCCATGAGCTCTCAGTCCTGAATCTTTCTGCACTCTCCTGTGTGGCCTTGTTCAACTAACTCACTTTTTTATGTCAAATTTCCCATCTCTAACACTGACACATATGTTTCCTCAGGTGCCTATTGTTAGGACTCATTAGGGTTTCTTCAGTGTTCTAAAATAATATCTACAACATTGACAACATAAGCAGAGGTTTTGTTAGCCTTTTAGAATGACGTCCAAAAATGTTCTATATATTCTATATATGTTCTATGTGTTGTTCATTTTATTTTTCAAATTGTCTTTTTTTCAGACAAATGCTTTGAAATTATGGAGACATCTGAATGATCATTTTTATCCTCAACAACCTGTGATGGGTTGTTCTTCAACAAAAGATAGAAAAGTCTGAAATGCTAGTTTCCAAATAGAAGTGTCAAAGAACCAACTCAGTGATGACTTTAGGCCAAAAAAATATCATTCTCAACCTCAAAAATAAAACCAGCTCTTGGTAACTGTGAAAGCAATTAAAAACTTGCTGATGAGAATAAAACTTCAGGGAAAAAGCAGAATCTATTAGCGGATGCTAGAAGGCCACAAGCCTGTTCAGCTTTTCTAAACAATAAGAAATTATTGAAAAGCTAGAAAACCCCCAACAAAGTCACTTAATTATAGATGACTGAATAAATCAAATTTTTAATACTCTTAAGAAACTACTACTAATACTTTTAATTTCTGAAAAATATATTGTAATTTTAAAAACTATTCAATTTTAAATCATGAGAAATAAGCTAAAAGAATCAAAACTACAAATGACATTAGGAGCCAAATCCTGATGTGATTAATGAGGTTGTTTCATTAGCACCAGAACTTAAATCCAAGTCTATAGCACTCAGCAACTGATTAAGTTATTGCAAAAATAGAATTTAAGGAAACAGAGAAATGATCCAATTGAAAAGACTTTCTTCAGTTATTATACATCCATTGGCAGGATCAAACATATCTTCCAAACTTGCTATTGATTGCAAAGTAACATCAAATGGGATCTGAAAAAAAAAACAACAAAAAAAACCCAACAGGAAAAAAAAACTCATTAAGCTTACCGGTACAAAAAAATACATATATACAAATAGCTCCATATTAAAGCCAGATTTCTGACCCGCAACCAGTGAATAAGTTAGAAATACTCGTTGCCTCTGTAGAAATCTGTGGTTAATGACATGTCTTGCAGGAAACTACTAGAACAGGATTAAGGGAAGGAAATTTCCATGAACAGCCTTGCTCCTGATTGTCTGTAGGTAAAATGAAGATAGCAGACAAGAGCAGCAAGAATTACTAGTAATTTGGAAGGTTTTTCCTACAATCAGAAGTTGAGAGGATTGAGTTAACTGTAAAAGGTGAAATAGATAGCAATGATAAACCGGTTTGTGTGTCCATTGGACATGGAGAACTATTTCGCTGACTTAGATACCAAGAAAAACTAACTAAAGGAAGAGAAGCTTGGAACAGGCTAACAGGGAGTTTAACCTTTAATGCAATTATTTTATTTGTAAATTTACTTTTGAGAATGGAACTCCCAAAGACTGTACTTTATTGTCTCCCTCAAGAACATAGCTATTCATTAAATAGCTTTAAAACCAAGCCAGCTGATCGATTTTTATTCTTAAAACATGAACAGTCATATAATTTTACATGAATAATTAAATAAAAATGCACTTTTCCTACTTAGAAATATAATTCAGTGCTGAATCAAAAGCACCATAAGACACATGAAAAGAAAAAAGAGGATCAAAGAAGAGAAGCTGGAAACATGATAGGAGTTAAAGTGTGACAGCTCAGAGAATGAGAAAACAAATACCACAAATTAGAATTGAATTTGTCCAATTAATTCACAAGAAGACAAGCGACAAAGAAGTGCGTGATGGGGAAAAAATATGTAAAACTACCTATAAGCAATGTATCTGCTGCCTTCTCCTGCATGCACGGAATGCACTACCCTATGGTATGTGATGTTCCCACTCTGAGCTTTCCACTTTTAGCCAAGAAGACTGGGCAATGCACACATACAGCTTATTTGACAGTTGGAAATACTACATAGAAATAAGCTATACGTAATAAAGTGCTGGACGCTCTACAAGTTCTTGGGCTTCAGAGAGGAACGAAGATACTCAGCATCTTGAAGAGTGAGGCTTCACTTGCTCAACCAAATCTGCCATATCTAATAGGATCTTAGTTTGAAGTCTCTATCTGAAACTTTGTGATAAGCCCATTGTTCCGCCTGTTCAAACATTTTAGCTTGTTGTGGCATTTAGCCAGAATAAAACAGAGCAGTTAACATCATAGTCTTACTGGAAAGACGCCACCAAATCTGCTCCCTCACTTTCATCATAGACCCAAAGAAAGAAGTAGGCAAAGTGAGGAGGGATTAATGAAAATTTAAAACAGGCCCAGGAGGCCCATGTGATTCTAAGGAAGCTCAGCTGTACCTTTCCCTAGGTATCTGTCAAATCCCTCTGCCATGGAAGATATTTCAGTGGGACTGTGAAAAGTATAGCTTTGCAAAATGAATGTCTATGTATTTTGATGCATTGCTAAAGCCAGATTGAGTGATGTGAAGGTTTGGGAGTCATTTGGGAGAGACCTTCAGGATGGATAACACGGGGTGGCAACAATGGTGCAATATGTATAAAAGGGAAGTGTGTACTCCTAGGTACCAGACTGCAGGTTGCACTGGACAGCATTACAGATTCTCTCTTCTATAATGGGCCCCTAGCCAAACTGTTCTGAGAAATCTTGTGATTCTTTTCTGGTAGGAAGAGCTACCTGAGTGGAAGAGTACAGTGGATGCCATACCCATTGTAATTCCATTGTGACCAATTACAGGCAAGATATCTGAGAATTAGTAGCAGGCTTGATATATTATGATTGATTCCAAAGTCTTTCTTGGAGTTCCTTGAGCCCTGGCAGCTGTGGTCCTCTCCTGGTCCCCCTAGAGTGGCTGAGAAAGCTGAAAAGTAGCGCTGCCTGCTATGGCCGGTTCCCATAGTCTCCTCTGGGATACTGACTACAACTGGGTAATGAGATGAATACAACAGCATGGACAAAAGAATGGCATGCTATCTGTAAGGACATGACATGGGCAAGGCAGAGAAAGCCAAAGAAAATAGAAGGAAAGCCTGAATAACTGCAAAAAAATACAGGGATGGAAGGAAATTGCATTTGGCAATTGCATCATGGAAATTCACTGGAGTCTGTGTAAACAATGACCAGAGAATGGTGGATAAACCAGATGAATCCATTGTGAGTGAGATTCATTTTTAATACATTTTTCTATGTATAAAAAGGTGGCTGTAATGAACAGTGAAGATATTCACACTTGTAATCATGCACACTGGTATTTTATTTGTAAAGATGAAAAAATAAAACCCAAACAGAAAGCCCAACAAATGTATGAGAAAAAAATGGGAAGATACTTAGTGGTATAATCCGTGTTTCAGTTTAACTGAACAATTGTTTCATTGTATAAAACAGATTTTTACTATTAATGAGAATAGCATACCTCAGTTAATGGCAAGGACTGGGCTGGAACAACAGACAGCAGTGCTTTGACTTCAGATAAACACCTTTTCGCCATTTCCTAATAGTATAAAACAAGAAAAAAACTAATTCTGTACTATCAGTCTCCTCTGATAAGCTAACAGATGGCTTGGCTTTACAAAATTTTTCAGAACAATCAAGTTTTAGGTTATTCTAGTTGAATTCACAGCAAAATAAACCTTAGCTGATGAATATAAATTTTCTGCAACACAAATAGTTGTGTTTGCTGTACAAACACAAGTGCCCAAACCTTGCAGTTTCTACTGAGGCAAAATTGCCCCTGGCTCAGGTATTAAATCCAGTGAGCAAGCATACTTTTGCTACGTGTTTACTGAAGACATTCTAAACAAACACTCTGACAAGATGATATTTATACATGGCGTGTTAATCTTATTAGTATTCTAAACATTGTTTTTCCAATTACTGACGTATATTAATGAAAGTTTGAGCAAAAGCCTTCAGGTAATCAGAAACACCCGCTAACGGACAGCTCTGTCTACGCTCCTGAAAACACTGTGATTGGCCAAAACGTCATCTGTTCTCCAAGCTGGTCAAGATACAGCCTGGTAATAATGGCACAGTGCACAACTGTCACTGTTTCACAGCATCCATCAGACAAAATGACAGCCCCTACATCATTAATCATTTCATATAATAGATATAAAGAGAATCCTGTCACATGATAAATGTCTCCCACTTTGAAAATAAACGTCTACTTTGCCTTGGCATTTATCAAGCAGCAGTTACGCTGTGGCAACATTCTATTCCAATGACATTATCTCAAGCAGAGCACATGGAAAATTCTGAAATTACCTCTTTTGTGCGTGTATGTGGGGGGAGTTATTTGGTTGCGGACCATATTCAGCCTTGCTAATAAAAAGAAAAGAGGAAAGTGGCGTAGAGAAAATGAAAATAAATTCACTGCCAGTTTTAGTCTTCTTTCAATAATGTTATTAGAAGGTTCTTATTTCAGAAAGCATCACTGCCCATTTTGTATTGAAGATATGTAACTGATTTTTAAAAAGCACTTTTGGGTTGATCGCCATGCTAATTTAACACTATGCCAAGCACTTCCAGTTGTAGATTACTATAAATTAGGCATCAATTTTCAAATCTATGTACCTGAAGATGTAGGCTTTATTTTCAAGTGGAAGGTTGAAGATGCCTGATATTTTTTGTAAAGTGACAAGCAATAATAAAGAAAAGAAAAAGTTAAAAATTAAATGAAAAGTGAAAATATTTCAACATTTCTTGAAAAGGGTGAGGGAAATTTAATCTTTTATGTCTGCCTTCCAAGTTAACTGTCATTTATTTCCCAAAAAGACATCTTAAATAAATGACTGTCGGACATACTTAAGAGCAGAACTGTTCTTACTTACTTCTGTTTTTTCATCAAGATGTATCTTTGCAACATTCATTTGGGATTTTTTTGAAGGAATTATTTTCAAAGTTTCACTTTCTTCAAGAAAACTTGTAGATTCTGAAGCTGAAGACAAGCTTTTAGAACTTTGCATCAACATTTCTACTTGCTGCTTCAGATTAGATAATTTCTCCCGTAAAGAAATAATTCTGAAAGAAAACAAGATTTCTTATTATTGCTGTTACAAAAGAACAATATTTGTTGTTTTAAGGCTATATTTAAACTGTCCTAGCTTTTATTACATATTGATTAGGTTCATTTCAAGCTATAATTTTACAAAAAGAAGTTTTCCATTAAAGAAAGTGGAATTATGAGAGGCATTATTTTTTTGCCTTAAAAATGATATGAAGAAGTATTTTAAGTACGCCTCTCTAATAAAAGATTTTCTCATCCAACCAGCACAAAGTAGGCTAACAACCTAGGTGGCAGGGGCTGCATTTCTTCTTGGTCTGTTACTGCTTTCCCTCCACCTGCTTAGCAATTCCAAAAATTCTGGAGCTCGATAAGTGGCAAGGAAGAAGTAATGAAAAACATCATAGGATGTAAAATGAAGGGCTGAGTCTGGGGCTTCAATTGAGAAAAAGTCTTCCATGCTCAGAGTTGTAATATGGGATGGAGAAAGTAGCTGATCCAGCGACAGAATGGAAATAAATGCTGGGACTGCCCCTTATATATGCTAGTTTTTTCTTACAGTGCTATGACAGTGTAATATTATTAGCACATGTTATTCAGATCTTTAAGAACCAAAACTAAATGCTAATGTACTGAAAAGGCATATGTGTGAATGGGTTTAATGCCGTGTACAACATCTTACAGTTCTTACAGTGAAAAATCTCTGAAAAGCAAAAATGTATGCTTTTAAAGACTTACAGCTCTTCAATATTTTGTACTTTATTTTCTCTCATCCTAAATGGTTGACTGATCTCTAACATAGCATGAAATAACAGGATAAAGTCAGTGATTATTTACCTAGTCAATGGAATCCACAAGTAGCCTGAAAACACAGACATTGAACTGGAAATCTTCACGTTGCTAATCTTGACAGGCTCTGTATTATAAGCATAAAGCAGCAAAACCTGTAAAAGAGATGGAATAGGTATATATCATATATATATATACTACTATAATGTAGAATGGTATAGTAGACCTATTTCAGCAATACTAGATTATAATAGCTACCAAATACAGTCTACTGATGAAAATTTAGATAACTGCCTTTCAAAAAAGGGAGGAATGTCGCTACATATGGATTTGTACTGTCCTCAGTTTTTACAATTGCTAAAACAATTCAATTATGGATATAATTTACAGGAGTTTGAAAATCAGTTATACCCTGTACAACCACCACCAAAATCCTAGTCTTGTCCTGATCTTTGTCAATCAATCCCACTTAGGCTCATGTCCAAAGCTCCAACTTCAGGTAGGCTGAACAGAGAGGTTTTACTGAATTTCCAAAGGCCCTATGTAATTAGTTACATTTGCTTAACAGCCTTGTGTATGGCTGTCATCATACTTGGTTTAAATCCATGAAGTGCGCATAACTCACCAATCTAATAAAGCTGTATCAATATATGAGGACAAGAAAATTAAATAGAATGCTCTCATCTTTCACTGAATTGATTTACTATTATTATTGAAAATATGCTTACTAGTGGTAGCTGAATATTTTGACTATATGAAGAATGTCAAGAATATGGCATTCATATATTAGCTGTTTTCAAGAGTTGTCTCTGGATCTCTAATGATCTGTAAGGTGATGCTAAAGTAACCTGCAAAACTATATTGAAAAGTACCTTATTTGCACTAATTACACAGGGCTTCTATCAGCTTACTAATAGAGATCAAAAGGATCTAGTAGAAATTTTGACAATGATCTGCTATGCCAACAGCTTTGGAAATCATGGATTTCTATTGCAGTAGCAGAAATTTTAACTACATGCTGTTCCCTTGTTTTAAAATAAAACAAATTCCATGTCATAGTCCCTTGCTTTCCTTCAGTGCTGCAATCTCTCTCGTCTTTCATGTTTAGTCTGACTTCTTAGGGAAATAATGTTTACAAATGCCATTTTCCTTGTATATTTATATCTTTGCTTTTCTGACAGCCTCCCACCAAACGGTATTGTTTGAATGTATTGGTTAGCTCCAACCAAATTTAACAAAGTTAAGTTGGGGCAACCCCCAGTATCAATACAGGCTGGGGGATTGAGAGCAGCCCTGCAGAGAAGGACCTGGGGGTTGTCCCGGTTTGAGGTAAAACCGAACCAATTTTGTGTTCTATAATTTTACATTTTAGCTAGGCCTCCTCTAACTCTCTGAAATTAATGGCATATTGTGGAGAAAACTGCTCATTCTCA
>JAOXNO010000001.1:49855827-49908024 GCA_028565335.1 Limnodromus scolopaceus | reverse complement strand
TGACCCAAACCTGACCAACTGGGGTATTCCATCCCATCTGCCCCATGCTCAGTATAAAAGCTGAGGGATCAAAGGGTGAACTCTCTTCCTGCAATGACCAACGTCCGAAGAGGACCCTGTCAGTTCATCTGCCTGTGATCCCTATCCGTGTGTTCCTGACTCCAGAGCTGGAATCCAGTTCCCATCTGTTGCTGAGTCCAGTCTGGGGCTTCCCCAGTGCCTGCCAGTGACAGGACTGTCATCCTGGGAGCTTGGTATGGTTTTGTATATATTGTATCTATTTCATTATTTTCTTCTTTTTTTCATTTTAATATTAATTCTTCATTAAAGTATTTTAGTTCATTCTAAACTTCTTCCTCTCCTCCTCTGGGGTGGGAGGGCCATCTGTCGGTCCGGTTGCGGTGATTTCGGCTGAAACCACGACAGGGTACTGGTGGATGAAAAGCTGGACATGAGCTGACCAATATATGCTTGCAGCCCAGAAGGCCAATCATATCCTGGGCTGCATCAAAAGAAGCATGGCCAGCAGGTTGAGGGAGGTGATTTTGCTCCTCTGCTCTGTTCTGGTGAGACGCCACCTGGAGTGCTGTGTCCTACTCCAAAGCCCTCAGCATAGGAAAGACACGGACTTGTTGGAGGGGGTCCAGAGGAGGGCCACAGAAATGATCAGAGGGATGAAACATCTCCCTTATGAGGACAGGCTGAGAGAGTAGGGATTGTTTGGCCTGGAGAGGAGAAGGCTCCAGGGAGAGCTTATCGCAGCTTTTCAGTACTTGTAAGTACCGGGGGTTTATAAGAAAGATGGGAACAGACTTTTTAGGAGCGTCTGTCGTGATAGGACAAGGGGTAATGGCTTCAAAGTAAAAGAGGGAAGATCTAGAGTAGATATAAGGAAACAAATTTTACCATGAGGGTGGAGAAACACTGGAGCAGGTTGCCCCATCTTTGGATACATTCAGGGTCAGGTTGGACAGGGCTCTGAGCAACCTGAATTAGTTGAAGGAGGTGTCCCTATTCATTGAAGGGGGGTGCAACTACATGACCTTCCAACCCAAACTATTCTATGATTCTATAATTCTAAGACATCAAGGACCTGAAAAAGGCATGAACACAGGATGGCCTGGAAGCTCTATATGGTCAACAAAGTCTTTCTTTGGCCTGCCACCAAAAAACTGTCGGGCATTCTGTTTGTCCTACATAGCAGGTTTGTGGCAGTCTAAATAGATAGCCCCTGCTGTCCAGCTTGCCAATCAGCATATGTATAATTCAATAAAAAGCTGATCAGTCAGAACACAAATATGCATTGGAAATGAGACCTAATTTTTCCAGTAGCTAAGGAACTGCTTCGGTATAATTATACCTTAGTCTCTGTATCGTTTGATGGCTTTGCCAGAGAAGGAATGTACCACTGAATGTTAATTTCCTTATTTGAAGCATTTGCTGCCCTGCTCTCCCTCTGACTGTCTGCTTCTGTGATGCCAGAAACTAGAGAAGCTGCTCTCACATGTGACATATTTGATGTAGTTCCAGTAATTTCAAGAGACATCTGAAACACAAAAGAAATTTTTAAATTTTATTTTTTCAAGTGTAACATGCAGAATCTGCTATAATCTAGTGTCTACTAGAATCAGAATGACTTTCACTCCTGCACAAATATATGCTTATTTAGATAAATGGGTAATTTTAAAAGGTGCCCATTTTGCCAAGTTAAGGCTTTTCAAAGGTCACATGATGAGACACTTCTAAAGGTAATGCAAAGGACCTCTGGGCTGACTTAGAGACACCTACAGTAACAATGATTGTTGCCTTTGACTTATCTTCCTTATGGCATTATGTTTTCTGCTAAAATATATTGTTTGACATGCTGACCGTACAAAATTTAGTGCTGGAAAAGTAATTTGTCTGCTATACATATTGATAATTAAAGTAGTAATATGAATGCTAGACTAATGCTTTACTTATGTTTATCTATTTGTTTTCTCATTAGCTGTGCAACTAACAAAGGGTGATACCTACTGAAAAGTCAGTCATTTAATTTGTGAGGATTTGTCATATGTCATATTTGCTAAAATGTATATGTAACATTAGCAGGCTATTCATCAAATAGTTACTGTCTGTCCATCATTTACCAGGGAAGCAATGGAGGAATACTGTCAACCAACATTCATTGATGCATAAAAGCCTTTTGTAAAGTTGTAAAATATTTGATTTAAAGGCTGAACCAATGCCATACTATTTCTACCTTTTGAAGTGGTATGCAGATCTGCAAAAAACAGAGAAGGCCAAACAGTGACATTTTAGGAGAATGCCGAAGCTACTTGAAAAGGTTGTTAGTGTCTCCATTATTAATTCCAAAATATGGACACTGAAAACAGCAAAGTTCCTTTTTAATTTTGCATGTTCATTGCTGAAAAAACTGCAGAATTTTACCACTTTATTTTCAGAAAATACAGCCCATGACTGATACAAGGCAGTAAGTCTAGGTGAGCAGAAGACAGATTTTTCATTATGATATAATCTTACTTCATAAAGCCAGCTCCCATCTCTCATCAATATATAGTAGAAGTGAAGATAAACATGAAGTCATGCATTTGAGCATGTGGATATGCCTTCAGTATGGCATGAAATAATCAACTGGGGATAATCCATGCCACAGAGACTCTAAACACTGAGGCAGGGATAATTATCCTGCTAGCATGGAGTGTGAACAAAATTATGAAAAAACACATATGTGGAGGTGGGAACAACGTAATTTATGCTGTGCCCCTGAACTACAGCTCTTAAAAGTCCATTTTACTGTATATATTTCTTTCTAAAATGTGTGGTATGTTTTCTTTTTCAGTTTACTGCGTTTTTTTTATTTACATCATATTGAATCTTTTTGAGGAAGAATATTACAACTACTCTTGTCAAACTGTAGGTTGCTGAATTACATACATAAATATTTATCTATTCAACTTTCTCAAAAGCCTGAAAATAACAAACTGTCTCAGTTAAGTGTTTCCAGTCCTACATACTATCATGGAGTGGAATAAAAACCAAGCATCCAAAATGTAACAGGGTACACAATTTTAATTATAGCCTTCTTAATGTAATTTGGATTCTTTGTTCAGCAGAGCTGAAAAAAAACTTTGAGTCAAAAATAGAATTACAAAGACACATGTAAGTGAAACAACCTTGTAGAAAATCATTCTTTCAAAAATTATATCTATTTGTAATGTTAAAAATCCCAGTATCATATTACAATAACATTTTAAAAATAACTTCGATAGCCTTCTGAATAGTTAAAGCTTCTAAAAATGTTGTGATAAAAATCAATGAAGCTTAGAATTAAAAAAAAAATAAGAGCTTTATGCTTGTTAGCTGTCTACAACAGTGAAGCTAACACATGATTATGCAGCTTGCACCTGTCACGAACATGACAGTGAGCTCTGAAGCTTATTATTCTAGGATAGTGTAATACTAATTATGTCAAAAGAAGAGCAGACAGAGTAAAATAATTTTTGATATACGATGGCTGTTATAAATGTCACATACCATATATTTACAATTTATTCAGTGGCACAGTCAGCTCTTTGTTGGGAAATGAGTAATGATATGCTGTCCAACACTGCAGAAAGTTCACCAACTCTAGAAGAATTACTTTCACAAAAATATTTTAATTCATTTTTATAAGATAACAAGTTCTCATTCCTCAAGACTCCCCTGTCTCCATCTAATACTGAACATAATTGGTAAAAAAATAAACCATGGAGAGTAACATGTCATTTTAATTTTTTAGTATGAGGATAATTATTAATGTGAGAAGTGGGATGGAGAAAGTTGGAAGACAATTATTTTTACGTTGAATATTCAAAGACTCTTATCATTCAATATTCAATACATATGCCATGGTCAGGTAGACTCCAGAATTCCAGTTCAAGACTTCTCTGAGTAATATAGTCTAAGCTGCCTACATTTCAAAGCTCAAATAGGTTGTTCACAAGCCAGAGGTCTAAAAAGGTTGATTTTCTAGCCAGCTGATTATCAGTGAAAAAAAAATGGCACACGAGGCCTTCAACAAATTTTGATAAAATATAAATTGTATATATTTTGAAAATCTTGTTTTTATTATAGACCAAATTAACAATATAGAGGCTTGTACATGCAAATTACAAAGCAAACATCAGGAAAAGCATTTCATTTTTGGTATGAAACATGGAGATCTACAAGATTAAAACCCTCAGTCCTACCAAATAACACAGCCAACTTAATTAACTAATAATGAAATCTTCTTAAATATCATTCTGCTTAATTTTCTAAGGTCTAAGTACACTGGACATGGGATAGAGATCATTTTTGCAGGAATAAATAACACAAGGATATTTGCATTTGTTAACTAAGTTCTTCACTGCTTGCACAGGATTTTGGTTTTGCACGGATCCTCTGCATAATGAATTGCATTCTTCTGTCATGCTCTCTGAAATACCACCATTAGAACTAGCAATAATCTTACCAAAATGCAAGTATAATACATATTTTTGAAACATCAGTAAGAAAATAAGTACCTTTGAAGATTCAGAATCATCAAGTTGCAATTTTACGTCACGTAGCTCTTCTGGGAAATTCTCGAGACAACACATTGAATATTCAAACAAATGCTTTTTAAGAAATGAATGCATTTCTGCTATGCGTAGAACAATCCCTGTGTCAAAAACAGAAGTAAGGTGTCCATCTCTTGCAGAAAATGATCCAGGTCCTGAGTTAGGGGCAGCTTTGAAAAGAGATTTTTATTACTTCATCATTTGCAATTAAAAAGTAAAGTTTCTGCAGCTACTAAATTTTGAAAATATAGTAAAATATTTAAATCGATTCAATATCAAACAAGTGCCTTTCCAACAATTATACTGATTGTCCTTAAATATAATAAGTTATTCTATTCATATTGTGATTTTTCACTGGATATCTGATAATGAAACAAGCTCTGTCTAGACATTATAATGTAGCATAAAATGGGAGGTGCAGTTTCGAGGTTTAGGTACTTAAATTTAGATGTGCAAGCATAAGTATTTTCACTACATGTCTAAGCACCCTCCCACTAGAATAAATGCATATTTATTCACTACAGTCAAAAGAAGCTCTAAGAGCTCTTAGGACCCTAATTTAGACAGCTAGTGGCTGATCAGCTGAGTTGCTCCTTAGACTCCTTCAATGGTAACTACAGCTGAGATATACATGCGCATTTTGACACCGACTTGTAGAGATCTTACTGTCCTTACAGCTCTGTGGTGAGGTAGAAGACTTTTTTCTTATTTGATGCAGCAAGGAAAAAACCCAACCCCCTCTGAAATTATTATTTTCATAGTTGCTAAGTTTCACTCTAGGCAGCACCTAGATGTACAATCTAGTTCTGTTCTCACCTAGCAGGTTGTCAGTTCTATATCCAGCAGCTGGCCATCAGATATGGATTTATAGTATTAGGGCCCTGAAATTAATGGATTCTCACTCTGCTTGAAAGGTCCTATCTATTACCATCTTTTGTTTACAGTGAAATAAACCAAGTATGTACATAACATCTGGGGGTTTAGTCAAAACACATTCAATAAAGCTCAGCCTTCCCATTTACTCTATGCTCAATTCTCACAAACAGGCCCCCAAACTGAACAGATTTATCTGTAATGTGACTTAAGTCTCATATCTAGAACTAAAAATAAATATAGATTATGAATTTAAAAAAAAAATGCTTCAGATATAGTAACAGCAATTAAGTTTTGAGGTATGTTTTTCCTAGTATTATGAAGGCTTATGAATAATTATGAAAAAAGATAATATCTTCACTTACAACACTTGTAAACTGATATAAATCTTTATTTCAGTTAATATTTTTTTTCATCTATATGATTTAAAGGAATTCAAAATGAGACTCTCAGATTCTGGCCTTTGAATCTGACACTGTTGGCTCCCAAGAACAATATCTCACCTATGGCATTTTTTTAAAAGGAATTAAAAATTCATACCAAATAGAAGGCTTGTGTTATAAAACCTTTTTAAATAATTGTGGTAGCGAATTAAGTGAACCCATGTTATTGTATCTTTCTTCTGTCTGGCCTTGGTGGTAAGACTTTCTGTTCCTTCACTTTGGCTCTGCTTGTCTTGTATGATTTCCTTGTTTTCAGTAGAAAATGCTTTGGGACTTTCAGAGACAACATTGTACCCATCTGCAAATCCAAGAACAGTTCAACAGTACGTGTTAAATGAATGGCTGTAATTTCAAGGCTATTTCTGCCTTGTGTTGGAATTCACTAATCTGTAACTGAAAATGTAACTTGTGAACCTGGTTATGTTTTTTGTAAGAGGAAAATTCTTTCTATTCTGCATCAATATTAGGTGAACAATATTTCTCAGATCATGGCCAGGAATCTGACTGGCCCTTGCAAGAAGCTAAAAGCGGTAGAGAGTAAACTGCTCTCTCGTGCTCTCTCTGAATTAAAATAATATAAACCCATTATTTCTATATATTGTTCGACAGCAGATATTTACTACATGGAAACAATACTTATTGGCCTGAACTCAGAACAGTTAGGTACTCTGAAATGTTTACTGTTCACTTTAATCCAGTCCCTTGTAGATATTAAGCACACTATCAAGTATTCTTTACTATGGGCTACAAAAAAAATAATGTTTTTTGTGCTGTCTAAAAGTTATACTTATGCAAGAAGAGGGAAAAAAAATCAGTACAGTTATCAGTATATCACTGCTTATATGCAATATTGGCTCACTGTGTTATTACATGGACCTCTCACAAGCATACGTAATTCTTCTGCTCTGTTTCTCATTCCAAATTGAACAAACATTACATTATAGTGAGATTCCTAATAGTAAACTTCCAGAAAATAATTATGTGTGCTTCTACAAAAACTAAATGTCTCCATTATTCCTGATATTTCACTGTCAATTGGAAAAACAGCATTTAGTTAAAATGACCGCATTGTTTATAGATGAAACTTAAACAATGTGTTTCACTAATGGTTTTACAGAAAATATTTAGCATGCTGTGCTGATCGTTTCCATTTCAATTTACCTTTATATATTTTGTCCTACTATTGCTTTTCTATATTTTCTATTCTTTGTATTGCCTAACAGAACTATCAGGAGAAACACCTGCTGCATTTGCTAAAAGAAAAAAAAAGATGTGTAATTATATGCAATGGAGCTAGTACAAAACAATCAGATTGATGGAGAGACTTAGCATACAACACTTGTTTTCATAAACCAATCAAAACACATATGTTTAAACACTGTACAGTAAGCAGACGTTGCTCAGCTCTGCCAGCAACTATCAGGCAGAACAATTCAATCTTTGTCAGTCAGTCACTTGGGATGATTGAAATTAAGCCACCGAACCAAATTTTTAGCACTAAATTAATGGTTCCCAATTTTAAAATAAATATAGATATTTTGCCTTAGTGTTTATATAACATCTGGCAACCATTATCCCAGAATTCCTAGTTTCACTGATTTTTATTTTTTAATCAAAAACTTCCATTTCATCAACTCCACTAGCTGTAAAATAAAGGCAGAAGTTGGAAACAAACCAGGCAAAGGCAAAGTTCTGCCAAGCTAATGGAAGCATCTCTAAATTATAGTCCATTCGACTGGGAAGACAGTGATTTTTTTTTTTTATTTTACTGACTTTGACTTTTAGAATACGGTACCCAGGCAGATAACTTCGCAAGAGTTTGGATTTGTTGGTTTTGGTGTTTGGGGTTTGGTTTGATGTTGGGGTGGGGGGGTTTTTGGGGAGGTGGGCAGGGAGAGACAAGCTATTCAACACCAACATGCTGTTGCAAAATCAAAAGAAAAACTGAAACTCCCCAAGGAAAAGCTAATATACGTAAGGAAAAAATCTGTTCTAAATCGGTGATGACTGATAAGGTGGCTGAGTTATTCTAGAAGTCTGGAGAAGTGCTGTGACAAAGGTCCATCTGTTTTTCTAAAAGTATGGCAATATGTGCACTTTGTCTTTCTGACCTACAGTATGCAAATAATGCAATTTTTCTTAACCAACTGAATGCACGCACAGGCTGATATTTAAAGACGCACTAGATCTAGCCAATATTTCGTACTGCTATGCAGGATGAGGATTTTGCCTTTGCTTTCCAAATTTGACTTAAAATTTTTCATAAATGAAAATTAGATATTAAATGTACTACTAGATTACAAGGCATATATAGTTTATTATTATTTAATGTTTTAGTATTACTAGGTATAAAGGGATACCGGATAAGAAATCTCTGTATGAAGCAAGAAGATCCATGGAAGCAAATTCTGGGATTTTCTGTTGCACTGCAACCTCCATGCTGTGTTCTTTAACACTCTTCATTCCAATTAATAGCTGAGAAGCAAGCACAGCTTCACTAACCTGAAAAATAATATTTATTTTATTCAGAACCAGTTCTCTACAATATTTATACAGATTTTAAAATCTGAGAGTAGCAAGATGATGACAAAAAATTAATTACTCAACCTACTATATTTTTAGAAGTCAGGAAAATATTCTATTTCTTTCTGACATATCGTACATACTGTACTTAAATAAATCATTACTACCGACAGCTTAATTACTACATAAGTGATTTCAAATCAGATATCCTCACCTGGATGCCACTGATGTCTACCCACATGTCAAATACATGTGCACACATATCAGGCAGTGTGCTGTTTTATTTGCACTGAATCAAAGTTGAAGTAAACAGAGTCAGATCTGTCCAGGAGAGATTAAATGCACTACTCAGAGCGTGTCCATTTTAATTTCCTCAAATAAGACCCATGCCAGAAATTTCAGGAAACCTTAATTCTTGTCTTGTTTGCATTGTCTTGTTTTCTTGTGTAAGTAGCATAAAACGAAATTTAAAAACCCCCAAAATTACGTCTTCAGAATATTGCACCAACCTGTGTAGCTGCTCTTACTGCAATCCAGGCTTGTGCTTTGTAGCCTTCTGATTTCAGGGCGTCCTCAGGAGAAGAGAGTTCTCCAAAAGAGGTCTAAAATTATACACCAGTTCACAATAGGATTCTAAATGTTTTATGGTAAAATATATTTCAAATATAGAAAAAGTCTTCCTACTTACAGAATTATTGTTTTATTTGCAAGTTGTAAAAATCAGCATTGATTGTAAATCCATGGCTTAATTGCTAAAATTGAAAAAAATTATCCAGAGCATACTAAGTGGCTGCTCCTGATACTTCAACAGGGTTAAAGCCTTTCATATTTCTCATGCTGTCACTCATATTTGTACTGAAAAATTGAAATCTGGTAAAATATAGATATCACAACTTAAAAATCGGGTTTGAATGTTATGCTTCCTTTGCAAGTTAAAAATTAATTAGTACATAATCAGAAATGAAAACACTGTCTGTTCTGTTTCTTCCTATTTTATACCAAAAAAAATCTTTAAATGTTACCATTTCATGCAACAAACATGAGAAATAACATCAAACAAGATAAAATTCCACTGCTGTATGATTTCTTTGTGTGATTTTTTTAGTAGGATTTTCAGTATCAGTATGATTTATAAGTCACTGTAAGTAAGAGTCTAGCAAGGTGCACAATGTGCTAAGAGAAATATATTTCTTGCTTTGAAGAGGACACTACCCAAAAGATAGAAAACATACGGTTGATTTGGAAGGCAACATCTTAGCTGGCTGTGACACATCCTCATTATTTGTGGCAAAATGCAAATACAATAGTGCTATTTCGAGGTATGATCTTCTTATTAACCTGTAAGAAACAACACACAGATCAATCAATGTTACTATCAAAGTAAGCATTGCAGCGACACAATCTGACTCCTGCATAAGACTAGACAGACAGCCTCACCAAATAAATCATTCACCCAGCCCTCATCATCTACTCAAGTGTACCTTCTTTTAGAAGGATCTTGTGATCCTGTTCTAATGTGTAAGCGAGTGTAAAACATCCCTATGGTATGCTTAACAAATAACATATTGGCTTAAGAGTATGTCAAAATAAATTGCACTATGTGCAACAAACATTCCATAAATAAATTGCAACTATTTAGTGAAAAAACTGTAATTCTGCAAGAGAAGTGATCTTTCTGTACAGAATCTGTATGGGTTCCTCTTCCTTCCTGAAGTTAAGGCATATATCCATTGTCCTGGTTTCCCTAAAACAAACTCTTCCCAGAAACAGCAAAAATACCCACAGTGACCAAAACTGTCTTTCATTTCTTTCTTGGCCTCAGCTGAGAAACCTTCTGAGTTCTGTACCAAAATACTCTACATCTTCAGAGAGACTGTGCTCACCAATTCCTGTTCTCCTTTTATTGAACTTCCTTCTCCCTTCAGTTATTTTTACAGTAGTATTGTAAACCGGGCAAAAATCATAGAATCATAGAATGGTTTGGGTTGGAAAGGACCTTAAAAGGTCATCTAGTCCAACCTTCCTGCAATAAGCAGGACATCTTCAACTAGATGAGGTTGCTCAGAGCCCAGTCCAACCTGACCTTGAATGTTTCCTGGGACGGGGCATCTACTACCTCTCTCTGGGAAACCTGTGCCAGCATTTCACCATGCTCATCATAAAAGGTTTCTTATATCTAGTCTAAATCTACCCTCTTTTGCTTTAAAACTATTACCACTTGTCCTATCGCAACAGGCCTTGCTAAGAAGTCTGTCCCCATCTTCCTTATAAGCCCCATTTAAGTATTCAAATACTTGGCCACAATAAGGTCTCCCTGGAGCTTTCTCTTCTCCAGGCTGAACAACCCCAACTCTCTCAGCCTCTCCTGACAGGAGGGGTGGTCCAGCCCTCTGATCACTTCTGTAGCCTTCCTCTGGACCCACTCCAGCAGTTCCATGTCTTTCTTGTGCAGAGTACTCCAGGTGGAGTCTCACCAGAGTGGAGTAGAGAGGCAGAATTACTTCTCTCAACCTGCTGAAAATCACTCCATGTGGAGAACTTCTCCAACATTTCTATTGCCTGTACGTTTATAACAGTTTTTTTAATGCATATTCCTCCTGGCTCTGTAGCTCTCCCCAGATCTCCCCTGCCAATAAGTTTTCCTAAGCATAGCAACAAACTTCTGCTCATGTAGTTCTGGATAGAGTCACATTGCACAGAGTTGAATGTTTATATAGAACAATAAATTACAGCTTTGGTATGATTTGTGTAAAGCAAAACACAAAAGTCAAAGAGTGCTGTACAGTTCAAGATAGGTCAAACTAAGTGGGAAGATGGCAAGTTCTACAGCTAGTTTGTGAGAATTTAGTTAACATTTCTGGTCTTGCTAACAAAAAAGGATTTGAGACATCAAGACACAACTTTAATTAAATAATCCAATAGCACCATAGGGCTTGTATAAGGGTGATCAGGATGTTAAACTCTCTAAAATAAGACAGCCAAGGTCCATTGATGTTGCTGTACATTCTTTTAGAAAGACGGTAGCAAATTAAGTAAGTGTAGCAAATTACACTTGCAAAACATCACCACAGTCCATTTCTGCAGTACCTTCCATCATGCTGACTGCTTGTAGAGGTTTTATTACTATGCTACTGCTTCTGTGTTCAGAGTTCTGGTTCATTAACTTAAGTAGCAGAATACCCAAACAAGCAAGGTAAATTGCTGCCTTTACACTCTCTGTAATCAGACTTGGCACATTATTCATTAAGACTGGTCAAGAAACTAAGAAAAACTAAAGTCCAATGTATCAGAGCTGCTTGACAGAATTTATTGGCTGGCTTGGCTCAGCTCTTCAGGCGTCTTCTGTGCTGATAACTAATGCCAAAGTCACTGTCCGGATATCTGTTACAAACACATTTCCTACAGTCCTGCCTCTGTTCTGACTGTTTCTGGCTGCTAACCTTTTCAAGCTGGATTTCTATTATCTGGAACGGGGCAGAACACAGCTCATCTTCTGAAATATGAATAAAACCCCTGTTTAATTGATAGCTCTGTTCCTGGTGTTGACAGAGAGGGTACAAATGTGAAAATCGAACGGAAAGCTGTAACTTTGTGTACTCTAAAATATGCTTTCAAATGTTCTCAGCATTCATTTTAAATAAGAGATTAAGTATACAGTAGCTGTTCTATACTGCAATAGAGGAAAACTGTCCAAAATATAAAAGGTGCCTCATAATAGAAGTTCCACACCAGATGACAGAAAACTGTCAAAAGACTATTCATGTGTGATTAAAATTCATTTCAAAGTTCTATAGCTAGTTTCTTACTCAAATTTTTGATCATGTTGCTGGCTGAGTTTTATAGCTTCCAACAGGGTTTCAGCAGCTCGAGATGACTGGTTATTGCCTGCTTCAGTTATCTGGCGTTCTACCTTACCTAAGAAAGAGATATAGAAGGCAGATTTTCAAGATTTTAACATTTTTTTTTTCTGTAAGACCCAACCTGTTTACTTCCAGAAAATGTAAACAACATAGTGCATTGTCTATTCTCCTCCTCATAAGTCTTTTCAAGTTTATTTAAAATGCAATGCACAATGGTTGTATAGCAAATTACTTCACATAGTAGTGAAAATCATCAAACTTTGACTTTGATCATAATGACTCCTAACATGTACTGATCCTTACTAGAAGACTGTTGTACCTGGAGGAGTTAATGCACAGATGCAGGCCTGTTCTGTGCTGCGCTATGCTGCATGTACAGCGTGGCCTTCAGGCCTGTGTTGTGCTGTGCCACAGGATAAATACAGCCAGCTGGCTGTAACAGAAGAGCCTGTCGGCAGCATCTTCTCACTACCAGCGATTATACTACCTGCCCTTTCTGTAAAAGTGCAGCAAGAAGTCTCATGTGAATATGCTTTTTGTTTGACAGTGGAAACGAGGAATAGAGTTGTCTTCTTTTAAGAAAATCCTCTAACAGCTCAACCGACCAAAAAAGGCAACCTTTCCACAGACAGGATCTGTGTGTTGTGCTGCACCCGGACTGGAAGCCCATTCAATACTACACAGCTTGGGGTTCTCGGCATCTGAAGGGACATAAGATTATTTTTACTATCCTTTTTTTTCTTTATAGTGTTAACTCCAATAAATGGCATTTTAAGAGATACTTTACAGAGTCTGAGTGCCTTTCTCGCTGGGATCCTAACAAGTCAACACCTCCTGGTGCAAAACATAATGCCGCTAAAATCCAAATGCATGCACACACTGTGTAATTCATTAGCCTTGTTAAATCATTTAGAAATACTTTATCAGCCTCTCATCTTCTTTAGTTCAGACTTATGCAAAGAAGCTAATTAGCTTTCTACAGTGTCCTTAATGTGATTGGGTACACCCTTTGATCCCTGATAACACAGAGGTGGGAGAAGTTCTACTGCAGTTTTGAAATTATTTGTTGTGTAATGCATGCTGAACTATGCTGGTGTGAACCTAAACACAGGACAGAGATCTGCAGCTAGACAGGGTGAGAAATACACAAATCTGTTCTATTTTTTACAGTAAAATGTCTCCATTTTAAGAGAGGCCACATGCATAGCATTGCTTAGGAAGGCAATCATGATGTACAAACAGGGTTTTATTTACCTATATGAAAAAGAATTTCAGCTTCCATATCTAGTTTTTTTGTTGCAGATGCTCTGCAAAGCTTCAATGCTGATTCTAAATGTTTGAGAGCAAGTAGCCATTGCAGTGGATCTCCTCTTTCAGGCGTAGAAGCTACTTTTTCAGCTAATGTGTGTCCTAAGAAAAAGCAAAAAAAAGACAGTTCTTAGTAAATTATTTGCTAGAAAACCAATTTATGCAAAAAGAAGCAACTTCTATAGAACAAATGCTGTTACATATTTACTGTTACAATCCAATTCTCAAAAATCTGAGTGATTAATGCATAAAAATACCGAACAATAATGTTGTTTCACTACTTTATGATGCCATTAAGGCTTACCTAGGCCATCCAAAAGAAGCTCAGGCTACACCAATCAGCCCTTTCACAAACTATCTGGAAAGACTAGCAGTAAGCCACTTCATAACTTTATTTCACCTGGAAGTTATAGGCAAAACCTAAACCTCTCCGAGCCATTGCAAATTCCCAAATTCCTTTTGTACTAACCAGATCTAAAGTTGTCTTTGATGCATTGCATACCTCTTATACTGTCTGTATACATGGGGTCTTCCTAAAAAATGTGGATTCAGAAACAGGAACTGGGAAAACACAGCCGTTACTGTGAGTGCCTGGCCACGCCTGCTCTGACAAGCAGTAAAGTACAATAAAAGTGGATCTCTAGAGCAAACCAGCTGGTGTTGAAGACCTGACGGCCACAGCAGATGCATTTCAGGGTGTTTACTTTGGACTACCTCTATTCTAGTCCTGAAGGCTGAATGCAAAGTAGTGGTTGGATTGCACTGATACGCTCCTGGAGCATAGCTTGCTGAAAATGAATCCAGAATAATCAGGCTACTCCACAATGAAAACCAAAGCAATTTCTAGATTTTCTAGTCCATTATAAGTCATATATACACCAAATCTAGTTTAACAGAAGGAACATGGAGACAATATCCCTTTCCCTATATTTGCTATACAGCAGCAAATCTCAGACAGATCTTAAAGGTCGTCTTCTGTTATTCAGCATATTTCCAAGTTTCCATATAAAGAAAAGTTATCAAAAAAAGTTGTTAAATTAAAGGGTGACAACAATAAAAGATATTATTTATTTTATTGGGATAAAGAATTATCACTATTATCCCATATGATGTGATATCATTAGTTAGTTCCCATATAACTACTTCCAGAGAGATGGAACATATGTAGGAAGCTTTCACAAAATGAATGCTTTGCACAGAAGCTGGAAAAGCATTGTTAACTTCCACTTAAAAAAAAAATTAAAAATTCCATTTGTTTCATCAAGCTATAACATTAATATTTAAGTCTTTGTTGATTATAGTTCCTGTAAGAATTGTACCTTGCTTGTACACATTGCATGGAGCCAAACAGGCATCTACTGTTGGCTTTCAAAATATTTTCTTTGCATAACGAAAACAATTGATTTACTGCATTCACTTCTGATGCGTCAGTTTATCTGCTGTTGCATAAAATATGTATGAAAACTAATGAAAAATTAAAAATAATAATGACTTGCATTTTTCTTACCGATTCTCATTTTGACTTGGGCTAGCAAGTTGATATGTGGCAAGTAGATATTTTTTGTAGGCAGGACCAGGCAAGTCAATGTACTGTCTTCTGTTTGCTGTTCAATGGGTTCTCCACAAACAAAAATCTATGAAAAGAGCATGCTTTGTAAAACCAAGTCACATAGGAGAGCCAGAGAGGGACTCTTCGTCAGGAAGTGTAATGACAGGACAAGATGGGACAAGTCTTCCTGAAAGACGGGAAATTTAGATTAGGTATTTGAAAGAAAATCTTTACTGTGAGAGTGGTGAGACAATGGAACAGGTTGCCCAGGGAAGTTGTGGATGCCCCATCCCTGGAAGTGTTCAAGGCCAGGATGGATGGGGCTTTGATCAACCTGGTCTAGTGGGAGGTGTCCCTGCCCATGGCAGAGGGGTTGGAACTAGATGATCTTTAAGGTCCCTTCCAACTCTAACCATTCTATGATTCTATGATTCTATGGTTGGAAAAAGTAAGTTAAGTATCACAAACCCTGGAACTCGAATGTGTCTTGTAAAAGAGCACTAGAAAAGGGCTTGATAATTTTGAAGTCCTTTATTTCAGTTTGTACTCGTCTTCTTTGCGGAGGAGTTCAGTAGCAAAATTAAAATTTCAGTGAACTCTCGATCAAATTTATTAATGTTGGGCTTTGGTTTCTAAAAGCAAATTCTCTCAAATCAATCTTTAAGAAACAGATATCCCAAGTAACCCAAGCCCTAGAAAGAAGCTGTCATTTATACAAAGAAATCTGACATCCAAAAAAGTCCAGAAAAGAAAAAGACAATAACACGTAGGGACCAGTCAAACTTTTCATGCATGGAAATAAGGCAATGGGAGCATACTGTAAAGTGGTGTCTCTTGAAGGCTAGCAAGTCTCATAAGTGGAAGTCTGAGTCTGAAGTGATTCATATTATAGTTTATTACTTGGGGTAATAAATATTTCAATGGATTAAACTTCTGTATTAGGAAATATGAGGAAAGAATTTGACCCAAAAGCTTGTCTTTATAAACTGTATCAAGAACAGGTAGAGACTGGTTTTGGATCAATAGATAAATGGTTTATTAATAAACATACCTCTCACAGATTTCATGTCTTTAGATTTATTTTGCCTATTTAAATTTTTACATGGAAATTATTTATTCATACTGATTGTAACAATCTGTCAATCTAAAACATCATTAACAATATGCTACTTTCTATATAAGTTCTAGTTCAAATCATTCTAAGTTAAGATACAAACCTAAATTCTTATACTTGGATGCTCAAGAGCTAGGAATTTTATGATATGTACATCCTCCCTGAGGTGCTTAGTATGAACATATCCCTCATTTCAAATGGAAAAACTGAGTGTTCCACATCTCTTTTCTCTCAAACTACCTATTTCAATTTTCACATATGGATGTACATTTTGCAAGTATTCAATATTTTTAAATTGTATGAAAATAGCAGACTACATAGATGAGTATGCATGGTGAGTGACATGGTAAGTATGCATAAATAAATTTAGTAAGATGAATTACTTCTTCACGCTATTTAATCTAGGGAAAATTGAAGGGATCAGTTAATAGGAATGGCCCTTTTGTTAAAATAGCTTTCAGAATAGACAGTTAAGATTGCTGGAAGGATTTGCAAATGCTGTGTAAATCACCAACATATACTCACTGCTTTAATGGTAAGCTCATGTGCCAAAACTAGTAAGTTTAATGGTTCCACTGTAGAAGAGCAATGTTCTGTATCCTCTACTGTTCGGAGTGTTAGTATGTCTGCCAGCAGAAGCATACTTTTCACAAGAGTAAAAGAAGCTGGAGGGGAAATAAATGTATCCTCTTGGAGTAAACTGATGATATTCTGTTTGGACACAGATAACATAAACCAAAGTAGTTACTACTTTTGCTGTCTTTTTATGAGGACAAATCACACAAAGTGAAAAAAAAATCTATTTTAGAGGCACTATTTCAAGCTTATTTAACGCTGGCATCAGCTGTACTGGCTACATGAAAAATGCATCAAAAAAAGTGAACAGTTTCTCCTTTGTGCTCAAACCTCCAAAAGAAGTTTAATCCCTGCCACAGGACGTTTTTCTTGCAGGTCAAGAATAGCAGCTTGCACCATCATTTCAGCCTGAGTCTCTGTATCACCAAATGCTTCTGCCTCTAGTATTACTTCTTCTATCACACTTCTGCGTTCAGCCACATTATTTTCTAAAAGTGGAGAATATATGAACAGTAAAAATACATTTGAAAAGACCTTACAGTATCTTCTACCATTGTTAAGAAGACAATTTCATACTAAAAAGTAAAAGAAAATCTTACATTATAGATCCCACATTTACCATTTCATCAATTCTGTGCCAAACTCACTTTCAAAAGAAAGAAAAAACACTTAGCTTTGAAACTACACTTGGTTTAAGTTCATCCAAATACATTATTTATATGAAAGTCACCAGTATAAATAATTAGGTTTTGTAGATCAGATAGTCATTCTCACCCATAAAACACATTCTACATATTCAAAAATCTGATCTCAGTTACCATTCCAAAATAGTAACAGCCTTCACAGGAATTATCCAGAATACATTAAATATGAGTTTGGCTAATCATAATCAAAATGTATCAAAATGTATTTTGTAGCATCTCACTTAAATACTTTAGAGATAAAGTATTTTTTTCTATTTCTAGAAAATACATAGGAACATTTCATTTATTTGAGATATAAAAAGGGACAAAAAACTCCTGAGACTTTTAAAACTATATAGCAATAGTGTTTTTGAAAACAAGCATACTTATTTAACTTAATTACATTAGAACATTTAAATTTTTTCACACACAAGTGGTTTATCAAAAGATAATGATCGTTAAATGAACACGAATATAATGCTTTGTGTTTACATTCTCTAGGGGGAGATTGTACTCAGAAATATATTATCCTTATTACATTGGATGAATTTAATACAAATAATTGCTCAGTGGTAATACAGTCCCAGAATTAATGTTTATATTTTTTTATTTGTGAATAAGTATTGTGTCTTAATAGGCTTACTTGTCCATTATACTCCAAGAATCTAAACCAAAAAAGGCTAATACCTTTAATATCACAAACGCCATGTATCTGTGTTACAAGTGCAGTCACTAACATTGTACGGCACCTTAGCCACAGATGTACATTCATATGATCTTGTGCTGTTATACTATGAGGCAGTCGAACATCTTTAACGCAAGAGTCCTAATAATTTCCAAAAGCAAGAGAAATGTTACTTTCCAAGTCAACTACTTTAGTACAAACAAAGCAACACGGCAGAATCAGTCTAAAATACATCAAATAAATACATTAGAAATATTAACATAACCAGAAGTTTATTTGAAGGGTACATACAAGTTTTTTAATATCAGGAGTCCATTTATGATTAACTTTTAATATACAGGAAAAAAAAGAATTGTAACAAATGAAAATTAAACCAGCTTTTATGGGAAAGTTCACAAATATATCCATTTACTATATGTATCATGGAGAATTCTAACAGTTCGGACTCTCAAACACAAACATTACAAAAACTCTAAGGCACATAAAAGTCTAATTGTGGAGCAGGATCAATATCAAGTTCTGGTACCTCACTAGTGATTAGAAAGAAATTTTTTATTTTTTATTTCTAGCTTCTAGTGTTTCTGGTGATTAGAAACAAATATTAATGCAATATAGTACTGGAGGTGTTTGTGAGAACAGCTCAACTCCCTATGCCATTTTCACATATTATAAACAGTCTTTCCAATACTAAAATTTTCCAATCCATATTCTAAGGGGTTTTTTCAGCAAGAAATAAATGAACATGGCACCACCTGTGTTTTACTTATACTAAAAATCATCATGAATGACTTACATTGATGCAAATGAGGAAAAAAAATTAGCCATAACTGAGCTACTAGCTACAGGGCAGTCCTAAGAAAATGTAGGACTAAGTGCAGTGAGACAGAAGACCCTGATATGCAACACAGACAGAGAATAATTGCACTGCGTGCAAGGAAGTCCAGTCTCGCTACGCATGTTACAAAATCTGGCCTCACTGCTCAATTGCTCTGTCCGTGCAACTCAATTTGACTTACTCTGCACTCGAGAGCGAACGTGTGTGGAATAACCAATGGGTTTTGTACGCTGGCTTTCCAAAGTACGTATAGGTCAGTATTATTATGTGTTAGACAACAGAAGTCAGCTGAAATCTTGCTAAATTTGGAACACAGCAATGATGTGAACTGGTTGCTTTGTGGCTCTTTGAAAGAGGATACTCTGAAGCAGGTTTTCAGTCAAGAAGCCCTAACTGAATAATACAAGATTTTCAGCTGAAAGCTATTTTTTCCACTTTCTGTTTGTTTGGGTTTTTCTTAAACACATGGAGAATTTCAATGCTGGCATTTGAGAGTATACAAATAAAACCTGTAATTCCTAACCATATACAAATTAAAAAAATGATTATAGACATATTGAATATACTATAGGCAAGCAGGTAACTGAAGTATGTCATACATCATTTTTTCCCTAGGTTAATGGTAACCACATAATACAGATGACTGCTATGTTCTAGTGCTCCGAAAACCACTCAACACTTAATACAAGACTTCATATACGAAGAAACAATAGTTTGAAACAAATATGCACACATACCAAACACTGCCTTTCATCCTTTTCTTCTTGAAAATTTTTCTCTTCAATCCTAAAAATTTTTGCATCTTGGAGAAGTCGAATTGCAGAGAAAGCCAAAGCAACACTGTGATACAGAAAAATATTATTTTAAAATACTAATTATATTTGCCATTTTATGCTTTTATTATAATAGATATTTCATTTCTGACTACATCAGAGATGCCTATCAGGAGTTACCAATTTTTGATTCAGTAGAACAAAAAAATTGCCCAGCAGACTGTGTATACTATTATTTTCATGATATGAAGATACTTGCAAAACCAACATAGAGAGATCTTTTTCACAACAGGATTTGCTCCTCAAAGAACATGCAACTCAAAATATTCTGAGAACTCCCAAAAGCAGTCTTATGGTATTAGTTTTCTACCTCTAATTGCACATTTTCCCATATATCTGTAAATCTCTACTTTCTTACCTCTTCTCTAAAGCAATTTTGGGGTTGGTTTGTTGTTTTTTTTTTTTACAACTCTATTTATTCTCTACCCACTGAAACATAGTTTCCTAATGATGCAAAAGTATCTGAAGGTATTGCAAGCTCACCTCTTAAAGATTTTTTCAACAGGTTAATTTTTTAAAAATGTATAACAAAAATTTTCATCTATGCTGTCTTTTTACGTAGAGAGACTCTCTTTAAATAGAGACTGGTTGCTATGAAGCAAAAGAATAAAATAATTTATGAACACCTTAAGTCCTTTTTACACTGCCAGAACACTGTAACGAGCTTTTAATGCAAGAGAGATTAAGACTCTGTGTGAATTTACTGCTTTTGAGAAGGTCTAGATTAATTGTTGTAAAGGCAAAGTTCTTGATTTACACACGAAGTCAGAACAAGAGCAGCACTACTCTGAAATTACTCACATTATTCTGCCAACATGTATCTAACCACAGGATGGATAACCTCCAGAGAAAAGAGGGCAGTTAAAGTCTTCCTGTCATTTCAGATTCTATCCTGCTTACTGTTTTTGTGATGCTGAACTGGATGGATTACACCAATTCAACACAAATAGACCCCAAAGTAACAATGAGAACCAAAACTGTTAATATCTTGCCTTTCAGCTCTCAGAATTCAATCCTTATGAATCTCCTTCATCATGCCTTTACCTCAGTTTTATTCCAAAAATGAAACCAGAATAAATCACTGTTGAATTTGGTGATAACTTTCTCTCTAACAATGGAAAATATGAAACAGAATATGCTTATAAAAGCAAAAGAGACAGGAAGGATAATGCAATGAAATATCCCAACTGCTTTTCTTTCTTTTTATTAAGAAGAGTTTTCCCCTGAAACCGGGCATCAAAGTTAAAATTACAGCAAAGCCTGACATTTTTCAAAACATTGTCTGAGATGTATGGCTAACATTTCTCAAATAAGTTGGAAGGTGCAGCACCCAAGAGTATATACAGGCTTTTAAGGAATATTAACCTAACTTCCTGAGCACCACTGCCTCCAGTTAACTGCTGTTGTCAACAGTTAGCAATTCTGAAAATTAGACCATTTTTACCTACATGCTTACATATAAATTTCATGAGTAACATGTAGACCATGAGCCCAAAGGTTTGTATGTGTGTTGTTTTAAGCAGTAATGTATTCACATAATCAGACAAGCACATACTTTGGCAATTAGAAACCTCACATGCTTAGGGGGGACACCATCTAAGTACTCTCCTTGAGATCAATCAAATTAGTCCTATACATAATCTTATTCTGAGGCATAAATTTTTTGTAAGACAGAGGCTGTAATGTAGAAGCTTCCCGTGATGAAATTTTTGTGACCCTCTTCTGCTGTCAACAAGAGTGATGTGTCTATATATTTCCCTTGACAAAATACACATCCTTTTATCAGCTGAATCAGAAAGTGACAAGATGATCAAAATAGGAAAGTACGGCTGACTATAACAATTTCACCACTAAGTCATTTTGCCAAAGGAAAAAAATGATGAATTTCTGTAATATCATGCAAAGTTTGATTTCTAGGCTGGCAGGCAGGAAACATTCAGCTGTCTGAAAGAATGTTTCATTTGTGTCCGAGGCAGATATATCAGCAGTTTCTGTGGATGGCAGTACAATAAAATTGTAAAATAGGTTAAAAAAACCCAAACCTGTACTTTGTTTGTTGTTTGGTGGTGTTTTTTTCCTGCTATCTGACCACTATCAATATATAAGGCCCACTAAACACCCATCAAGAATTTGAGAGTCCAAAAAAATGATCCATAGAATGCTAGACATCTATTGGAACCCTCGATACTCTAAAAAAGTTTCTTCAATCTGAGACAAGTTATAAGCCAAGAGAGAAAGTACACTCTAGGATATAACTGCATGTCAAAAAAAAAGGTCCTGCACTGAACATGGCTTGCATACCACCAGTTTAGAAGGGCGAGAAAGTTTGAGTCAGAACTCTGCTAACACATGTTTTACCAGGCCTAGTATCAAGCTAACTTAGGCTTATGCACGTGGGATTTCATAAGTCTAGATACTGGTCCTTAGTTACTAATATGTCAATTTTATAAAATCCACATGGCACTCAAAAGCACGATGAGGTCACTGTCCAGTGATTTGTTGTTTTCTCTCTGACAAATTTCTAGTAAATTAATCTAATTCAAAAGGCACTGAAATAGATTACTATTTCATTATGAGAAATGCCTACAAATAACCTAAAGGTCTTACTTTCCACCTTCACCAATGGCATTACAACTAAATTGTTACAGTCCTAATATACAAAATTTTGGGAAAATTCTGTCTTTTAAAATAACATAAACAAAACCAGATAAAAGACCACGCTGCAGTACTCTTACTGTTTTCAGTTCAGTAATCTGTACAGAATTGTGAAGGTCCTGTCCTTGTTAATTTATTTAATTTTTATTGCTGTACCATAGCAGTTAAAAAGGAATTGTGCCATTTAAAGGCTATCTGATTTGGAGTTTTGTTTATTCACCTAAGACAACTGGGAGAAGGAAGACAATTTGCCTTTGACATAGAAGAAAACATTTATTTTTTGTTAATTGGGTAAAAAAGGAAAAAAACATCCTTGAGACTGGTTCGGCTGTTGGCCAGCTGAATCACCTACCACTTCATCAGTAGGACTCTTACAGCAAATCTTCACCAATATTCCAACAATAAACAAATGTTAATTTTGCTTTTTGCTTGGTGGTTACTATAATGTAAGATTTACTGTAATAATGTTGGTGTGTTTAGTCAGAGTAGACCTAACAAAAGTTACAAATACTGATTCCATTCTACTTAATCTCAGTTTTAATCTTAGTTTGACAAGTGACAGTGCTACATCTCTATATGCTGCATCTCTAGTTAACAATTTGTACCCTCAAAGACTTTTCAACCTAATAAAAAAATAGATAAAAAGATCTTTGTGGGGGATGGTGAAGCCAGGGATGAGCTGCGCTGTGGGAATTCAGCAGATGTTCTTGTACTGGTGGGAAGGAAGCCGTGGGAATAGTAAGACAATGTCTTCATATGGTATTATTTGTGTGGTGCGAAATCTAGCAAGGCCGTACAGAAACAGATAGAGAGGTAGAAAACAGATAAGCAAGGTAGAAAAAATAGAGTAGTGTTTTGTAGCCTAGACGTGTGAATAATTAAATGTAACCAATTGTATTGCTCACAACGGTGGATGGACAGTCACTCACAACCTATCTGTGTAAAGAGCACAACGCGTGATCAAAAGACACAAACTATATATACTGGAAAAGTGAAACAATAAACGTCTTCGCTTCACCACTTAGCAGAGTCTGTGCCTTATGTGCCATAGAGCTTGACACTAATTAAAAAAAAATAAAATATCAAGATGATCAGAGGGCTGGAGCACCCCTTCTATGAAGACAGTCTGAGAAAGTTGGTATTGTTAGCCTGGAGAAGAGAAGGCTCCAGGGAGACCTTACAGTGGCCTTCCAGTATCTGAAGGGAGCCTACAGGAGAGATAGAGGGTGGACTCTTTATCATGGAGTGTAGTGATAGGATGAGGGGTGACAGTTTTAAGCTGAAAGAGGGGAAATTTAGATTAGATACTAGGAAGAAATTCTTTACTGTGAGGATGGTGAGATACTGGAACAGGTTGCCCAGGGAAGTTGCGGATGCCCCATCCCTGGAAGTGTTCAAGGCCAGGCTGGATGGGGCTTTGAGCAACCTGGTCTAGTGGGAGGTGTCCCTGCCCATGGCAGGGGGTTGGAACTCCATGATCTTTAAGGTCCCTTCCAACTCTAGTCATTCTGTGATTCTATGAAAAATTATGTATTGTTAAACTATTATCCTTCTTATACAAATAAAATTAAAATTACAGATATGCTAAACAGAAGAACCCTCCTAGACCAAAAGAATGTTCAGAATTTAACTTCCACAAAGAGTTAATTTATTTATGTATGCCCCTTGTAGCAAAAGAACAGCAGAACTGTAATGTTATGAAATTATCAAAAAAAAATCAGAACCTCAAAAAACTCACAGAATTTGGAAATCATAATTTGGAGAAAATATCTGGCAGATCATGTAAATAGAACAGTATTTTACACACTCTCAGTAACAATATAATTAATGCCTGCTAAAATCTATTCTTGTATGTTAAAGTTTACATCAATGTTTTTAATCCAATTAATTTAAAAAGTATAATTTTAACATTTTAATTTAACACCAATAAGTACATAAAGAGGAAATGTTCTTCTAGGACAGTAATACAGGGCATTCTAGAACAAATTAGAATTCAGTAGTTCAGGGATAACATTAGTGCTCTGGTGTACACTTTAAAATTATAAAAAACATATGACCTAACATATACAGACTTCAACAAAAACAGTGAACATTGCAGCTTTTTCTCTGACTTTGTGTAACACTGTATGACAAAAACACCTTACAGAGAAATCATAGGCCAATAACTGATGATCTGTTAAAAAGTAAAATAAAGCAGTAATAAAAAGTGAAATGCCAATGTAACTTACTAGAGGACTGTTATGGCTGGTTACTAAGATTAAGAATATTAATGTAGACATAAAGGGTTGAAAGAAAAGGTTGTTGGATATTTTTTTAATCTTCTGTGATCTAGGCTGTGCAACATAAGGTTATACATAGTATTACTTACGTGAAAGCTGCTTGATGCCTTTGCTGAGAAATAGCAGCAAGCTGAAGTTTGGCCTCAATAAGAGTCTCTAAATCTTCAGCAGAACACTGAGAGATCTGCCCATCATATTTGTCCTGTATGTTCTGTACAAGATGGCTAAGACTTTCTTCAGCTTTTGTCAATAAAATCCCCTAGAGGAGAACACAGCATTGTATGATTTCAAAAAATAATGAAAGAAATAAAAAATTTCTTAAAATGTATTTTATTCTTTTATAGCCTACTACCACTGCACCTGAAACAAATCAACTTTAATATAATATGCCTTTTCTCTAAATAGCAGGGGTTTAATCTTGCTTTTTTCAGGTTTACAGATCCAGTGTGTTGCAATCAGCAATATCTTAACTGTGCCTGTACTATTGCAATTTATGCTTAACGGCATATTTGCTCAATAATTTTTCATTCTTATCTTTATATTATAGCTGTACTTGATAATTTTATACTATACTTCTTACTATTCTTAGTAATTTTAAACAATACAATATTAAAATACAACATTAAAGATGTTGCAAAGAGTATTATATTCTTTTCTATCTATACTTTGACAGATCCCTGAGTGCTGTATGTATCCTGAAACCTCACCTGTAACTTACAGTCTTTCTGAAAAAGAAAGCTGTAAGAAGCTGTGAAAACCAAATCTAAAAGAAAGTTAATTATAAATAAAATCTCAATCACAGGCTTTCAGAAGAATTCAAAAATAATTCAGAGGTTTCTATCATCCAATATCTTTTTTTGACCAGTTTCCTCAATGAATTCAAAGCTCTACTTTGAAAAAAAAACCAACCAAACAACCAAACAAAACCCCAAAACAAAACAAAACCAAATGAACAGAATGGTTAAAGAAAATTCGGAAGAGTAAGAAACAGATTATGTTTCTTAAACAAGTCCCATTCAAATTAATTTAAAATTTCTATTTTAGTTATTTTCAAGATGCTGTTTCCAAGTTATTTTCAAGCTATACTAAAACGTTGAAGTTTCTAGGTTATGGTATATAGCAATTGCATCACAAAATCATCCTCCATTTCTCCAGATGTATTTTGTATATTACTGGGTTTGTAACAGTGGCCAAAAGTAGATATTTCCAAAGTGGAAGACCCCTCTGAAAGAAGAATATGTCAGCCCTCAATTTTGGTCTTTTGTGATTTGAAACTGCCTAGCATGAAGTTCACAATTAAACAAAAATGAAACCCAAACCAAATCAACCAACCAACCAACTAACCAAAACCCCTTCAAACAAAGAAGCTAAGAAGCTGTGTTATGTTTTCTCCAAAATAAAGTATCAAAAATGTGAATATGAAAAAACTGAGACATCTCACATATGGTAGAGAATGGGTTTCCATTCATTTATCGACTTCACTGCCCCATCAAAAAGTCTCTGACGGTCTACACCCTCTTAAACGAAGATGATTTTATCCTTGAAATCCCATTCCGTCTTTGCCTTTGTTGCTAAAACAGTCATACTGAGATCTCATTGTGACAATATTTCCCATGGACATTTATATAGCACAAACTGGACCATTTGAAAAACTGCACAAAATCACCAAGACTTCATTTATGGCTAGTAGATTACAATCAGATTAGGGACAGAAATTTCTATCCCCTTCTACATTCCATCCTCCCATCATAATTTCTGTTACATTGAAAGCATTAGCAATGTTTTTGGAACAATCTGCAGTTTCTTAAGGCTTTTTTCCTAAAAATCATAATTACCTTCAGCATGGCCATATTTAATTCATCTTTACAGTCTACGAGCTGTACCACTGTGCTTCTTTGTTCCTGTTGTCTTGAATTCTTATCAGCATCATCTGTCAAATACATTTCAGATGAAATTTCAGATAACAGATGCAGAACCAAAGCATTCTTAGTTATCTGAAGAATATGCCCCTTTTTTCTCTACTTATAATTGAAACTTTCAATATCAAAATAAGTGAGGAAGAATGGAATACAGCACTAATAACATTAGAGATATTAACTAAAAAAAACTTGAAAAAACTTAATGCTTATTATTCCAATAATGACTGATTTTTCCAGAAACATTTAATATGAATATTGTTTATAATATGACACATTAATGCATATGCAGCTAAAAGTCGAAAAACTATGCTTGAAACAAGTTGCGGAATAAATGCATTTTTCCACCACCCTTGTAATTACCTTTTACATTTGATTCTGTAATTGTGCTTGGCTCTTTCAAGCTGTTGCTATCAACAGAATAGACGTGCTTTTCCACTTTTTCAGGTATATTATTTATTGTGGCAGAAAGGCAAATGATGAAATGCATTTTGGCTAAGATTAATTTATTCATAATTTGTTGGTTGCACAGTGGCACCATTGTTAAAGACAGACTCCAATTAAATATGTCTTCCAGTACCTACAAGAAAGTTAACAATTGGGACTATTTGAAATGACATATTTTACATTTCACTTGTT
This sequence comes from Limnodromus scolopaceus, assembly GCA_028565335.1. NCBI lineage: Eukaryota > Metazoa > Chordata > Aves > Charadriiformes > Scolopacidae > Limnodromus > Limnodromus scolopaceus. The sequence continues at coordinate 49,880,670 of JAOXNO010000001.1, read as the reverse complement.
CAAGGTATATTCTGCTTCTATTAATAATGATATTTATAACAATTAACATGAATAATATTAGCAATATGCTGTTAGTCATTATGGATGACCTGCTGTTTTCCTTTCCAAACTTAATTCACCACTTAGTAGCACTCGCTACAGCCTCAGTGATCAGTTTTCCAGTAGAAGGTGCATCTATGAAGTTGTAGCTATTACTCTGTGTGAGTTTTAGTTTTAGCACTCTTTGAGCTAAGGTGGTCACAAAAAATATATAGGTGAATCTGTAGTTCAGAAATCTCCACTCAAAGGAAAGTCTGTTGTTACAATTCACCCTAACTAGAAAGATTAAGCAAGGAAAAAAATTCTTGTATCAGACCATTCTAGCATATTTCATAGAATTCATTTTAGCCTCCTTGTTTTATCTTGAGTTTAATATTGTTACTTTAGATTAATAAATTTAGAAGTTGAAAGTCTACACAGCTCTGCAAAATCATAAGACCAGTAAAAGTCCCATATAGACAGTGAAGTGTTCAAATCAAAAGCTCGAGATAAAGCACAACTTCAAAATAAATCTGAAACTAGTGAGATCAGAAGCTGTCAAGATAGACATCTCATTTCTGTCTTCTAATATTGACTGTTGTTGAAGGCACACAAGTTTACTGTAAACAGAAGAGACAAAAGTGGAGAGAAAAATGTTCTGTTTTCATACTTTATCAGTTTGTTTTTATGGTACAGCTTCTTTTTCACATTCTGCTAACATTTACCCCTACTGGCTCAATGGATCTATGACAAGGCAAGTGAAAGAAAATTATTAAAACTGAAAACCAAAAAAGTCTTGATGAACAATCAATTTTAATTAAAATGAGAAATGACTGTTCATTAACTGGTTTACGGATTCACCTTCCTCTCCCTCCTGTCCCCTCCCAGAAATGGACTTCAACCCCAATCTGAATTAGGACAAATCTATGCAGACAGCTCTGATTGATAGAAATTATACGACTAGATGACTGATGTTCTCAATATTTTACCAGATCCTACATATCATGACAAAACTGGAATAATCCTACTAGTATACTTTGCACAGACAAGTCACAGATGTTTACATATTAGGTTTCCCTATCTGAAAAATGGTGATAATGATACTTGCCTCTCCCTTGAGAGGTCAGCCATAAAATTTAAAATTTAGGATATGGTAAACTGTTGGGGAGAATATGTTTTCCATTTATGTTTTTTCACTAATAACAAGTATATTTTCTGTTATCAGTATAATCTCCAACTGATGCCAGAGAAGTACATATTTATGTCTAGCATAAAAGTTTTAGCTCTTTAAGAGCTCTTTTACCTGTAAATTTGTATTGGTCAGGAGAGATTTTGAGGAGTCAAATTTCTGTAAAGCCTGTAAAATGGACAAGACCAAAAATAAGTAATGACCTACAATATGAGTATAAAATAAGTGAGTTAGGAGAGCAGTGGACAAGTGTAGTGCATTTCCAACTATACTTTGAGGGCTCTGAAAATACCAGCAATTAATTACACGGCTTCTGTGGGCTTCACATTTCTGAACCCTAACTCAAGACACAGAACTATCCCTATACCTCCTATGCCATTCACCACAATTATTCAACTTGAAGCAAGGGGAGAAAAAGGCATAAAGCAACAAAAACCTTTTTCCAAATTCTAGGAGCTCGGTAGACACCAAATATCAGTTGCCTTTATGTTCTTTACATTTCTGAATCTCAACCTAATTCCAGACTTAGCACATACCTCCTCTGCTCTTCACCAGAGCATAGACCTGTGAATGGAACAAAGTAATGTCTACTATTTGACCTGTCTATTGAAAGGAATTTAGGATTATTGTAGGAATGTGTAATAACTTGCAGATGTGGAGCATGTACAGTTTCATGAAGAACATTGAGTGTTATATTTTGATGTTATACTTTACTGGTGTTTACCTTCATTTGTTCAATTTCTCTGTATCCTGCAGGTATTTTCCATGGAATTCTCTCTCCACAATTAAGCAAAGACAGTTCATCAAAGGCCTCCATAAAAAATCCTATATCTGTAAGTACTTTAATCTGTGAAAAAATAGCAGACTTTGATTTAAATAATTTTCAATTATTCTTTTTGCTCAAAATAACATGTATTCAAAGGTAATTTTGAAGTAGATTTGGCTACTGGAATAGTAGTACGTTGATGGAGAATGTTTTTCAATGGAAAGAAATCTTTTACTTTTTTTGCTAAATAAGTGACATCTTCTCAACGATGGGTCCTTCACATTTAAAAAAAAAAAAAAAGAAAAAAACTCAACCAAAAACATGTTGTTTAAAAACTTGCTTCTGACAAAGGAAAAGAACTCAATTCATCTGACTACAGCTTTGAGTGTCAGTAAATCAGCTTCTTATCAGAATCTGTTTCACAGACTTTACTCATCTTAGTCCTGTAGTACTCACCTATTCTCCCTAACCTGTATCAGCATTCCCTGAAAATATCTAAAACCAATAATACTTCGACTTTTACTACAAGTTAGATTCCTTTAAAAAAACCCAACAACCAAGGGTTATAAAAAAAAAAAAAAAAACAAAACAAAACAAAAAAACCAACAAAAATCAACAAGGGAACATTAGTGAAATGACAAAAGTCTGTTCCCAGAAGTCTGACAACCTGGTTCCACCACAATCCTGATAAAAAATCCAGAAGTGAACACTGTGAATAAAAAATCATTTATGTTTTGCACTTAAGAAAACACTTAAAAGAACAATGGAACAAGATAAAAAATACCAAGTAAAAATTTTGGATCTAAGAGGGAAAATTTATGAGCATATCTTTAATGAAAATGCTTGTTAAATGAAGAGTAGAAAGAAATTATTAAAGTAATTACTAGTCCCTGTAGGACATTAACAGTAAAACGGTATAAATAACTCTACACCCTACTAAAATTGAGAATATAAATAATAATTGCATTTAGAAAGTAGTCCTATTCTACAATCTGCTGTGCAAAGAAACACTAAGCAACAGCTGAACTTTAAAGAATTATTTTTCATAGTAGTGATATATGAAGAAATATTCAATCAACTACATTCAACAAAGAAATTAAAAGTTTATTTGAAATACAATGTGCTGTGATAAAAAGAAAAGTTCTTTGATTACCTTAAAGATTCTCCCTTCAATACATTTAGCTGGGTCCTTACAAATCTCAGAAACAATGTATTGGTATAATGTGAACAACGGTAAAATCTGTAGGAAAATATTAGGTCATCTAGTTATAAATGTCATAATGGGTACAATTATAGAAACGTAGATTACAATTATATATCACAAATATATGGATAGCATAGGAGTACTCCTTTCACTGCCACATACCACCACTACTTGTCTTATGCTGTGTGAAGCATAAATGTGTTTAAAAGTTCTTCAGCTGGCTAAAGCTAATGCCTTATACTATCTTCCATGTGATTCACAGTGTAGAAAGTGAAGTTTCCCCAAATTATTCTCTGTGTTCCAAGGTGGGGCTTTTTGCTATACCATTAGAGAGTAAACCTACTGGAAAGATGTTGATATAAGGGATTTCCACAATTGCCTGCATTTTGATGCCATCTTTTCAGTTTAAGTAACAGAATAATAGAATTCTGTGAGCTTTATAAAATAGATACAATGAAGTCCTCCAATTGTCTAAGTGAAATGATATCAATTGTAAAATAAACTGGATGGTGATGAGGCTTATAGACAAATTTATTTGCATTCATTTAAAATTAAAATTTTTTGTAGGGGCAACTGACAAAAAACATTTTTAAACTGAGTTCTAGTAAAATACCCAAACACTGTTTTTATTATTATAAAATATTTCAGAAAAAGCAGATTCTTTCCTAACAAATGTATGTGTTTATTGAAAATGAAAGAACTTCCAAAATGTAATTACTGTTCAGCTTTTATGTTTTTCTTCACTTTAAAATGTCCTCCAGCTTGGAAAATGCTAACATAATTGTTACTTTCTTGTCAAATGCACTTTTAGTTTTTCATAAAGTACTTTGATACTTCTGAATTTGGATTACAAATGCCTGAGGCAAATGTTTTAATTGCACCCATGCAGTTTCCAACTGATATTTGAAGTAGTTTAACAAAATTAGTCTTTGAAGTCTTATTTTTAATAAAACTTGAATCTTGATGTGTTTTGGTTTTAAATGTCAAATCAACTTAGTGCCCATCATCCAAAACATTCCCACGCATTATGCGTTCAGTGGAAATGAAGTTCTCATCCTGCTGAAACTGCAATTGCTTTGACCATGATCTATGACCTGGATCTATATTCTGCTAGTACAAGTGCAGAAAGAATCAAAAATGTGCATAAGCATACGAAGCAAGCAGTCAAATTAAGTGTCCCTACTTCCAGGTAACTGTCTGCTCCTTGATGTCATTTGATCTCCCATAGTGAGGGCAGTTAGACAAAGCTTAATAACAAAGTGAACTCCAGTAAAGCAGGATGGGAAGAAGCAACAATAGATACTTAGTCTGAAGTTTCAGAAGAAATCAATCCAACGAATTGCTTTCTGATAAAAAGAGGTAACATCTTGCTGCTTCCTCCTCTCTAACTCCTCTTCCATCTCCACCCCCTAACATTTTCTTACTTCCCTGCCACCAACCACACAATCTCTTCCCCTCCCTCACACTGGCTCTTCCACTTGCAGGACCTTTCCCTAAGTGGAGTCAACTCATTAAAGCAGGAGAAAACTATGTATTTTTTCTGCTGGGGAGATTTCTGCCATGCTGAGAGTTGATTTATAGAGGTATAAAATAATCAGCTGTTACAGCATACAGGATCAAGCAGAACAGAGGTAAAATTCAATCTTTTTCAGTACTAGTAAGCAATTCAATCTATTTATTCCAATATCCAGCACTGCACCTTTGAAAGAAGTTGGATTTAAGTGGAAATGGTCAGTAATCAAATGGAGCAAATAAGCACAGGATCAACGTAAGAGGGAAGCTGTAAAACCATTCTATACAGAGGAATAAGAGAATGTGTGAAGGAGAAAAGCAGAAGATACTTTTATTTAATGAATGTGAAAGTAAAATTATTGAAAGCATTCTGGACACACTGCATTTAAGGTAATTCTCAGTAGAGTGTCTTTCAAAATGTATATATTAGGAAATTTCCTCTAAAATGCCTAAACTAAGTGTACCATGCATCATCATCTTTGTGAATAAACAAGTACCCTGTATATTTTAAAAATTGTAGGCAGCAAGCTATACCTTGCCTCTATCTCAGCACCACAGAACCTAACCATACAGGTATTTTGCTAGAGCTTCTGAGCTATCTCATAAGTACACCCACATTAAAAAAAAAAAAAAAAAAAAAGACTTGGTGTGTTAAAATAAAATTCACTTCCAGAGTATAATACTTACTACTAAATTTTGTTTTGCACAATGTAGTTCAAACATAAGGAAATTCAGACTTGCAACTACAGTGGAGATGTCAGCTCTGTAGCGGTCAGAGAACAAGTCGATACCAGGAATAAGCATATTTGTTTCATATTGTGCAAAGTCACAGTCAGACATCGGATGTGGAAGAGAAGCTCTAAACAGGGTCTGAAAGTAACAATAATGAACTATTTGTGAAAAGATGTATAGACATTAGTGATACACTATAAAACTCCAACCCTTGACACTCAGAAATGACTTCATAAATGAAACTTAAGTATCCAGTTGTTTCCAGACAAAACCATGAAAAAAATGCCTTATGTGTGAACTTGATGGGGGAAAAAAAACAGGCTGTAAATAGTGTAAGGCCAGTCTTTCATAGAACAAAAGCAAAAGAGAAAAACTAATCTAGGCATAGAAAAATAATCATGAAAGATTCCTCAGCAAGTATACTCCCCAGGTATTGAAAAATCTTCCTAAAGAGCCAATGGCTTTTCTCCGAGATTCCAAGTCAAAGCATCCCAAATCAATCTCTGGAAACAATGGAAAAAAAAAATCACTAAGGGTTCTCATAAAGACACCTTAGATAGTTCTTAGGATAAGCCTCTGATCAGCAGACAGAGAGATCTCAGTAATTTATTCGAAGATCTCCATAATCAAGGAAAATGCATAGGAAAAAATTGTTAAGATGATTCTGGGGATGTGTTCAAACATTTCTGTACCAGTCTGAAGGTATTTCATGGAAAATGTCAGAAGAAAAATCTTTTTATTTTCCCCACAAGCTAAGAAAGCTAGTTTGATTTTACTAAGCCTTAAGTCCTTGCCCTGCCATCGTCTCAGCTGTTGTTTCTGGGAGAGATGCTGACCTTAAGGTGAGTTAAAAGCTAGTTCTACCTTAATTCTGCCTTTAACTAGGTCAGGTAGTGCAGCTTAAATCATATAACTTAAAACTGATGTGGACTTTAAGGAAGCAACTTAAATGTTACTCCTTTAAAAAGGGAGAAGTGCTAATATTGTCTCTGATGTTGGATATTCCTTCTCAATTGCGTTTATCTTCTTGTAATTAACAATTATATGCTAGAGAAACATGCATTTACATACTCAGTTCTGAGATATTAGCAGGACTAAAGCCTATACCAGAGGTGGAATTTCAGTAAGATTATAAAAGCTTTCCAAATCAAGGAACAAATTATGGGCTTGAACTTCACAAGGTACAGTGACAGTAATTGATTATATTTTTCAAGACACTCACCCTGCAAGCTGCTCCTATCCCAATTAATACCAGACTCACTTCAGTCAAGTCACAATTATTTCTACCATTATACAACTGGAACAAATGCTTACTGCTATTTCTGTCAAAAGGAGGAATCAAAATTGTTCAGCTTTGTACCACAAGTAATTACAGTGCTGGAAGCTAGCCAAAATTCTCCTTTACTTTCAACTTGTTCTCCCTTTGCTGTAATGAGGTTTTAAACATGGCTAACATGGCCTAGCACAGGTCACACAGGTCACAACCAAGGCACAAGATTTTAGAAAGTGCCTTGGTTTGTTGTGGAAGAAGCCAACTAACTTCCTGATGCTGCACTGGGATGATTAAGCATTGATCCCAGTGGAATATGACTGGCAAGAACACCTGCAGTTCTTTTCCCTATGTCACTTTTGTTTCTGGTATCTTAAAACTTCCTTTTAAAATTAAACTGAAACCTTTTTTTCTTTTATAGTTAGTTGCTAAAAGTTTGAAAACTTAGTTTTAATGACCTTATTTTCTTTGTAAATGAAACTGAATAATTTTGAGTATCCTCTATTTTTAGAGCTGAGATTTTAGTATTTCAAACCAATATCTTTCAATGCTAAAAAAGATTCAAAAGTTTCTTTCTCTAAAGAGTCTATTCTCCTGGTTTGAAAATTTAATTATTTCTCCGAGACACTAGCCTCTTATTGAAGTGATAATTTTAGTCTATAATACAGGAATAATGTTAAAAACCAGAGAATAAAAACATCTAATCTAATGTGCATAAATTGTCAACTACCTCTGATCTCCAGTTTTCCTTTACAATCAAAATGAAAAGAGAAATATTTTAATAGAGGGTTATTGAGATTTAAATTTTAGAAGCAATTCATGAATTCTAACTGAAGTTGTATTCTTACCTTAAAAAGTATAGCAGAAAAATAGCAGTATTTAGTTCTTAATCTCATCTGTGATGTTGTTATATACCTAAAGTGCAACAAATAGTAAGAAATATGAATGTGCCCATCAATATAATTATTCTAACTCTTTTTTTTTTTTTTATCTAGTATAATAATGATAATAACACAATCTAGATGTTTTCCACTTTCACACGGTAGGTGTCTAGCTAGATTAAATGAATCCCACACAGTACCTCACCAGAGCTTTAAACCATCCTGGTAGCAGGGTTCTCCTCTGATCTACAACATTAGAAAACTTTAATACAATATTAGAGTTTCCTAATCTCTAATCTGCATTTTACAGCCTGAGACTAAATTGCTCTAGAAAGAGCAACTCAAGGGAAAAATGTTTAAAAGCCCAAATCAGGCCTGAATAGAAAAGATCTGCCTGAGGGAGAAGCTGAGAGGATGGCTGCCTCCAGATTCCTGCCAGGATTTGGAATGGACATATCAGCCATAAAAAGGGATAGTACACAAGCACCTGTAAAAGTAGCTAGGGGTTGGGTCTCACCTCATTGGACCTGAAATTGTACCGTATCCCAGGATCAGAAGAGCTGCGGTTTAGAATCAACTTAAAGTCACTCCTTTTCCTCTTGGGTGCTAGTTCCTTGTGTGCCAATGCCGCTTCATCCCAAAATACCCATGCTAATACTTTCAAAGCTACCTTGGTTTACAGAGATTTTACAGTGCGATTAATATGCCCTGCTTCTTCAGTAACACAGTTTACTCAGATAAAGCTCTGCCCTTTCATGGGTATAATGCTTCTAAGGTCATTTAGAGCTGGCTTATATTGCTAAATTTTATATTTTGTGCATTTTTATGTTGTACAATGCATTGAGGAACAGCTCAGAATTACATCCATAGTGTTTTACCAGCAGTCAAGGAGTACTGGACAGAAATATTTATTGATGGTAGACTTTAATACAGTAATTCAAATTTCATTTAGTTGTAATTCACCAGAAAATGAGCGCTTTGGGCAGTAAATCTGCCCTCAAGATACATTAATATTTAATATGTGCAATGACTTGGGAGATGTGATATTTCAATTGAAAATCAATATGACTGTAAAATCCTTGCGCTTATGACTTTTTATCATTTTATTTTATTTCAATGATCTCTACATATAATTTACAGCTGCAATTACGATCAAAGATGAGCACTCAAGAAAAGGGAAAAAAGAATATTCTCCAAAAGAGCAACTTTCTTCCTGAAAGGAAACACTCCTCTGCTTTTGATGAGTCTTTTTTTATAGCAGCTCATTAGTGTTTTTAAATTAATTTCAAGTTGCATACTGTCCTGGATGAGCAATTTGTTTAAAATATGAAAGAAATTATACATATATAAAATACTTACTGAGCTATCTTAGCCACTAAGACTGCTGCATGTAAACATCCCCAAACTCCAGCCTGAGAAAGAAATTTCTGGCTAATATCAGTCAATCTTCCAACTGCAAAGCAGTCTGTAGCATTTGTTGGAAAACCAAACTCTTGCCAGTTGTTAAGAGCATCAGCAATGTTGAGTGTTTCATCAAGGGCTTGACACCAATATTTAAAAGCAACTCTGTAACACATAAAAAACATACTCATCATATTGCTGACATTTTCCAAAGTGGGAGATAAGACTTGCTTCATTTTACCTTTATTGCCTGAGTTATAACTAATTCTGATTAGGTCAAAAGTTGAAATACAGTTTCTACAACACAAAAAGATACCATACCTGGTCAACAGACTTATTGGAACTTATCATAAAATTAAATTGTCAAACAATAAATATTACTTCCTAGAACCACATAGAGACGCTTAATCAATTTACTTAATTGCAATTAGCTAGCTAAGAAAAATAAGCAATTTCTAGCAAAAAAGCCTCTCAAAATATAGCTACTAGTGATTTAGATTAAAGAAGTTATATGGAGTTGAGGACAGTACAAAAAATTACAAGACACTTGAAGGGTATATGAATGCCTATTAAAAAATGAAACCATGCTCTTTTTTAATCCAATAACTATGTACCTTTTGTCTCCAGCATAAAAGTGAAGATTTCCAAGTTCATGTAGAGCCTGAACCTTGAGGTCTCGCTGGTTGTTTATTTCAAGGATTCCTGTTATTTGTTTTTTAATCAATTAGAAAAAAATATTGTTACATCATTAAATCAGTTACTGAATCTTGAACAAATTTTGCTTGAGAAGTAGACAGGCATTCACACGTAATTAAATGCATGAATATTTCTTTAAAGATTTATTAGGCTTGTACATTTTACCTTCAAATATACAATTTCTTATTTCTACTAACTTTAAAAACAAGAGTAGGATGTATTGATGTATTTATGGACCTGTTTACCTAAGCTTTTTTGGTTTTGTTTTCTCAGATTTATCAAATTTCTTCATCTTCAGCAGATAAACTGGGAAGCAGGCCATTCACCAAGGCCCTGCTAAACAACACTGCCTGCATACAGCACACTAGCAATGTCCCTGTCATTTCTAAATCCCTTACTTCAAATAAAACCACTTATGGCATCTGTTGACCTGCGACACTTCACCTATTTTTGTCATACAGCAAAAACACGTAAACTGTAACTGTATGAGTAAAGCCATACTAAAATGTAATACGGAAACCAAGCAACTAGGTCTCATATTCAAATGCACAGACCCCAAAGGTCTGTTCCCTAGAAAAAGAAGCTATCATGGAATTAAAACGAATCTGCTGAACTTTACAGCAGATTTTTAATTTGGGATTAATCAGTATAACTCCATTGAAGTTATGTTTTTTCACAAGATGAGATAACTGTAGAGGTTATGAACCAACTAGTGGCTTGTAGGACCTAATGCAGCTTTTCTGAATCAACATGAAGAAGGTTGTATGTTTCTCAAAACTACCTTTCAGACAGTTATAACTAACAGAAAAGTAACGCTGGAATAAACATTTATGAACACAAATGGGCAGAATGATATTACATGTTATCTGTACACATAAATTTATATTAAAAATTACCAATTGTTTGTTCATAGGAAGAGATAATGACTGAAAGCTGAGATTGTGGTATTGGTCTACTCTCAACCACACTGGAGAAATTAAATTTTTCTTGAGAAATGTCATGTGGTGTTGGTAGAAATATCATTTCAGGTCCCAGACTAAATTCCAGCCTTCTTTTCGAAGAGATATTACTGCTGATTGGTCTTCCAGCATTTTCTAGATCAGAAAAGTGATTTATGGTCAGTTCAGATAAATATTGTGCTACTTCCAGCACCACAAGTATTTTTGCACCATACTATTCGAACAAATATATGATTCCTGTGTGCCCTATTTTTATCTGGTTTCCTATGCTATGATTCTGTCTGTGAGTCTCCTAAGAAACTCGTTGGACATAACTCATTTGTCAGTGCAACCGAACGAAAATATGTGCCCTGTTACAGAAAGAAACTTGGGAAGATCTTCCAGTCAGTTCTCTGACAGAGGTTTGGCTGCAGACAGGCAAATGACACAACAGGATGAAAAAAAAACTGTTCTCATCCAACCATGAGACATAAATTATAGAAAATCAGGCTTAGAGCTTGTGCTTACAGAACCTCATAACTTTATATTCTATGCTTTTCCTAATTGCCAAACTTGATTTTTAAAAAAATCTATTCCTTTCATTGTTTACTATTTTAACTGCATATACATTTTAGTAAGAGAGAAACAGTTAAATAAATAAATTACCTTGTGTGTATGCAAGAAATAATGAAAGTAGTTTTCTGCTGTGTCTCAGTGCTCTGCTGTGATATTTAGATTTTTGTAGAGTTTCTCTAAAGCATTTCAGTGTATCATTCACATCAAGAGGTACATAAACTAGAGCTTTTGCTTGACTGCAATCTAAAAGGAATTAAATTATGAAGAACAATTTTGCATTACATAAAAAGATATTTTTAGTAAATCACACTGCAAAACGTGTATTTGAACAATTCCACAACTTCAAAACTGAAATGCATTAATGCAATTGTCAGCTTTTTTTTCCTGTTGGATTATGAATTAAAGCAAAATTATTAACCAACAGGAACACTTCTGAGCATTTATGTCTTTTTCAGTGTTAAATTTTAGTTGTCACATGACATCTATATTCCCGCAATTACATCTGCCCAGGGCATGTATCAGCTCAGTCCTCTACTCTGAAATCTGGTGTCTGAAGCCTGGAAACATCTTTTACTACAACTGCTCATCCCATTTACTGTAATTCCTATAATTTCTATGTACCAAACCTGTGAGTTTGCATGCTCTCTCCACTGAATGCATAATATTATCTACTCTTACATACAGCATTATTTATTGTTTAATGACTTCTCTCTGTTGAATTCAACACAAAGCCTTGGGTCTCTGTGATAAGAGGAACTATGCTTTACAAACTTGCATCAATGAACGATAACACTTTAATCCTGGCTGGAAACTACAAGAACTGTGGATAAAAGAGGTGTTTTGTCACCTTACAGTTCACTTCAGTTTTTCTATTGATTCTATCAATAACAGCTCAGGTTCACATTAACTTCTGGGTATATTGATGGATATCCAACAATACTGACGGAAAACTGGACCAAGACCACCAGGCTCGCTCAACATACTGTAGGTCATCTGGCATCTGGATGACAAATGCTTTTCTCTGCTTTCAGATACAGTCTGAATATATTTGGAAAAGTCTCGGCAACATTACTATACATCCCAATTTTCAAGAATAATAATTTGAAGAAAAAATTGAGTTTATATTACAAGACACAGATTATAGAAGCAGTGAAAGACTTATGATAAGGAGGAAAAAAAATATCCAGTATGAAGAAAAGGAAACCATTTGGGGAAAAATAACTCATGATACTGAAATGTGCTCTGACCTGTATAGTCATTTTTCTTCTCAGAATAGGAAAAGGATCCAGGAAAGATCTGTTCATTATCAGAATGGGTGACAGGGAACGGTAATTTATGCCCTATGTAGTTTCTGCAACTCATCTAAAAAGCAAGTTTTGTTTTATGATAATCAAATAAGATTCAGAAAAAAATCAATGTTTGGTGCTTAAAGTTAGGTATCTAAATACACAGACATATGAAAAAATAAAAGAGGACTAATTTACAAAGACACCCATGACCCATAACTAGTGTCCATGTCAGTAAGAGGTGAAAAAATTCACACCTAAATGTTGGATATAAGTGTTCAGACATTAATGAATTATATTGGTATTTGCCATAATCTTGAGCAACTTGTTGATGTTCAGCATATATTCCATCTTTCTTTGTCTGGGTAAATGCTTGTTTGCAAGGAACCTGTCAGTGTAAGTATGCCTAAAGGGCACACTGCCTGTAAAGCACAATGTAATGCTGCACAGGGATATACAAAATAGCTCTACGCACATAACAGAAGCGCCCTAGCCCTGTCAGAGAAGCAAACTTCCAGACTTCTATAAAGGGCTAATCCAGCACAGACATTTTATTTTGCTAATGTAGCTACATCACTTCAGAAGCAAAAGAACCAATTCAGAGCTAGTTCTAGTGTCTCTGAATGCCACTGCATTGTGAAATGCAGCCATACCCTCCAGATTTCTAATCTGATGATGTCTTTTTTGAACAATTCTTACTACTATTATCTAACATTAGTCTTTATTCCGTAAATTGTCTTTCAAAACTGTAACTGCTTTTCCATGTTGCTCAGTTTACAGTGGCATGTGGTGATTTGCCACACCGCTTTTTTGAGGTTTTTCTGAGAGAGGGCTATGTTCTGAACAGCAGCGCCTGAAAAAAGTCAGCAGGAAACAGCTTGATTAGTTTTAGACTTAGGAGCAGTGTTTCAATGCAGAAACAAAGCAACCTCTTTGTATTTAATTTAATTAATCACAAAGATTGTGCAATATCCAAATAAATGTTTTCAGGTTAAAAGAGCGGCATCAAGAATGAACATGAAATTAGATTTAGGCTCATAATATAGAATGGGTACATTATGCATGGAAGAAATGTTCTCTGGGTCATCGAGTCCAGACCTCTGCTGTTGCTGGAATTATGTCATATGAGCATTTTCATGCACTTCAACAACTATATAATTTATTATAATTTACTATTTGTGAACATTGTGGAAAACCATATTAATCTACTTATTGAAAGTATTTCTCTATATTTAGTTCACATCAAGAGTCAGTACCCAAAAAAGAAATTTGTGGTTCACCTTATGTGCATCATCAGATAGATATTTTATGAAATTAGATTCATGGCTGTCAGGGTCACTGAATTGCTGTATCCTTTCCAGCAGCTGCCTCTGAGCATACACCAGCAGTGGACTCACTTGTTCTGTGTATCTCTCACTGGAAAAAAAAAAAAAAAGAAAACTATAGTAATTAAGCAAATTAACTGTGCATTTAACTATATAATGTTGGGTTTTAGTTTTTATTGGAGTTGGTGTAACTTACTGTGTAAATACATTAAATTGTACAGCTATGTGTACCAGTGCTTCCCACTTCTTCATTTGATATAACAATTCTATTGTTTTAAGAATCAGATTACATATCCATTTCAAGTCAACCACATTCACATCATCCAGGGGAGACTGTGGATGGAGATTAGAACCACCATTCTCATGAGTAATACCTCCTAAACAACTGGGAATGCAGAAGTCTCCTTCAGGATCCACAATCTACATTGAAGAAACATTATTTTACCAGTTATTTTCAAACTTGTTTTTAGGACAAATCAAATTATAAAGATTAGAAAATACTGCAATCCTCTAAAAACTTGTTACAAGAGTACAAGTTACAAAAACAAGTTACAAGAGTAACTTGGAGATATCAGAATACAATGCAAGAGAAAGAAAACTATCTCTACTCAAGATGTGATAATAAAGAGTATAGTCTTAATAAAAATAATTTTTACCTTAAGAGACCCGCTTGCTTGTAGTTCATTTATCATATCAATGATCATGTCTGATGCCAAATAAAATGGCAACCAGATGGTGTTTCTAAGAAAACTCCTGGTAATGGGAAATGCATCCGTATAGGAATGTGAATGGTTAGCAATCAACTGTAATTCTTGAGTATAGTTCCAAAGTTCTCGACAAGCATTCTGAAGCAATGTCCAGTGGCCACCTCGGTGAGCAAGAACCTATGCATATCATTCAAAATAGAATTATACTTTGGAAATACAGAAACCTAAAGCTTCATTCTGTTATTGCAAAGCTTAGGTATAAGTAATCTTTCAAAATTACAGTCTATGGACCATTCTTAATAACATTATTCAATATTTCAATTTATATAAAGCATTATAGAACCTTAATTTGGAAATTTTCATAGAAGCACTAATTTATAATTTAATTTAATTGTTGCTTTTGGTGTGAGAATAAGAAATAAAAATTAATTCACACCACATATACATGTGTTTTTACTTGAGTTTAGAAGGGTTTACAGGAAGAGTAGTCAGTTTATATTTCCCTTCAATCACTGGTGGGTTTTTTTATGCTACTAAGGCACTCACTAAGACCTGTAAAGCAAAAGGTAAGTCTGCAAGTATTTTCAGAAAAATTTAAGAAACATGAGAAAGAAAGTTACAAAGACTAAATGAAAAAGTAAAACATTTATATAAATCATTATATGTTTGATAGAAATATACATTACAATAGGTGGCATGTCTGACATATTTCGTATACTGTACTTGGACATTTTGCAGAAGATGAGAAATCACTTCTTTTTCCCACTGAAGTTATTTTGAAGTTTCTGACTTGTGTTTTTTTTAATGTACGAAGCAGTAAGTATTGTAATGTGATGCTCAGTTATAAAATGTTTAATAAGAAAGCTTATCTTACCACTGCTCTTCTTAAATGCAAAAAGATTTTTGTAAAATGCTCCAATAAAATGGTATTTGACAGAAATTGGTTGCATTCATTGTGGAAATGAGAGACGGATATCACTGTATCTTTTGTCATTTGAGTTCGAGGAGCATTTGTTCCACTCAGTTTAATGCTGTACTCAGGAGACTTATCTGTATCTGAAGACAGAAGTTCACTGGTTAAAAATGAGTTAGAGTTCTCAAAAAAGTAAAAAAGAAAATATTATCAGCCAGCTAGGATTTTCTGTGGCAACTAAATACTGAAATGTTAGGAAATTATAAGGTTATGATATTTAAAATACAAGATGCTTCTAAAGTGTTGGGAGAAGCAGATATAAAAAAATGTTTGAGCAAAATAATAATGTATACCAAATAGTTGTGAGCCTTAAAAGCGAAAACATAACGCTCATAGAAGTTTTAAGAAAAAAATCACCGTGTGGCAAGCCCTTAAGAACCTTTCTGAAACTGAGGCCTCTTAAAAGGAGAAATTAGGAAGAAGGGAAGATTTGTGACAAATTTTGTAGTATGTGAAGGAGTGCTTCATTATTTTATTCCATAGCAAATATCCTCCAAGGGGAAATACAAAGGTTCATGGTAGGGTAATACAGTAATATCTGAGATATAGGTTTCAGGCAGAAGCTGATTTCAAGCTAAACTCTATAGCAAACTGCACACTTCATGAAATTCTTTCATTCAGAATCATTGCAAAGGCTAGGAGGTAATAAAAAGAATTTTCATTAGTTTTCTGACACTTTCAGTGACTCAGTTCTCAGTGACTTGGAAGTATCAGCACAAAAGAGTACAACTAAAAGTAAGGTGTTGCAAAGAGAACCAGGAATTCAATTGCAAACTTTTGTCATACCTCCTTGGAAAAGGCAGAGGCTGGTTGATTCCTACCTAAGGAAGTCCTACATGGAATGTTAGGAGAATTTTGCTCTCTACAGCTGTGTCAAGAATGCATTCCCTGAAGTGCTGCTTAAAAGACCAGGCTTCTGATTTCTTCTTGAACCTAATGTGGCTAGGCAGACTACTTTGCATTGACTTGTATGTTATCACCAACATCTTAGGTAATCAAAGTCCTATATTTCACAATTACCTACACGTAGGAGCCTTCCAGCTCCTGTTAAAACCTTAAAGGATGTTATTTAAAGTACCTGCAATAACAGAGCAGTCAAATGTGAAAGACGGAGAATTGAAGTAAAAATGGTAGAAGATAAAAAATTGATCCTGAGGTAGCCTCTGCCACAGGAAAACATTGGAGAGCAAGCAGTGGAGAAGTATTCTACTTAAAATTTGAAAGATAATAATAAACTTCAGCCTATAATTTTAAGAAAGGCTTACAGAATGTCCCAGGAAATTGTCGACCTGTTAGGAAATCTAAAGGAAACTACAAACCAATTAACAAACACAGAAACTGATAAAAAATATCATTGCATTTAGAATAACCTGGAGTATTATCAATTTAATAAGTCTAGATAACATGGCTTCTGCAAAACAAAAGCTAGTAACACTAGCTATTATTAGAATTTATAAACTTGTTACTAAAGTACAGGATAAAGAATAACCTCTTGATAAAAAGTAACTTATTTACCAATACAATAAACAATTCTCAGTGTTATTATAAATGCCCTATTAGTGACTATGACTTCTTTTATACTAGATGTGCCAAAAAGAGAAAATACAGAGGGTGCTTTCAGAATCCAGAAACTTCTTCTCTTTAAATTGGCATGAATGTTGTTCCAAAGTTGATGTGGAGAACTAATGGTGCAGGTCAGGACAGAAATTAAGAGAAAGAAAAAGGTAAGTTGAAACTGATCCCAGTTGTGCGCCTATTAAAAGTTCTTACAAGTTTGTTTTCCGGTCATTCCTGACTTTTTAAGAAGAGAAGTTGGTGTTCTCATGTTATTCTCTGCGGCTTCTCTCACCACTACAGTGCCAGAATTATTTAATGAGAATGTTTCAGGATCCAAAATATTGTACCTGCAGAATGGAAGAAAAAGAACAAAGTACTAAAAAAAATCCCAGATATAATATTAAAAAGAATTTTGATATACACTTACAAAATTCAGTTTTGCAAAAGTGAGTTTTGATTACTTTCCAGCATCTTTAGGAATCAGAAACAATGAATGATAGCCAAAAGTTATAAGGAAGCAAAAAATAGCACAGTATAATATATTTCAAAACTTTCATCTGATTAGCCAAGCAAGCAACCAAAAATGCGTCACGTGCTATATGATGGAAAACACAACTTGTTACAAAGTAAATTAATTTGCATTTGGATGCTGAACTGATCTTGTGAAAAACTGACTCAGGATATTATAATGCAACCTGTTTGCATTAATGGGAATAACACAATAATCCATATTAACAGCAATCATTGATAATGCAGTAAGATATACCTGTCCAGATGCGGTGAACCACAAATTCCAATGTTATATTGCTCTTCCAGTTTTTTTCTAAATAAATTGTAGCATGCAACTGCCAGATAGATATTCATCTGAGACCTCCAGGGCATCTCTTCAAGACATATTTGATGAAACTTCTTTCGGTTTAAGTAATTTATCACAATTGGTTTCAGGAGTACCACTAAGGTGTGACGAGCTACTTTTTGCAGCTCTTCCTTGTATTTCCTAAACCAAAATATATGAAGTAGCAAAAAAAATGAAACTGTGTTTTCTTGAAGCTCTGGAAAAGATTATCATGATAAAGATGCATGGAAGTCTCCTATTGCATATCCACAGACATTTATTAACTCAGAAGTATATGACGTATTTCTAGCAAAAGGATTTTTGCTGCACTCAAGAAGAGCAATTGTGTTTTCCCTCCTTAAGTGCATTTAATGCACTCTAAATCCTATCTTATATTTTATCAACGTCCATACAATGTTTGTCTTAGTATTTACAAAAAGTTCAGCTCTGTGTTTGAAGTTATTTGTACTCGAATCATCCAAATAGATTATTATAGCAAATACAGTGTGTTTCATGAAGTCTGTTCAGTAGATGGAGGGTCTACTATTATACTGTAAATTTGCACCATTTCTTTTATTACTATGTTTTGGTAGCAAATCATCCTCAATGTGAAGAAAACATTTTTTTTCAAATACAGATGCCTGGCTTTAATTTCCAGCCATAGATTTTTTTTTTTATGTTTCTCTTCAGATCAAGCAATTCTGTATTACCTGGCATTTTCTCTCTGTGAAGATATACACAATTCTGTAGTTAAATAAAATCTCATGTTTTCTTTTTTATAAATTTTAAATTGATCCCTTTATCAATCTAAATTATTTTTCTGCCTGTTTTCCACCTTTAAAATGTGGGCAGAAGAGCATATCATATGTAATGTTGTTATATTATACAGCAATATTATTATGTAATATACAAAAGACTTGCTGAAACAGCAAAAACCCAGGATAAGTTAAACATCCCCTCTTCCACTGAAAACCATGAAAATCCTGTTAAGTAATGTGGGGTTTTTCCGGCAAAAAGGAAAAATGGACAGTCTAGGTAAATATTTAGAAGACAGTGTATGGAAGACTTTTTTGAGGTTCTCTATTTAAAACATTTTTGGAATTAATTATGAGATTGCTTATATTCAGATATTTCTAGTTTTCTACTTGCTGATTGCTGGAAGCATAAGTGACCAAATGACCAGGTAATGAATAATACAAATTCTTTTAGGTCAGAAGGTACTGTTATTACCAAATATATACACTTCTCAGCCAAGAGAAGAGGGGAATGAATTTTCATTTGTTTCTGTCAAGGAACAGTTTTCTGAAAGCTAGAGAACAGATAATCTAAAAAGACTAGCAAAAGGATGATAAAAATCACTCTGAAAGTACTTGAACATCAGGAACAAATAAATATTTTTTATTATATTTCTAACAGGTAAGCTCCCCAACACAGTTTGAAAGGCATTATAGCATGCAGATTAACATAGCTTCTCCACTATGATGAATCAATATGCTCAAGCTAACATAACTGAAATGCAGTCTTTGATTATTAATACAAAGACCTCACAATCTTCAACAGTTATTCTTTGAAATAAAAATGAGATAGATTTTGTTCTCTTGAGTGGAAGCCAATTTTATAACAAACTAAAACAGAAAAGTGAGTGAACTGTGCACAAATTCATTCCTTTGATAGAAAACAGTGTTAAAATACACAATTATAAACTAAATTTCAGTCAAAATATTTTGGTTCTGTATATGAAGCTGGTGATTTATGTTCATTTACCTTTGTGCTTCTGGACTTTTCATTATGTTTGGACGTTTCATTAAATACTGTCTAAGAGTCTGTCTTCTTAGATTAGGGCTCAAGGCTTTTTTTTTTGGTTTCTTCAAAGTTGATGCTTCTGGTTTCTTTAAAGGTAAGATCTTCCGTGAAAATCTTAAATACACTTCAAATACTTATTTATACCTATATTATCAATTACTTGATACAGCAGTTTGGCTTATGCAAGAACAGAACAGAAAATAAATTCTAGAACTGTTCGTCAAAATAAAACAGCAAAAGAAATATCTAATATTTCAGAAAGCTTTACAATTTCTCTGGAAGGTATATGCCAAATGACTGACACTAAGAAGCCAGCCAGCTCCCCAAATATTTTCTTTCATATACGAGTGTTTTTCATCTAAAAAAAAAACCAAGACAGTTCTTTTGCCATTATTATAAATACTAAAACTTTGCAATGCAAAAACTGAGAGTTTTCCCTAACCTGTCTCAAATGTTAGACGTATTAAGGCATTACTAGAGGGCTATAAGGGAGAAAACTCTTCCTCCAAAACATTAGAAATCCATTAGGATTATTCTTACCTTCCAATAAAAGCAAAATTCATTTTTAAAAAGTTCTGAACAGAAAGCCTTTATTGTGCAATTAGAATATCTGTACAAGGAGTTATTCCCAAAAAAGTAGAAGTACAACATATTGTACAAAAATGCCTAAATCGATCTCCTTTTCTTAATGTGTTGGTACCTAAGGCATTTCCTGTTAACAGCTTTTTGTAAAGAAAGCTGATGGAAGGCAAGTTTTCATCGATTTTGGAATGCATTACTCTGACTCATCTCAAATTCCTTCACAGTTTTCGGTCTTTCAAATAAATCCCATGCAAGCTTTTCTTCCTGGTTTTAGGAGTGCAGAGGTGAGCTGAGGACTAGAGTTTATACCCCAAATTTTAGTAATCATGCATGTCTCTACCTCAGGTTTTTTATAAATCAGCTTTTAAAAATTTCATTTTGTGCTTATGGTATTTCTGCCCAGTAAAGACATACATGGAACCTTAAAAATAAAACTCACTTTCTGAAACTTCACCACTCCTGTAGCGTTTCTGTCCATGCCTTCTGGCAGAGCGGGAGAACTTGTTTCTCGTGTTGAAATTCCATTCAATTGGTCATTCCTCCTGATAAATAAATAATGTTAAAATCATCACCATCATCATCATGTTAAACTCCTTTCACAGTTAAAGGGTTATCTTTGGCAACAGGTAGAGCACATGCAATTTCTATTTCATTAGAATTTTTAAATTCAGCAAGTTTTCTTTCCATCTTCCCCTTCAACAAATGTTCTCACCTTCAAAGTTTATTATAGAAATCCAAATTCTCACTTTCCTAACTCCTGGTAAAACAAAACATTTCGCATCATTAACCAAATTCTACTACAAAATTCTGCAAAGAACTTCCTCATGTCCAATTCTTTTGGTCTTTTGTAAGAGCAATTCCTGTTGCCTATAATATATCTCCTTTCCATTGATAATTTGCTTTTCAAATTTTAGAAAAGCTGATGTGTGTTTTTAACAAAGTTATGGTTCAATTTCTTAGGGATTCTTTTAGGTAAGTGTCTAAAATTTTGTACCACTTATCTTTTCCGCATAGAATTTTTTTAGACACTACAGTAGGACCTGATCAGTTGGCTGTCGATTTAACCCAACATACTTTTCTAAGTTATCCCACTGCCTCATAATAATATGGCAAATGGCTATATTACTGAATGGTGTCTGTGAAAAGGAAAATCCTGGAAACCGCTGATGGTAGATAGGAGTTTTGAAGAAACACAGCCAAGGGAGAAGTCTCCATGTATAACAAGGTTACAATATAATATTTTCTGTAGCTATATAATCCCCTGTGTTCCTGGAACTTCTGCAGAATAGGAGCCACAGAAATGGTTCCAGATGGGTCTTCTACCAAGTAGTACAATTTACACTTTCTGCTGTAACTGTAACACTGGTGAACCTAAGTACAAGTTTTCACTACTGCTATAATAGATCTCTACCTTTTCAAGTAAAGTTGCACATTGCCTGCCCAATCCAGCACACTTTGAAACTTCTCTTCATTCAGGATTTTGTGCAAAACTTGAACAAAGAACTCAAGAAAACGTAATTTCTTTCTGAATTTCATCACTGCAATAAAGTAACAAATAATTAGCACAGCTTTTGTATTTATGCTGTAAAAAGTTTCTGAATTCAGCTATAATTACAGCTATGTATGTCTCAAAGCACATATTTATGCCATGTTGCATGCTGATGAAGAAAAGGTGTACTGATACTGTAGGTTACACAATAGCAGCTGCTAAATACTTCTTGTGAAGGGGCATCAAGAATCACAAGTTCACTCTACTTACACTCCTAGAATGACAAACATTCTAGGGACTGAGAAAACAAGTTTGGAACTATTTTTGTATCATGCAGTACATAGGCCAAAAATATTTTATAACAATACTCAACATGCCTAAATGTACACGTGCCTGAAAATCCTGAAAAAACCAATAAAGCAAGTATAAACAGAGTAACTGCATCCTAATCATTTAGGTTGCTCTGTTCAGTGAGAGTCACATTAGCGTAAAAGCATCACACAGCTCTCATTGCAGAAGTGAACTCTGTTGTCTACATTTTAGGCAGCTTTTTAATTGTTTGCAATTGTTAAATTGTTGGAGCAGTAAAAGCTGCAAACAGCTTTTACTGTTTGTCTGTCTTTGTAATTTTTTACCATCAAGAAATAAATAAATATTTATCCTATCTGAAAGCTATACTAATTTTACAGGCTAGGCTCCATTGTTATTTTGAACACCAGTATTAAAAAAAAAAAAATAGGCAGTGACAAAGGCCACATACAAGAATCATACAACCTATTTCAAAAACACAACTGTACTCAGAATTTTCGGAATTCCTCTTCCAGTAACATAATTTAATGTGGAAATGGGGTTTAAAAATTTAAAAAGAACATTCCACACAAATAGAACCTTTGAAAACTTGACGCAACTTCAAAAAAAATGAGCTCATTTTGAAGATTATTAGAAAATAAACATTATTCAAATTATTTAAAATATTAATATTTTATATACTTCACATCAACCTCTAAAATAATTTGTTGCAAGTATTTCATACAGTTCTAAATGTGACCACATTAAAAACTTTTTTTAAGCTATGTTTTACTAAATTTTGTATATTTGAGAACAAAATGAAGAGAAAGTTATTAAGAACTTATTCCAAGCAAGAAGTAGATAGCTTTACTGGCAACTTTCTGACGTAAAAAAGCCTTTACAATTAAAATAACCACCAATTATCCTACCTTCTCGATAAGCATGGTTTGATGTCCAACATGTAATTACAGGGTAGAGGAACAAAGGATCTTCCTGTCCTATAAGCTCCAATCCACCAACTGCATTAATAATCAAATCAAATCCATTATGACAAGCAGTGATAGTGTACAATAGAAACACTACCTGAAATTGTAACTGAAGACTAGAAAAATCCTTCTTTCTTACAGAGTTTGCTTTTAAATCTCTCACTGTCAGCCAGAGAGAAAATCAAAAGCTTGCTCTGTTTTCCTAACATAAGTACCTGTGCCACTTAAATAATGAAGAGCTTATGGATGTGACTGATGAACTTCCAGCTACTAGACTAATGAGCAGGATGTCTGGAGTTCATCAGAGGTCTAACAAAGGTCCATACAAATCATCTGTGGAGGATGTGCAGTAAGGACATGTCCAAAAATTTCAGGCTATACAGCATGAACTGAACCCATGATGCTACTAGTCACTAGGGCTTACATACATGCTCACCATATGGATACCATAAGTAGGTAAAGGAATTATTTTTTCTTCATCTAAATATTCATATAAATATATGAATATTTATTTATTTCTATTCTATAAATAATATATTGGATATAGGTGTGAATAATATATACAATATATAGATATAAATAGTATATGTAATATATAGGAGGAGAAAATAACTTGGATTCGAGCTTCTGAGAGTTAAACACAAATGCATTACCAGCTGAGGAGCACCAGAACAATGTTACGTGTGCTAGTTGCCATTTTGCTTTAATAAAGAAACATAACCTACAAATTTTGTGCTTCGTCAAGTTCTATGGTTGAAAAAAATCAACGCAGCTAGTCCCTGAGAAAAGCGAGGTTAAAATGCACTCTGGAACAAACAGTTGTGATAAGTGGATCAACAGTTACACATTCCACTGGTAGCAGCCAGTTGAAGTCTGTTGAACGCAAATAATGTGCAACTAAATAGGACAGCCAGCAGGACAAGCAGATCTTTTTTATTTCCTTTTTAGGACAAGTGACACCCTTTACTATTACTCTCTCCTGTTTGACAAGTTCAAAAATACATTGCTTCAAATGAGAATTTTCACAAAGGAGAATACCTCCCAAAATTTTTTTAATGGTAAAACATTTAACATTTCAGAATTTAAATTGTACTGTGTATGAAATATTTTGTTTTTCTCAGTTTCTTATGAAAAAGGCAGATTCAGCTCTTTACATTTTTCTCATAGACTATCATCAATGGAATGCTAAGTCTTGATCCACTTTTAAGGATTTCCTATGATAGGTTTTTTTCCAAAATATTTTTAACAGCATGCCCTACAGGTGCGTATATTGTCCTAAACCATTTACACATATTTTTGTATCTATAAGGACAGCTGTAAGTTTTGTTATTTGTTTTGCATGGCCTCAGCAAAAGACTCCTCTTCAATTTGTATCCTGAAACTTATTGACAAGTATGCTATTTCAGCAACAAAGTAGACTTCAGCCATCAAGTATTTGCCACTACTGAAAATGTGTTCTTCTCTAACTGATCAACCCATTAATTTAACTTGCCATTAAGTAAAAATGGAACATCATTTTATTAAGCAATCAATGTAATTTTCAATTAACTTACAGAATTCATTCACTCTGTAACTTGTTCTGCAGGAATGCAGGCATCAATGTGAGCAGCAACAAGTCAGCGCACAGATGAATGGAATTTTTGTATCACTCTTTTTATTCTACTTATTACAGAAAATCTTTCTCTTCTTAGACAAATGCATTAGGGGTTGGACTAGATGACCTTTAAAGTTCCCTTCCACCACAAACTATTCTATGATTCTAAAGATGATGAACTATAACTAGAACACGTCAGCAGCATGCCCTTGTGGCAAAGACCAGTTGCATACTG
>JAOXNO010000001.1:49805918-49855727 GCA_028565335.1 Limnodromus scolopaceus | reverse complement strand
GCAACGTAATCTAATTGTATCTGTTTTGAGCAGGGAGTTGGAATAAATGCACCCCAGAAATGCCTTCTAACCTAAATTATTTTATGATTCTATGATTCCAGGCTCCAACGAGTACAAGATGCTATGTAAATTTAATGGAAGAAAACTCAGTAGTGGCTCTGTGTTTTAAGTTCTATTCAAATTTCTTTTATAAGTCCTACTGATTCACCTAACTTTGGCAGAACTATGAGCCTGAAAATTCTTGTGCTTAATCCAGACTCTAAAATATTTTGAAGTTGACATATTCATTCCTGAGTTACAAGGTAATGCTAGTATACATGAAATTCCTTCATAGTGAGGACAACTTCTGTTAACTTTCTTCAGGAAGTGTTTTCTCCACTAAAACTTCCTGCAGTGGTCATTACTAGTAGCAATGGTAGGATAGTAAGACATGCTATAAATGGACATTGCTCTTTGTCACTGCATTTTCTGACTTAGGAAAATAAAGCAAGCCTAAATAACACAGAACACAATTTACATGGATTGAGAGAACACATATATTTGCAGAACAGAACAAAAATGACCATTCCTTTCTAAGAAGGAATGAGTGTTTTGGTGCAAATAATGGAAAAGATGAATAAAAGTCATAATACACATCACTACCAGAGATAAATAAGATCACTGAAATTATGATTTTGGTTATTATGGAATTAATTATCATGAAAGATATATGAAATAATAGTACTTCATAGGAAAATAACTTTTACAAATAAACCAGAGAAAAAATGCAAGAAGAGTTTTAATAGTGCACTCACCTGGTTTTGTCAGTTTGAGGAGACTTGATTCAAGGGCACTTAGATTTTCTGTTGCTTTTTCCATCGCAGCTAAATGAGATTTCTTTGCAGAAGTGGTCTGAAATATCCAATACTTAGTCATGAAAACTTAGCTTTTAGCTACGTAAACCCAGCAGGTGAATAGTGGAGTTTGGGTTAGAACTCAAGTCTTCTAATTCTACATCTGATCATTTAATCAATATTGTCTTATTTTTCTTTTCAAGTGAAAATTGATGTTCATAAACTTTTTGGTATGGCTGAAAAAAACCTAGCTATGATTCATTCTTGACTGGTCTCCAAGAGAGTAAGTGGAGTTGCTCTGCCATCAAATACATTTTTAGGGAATTCCCACATGCTATTACAATGAATTTGAATAGATTGTTTGATAAAATACATTGTTTTCCAGAAAGATTAATCATTTCTAGATTATTTACTGCCTACAGAGATCAAAATCTTCCTCTGGAAAGAAAGTTTGGGGTTTTTTCACTTCTGAAAATATAATTTTCAGTCAGCCCTACTTGGCTCAAGATATTATATTGTTCCTATGGTCTTAGATTACTTGCCTTTTTTTGGTTTGAACTTGGGAGCAGCTAACACAAACTCAGCAATAAACAATGAAGAAAATCACTTGTCCTGGATCCTATCAGTGTCCTACAAATTTTCTTCCAGAAATCCTTCCCTGTGAGGTGATTGACTCTTTGTCCCTCTCTCCAACATATCTCAGTTTCAAGCTCACACCGCTTCCTTTCTTCCTCTCATTATTCCTACTTTCTTACCTCTTTTTCAAGTCTCCTCTCCAGTAAAATCTCTTTTAAAATTACTTAAAGAAAAAAAAGGCAGGAAAGTATGGAGAATCAACACTTTACTCTGATTCTAACTTGTAGGATATCCTCACAACCTGATGTATCTTTTTTTAATTTGAGGTTGAAAGTTCTTCCTCCATTGAGAAATATTTTTCAGTCTACACAATTCCTAAATTACTCTCTTATTATCACTCAGTTTCAAGCAGCTGCTACACTCAATGAGAGGCTGTTTCTACATTATTTAGAATATTTTTGCTCTTCTTTACTTACACAATTCTTTTAATTACTTTTTCTGTCTTATAAAGCATTCCTGAAAACTCTATGTGAAGATCAGTTAGAGATGCTTGTATAAATATCTGCAGGATCCCCATGGCTCTGAACTGTAATATTGATAACCCCTCTCAAGTTCAAGATGAGACCCTGTACCCACTGCAATCTGCAACTGGTCCTAACAAAGACATATACAATTAAACAGAAGCTTCTCAGCTGTACTTTGGGATCTCTTATTCTATGAGGAAACTCTTATTTCATACAATCACTTCTAAAACAAAAAGATAATAAATGAGGTCTTCAAAAATAATAACCACAGAATTTAAAGAAAAGAAAAGTGAAAATCAGAGCAATTACTTTAACTTCTTTGTTAGTGTGTGTTTCTTCAGTTTTCGTAGCTCCTGACTGGCCAGGTGAGATTGCTGGTGAGGTATCCAACAAGTTTTTCCCATAGTTAACAATAATTACGGCTAGTTCATATTCTTTCCATGAACGTAGTACCTATTAAAGAATCATGTTATATATTTTTGTTGTGCATAGCATGTAATGTTTCATTATTGTCTATGTATAATCATCAAAATGCATTAATATTATAAATAGAAATTAATTACTGAATACTGAAGTTTCCTTTAATAACAAACCCAGGACTACAGACCTCTAAAGTAATTGGAATTGCAGCTATGTTATCTATGTGTTCTACTTTGGCTTAACATATCCCTCAGAGAATAGAAAGATTTAACCAGAAGTATCTATTTCTGTGATTGACATTCTCCCTTTTCTCAGGCAGCATTGCTATCAAAGAATATAAAGGGTAATTAAATGATCCTCATTTACCCCTCTGCTATCTAGTGCACATTTGTAAATCTCAACTGTATTAGTGAAAGGAGTGGTGAAATTTATTTTTTAAATTATGAAATTTATAAATGAACAGTGTGGGGAATGTTTTTAGATGGCTTTATCTTCTTTAAATAGAGCTCTAAAGGTCAAAGTACTTCTGCTATATACAAGGTAACACCACATTAGGATGTTTATCTTTGGGATAGAAAATAAGTATATAGAGTACTTTATGATAAATACAGTATATAGCCTGACTATTCTGCTGAAATGCTATCTCTAAGGAAAAAAATATCAGTAGTACAAGCAGACAGCCATTTAGCTGGGCAATCCAACAACAAACAGACACTATATCAAGGTTTCAAGGTTCCGAATAGGCTTTATTGGCCTTGATAGCCTCCACCTGGGCTCTCTCCCCATGGGGCAAGGAGCTCCCTTTCAGCTCAGGTGTCTAAGCCTACAATCCCTGCTGGCCCCTATATGACAGGAATGTTGGTCTCCAGTGCACTCCAAACCATGCCTGAGCCTGACCATGGATCCTCTGGTCTGGACACCTGAGCTGTGGACTGACTCCTCAGCTTGGCCTCAGACTGCTCCCACCATGATAGACCAGCCTTCTGGGCTGTGTCTGACCTTAGCTACTCTCTCCAGACCTGATCCTGGCATGCGGATTGACTTCTCAGCTTCACCTCGATCCTGCCTCATCATCACAGACTCACTTGATGATCTGGACTCCTGGTTGAACCTGCCAGCCAGGTGCTTCCTGCCAGCCATGGCACTGCCCTCAGCTCCTGGCTTCCCAGCCCTCACCATGCCCTGACACTGCCCTCACACCCATGAAGTAATTGGTTAATACCACAAAAACAGCAACACAGGGCTTAAAATATTCATCTTTATACATTTTAAAAGACCAGAAACCATGTCTTCTTGCAGTGCACTTTTAATGATTTTTGACACTGATCTGGTCTTGTGAGGTGAGCACAGGGATCCAGCTCCTATAAAGACCAGGGTGAGGGATCAGCAACACAGAGGAGCTCCTCAAAGCATCAGCCGCAGCTCAGCTTTGGTATGAGCTCTTAGCTCAAACGTACTCAAAGCTAGAGGAAAGCTGACTTTTTCAGCATCATACATTTCCGCAGCAGGTACTTTAGCATGCCTGTACACCTCAGGAAAAAAATCCTACCTATACCACATTTCTCCTTATCTCACTAAATAGATTGAATACCTAAATCATAGATGTGATCAACGGATAGGTATTATCATTGAAAGTCAAGGTGTTTATGTTCTTGCCAGCATGTGGGACCAAGCCGTATAAAGTCTCTTGTATCTAACTAGCAAATAAACCGTATATGTTATTCTGATTAAAATTATAAATATAGCCTATATGCAGTAAATAAACATTTAAATTTATATATTACATATATGCCTTATTGAAAATAATACTACCTTAAATGTAAAAATACATGCAATGATATAAAATACAGATTTCATGTCATGGACTGATAATTACAGTCTATTTTCTGAAGAAAGGAAAAATCGCAGTTCTAATAAATAATCAAAATGTCACTATTATATAAAATTCTGTGACACAAAGATACTAACAAACATTTCTATACCTTTGCTATTTAAAAGTGCTTGTTTTCTAAGATATCACTCTGAAGGCCAGCTTACTAAATCCTTCTTTTTCTCTAAATGACAAGAGTTATATCTTAAAATAAACTGTAAGCAAAATAATCCACACTATACCTTTGCTGTATAAAATGAAGCACAAGCTATCATATGCTGAATACTCTCGTAACATCCTGCCTGCCTCCTCTGCAAAGTAGCACTTGGAATTTCTTGAAGGACAGCCAAGCACTTAATGAGGATCTGTAAATACAGGGGTTAAAACGAAGTCTGGAGTCTGCAACA
Organism: Limnodromus scolopaceus; assembly: GCA_028565335.1. Taxonomy (NCBI): domain Eukaryota; kingdom Metazoa; phylum Chordata; class Aves; order Charadriiformes; family Scolopacidae; genus Limnodromus; species Limnodromus scolopaceus. The sequence goes on along the minus strand of JAOXNO010000001.1, from coordinate 49,851,097 downwards.
CACTTACAAGCTTGTACCCCTGTACAGCCTATTGAACTTGATGGCAAAATTTAAAAATACTTTAAAAACTAGCAGATAACATAAAATGCTAGCCCTACAAAAGCCACAATAAAATTTCCATTGAATTTAACGGTGTCAAGATTTCAACCACAAACCTTTGGAATAAATGACATGTTCACATAAAATCACAGATATTAAATTACAGATACATGATGGACAATTTTGCTGATTTAATTAACACAAAATCAAATAATGCTTAATCCAGTGCGATGACATACTCCTAGTAGAGGACTACTTAAAGCTATATTAAGCTGGTCAGAATTTCAAATGAAAGAAAAATGTTTTCAGTATGGTCTAAAAAAAATGGACTTTTTAACCCATTTTTATCTAATAGACATGAAAAGAATACGTGACAATTATTTTTCCCTTTAATTAGGAAATCTAAACCAGGAGCCATTTCCAGTGGCTAGCTATGCCTTTGGTAGGTCATCACAGCCAAAAACAACCTAAGCAAAGAGCCATCCCTGTATATAAATAGATTTATTACTTTTTTTTAGTAAACTCTCCTGCAAACTTTCAGGGCCCTGAGTGCCCTGATAGCCACTTTATGAGCAGCCTCACTTGAGGCATCCTCACACATCTTCTACCCAGGGGCCAAGGAGTCCCAATTAAGTTCAGACACAAGCCTTCAGTCCCTGCTTGAGCTATGGCGTTGGTGTGCTGGTCTTCAGTTCTGTCTCCTGGATGTACCTTGGACCTGTGTTGTAGCCTTGTCTCCAGTCTCTGGCTCCAGCTCCTGCAGCTTCTGACTTTTTCTCCTGGATGGACCATGGGCCAGTCCAATAACTTCACTTCTTCTATAATTTCAGTGGATCCTCTTACCAACACCCTGCTCTGTCAGCCATGTTCAGACGCTGCTGGTCTGTGTCTTGCCAGCGCTGCAGTCACCTCATCCTTCCTCATAGAGCAAACATCCTCTTACTGCTACTCCCTGACAAAACTACCTCATTATGGGGAAAAAAGTTGCATGTTTCTACTCCATCCTTGCTGAATCGAAAAAACATGTCTGAGGCTGCAGAAATGGCAGGAAAGGATTTGGGAAGTCTGTTTCTAAAGCGGAGATGCTTGCTTTTGTAAAGAAACACAGGTCTGAAAACTAAAGACTGCATTATAGAAACATTGAATAGCTTTTTCTTTTTCTTTTTTTTTTGGTAAGAAGAAAACTGTATATGAAGCAAACATTCAAAAAAAAGCCATAGGCAAATGCTACCTTTCTTTCCTCAAAGTTGCCATTTGCAAATAGCAGTCAAGTGGAAGTTACATTGTAGATTCCACTCTAATTTAAAAATACCAAGAAATCATCCTGAAGAAACAATCAATATTCTGCAGTTACTTTAGCATGTCTGAGGCAGAATCTGTGCAGCTTTCACTGAACATACATGCATTGGGAACATGTAAAACCATAAAAGGCTTTTCTCTAGCATCTACTAAGAACTCAAAGTCTAGATATTTATCTCCCCCATTGTACACTCCATTATAAGTTTAATTTGAATCACTGTAACTGCAGGACTTAGATGCCAGCTGTTTTGTCTTAAAATGCTCTCACCTGAACTACTGGCACAGAAGAAATCTTGTGATAAATAATTGGAGCAAGGAGACCATAAGATTGTACAACAGACTGCAGGGTGTAACTTGCATCATTCAACCAATTGCTAAGTTCAATTGCCACAGTCATTCTTTCACATTCTGCTAATCTAGCAACCTGTGGAAGAAATACACATTTTGATTCAAATATGAATTCTGTTGTTTAAAATCATTTGAGAGTGAAATGTTATTGCAGTTTAAAACACAGTGTAAGCAGCAAGATAAAAATTTAAAAATTAATTTACATTGACACCTGTTATAAGTATATAAACAAATGCAACATTATTCATGATTCCAAAGGAAATGGTTGTTCTTGACCTAATTGTGCCCTCTGAATTTACACATATAATTTATAAAGCCTGGTTAACAACCTCCACCTATGTGGAGTTGAAATTTCACATGCTAACCTCTCATGGTAGGTAAAGGAAGGATAACAATTCCTTCCTTTCCCTTCCAGTTATCTGCTGCAGTCCTTGCAGGTGTGAGCAGATCCAGTAAAGTCACTGAGTAATCAACTGCTCACATATTTACAAGACAAAGACTTCAGCAAAGAAAGAGTGGAATAAGAATGTAATAATATAGGAGGCAAAGCTTGACTATCCAAATAAAAAAGAACTGTTTTTTGTGTCATTTACATGCCATTATACTATAAGAAAGTCTGAAACAAGATAAAAGAAGCTTAGTATATTAAAACCATGAAATCCCGTTAGAAATTCAATATTAATGAAAATATATGTCTTAAATAGCAGAATTGTTTAGAACTAAAAATCCAAGGGGCATCTTAGTGGACAAAATAACAATTATTATATTTCTTGTTTAAATTATAGTCTACCACCACTGAAGTGAAGGAAAATCCTTCCTCAGTTGGAATCAGTGGGTTTTGGATTAGGCAATAACTGATTCAGAAACCATCTTTCCATCAAGATACAAAATTACCAACAGCTACTAAAATACTTCAGAAAGGAAGACCAAATAACTCACAGAAAACGGAGTATTCTGTAAATAGGACTATTACATTGCAACATCTATCTTGCAACAATGAAATAAAGTTGAGCAAAAAGTAAAATCAAACCCACTATATTATTTTAAGCCATACATACTTGTTCCTTATAAAGTATCTCATTGGAACAGATGGAATCACAGAAGAGTGCTCCTTCCATGACATTAATGTCACAAACAGCAAATATATTCCTCAGAAAGAGGTGCAAGGTAATAGGAGAAGTCTGAGATACAGTTTCAAAACGTAACCTACAAAATAAAAAGGCAAAAGAATGGTAAAACCATGTTAATGATGATTCTGACATCTCATAACTGAAGCTGTATTATATTAAAACGCAGTCTTTAATTTTAAAATTGCAGACAAAAAATATTACTGTACTACTTCTGGAAAGAAGACTTACATGTAAACCTGAAAAAATTGCTTAAAATTTCTAACAAAAAATTAATAAAAGGGCTAACACTCCTTTTCAAATTGTTGTCCATCTTCTACTATCCTAAGACAGCTTTTCCTTTGTTGTTTCATCTAATGCAGTGAAACTTACTTTGAACTTCCTTTGAAAACTTGGAACGCTACAACTAATTTATTTTAATTGTCTTCTTTTACAATTATTTTTCTGTATTCTGTCAATGATGCATGCAGTTGTGAAGTCCATTACTAAATATGACTAGCAGACTGCTTTTCATCACTGATGTCTCGTGTTACAAGTATCAAAAGAATCTTTCTTCTACCTGCCTTTTTGTTGTGGTTTTTTTCCTTCCCTGAGCATAAGGGGGCATTTGTCCTTGTTATATTTTTAAAAATATTTTTGCTACAGGAAAAATCCTATGATTTTGAAGTATAAGAGGTAAATTCCTCCTTCTCCTCGATTCTATTTCCTAAAAGAGACTGAAACTCAAGAAGGAAGATCAAGTAGACACATTCGCATACTTGACATTACCAGGATATGAACAGGGCTTCCAGCTGGAAACAAGAGGTTTCCTTTCCTTCCAGCTCCCTCTAATGCCTCTTTAATTCCTCTCTGCTTTCAACCTAGTCTAACTGATTTCTTAGGTACCAATCAGTGAGACTGAAACTGCCTTATTTCAGGTCTGATGCTGCAGCTTTGAGAATGTTCCATATTAATTGGGAAAAAAAAAATTAGGCTTGGACATAGCTGTCAAAAAACTAAAACCCCTGAACTGCTTTCCATTTAGCTGTGTAAAATTTGCTATCTTCATTTGATTTTTAATTTATTTGAAAGCAGCTTGAATTGAAATGTTATCTCTAGAGCTGTACATGTTTTTTTAAAAAAAAATTAAAAAAAAAAAGCACAATGACCAGACTTCTATTCTTGCTTCATTGCCCAGCCCAGGGATAGATTCAAAACATCCACATAGTCATGAAATAGGATGTCTAGTGACTATCTGCCTGCATCAATGCAGTCCACAGGCTGTCTGTAAATCCCAAATGCTCTTGTGGTATGTAACGTCAAGCCCCTCGGTCAATTTTTATGCCTAGTATCAGACACATGGTGGGACTTGAAGGGCAGACAGGATACACGCCAGTGGTCTGGCTGAGCCCCAAGTAACAAGAAGTATGCTTAGACACACTACTTTCTCCTGTAACGGGATTCAAAGCACACACAAGCCTACACTATCTGCTTGCATCCAAACAGTATTACCATGAGAAAACGGTGGGCTCTGATGCAAGTAAATCCAAACAATACAGAGAAAACTCTGGCTACGTTATATGTCTCAGAATAGCTGATTACCGGCTTTTCTGTCTGTGGAGTGGAAATTTCTACCTTCTGTAAAGTGGAAATGGAAGTATTATGACGAAAGTGCTAGGAAATCCCCCTAATATCTATTTCTTGAAACAAAAATCTTTATTTCTTCTTTATTTCTTGAAACATTCAAGAACTATTAATACACATGCAGTAAGGTTGCTTCTTGTCATTATGATTTGAAGACCAAGCCAGTCTGTCAAACTGAAACAGAGATGCTAAAAAACTTTTTGTACCTCCCCCACAAGTTTGCCAAAACTTTCCTAATGAAAGAATTAGTCTAAAAAGGATTCCACACAGGCGAAGATGCTGATTTCTGCTCAGCTATATTGGATGTTAATTCATTATCAAATTATAAGCAGTTGACTAACATCTAAAAGTACTCTTTTTTATTGTAGTATTTAATGTCTATCATTTCATACAAATCTCTTTCTTTTATCTGGGAAATAATTAAGATTTTATTTGCTTTTGCCTTTGGATCTATTGAATTTCAGTGAATGCAACCACAAACTTTCTAGCTGGGCTTTGTCATAATGAAAAACGTAATATTATGACTGAACATTTGAAATTTATGTATAAATGAATTAGTTTTAAATATATCTTCTAAAGCACTTCAGTATATTCAAAGAATGTTGGCAGATGTCTATCTGCCCCAAAACAAAATTAGCAAGGATTTACCCATTTTGGCTAGTGTTCTTGACAAAATTTTTAGCATTTCTGAACTCTACTGCTCCCTTAATTGGAAAGTCAAGAACACAGTGTATATTACATAGTTTGCGTATGAAAATGCATCACACAGAATTAATAGCCACTTGATAAATGTTTCCAAATTTTCTTAAGAAAACAATCCTTATAAAGAATTTAATACGTAAATGCTAGCAGTTCCATAAATAACAAAAATCCTCTGCTAATTATAAAACACTGGTTTTTTATAACATATTTCAAGCCTTTTTTTTTTTAGAATGTTTTTCACTTCACAAGTCTGATCAAATTTCACAACCCGGTACTCTTTAAAATGAAATATGCCCATCTATAATTAACTATTATTTTAACTTTGTTTTCGCCAGTTACCTGTTTTCAGATATAGTCAAATTACTACTTGCAGAAATAACAGCTGCATTGGCAGGCAGTGGAGAAGAATTTGAAACAAAATAATCCCACATTGGTGCAAATGCTTCTCTGGCTAATGTGTAGTTGCCAGTCTGATAGGCTACCTACAAAAAAAACCCAATAACAAAAAAAATTTAGCAAGTTTCCATATTCAACAAATAACCAAGCCAAATATGATGATAGTATAAAGAAAGGTTTTAGAACTCTCCCTTCAACATCTAAAATTACACTTTCTGTAAGAATATTCTAAAATATTTGAATAAAACAGTAGTCGCAATCTTATTCTACTAATATTAGATTTCCTTCAGAATTAGCATCAGAGAAGGCAAAAGCCTTTCTTGACTGTTAACCCTACCTCAGTTAGATAGGCTCGAACAGTAGTAGCAGAAAGAGGTGGATAAGCGAGGATTGGCTTAGTTGTTTCCCCAATGGCATCACCAATAAGTTTTCCATCAGAAGAATATGCTGCAACTGCAAATACGTATTTCTCATTGGGATCTAAGCCTTGTATTTCCAAGAGGCTTTTCCCATCAGCTGGTATCTATCAATAAAAAGATTTTCTAGTTACATCCACTGTACATATCAAAAACAAATCTCAAACTCTAAACTTTTATTGTTAGAGAAATCATTTAATGGTCTTGGACACAATCAAAGTACAACCTAGATTAACAGACATAACATGTTTCCACATAATATTAGGTTCTTGAAGACAATGAGAAAACAATGAAATGACAGGGGAAAAAAGTATCATTTTTCTCTGGAATGCAGTTGAATATACAGAGCACGTAACCTAAAAGAACAGTTAAGTACCAGGACCTGGAGTTTCTCTAAAACATTTTTGTCCATTTGCACATTCATACAGTGAGCGTGTGTGCTTGCAGTCACTGAGCTGAAAACATTCTACCCCTGAGCTATGCTTCCAGAGAAAGTGCATATGATCTCCTCCATACGTGTCACATGCATATATTAGATATGTGCAGAGGATGTTTCAGATCCTCTCAGCAGCATTAACAGGACTTTGGAGTTTGTAAATGTGTATAGAAACAATGTATTTTCAAGATCATTTTCTCTTCAAGTAGTTGTCCACCTGAACTTTAACATCATGGTTCATTCCTAACAGGCTTTTCCACTTTCCCCTTCAAAACCGGCACAACTTACACAACAGAAAGTTTTAGTGTCTCAAAACAACAAACAACTGACACAGTGACTGAGGCACAACATGAGAAATGAGATAATTGTAATGTAGCATCAACACTGCGCTGCTATTCAAATACTGTTTGGCCTTCATAAGGAGACCTCTGAACAACAGAAATCCCTTCAATGTTGAGGCTAAATCCTGAACCAGCAGACCAGAAATTAGTGTAAGACAGACTGTAGTATCCCTTTAGAGCAAGGTTTTCTCATGTTGGTAAGTTGATAGATCATTCCAGCACTAAGAATTCTAAACCTTTTCTGTGGAGCAGGCAGATAGTGAGTTTGTCTGCAGATCAGTATTTTGCAAAAGTGTATCCTAAAGCAATCAGAAGCTTCATTGCTGAGACATATGCTTAACCTCAGGTTTGTGCATCTCCAGCACCTGCTAGAGCTTAGACAGTCAGCATCTTGGATGGATTGCAGTGAGTTCACAGGAAGAACAGCGGGGTAAAAGTCTATAACGAAACACTTAATTCCCCAGGAGTGAGATAGTATATTGAAACTAGCCCACTGGACATCACAGGAAGTTTAATTCTCTGGATTTGATCATAAGAATATCAAGAATAACATCAAAGCCTTTATTGCCAGTAGGTACACACACCTCTTTTTATACACCTTCCTTTTTGGGGAGGAGATAAGGAGAACAGGTGCCAAGGGGAAGATTTCCTTTCCATCACCAAATACAAGGCTATCAGTGTTAGTATGGAGCTCGCTCACAAAACCAGGAAAGCTTGAAACATTGAGCAAAAGCTGTTGAGATCATTCTCCTGTCACAATGCAAAATAGAGAGCTGCCCTGCAAAGAACAGAACTCTTCATGAAGAAGATTTCCAGATGTAAAAACGATCACTCAGGTTTCAGACTACAGTAAAATTTGCTGCAGAGCATGTGCTGAAGCTTTTTTGCCCCTTTCTTAAAACCCAAAATGCAGAGTATTTGAGTGGATCAGAGCTCTCATTCAGGTGGACAGTGCAATAACATGCATAAGTGAATGAAAAAAAAACTTTCTCAGTCTGTGCAGGAACATCAGAGTTTGATCCAAAGGCAAAAAACTACACTAACACAAAACAAAAAATCCAAAACAAATTTAGAAAATAAAATGACAAATTGTAATGGAGAAATAATATTAAAGAATACTGACACAGTCACATGATCAGATAAGCAACCAAAGATGTGTAGGCTGATTTGTCCTATCACTTGTTTACAGCGTGAGAGGGAAGGAGCAGGAACTTAGAAGTCAATCATGTCTGAACATGAAGGTTATTGAAGGAGTTACATTATCATGGTGCCAGAATTAAGTATGGTAAGGTCTTGTTAAGAAGAAACAGCTGATAGAAGTTACCCAATTAAGAAAAACTTTAAATCTTATATCTGTTTAGAATTTCCCATTTTTTGAATCCCTGGAAAGAGCAGTGTCTGGGGCACACTCTATAAACAAATCATGTACTTTCTTTTGTATTTCTTAGATATCTCTCAAAAAATAACAGAAGGGAAAGAGACTTGCAGCTTTTGAATAATTTAATTCATTATTCAAAAAAAAGTTCCTAGAGCTTTTTGGGGGGTTTCGGTATGCCTTCAGCCTATCAAAATTTCAATTGCTTAAAATAAAGACCGAAAGGTTTGCAAAAGGCTTGGCCATTTACTTGATTAAAACAGATATATATACAGGGTGTATACATTTAGGAAGTTGGAGGTTTATAAAGGAAGAGAGAATGACCTAAAGGAGTTCTACCTCTGTCTTACCTCTTCTCCTGCATTTGGAAGTTTATTGTTATGTAACCTTACTTTCATATTACTTCCTCCTGCTACAGAGCCAAAAATACTGTACCATGAAACCTTTGAAGAAAATGAAAACAAAATGAGTTGATACATAATAGTATTTCCAACTTTTCCCTAGTGCATAATGTACTAATTCTGTGAAAACAGTCTCTGAAAAAAAAATTAGTTATAAAAATGTATAGTCCAACTGCACTAGAAACATTAATTGATTTAGCTGGAAAACCAGATACACTAGAGCAGGAATAAAAGCAGATGACTCCCTATTATCCTATCTCCTACCTTGAGCTACCCTGTAGATTTAAAGGAATCTAGATCCCTTGTTTGATCCTTGCAATAGTTTTCTTCTGAAGTTGACATCAGCTTCTGATTCAATAACTGCTTGAGGACAAATCCTTATAAGCAGGCAACACAAATGCAGATATGGTGTAATGCAGTAATATTTTCTAAACAAGCCATGCTCTTACTTATTGATGAAATCAATGCTTTTTTAATGCCATCGAGCTGCTGATAATTTCATTGGGCATATAATCTACACTTTTCGATGTCTTCAATCAAGGAAGGATGTGAGCATGCATTCCTGGATCAATGCTAAATCACGTCCAGTGAGATCATGGAACATGGACACTAATTTTGATTTCACCTCTGCAGAATGAGGCAGATAGATTTCAGCAAGTTATCCATCTGATAAAGTTCTCTTGCACTTAACGTCTTCTATTAAGTACTATACTTCCTATTTACTTTCAGCAGACATTTAAACAGACTTGAAGCTCGGCAGATGAGGTCATTTTTCAACATATAAAAATTCTGAACAGCTAAATTGTTCATTTTTTTTGTAATACACATGATTTTTCTTGCAATGAATCCTGACTGTTTTTCAGAAGAAGATATTGAAATAGAGGAGATTATTTTCAACAAATGAGCAACTTTAGATCAGGAAATTTTAGAGATAATTCAACTTCTAGTACAAGAACTATACATGTCTAATTAAATCCTAAGTATCCATTTACAGTTAATAAGTTCTTCATAAAAAATACCTTTCATGCCTGTTCAACAGTTACATGTATCTGTTGTGGTTTAACTACAACTGGCAACTAGGATGACACAGCCATTCACTCACTCCTCTCTGCCCCGTCAAGTAGGGTAACGAGAAGAGGGAGAAAAAGGGAAAAAAAACCCTCATGGGTTGAGATAAAGACAGTTTAATAGAACAATAATGGAAAAGAATAATAATAATAATAATAATAATAATAATGGTAAAAGAATATACAAAATTAGTGATTCAATACAATTGTTCACCACACAACAATCAATTCCCAGCCTGTACTGAGCAATGATCGTGGGCTCCTGCTCCCTGGCCAACCCCCATTTATATATTGGGAATGACACCTATGGTATGGAATATTCCTTTAGCCATCTTGTCCTGTCTATGCACCCTCTCAGCTTCTATGGGAAGCTGAAAAGGTCATTGACTTAATATAAGCATTATCTAGCAACAACTAAAACAATATGTGTTATCAACATTATTCTCATACTAAATCCAATATGCTACTAGGAAGAAAATTAACTCTATCCCATCTGAAACCAAGGCAAAATCTTTAGGAAAAAAAATCTAGACTATCTGGGCTCAGATTATGAGAATGATAATCTCATTGCACCATCTAGTGGCCCAATATGTTACATTCACTCTCCTGTATTGAACAAAATGAAGCATTAACACTTAACTAAAACAGATGAACTAACAGAATTTAAAGAATTGTATTTTTTTATGTTCATTACGGATAAAAATAAAGAACATTTCCCTAATTGATTTATTTGAAATTCACTAATCAAACTGCAATATAACAGCAAGTTATAAAACAATTGTTAATATAAACTTTCTTAACACTATTAATACGATTTGAGTTTCTGTTGGTTTTATACACATTGTTATTTTGAAGCAGCTTGCAAAATCACTATGAAATTCTTTCCCTCAAGAAAACTGCAGCTAGTAAATTTTTCATACTTCAGCCTGTTTGGACACTTTCAGGACCTATAAAGGAGAATAAGGCGATTTGGAACACACAGCATGGATTTACCAAGGGCAAATCATGGCTGACCACCATGATTGCCTCTGTGACAAAATTACTTGATTTACAGGGGAAAGGAGAGGAGAAGATGCCATTTACCTTGACATAAGCAAGGCATTTTTTTCACCACTGTCTCCCAGCATTCTTATATTCAAGTTAGGATGATACAGCATGGGGGAGTGAACAGATAAATGGGTAAAACAATGGGTGGAAGGTCAGACTCAGAGAGTAATTGTTAATGGTGGTATTCTACCTGGAGGGTGGTAACAAGGGGAGCACTACAAGGGACTATCCTGGGACTTGTCCTTTTTAATATCTTTACAATGACCTAAGGAAAAAAGTAAGCACACCCTCACCCAGTTCGCACATGATGCCAAATTGAGGGAAACAGTTGATATCTTTGAGGGCAGGATTGCTATTCAGAGGGATCTAGAGAGCTCACAGGAATGGGCCAACGGGAACTTCATGAAATTTAAGGACAAATGCAATGTCTTGCATCTGGGAAGGAAGAGTCCCTTGCAAGGATACAGGCTGGGGACCAGCACTAAAGGGATCTGGAGGTCATGGTAAACAGGAAACTGCAAATGAGCAAGCAATGTGCCAGGCTTTTCATGGTAGTGCACAGCAGGAAGATGAAAAACAATAGACCTAAATTGAAGCAAGAGAGATTCCAATTCTACATAAAAAAAAGGTCTTCCCCATGAACAGGCTGTGCTGTTGGAACAGATTGCCCAGAGAAGCTGTTCAGTCGTCATCCTTGGTGTTTTTCAGAACTGACTGGATAAAGCCATGAGCAACCTGGTCTAATTTCACAGCCAACCCTACTTTGAGCAGAAGGTTGGACTAGAGACCTCTCCTAAAATCCCTTAAGATCCAAGTAGTTCTGTGATTCTACATGTTAAACAGAAGGTAGATTTTTTCCACCTGAACTGTGGCACTTAAGTGCTGTGCTTTCTTGCATCATATGATGCAACAGCCTCGCATCTCTTCTGAGGGTAACTAGGAGTATGTCAGCCCCTAAGCAAGAGAATGAGCTTTTGGCAAGTAGAATAAGTAAGTGTTACACAACAAAAAGATCATGATGCATGAGGCAAAGTAAGTTTCATGCAAATGTGAAGATCAAAACAATGAGTCACAATTGAGTCAGAGGGGGAAAAAAAGGCAGACTTAATGAAGTCAGAATAACATAATCTTCTCAAGAACAACAGAGAGAACTATGACGGTATAACACAGTTGCTCTCTTGTGTATTGTTTAATTATTTCTTATGCAGTCATCACAAAAAACATTACCTGAGTATCTGAAGAGAATGGGGCTGGTTTAAATGTCATGGAGCAATGGGATCTAGAAAGTAACAGAGGAGGAGGAGGAGTCCTGCTTTTTTTCTTGCTGCTCACAGCTTCTGTAAGATCGTGATATAATGCACTTTGTTCAGCTTCAACTTGCTCAATTAGAGTTAGTGCTTCCTATGATTTAAATTAAAACAAAAGGGAAGAACTATTAGAATATAACAACCAAACTGATTTAACACTTGAAATGGTTTTCAAAATGACCTTATAAAAAATTCACTGCTATGTAGAAAGCTTTTTGTAGGTTTTCATATCATGCTACATCCTAAATTAGGATGAATGGTACTTTGTCTAAGCTTTACATACGCAGATTAATTTCACAATGTACAATAAAGGGAATGCAGGGTTGCATATGTAAGAGGCAGGGCTGAGGCATATCCAGTTTTAGAAGAACCTATAGGAAAAAAGACAGTGATCACAAATAATGTTGATTAGCAATTAGTGGCAACCAGTAATTAGCTCCAACAAGAAACAAAAAAGGTATCGACTCTTATTTAGGAGAGAGCTGGAGACCTGATCTGTGGAATTCTTGAAGGAGCTGTGGAAGTGATTACTCTGATTTTCTGTACTTCAGAATTAGAGGAAATAAATAAAGTCCAGAAATAAAGAAAAGGGAGGAGAATGCAGGGGTGGAAAAAGTAGGGCTAAACCATTTCCCTTGGTGGGAGTTGACTGACAGTCTATTAGTGTCTTCCAAAAATGTGGGGGCCTCCTGCACACAGCAATTATGTGGCCATTTGGTTGGAGATCAGGGTACATTTCCTTCTTCCTGGACTGAATGGCAAATTGGTTAGGTTTCTTCACCTTGTTTGCATTGTCAGGACAAGAGAAACTTAACTTGGAAATTTAATATTCAGAGCTTAGTACTTTTATATCTTTACTTGTGGCAGCTGTCCACTACAAATCAAAGCCAAACCAGCCAGCTCCCAGAGCTCAAGAAATTGGGGATGACTTGGGCAAGTTACATTCTTTTGGAAGAAGGGAGAGATGATACATTCCTACAACTAGGGGTTTTATTTGAAAGATTTTAGTACAATACACTGGACCAAGGGTTTAGGCTGAACTGACTCTGAAAGATAAACTGAAAAAGAAAATTGCAAGTTATAGCTTATTCAGTGACAGTCCTATAATTTATCCAGAAATGGGGAGCTAAGATTTAATAAAGCATTAATCACATCACATAGCTCATAATTTGCACATCCCCTCATTTCAACCTACTCTGTTTAAATAGGTTTGCATCCACCCTAGTGAGAAATGTTTAAGGAAGAATATATGACAAAGAACAAAATAGAATGACTGTTTCCCTTATACTCCTTATATTCAACTTTTGCAGCCAGTAATTAGAAACTTCATTGTTTCCTTAAAAATTATACTTCTTTGTAATAACCTGTATGATGATACATGATACAAGTTTTAATTAAAAGAATCACAAACTCATTTTTCTCTGAGGACATATTTCTTATTATGATGTTCTGTGATAAAAAAAAGGCAAAATTGTCTACTCAGAAGCATGAAAGGTATGGATTTGCTGTTCATGAAGTGAGTACCACCCACCTCAAGAAGGAAAATTAATTAAGCATATAATTAAATATTTAATCATAGTACAAATATCAAAGAAGACCATGCTTAGTTTGTCCAGGCAAAGTTAATTATGACATTTTCTGGCAACTGGCTGCAAATATATTACATACTTTTACCTACATAAGTCTCTGTGAAAAGCACACAACAGTAAAATATAGTGAAGGTCAGTATAAGGCCTTTGCAAATGTTTGTTTGGGATAACCACAGTCTTGGGAATTGCTTGTATGTCTTCATTGGTGACTACAGTTACAACTTTCATACCATATCACTACATCTTATATTCATAAATACCATGCATTTTTCAAATGTATGAGAGAGATTTTTAGTTTATGTCTTTTCTGATCCAGTTTTTGCATTCTTCTGATATAAAAGTTCATCACAAAATCATAGAATGGTTTAGGTTGGAAGGGACCTTAAAGATCATCTAGTTCCAACCCCCCTGCCATGGGCAGAGATACCTCCAGCTAGAACAGGTTGCTCAGAGCCCTATCCAGCCTGATCTTGATATGCATGTTAATTACCATGCTTCCAAATTTGTAGCATTTCAAAGAAAAATACTTTCTAGTAACTTCTTGTTTAAAATACTTTTTTCATATATTATATAGTGAATTGCAGATTCTGTTATCTGTTGTATAGGCTATAAAGAAATTTTATGCCCCACTGACGATAAGGCAATTTTCATGGACAGATGCTGGTACAAAGCTCAATGGAAAGACTCCCATTGATTTCAAAAGACTTTGAAATGAGCCCATGAAGAATCTTTTAGGCTCAATGAATTCCAAAATCTGCAACTTACTAAACTGTTCATTTGATAAGAATATAATAAAGTCCATGTAATCATCACCAGCCAAAGCAATCTAAGACAATTTAAAGATCTCAGAAAAAGAAGGATCTTGAAGGTTGCAATGGGGTGAAGGAAGCCTGCATGACATTTTGGCAACAAATAGGTTCATAATTTCAATAGGTGATTAAGTGTAGAAAGAAAGATTATCTCTTCTTTCAGGTTTCCTGCAATCTGCATGTATGCACAAAATTTGGGGATGTGGTCTTTCCTTGTTTTAAGTCACTTTATTCTTTCATCATAATGAAACTTTTCAGGGAAAATTTGACAACATGAGTTAAAAACACCCAATGGCCCTCAAGTTCCTTCCATTTTTCTTCTTTTTGTAAGGAGTAATGCAAGTCCTAATTATACAGAACACAAAAAACTGTGATAATGATAAAGAATTTCTACCATAAGATTTTTTTTATTACCTCCAGTAGCTGCCTTTGGGAAGAAGTGGTTAATTCGTCAGGGAACTTCTGTGCAGCCTTTTGCATCAAAAAGATTGCTCTAGATAGCTTATTCTTTTTTATTTTTCTCATTATAAGTGCCTCTGTAAAATAGATAAGACATTTATAAAACAGCAGCAATAATTTATTGTACTCCTAAAATCTTAATAAATAATCCTTACCTGTTAAATAACGGAAATCTTTAATGTTCTTCACATGAGACTTGCTAGACTTAAGACTTCTGTCATCCTTTTGAGCACCTATGCAGGAAGGAAACCCCTAGTTATTCATTCTGACAGCGCTACTGAGAAAATTTCAGTGAGAGGGGTTAATACATAGTTTTGTAGTAAAGCTCTGCTCCATCTCATGTTCTTTTCTTTGGTTCAAGGAGAATTTCTTGGACTGATCATGCCACTAAAAATATTCCACCCTCATGCTCTAACATCTTCAGTAGTTATACTAACATCACAGGAAAAAAGGGATCTTGATCATAGGGGGAGCACAGGGGAGCTCTGCAGTGTCAAACCAATACTAGCTTTTAATTTAAAAAAAAAAAAAAAAGAACACCAAGAATAGCAGACCAAGAAGAGCTTTTTCAGAAGGCATTTGGCAAGATCAGAATATCTACCATCTGGGAAGAGATAAGGACAATTTCACAGCAGTAGAAATTTGGATTACAAAGAGCATTGAATAAAATATTCAAGTTATTCACTAAAGAGAGAATTTTCATTACAGAAAAAAAAATTGTGCAGAGCATCCCCCAATTCTTCATTACTGACACTGTAACAGCTAATACCATAACTGAAATACCACAGCAAACTGTCTAGGAATCAAATCCAGTAGCTGTTAGCAAAGTTTAACTCCCATTAGTTGAGCAGAGGTTAGAGACTAGCATCGTGTGGTAAATCTAAATTGTGCAAATTCTGTACATTATTTTTGTCTCTACGTGCCATACAAACTGCTCAACATCAGCTCCTCTTCAGAAAGCAGACAGTCCCTTATTTCTTAGTTCTACGTACTATATTAATAGAGGACTCTAGTTAAGCTATGAAGATCATTTAGCTTTACTGAAACCTACCGTGTGTGATTTTAAGAAGTTTCACAGCTATTCGATGTTGGGTCTGAATGAGCTCCAAGTGTAAATCCATTACAAAACCATTATCTGTTCCTGTCTTACCATTACCACATCCCAAAACAGAATTCAAATACTGATCATTTGAATCCACCTAATAGATAGGAAGCAGCAATTAAGCAAACACAAACTTTTATTACTCAGCTTACTGCATTTATCTTGACATTGATATTATTATTTCAGTATTTTTTCAGTAATATTATTGAGTAAATTTACAAACACTGGAATTTGTCATATCTGTGTAATATACAGTCATTTAAGAAAACATTGAAAGAAAGAAAATGACTATATGGAGAAGGCATGGATGATGGACAAAGAAAACTAGACAAAACTAGAATCAAGAGGAAACTGGATTAATAATAAATATGAAACGGCAGAAAAATATTTTATTGTGTTACCAGTCCACAAAACAAAGATCATATTGGTGTAGATTGATAATATTTAGAAAATCTGAACTCCCCTCAACAGCAAATATTAATTTTAATAACAGACAGTTGTGAGCAATAAATATGAAAAGGATTTCTGCTTTCATTTTATAAGAAAAAGCTACAAATTATAATTATTTCCAAAAGAAAAGTACAAAGAAAATCTAAAAGAGTTTATCGTTTATTACAGAAAGAGGAAAATACTATTTATACTACACAGAGATTTATTTTTCCTGTTCTCTTCTTACATGAAGCAGGAAGATGAGGTACATTTGATAATGCGAAGATTTCTAAGTATGAAGAAAATATGAGTTGTGCGTCATCAAAATCCAATACATTATTTATAGATTTTGTTGCAGTGTAGCTTTTTGTAGACTTTACCTTTGTACAGCAGTTGTCAAATATCAACTTTCCATCTGGTAGAAGGGTCATTAAGCGAGATGTGTTCATTCCATTAATTGCTTTCTCAAGACTTTCATAAGCAATTTGTAATTGTTCTGTGGGACTTTTCTGAAAACACATACAAATGTGTTTTGTTAGATAACAACATTAAAAGCTTTAATATGGACTGTCAAAAATATGGACTATTTTTATCTATTGCAGTTTAAACTCTGTCTAATAATCTTTATATAGCCACTGCTCCCATTGCTTTCATATGCTAATATCAATGTTTTAAAATTCAAGTATTTTTAATTTTCAAGGACTGATTTTCTTTCAGATCTCAAAAACTATTTTACTAACTCAAAAAGATAGCTTATAGAAGAATGAAACTGAACTTAGAGAATTAAGTCGACGCAGGATTTTTCACAAGCAGTTCAATGTTCCATCAGATGGATGCTGTTAAAAAAAATCACTGATTTTTTAGAAAATATCACCCTTAAGTAGACTGTTAAATCTTGTAAATCTTCTCCATGTGCATGAGCATTAAGACATATCATTAACAAAATTCCTGAATCTGCAGACTAATGTATGTCTTCTCTTCTCAATGTGTTTTAGTAAGTAATTTTGAACTATTTGATTGGCCACTTCTGAAAAGTGCTGAGCACTGAACTCACTGAACAAAGCAAGGACTCTCAGGGTGTTCTGTCTATTCCACATCACCCTTACAAAAACAAACAAGCAAAACCACAACCCAAAATATTTTCCTAAATGAAGCAAGGACTAAAGTTTGCATGATCATTTAAAAATGCACTATTAAGCCATTTAAAGGTGGGATTATACATTGGCATAAAATAGAGTGGAAATCAGCATGATCACACTGTAAAAAAGTTTCAAATAAAACTTCTTCCATATCACAGATTACTATAAAAGACTACAGGAAAATTTTCAGATTTTATTTCACTTGGAAAAATACCTTTGCTTTTTTCCTCTGCACTAGCATGACTGTGTGAAACATTTCAGCTTTATAAAACTACAAATGTATTCATAAATACAAAATTCTATAAATATTGTATGAATAAATACAAAATTAAAACTTCAAGCAGAAATAAGTGGTCTTATGCTATTCAAAAACAATGAATTAACGAAAATGAATTAGACATTACCATCAGTATTTCAGGAATATCACAGGTTATATCTTGTAAGAGAAAGGCACTTCTTATTCCTTTTTTGTAGGAAGAAAATCAGAAAGTGAAAATGAAATATACTCAGAAAAATTTAGTACCATTTGATTAACTCTACTACTAACTTAAAAGTTTGGCATAATTCAGTTCTTCCGTACTTAACTATGAGAGGTAATTATATTGTTTCTTCAAAAGCTTTTTGGGGTTTAAACACAATAGCTACATATGTACAATTACACTAACTCAGTGTATGATTATCAAATAACACAGTATTTTTAAATGTACCAAATATTTCATAGCAACATTATATCCAAGCCAATGAAACTTGGAATCATTTTGTAGTTCCTCACATTGTTGTAGCATTCATACCAATTTTCCATGTTTAAATAAATTCAGATCTATTGTTATCTAATTCACAGTAGCTTGAATGCTAATTTAATTTATAGGAGGATTTTTAAATAGGTACGGTCATATTTTTATGATATATATATACTATTTCAAATTACTGTTCCTTGAAGGGGTATTATCACCCTTTTAATGTTCTTTTGGATTGTTTAAATTATTTTCACTTATGAAGAATGCATCCAGAATTATGTTTTACTTTCCAGAACATGAGAAAGCAGCCAAAACAACAGGAAGCAGTTTCTTTGATCTTGTTTGCAGCCCTCTAGCCTGTCAAAATTTTATTTCTTCACCAAAATAAATTCATTTTTTGCCCTTTCAGAGGGACAACCTTCTAGCCACTCCTGTACTCCTTGTGCCACTTTTACCTGTTTATTTCTGCTGGTTTACTGTCTCTTCCTCATAAATAAGAAAACCTATATTCACTCAGCATTCATTCAATAAAAAGACTCATCTCAGCATAAACACGTACTTGATTTGCTATTTATCACCCTGTTTTGACCAATGACTCCTATCTATTCAGCTTTTTTCCCTCCAAAAGGACTTTTAAACTGAATTATAAAGAATAGCAGCGATGCTTCAATGAGGATTCATTCAATCTCCATTATAATGGAACAATATTCATAACATCACAGAAAACAATACCTACTGTACCTTTATAATGAGTAGTAGTGTTCCAAGATAATCTTACTTTCAAAAGAGCAATAGGTATTGTCATTCTCTTCTGTTCCTAGATAGGCTCTAAAACAATCCTTAAAATCTACTCTCTAGTTACTGTAAAACATTTATGAGAAGTATGATTCATATTCCAAGGTCCCACATCCACAACCACAGAAAACTTTTAAAAGTATGTCTAAATATTCATATTTTACAGCATTAGTCCAGTTTTGGAAGGAAATTTGTTTAATGTGATTGCAATTGCATTATATCCCAATAATGTCAGCCAAACTAAATTCAATTTCAACAACAATTGAATTCCTATACAAAAATGAAGACTTGTGTAGACAAGAGATCCAAATTAATGACCAATTAAAAGCAAAAGCTTCAGTATAACCTCAATATTCCCCTCTTCTGTCTGGCCTGCCACTAGTCAACCAGCACTCGAATGCTCCAAATAAGATGCAGCGCATGCTGCTTTCTGCCTAGCCGATATTCAGGGAACGTGAGTGATCTGTGGCTACTCTGAAGAGGCTAAGAGACCTGTAGAAGACCTGTTGGGAGGGTGAGTCATAAAAGATGTGATTCAAAATGGGGTTACTTCAGTCGAACTGGAAATTAAGGAAACAAGGCATAAATCCTTTGAAAACCAGGTTTGAAAACCAGATTACGGATGAGGTTGTGTGTACAAAAACTTATCATTCTACTCTTAACAATCTCTTTGCAATGATTTTTGAATATGTATATTTTTCAATGTTTTCATCTCAGAAAAGTTCTAATCTTGAAAGTCATTCTTGAAAGAAAACATTTTTTGTTGAAAGCTTTACTTGCTTTTTTCTTAGACTTACTTGTAGAATCAGCTGCGTTTTCCAGTATTGCAGTTAGACATAAGGTTACCTCTGCAAGCATTACAACATCAGTGTCTGCTATGATGCTGTTCTGAATTACTTCATTTATTATCCAGAGTACATGAACCCACTAAAAATGGGGGGACCGGAAAGAAAAAGAATCAAGACAGAGTTAAAACAAATTTTTGCAAGATATTTCTGTATTACAGAGGTAGATAGGTTTTGGCACTCAAAATTGTTTAAAAAGATTCATAAACATGGACACAATCCCCTTCTTGGATTTGGCTTTTTTTTTTTAAATGCCACTGGACTAAGATGCTGAATCTATGCTGCTCCAAAGCCCCTATTCCTTCGACAGCAGACTTTTTTTTCATTTTAGAAATTTTTTTTATTATTTTATAAAGGTTTATGAATGTTCTGTGGGCATGACTTCTATATATTTTCATAGTGTGGTAAGACTTCCAGCAGATTTGATGATGTGCCTCTCTTTTATCCCTGTATCTTCCCACTTAAACAGTATAAAAGACACCTGAATGCTCCTCTCGTACACACAGAGGAAAATAACTACACTGCTTTCCGGTGAATCTCTGAAAAATTTTACTAGAAGGATCAGGGCCACAAAATGAGCTCCTCCAGAAACTGTTTGGTCAGCATCAACTGGCAGCCCAGAGAAACTAGTGTAAATTATCCTTCAGAAGACTGTATTTCACCAAGAGCTTCTCACTCTCAGGAAAAGTTCAAGGTAAGGCTGTGGCTCTATCCAGTGGGCCAAACTCTATTGACCCCCATCTCCCTTCTCTTCTTAAGCTGTAAGGTTTTTGCCCCTTTCTTCAACTGATCTAGGGAACTTTCTTGAAATACATTGATATTTTCCACCACAACACATCAAATGCGTCTCCTTACATCATGCCTGAAGGCTTTCCCTATTTTAGCTTCTTTCCATCATGACCCACTGGCAGAGAATGGGTTACTTCAGTGAGAAAAGGCTAAGAGATATTTTGACAGTGGCATATGGCAGCACAATGTGTTCGAAATGTATACTCAATTCACATTTTCAGTGAAAAAGATTTATCTGCATTTTACCATAAGAAAATGCATTTAGACAGGACACCAGTGTTTTATCTTGGCTTTACTATAACAAACTGCATTTATATTAAGAGAAATGCATTATAATAAAGGAGTACTTGGTAAGCTTTGTATTTGTGGATATATTTTAAGCAGTCACTTCCACTCAGTTGGATTTGCTGAAGTCCTGTTTTACACTTCTGCCACAAAAACATTATTACATCAACAAGTATTTCATTGTCAGGTTGGATATTCTGGAAAGAAAAAACAACATAATTGTATAAACAGGAATGTATATAAACACTCCCAAAACGCTCAGCACATAAACAGTCTTAAAATTTTTCAAAGTAAGTAAATAAATCATCGTAACAACATTTTAGAAAGCTTAAGAAATATTTTCTAAAAAGTAATTTCTGGTGGACCACTCAAACTTTTCTTCTCCCATCAAAACAAGTGGGTTTAGAGGGTGGGCTTTTTTATTATTTCTCTTAAAAGTAACACAGATAAGAAAAGCAGTGAAATGAAAATTACATGGAGGAAAGATGCAAATTAACTATCTGTGGAATGTTATAATAGTCAATACATTATGGGAAAACTAAGTAATGTAATTTAACAGCTTTTATTTGTTTTATTACAGTATTTAAATATTTGCAGAAAACGATCCAAATTAGTAGGTTTGATTTTGCATTGACAGAGAGCTTCCATGGGTTGTTGGTGCATCTCAGATGAGGAAGCAGCGAAGAACAACTTAAACAAGTAGGAAAAGGGTTGGAGTGGAATATCTAACAACTGAAAGAAATGCCAAAACACATCTGCATCTTGTGAAGAGAAAAATTAACAAATTCAAAACTCTATTCAGCTAACCTCCTACTTAACACATTTCAAAAGGCAGTGGAATCCATCTGCACTGTGCTAAACACATTGTGAACAGTGATTAAGGATCAATAAACATCTTTACTGCCATTTATATCAGCATTGGATTAGTATCTTAGGTGCAGCGAAACTCAAGCCTGCTATATCCACACTATCTGTATACTCATATGTGTATGAGCATAAGATTTTAGGGATATTAATGCTGAGAAGCGGGGGGAGGAGAAGGCTGAAAAAGAAGTAAATCAAGATGACTTGCCACTCGCTTGGTGGCAGCAAGCTGTTAGATTGGCTCAGCTATATCATATAACTTCGCCATCAGTGAATTCACTGTAATCAGGGGAGAATTTGTCTTTCTTCCCCAGACACATTAGGTACCAAGAAGATTTGTGGGGAAACTATAGAAGAATTTAAATCCAGATATCCTGCCTCTATAATACAGGGGTCATGTAAAAAAATGACAAATCATGCTATCTAGAGGTATAACTACCTCACAGGCAGAGTATTTTGACTGAAAATATTTCACTAAAGCTAAAAAATGTGTGTGCCCCAGTTATACTCAAATTGGGGCAATATGCAAATTATATCTAAAATGAATTTTGCAGTTAAGACATATACCATGTTATCAGAACACGATTTTTCTAAGGAATATTTTTCATTAGTCTTTTAGATCATAAACTAATTCAGTGTAACTGCTAGTGGAGACATTGCACTGCAATATTTTTTTTTTCCCCTCACAGTAGGACATTAAGGGAAATCTCAGTTTGAGCAAGTAAGCTAAAAGTGGTTACTCTGGATATAAAGTATGAGATATATAATGGGATTATTCTGCAGTACAGACTTCAGCACAGAAATTCCCACTCTCTTTTGTTTTGTTGTTGCTGCTGCTTTTTTGTTTGTTTGCTTGCTTGCTTGTTTGCAGAGAGAATTTACCTTAAATTGCAGGCATACCGCTGCTAAAAAGGTAATATCATTCCTTAGGGGCACTGGTCCCATTTTTATAACTATTGCAGAAATGTTTTCTACAGCTGAGCATATTTGCCCACCTAAATCTAATATAAGAAATTTGATCTCTGCTTGATTAGCTGAAACTGCAATTAGCTCTATGATATTCCAAATGATCTAATAGCTATTTTAAAGTAGCATTTTTAAAGTAGCCTGAGTACATAGCACCAATAAAATTTAAAAACAAATGAAACAAATACTAATTTTTGTTTAATCAGAAATTGATCACATCTGACGGTTATATTTTTTTCATTTTTGCTATTTCATTTTTGTAGTTTGTTAATCATGCAACTGATTCCTTTGGTCTTAAATTATACACATTCATTACAGATTATGTGATTGATTCAGAAGAAATGTCTCTAATTTTATTATACCTGCTTAGATGTGGAGACACAGGAAAACACTGTTGTTGCCAAAATCATAAGATCATGAGAAGGCTCTCCATGCTTTAAGGAACCCTCTACGTTCAATGTTTACAAAAAAGGAAGAAAAGGAAAGGCAAGACATTATTTCTACTTAGAAACCTACGTTTGAAAACATCTTCAATTTATGCCAGCAGATAATGCACTTTAAGAAATAGTACATACAAAGGGGACAGATATTCCCAAATTTATTCACTTTCTGTGAAAAGTGAGCATTGCTAATTTTGGAAAAGGAAAGTTTTCAAGATATTTCCAGTTTTTGGAATGTTATACAATTAAATTACAGTGGCTTTAGCAAGATTTTCTTGCTTTGATGCCAAGAAATTTTACATAAATGAAGTGTAAGGACAAAAGAAACTCAAACATGTCTGTTTCACTTTTTTCCTGAAAAACTGTCTAAAAACATATAACATGATGTATGTTAAATATGCATGGTATTTCACACTCAAGGAAAATGGTATGAAGTCATGCTTTGGCAAATGAAAACTGGAAAAAAATCAGTAGGTTGCAATTTTTCAGTTGCTAGCTTTTGTCATGGAATACCACATGCACCATATTATATAGTTTTTAAATAATAAACAAAATTTCATGCTGTAAAAACATTTGAAATGCAAACATAGCTATAACTGAACAACACTCACTTCTGAATGTTTGCTTGGTTTTAGAACCACGAGGCATCTTAGCTTCTTCAGTATTATTTCCACCACTAATAGAAAAACTGTGTTTAAATTTTCTTGGAAATAGTAAAGGTTGCATCAGTGTAAGAAGTTTGAGTTCCATTTCAGCTGTCTTCCATGTTGGATCATCTTGAGCCTAATTGACAGAAACAACCAATAGAAATTTGACTTCAAAATATATGCTTTGAATAGTCTTCCTTACCCTCATAGGAAAAAACTACATAAAGAATGTCTAAATAGCATCTGTATTACCTGAAGAAAATTAACAACAAATTCAATAGCAGAATCAAACACGTCCCACTCTTCATAGCTGAAAGCTAATTTTATAAATTTCACAGCAGCATCTCCAGACACCCCCTTTTCTCCTGCAATGATGACAAAAATTTTTTATCTGTTATATATATATATATCCAGAAGTTTAATTTAAGCAGTAACTTGGGTATTGATAAACACAGAGATAAAATTCCATGTGTTTTGAATAGTCAGGATAATCTTGAAGTATTTTTAATAGCTCTAAAAGATACAATAGCTTTATTATTTTGCTGTAATGTCTATGCTATATACTACTTTAATGATGTATCTGCAATGTCTTGTTACATTCCAAAGACCTTATACTATTATTGATATTAACATACCCATGTAGAGGATATCAAGGACCTAGTTCTTTCTTTTGCAGAAAGAGGTTAAATCTGGGTATCACCCCATAATGACTCTTCTTCCCAGAAATTTAGTAAAAAAAATGAATGTGCCACAGTCAGTCTCATATCACCTGAGTAACTCGGCTAAAATATGTTAGCAATATTAACTTGGTAATAGACAGCTGTTATTTTCCAAAACCCTACAATGATTGATCCAAGGATCTGAACAAGCTTACAGAAGTCCTTCTGTTGCTGCATCTCACTTCTCTTCTATAAGAACGTATCAGGACATCATTGCTGAATTTGGCCTTTGAATGATTGTTTAGGGGCAGTGAAATATCTAGATGAACTGCTATGCTCAATAGTATGTGATCACAATGACCATATATTACTGTATGATATTTAAATAATACTTGTGTTAAGAAAATCGTAATGCTATCTGTACATAATAACCCCTTTTGAATGCCCTAACATTATATATATAAACAAGCATATCTCACCCAAAGAGGACTGCATTTTGTAATTCCTTTAGGCATAGAACTGCTACTAACATAGAAATGAATTCTGCTCACCAAGCATTTCCATCTCTGGGTATAGAATCCTTTGAAAATTCAAAGCTAGTTTACCTGTTAGTATCAACTGTAGAAGGGTTGATGACGGATTAATTATACCAAAATGATCAGTGCAATAGCTTCCTTGAATATCAGTACTGTTCATTCCACCTTTAATACAGACAATTCATTAAATCAGTTTATATTGTATTTGACATGTTATATCCTAACTAGCCAGTAAACATATCACAAAAATATGATTCTGAATTGTATTTAGTCTCTATAGATTCTTTTATTAACGAAATATCTCTCTACCTTTGGCTATATTCAGTCCAGAGCCCAGCAAAAAAAGGTTTGGAGGGTATCATAAAGTCCAGTTTTTTTCCCAAGTTTTTAAATCTAACTTTGAGTGATTTTTTTTTGAAAAAAAAATACATGAAAACACAATGATGGGTTGCCCTTGCCTGACGCCCAGACCCCCAACCAGCCGCTCACTGACTCCTCCTCCTCAACAGGACATGGGGAGATGTCCTGTTGATGGAAAAGCTCATGGGCTGAGATAAAGACAGTTTAATAAGAAAAGCAATAGCTGTATGTGCAAACAAAGCAAAAAAGGAATATATCCGATACTTCTCATTGGCAGGCAAATGTCCAGGCACTACCGGGAAAGCAGGGCCTCAGGATGCACAGCAGTTGCTTGGGAAGACAAGCATCATAACTACAGATGTCCCCCTATCCTCTCCCTTTCTGCCAGCTTTCATTGCTGACCATGACATCATATGGTAGGAAATAGCTGTTGGGTGAATTTGGGTCAGCTTTCCCAGCTATGACCCTTCCCAACCTCTTGCCTACATCCAGCCTACTGGCCTTTGCTGGGAGGAGGGCTGGAGAGACAACCTTGCTGCTGTGCAAGCCAAAACACGGGTGTGTTATCAACACTGCTTTAGCCACAAATGCAAGGCACAGCACCATATGGGTTGCTACGAAGAAAGTGAACTCCATTCTATTCAGAAAAGATATGCATAAATTACTGTAGATTTTTACTGATATAATAGACAACAGAGACAGGCCCGCAGTTTTATCTTAAATTTTATGAAGATAAAAAAGATTGCCTGCTCTTAGAGATGTTATTGTTAAATGAAATATATGTCTTCAGGCTAGTTCTTTCTTTCATAGCAAAGAAAAAAAATAGTGAAATTGAGGTCTGGGCTCCTCACCAACACTTTTTCCTTCTTTATGCTGTTACCTGAGAGGATTTCCAGGCCTGCAAAAAAAAGCTCTGAAATGACATCATGAATTTCAATTTCAGCAGAAACAGGTGGAGCAGGGCGCAACACATGCCTGCTACTATCAGACAGAGCTTCCAGGATGGCAAGGAACTGAGCTGCGGCACCGTCGAACATTTCTGTCAGCAGCCTTTCAGTAGTAGTGCGAGGCCATGGCAACTAAGTAAGGAAAGGTAATGTAAGCCTTGTACTGTCTAAACCAAGTTATAATAAAGCAAGATTTCTTTCAAAACAGTTTACCTTCAGAAAGGAAATACACAGAAAATAATACACTGTAAAATATATTGTTGTTATGAATTTTATGCTCCAAAGGCATAGCAAAGCCTCATGCTAAGTGGGTACAATACTTAGGAAGCGCCATAATTGCATAGCAACCACACACACTGCTGCATGGTATTTTACTTAGCAAATAATACAATAGAAATTATGAGTGAGAGTATTAAGGCCATGGAGTTTAAAGCCATCCAGATCTTGCCTTAAAATGATACAGACTTGACCATAAATAGCTAAGTTCTACACACTTTGCAGAAAATCAAAGAAAGATTAGGATGATCAGCACTGCAGGGAAAGCAAAACGCTATCATATTCTCTCACTTGCACATTTCAAACAGCATAAGATAAAAATACAAGGCAGAACACACAAAAATATACTTGCACTATTGACAGCTAAGAAATCAGATAGATTTTTCTTATATAGAGATAAGAAGATATTTTAAATTTTTATTTCAATGTTCTGTTTACATGGTTATCAAACCACTACCAGACATAAAGTAAATCAGATATAGTACTATAAAATGTTGCTCATAATCCATCCATACTTCAGTTCTATTTATTTGGCACTTTCCCAAGTTAGATCAGTTTCCCATTTTTAAAAAGGGAAAAAGGAAGACCCGGGGAACTACAAGCCAATCAGTCTCACCCCTGCGTCTGGCAAGGTCAGGGAACAGATCCTCCTGGAAACTACGTTAAGGCACATGGAAAATAAGGAGGTGATCAGTGACAGCCAACATGGCTTCACTAAAAGAAAATTTTGTCTGACAAATTTGGTGGCTTTCTATGAAGAGTTTACAGGGCTGGTGGATAAGGGAAGAGCAACTGACATCATCTACCTGGACTTGTGCAAAGCATTTGACACGGTCCTACATGATATCCTTGTCTCTAAAATGGAGACACATGGATTTGACGGATGAACCACTCCGTGTATAAGGACTTGGTTGGATGGTTGGACTCGGTTGGATGGTTGGACTCAAAGAGTTCTGGTCAATGGCTTGATGTCCAAGTGGAGACCAGCGATGAGTGGTGTTCCTCAGGGATTGAACTGGCATGGTTTAACATCTTTATCGGCAACATGGACAGTGGGACTGAGTGCACCCTCAGCAAGCTTGCCGGTGACACCAAGCTGTGTGGTGTGGTTGACTTGTTGAAGGAGAGGTATGCCACCCAGAGGTACCTTGAGAGGCCCAAAAGGTGAGCCTGTGAGAACCTCGTAAAGTTCAACAAGGTCAAGTGAAAGGCCCTGTATGTGGATCAGGGCAATCCCAAGCACAAATACAGGCTGGGCAGAGAATGGACTGAGAGTAGCTCTGAGGAGAAGGACTTGGGGGTGTCAGCAGATGAGAAGCTCAAAATTAGCTGGCTGTGTGCGCTTGCAGCCCAGAAAGCCAACCACATTCTGGGCTGCATCAAAAGAAGCATGGACAGCAGGTCAAGGGAGGTGATTCTGCCCCTTTACTCAGTTCTCGTGAGACCCCACCTGGATTACTGTGTCCAGCTTTGGAGTCTTCAACACAGGAAGGACATGGACCTGCTGGAATGGGTCCAGTGGAGGGCCACGAAAATGATCAGAGGGCTGGAGCACCTCTCTTATAGAGACAGGCTGAGAGAGTTGGGGTTGTCCAGCATGAAGAAGAGAAAGCTCCGGGGAGACCTTATAACAGCCTTCCAGTACCTGAAGGGGGCCTACAGGGCAGATGGGGAGGGACTCTTTACCAGGGAATGTAGCTGTAGTATGAGGGGTAACGGTTTTAAATTGAAAGAGGGGAGATTTAGATTAGATACTAGAAAGAAATTCTTTACTGTGAGGGTGGTTCCAATACTGGAACAGATTGCCCAGAGAAGTTGTGGATGCCCCATTTCTGGAGGTGTTAAAGGCCTGGATGGGGCTTTGAGCAACCTGGTCTAGTGGGAGGTGTTCCTGCTCATGGCAGGGTTAGAACTAGATGATCTTTAAAGCTCTTTCCAACCCAAACCATTCTATGATTCAAAAACAATCTCTCAAGGCTTAAGAGAGTTCTCCAATGTAAGTACAAAAAAAATTAAAAACACTGTAGCTTTTTTCCAAAGTACTCCTTTATCTTCACAATAATTTAACACAGCAGGGCCAACTCCGGACTCCCACATTCTTGGTATGGACAAGAGTTCTCTTATTTTTATTGCTAACATAACTGCTAAAGGAAAAAAAAATACTAGAAAAATCAGTATTTTCTGAAGAAGTAATTACTCCATCGTCCCTCTTTTCAAGTTTGTTCTGAGTTTTAATAATAAATTGTTAACTATGAAACCGAAAGAGTAAAACTTCCTCCTTGTGAATAGTACCATATGTATTAAACAGAATTATATCACATATTCATCACATGCAAATCATAAACAAAGAAAAAGATTATACAAAATGTTAGACTTACATTTTGTGCTTCTTTCAGGCTAACTCTTAGCTTAGATCGAAAATGGCTTTTCGGCTTTCTTCTGGATTCATATACTGCTCTCTTGAAAATCATTATTGACATCTGACACAAAGAAAAAAGTAAGTAAATAACTGTGTCACATGTTCTGTTCATAGAGATTGTAACTCTGTTTATAATGAATTGCAGAACGATACCTTTAGAGTGGCCTCTCTAAAAATCTTTCGTGTCTTTGAATTTTCCAACGAAGCATTGATATTTGATAATTGCTTTAGTTCATCAATTTTGATCAGACCACGGCGAGCAAATATCTGTCCAAAGTATTAAAAAAAAAATTATACTCTGTTTTCATGTTCCGTATGTTGGTATTTAATTTTAGAATCATATCATTCTTGAATTCAGACAACTGCAAAGAGCTGCAATGAATCCCAAGTCATGAACAGCAATTGAAAAGGAAAAGAAAACTTGCAAAATACCCTCTGTATATATGCTATATGCATGGGGCCTGGCCACTACTTAATGCTAGAAGTCTATGACTAAGATTATATTACAAAGTACTATTGTATTTAACTTTGAATTGATTATTCATTTACATATGGAAACACACATCCACTGTGTGTTTTTAATTTAACTGCAGTTAAATTTTGGAATATGGACAGAACTCCAAATAGATACGGTCTGATAATAAGCAGGAATATTTAAAAAAATATTTTTTTCCCCTTTGATTACATCTGAAATGACATGTATGGTAAATGAGGTTACCTCTCCATGAATGCTGTCTTGACAATCAAAATAACACTGAGAAACTGCAGTATATAGGGTTGCTCTCCATGTCAAATAATGTACAGATAAAAGCGGAATGGATGATTCCATGCATATACTAGCCCACAGTAAGTATTCCAGGACCTGTATTGAAGAAATCCAGTTTTAAACTGAATGCGTTTTACCCTATATAAATGTACTTCCTATTACTAAAGGACACATACAAAGACTTACCCTCATCTGGTGGGATAAATTAAAAAAGCAAAAAAGACCACAGAAATTGTATTAATTTTTAACGTGTTTTATTGACTACAAAGCATTCCTCCTGCATATTATTGTTTTTTTCCCATCTGAAACTGTGGTCAAGCACTATATTTTAGCTTCCAACCTACCTTAACCACACCAGTTCACTCTAGCCTAGCCACTGTGACAGAGCTGCTGCCCTTCTCTCTGACCTGCTCTTATCTTGAGAGTTATCCCTCTCTTTTGTGTCAGCTCTAGCAATAATTTTTTCCTAAGTTAGTTTTCAACTAGAGCATCAAGCTTATCTGGGTTGCAATGGAGTCTGTCTTCTTTGATGACAGCCATGGAACTACATAATCAGCTCTTAACGTTACAGCCAATATAGTCATTGCAGCAGTCTAATTTTAAGAATTAGTCCTACCAAACTGATTGAACAATATCTTCCCCTTGTATTTTCTTTCTGTAAACTGTTCCCTGAGGTACACAAAAGATGCGCAACCTTAGTCCTAAATTATGTCAACATACAGATATTCTTTTTGTCTGAATTTAAAGAATCTGAAATACCTACAATCAGTTCCTCTGTTTCCTGTATAATAACAGCCTGAATAAAGGGGGTGCTAAATCACTTCTGATTGCAATAAAAGATGTTCAAAGCGAAAAAAAATCCTTCCTGCTTAATGAAAGACTAATATAACAAACAGATAAGAAAATATACTGCATTAAGGCTTAGTCAGACTTTTTTTCAAGTTTTAGGAGGAAATAGTAAAGTGAAGACAAACAAAAATTACATTCACAGTTAAAAAGAAAAGGGTAGTGGGGAGAGGCCAGGTCATTTTTATCAAGTATTTACAACTAAAAACCTAGCCACCAGGTGTCAGTACATTTCCATATTTTAAGAAACAAAAGACCAATTCGTGGGACTTGAAATATTTGTCTAAAAAAAGGCATCTAGAACCCTCTGAAAAAGCCTAACATATCCCATCTCAAAGACCAGCAAGCCATTATGTTGGGCTGAATTACACAACTGAGGAAAGAGCAGAGTCATAAGGGCATAAGGACTTAGAAATCAGCCGTTTTACAATCTAGACATTTTATTCCCATGTAACAAAGTGCTACTATTGTCAATGTCAATGAAATAGAAAAGTCAGGATACAGTGTTATGCAAAATACAAGTGCATTTTCCATTCTTCTGCAATTTTTAAAATGTTTCTATTTATTTTGTCATACCTTAGCAGACTGACCTCTCATCATCAAATGTCTGCATATGGTGTACATATGAATGGTACCTGCAGAAATAAATTAAAATAAATAAAAAACAGGTAAATTCTATAATCCTACACTGAAACTTGTTCTTAATATCTGGGTTGCTGTTTTCAGAGGCTGAAAAATAAACTAATGATTTTTCCATAATTATTTTTACATTAGAAAGTATGAAGTCATTAAATTCTTGGGCAATACTAGTTTCAAAAATACCTACACAATGAAGCAGTCCAATAAAAGAATGAAATCTGAAAAAGGTACTACATGAAATTTTTATTAAATAATTGACAGAGAGAAAAACCTTAGTTTTATTCATAAATGCCAGCCTCTTTAACAAAAATATTACCTCTCCTCACAGACCTTACCTTATATGATTCTTTTAGTCTGTCATGGCACTGTCCTGGCAGACACCACCACTATTATGTGATATTAAGTATGATAAGTGAAATGAAGAAAATTGATTGTGACTAGAGCTTCCCAGAGCATCAAAGTCACTTACAAATAAAATCCTGTCAAAAATTTACTTAATTTATGCTATATCACAAAATTGCTTTTCAAAAATCAGCCCTAGAAGTATAAAAGACATTGCAGTTTGCAGGGAGAAGAGATGGGAGAAGTCTATTATTCTGTCTGTACGAATGTTCATAAAGGGACACCTGTGGCAGCAGGAGGCATCACAATGTCAACTGTCATAGCTAGAAGGGTGTTATTATCCCAATAAGCAAGAATGGAGCAAGCATTAGGAAGATTTCTTTTTATCAGTCAAATGTGTAATGAAGCACAAAATCTATTGCCAGAAATTGCAGATAAAGCTCAGGAACTGGGTAAAATCTGAGTTATTGCCTGCTTCTAATTAGATTAGATTATTGGCCAGACTTGGTACAGAGACCTGTCCCACATATGGTGGGACTTAAGAATGGCAGGTGGTTATGTTTTAATTTTAATTCTTCTCCTATAGAAACGGATAAACCAAAACCACACCTCAAAAGTAGGGACTGAGGGCAATGGCAGTCCCAACAAAAGAAAAGGATAAGAATTTTGACCAATTATAGCTCGCAGAAAGTGAATTTTCCAAAGTTAAATTAAAACCACATCGTCTCCACAATTTATATTGCAACAATTGACCACAGTAGAAAAAATTAGTAATAGTCTTTTGACTAAATAACATTGCCTTTCAAAGCAAAAATAAACAGTTGTTCTTCTTGAAATAAAAAACTTGATACACCATTCTCTGTGTACCTAGTTCACAGATTTTCCATTTTTTCCTCATTTTTTTCCTAATTCAAGTATTTATAAGGAACACACTAAAATCATATAGAGAGATTCAAATTCTTAAATGTCATATGGTATTTTTTAGAATAGTTTTATTATTAACTCTAGCCTTAAAAGATCATTTAAAAAACACAGAGCTGTAATGCCAGGCAATCAGTTTTTACTCTTATATCTGCTAGCCCCTTTTCAAAAAAAACCCAAACAAACCAAACTCATTAACACAAACATTGTATTGATTAAAAAAGTCTTGAGAGTTTTATTTAATCAGGGTTCACTCAAAAAATACCCTCATAATGTTGTTAGATTTCATTTTATTAGTACACTCTATTCACAGCTATGATGAAAATGGTATCGTTTTTACATCACTCCACCTGAAAAAGGCACACTATGTAGAAACTTTAATTTAAAAATCCCTTATTTAAAAAAAAAAAAAACAAAAAACAAACAACCCCCCCAAAAAAAAAACAAAACAAAAACCAAGCAAACAAACAAACAAACAAAAAACCTGCAGAGAAACAAACAAACAGAAAAACCTACTGTGATGAAAGACTAACTATAGATTTATTCCTGCCCTTTAGGTTGACCTTAAAGAATATCTATAAAGTTTCCCTGCACAGGTTTGCTTAGCAAAAAAATGTAAATGGAAAGCCGAAGGTACCATTGTAGGTAAGCCAACACAAACTTTCCTGAGGTAGAGCTACTTGCATAGTGAGTCGTAATGAGGACAAGATGTTGAAACAAGTCTGCAGGGACTCTTGATTCTGGAGATTTCTGTCACTGCTGCAAACCATCTGATAAATGCAACCATCTCTCTCTTGCAAAGCATGGAGCTAAATCACATGGAAACATACATAAAATTAATATATATAGTAAAAATAGATGCATATGTCAGTTTCACATCAGCAAAGTACAACAAAATTGTGAGTATGAAAAGATCAAGTACATCAGAAAGAAAAATCAGCATGAAATTGAAATGAGCATTGGGATATGAGAAAGTATTAAAGCTTTAAGGTTGCTGTACTAGTAGCCTGAGTCAGTTTCCACTGTGTCAAAGGATGAAAATGCACCCAGTGCACTAGGGCTGCTGAAAGGGAGAAAGGATGAATGAGGCATTAAATTGATATTCAAAGAATCTGGCTTTAATTCTTTTCTTCTCTGTAGATGTCCTCTGTAAGTTAAGGCAAATCTTAACTTTTCTGCACTTTACTCTTTCATCTGTATCATAGCTCTTATTTTTCAGTCTCATCCATTCTTTTCTCTTCTACAGATGCATTGTTCCTTCTCTTAATTGTAACACCTCACATAATGTGATCTCAGTCATGTCTGGAGTACAGTATCATCTGAACAAACCAACATGTGAGAAAATGAGCTAAGTAGGACACCACCAGTCAGTAACTATCAAACCCTCAGGAGCCTACTCGCTTGCTAATATTTTGAATTATATTATTTTTTGCTGTTAATTCACTGAAACTGGAAGTTTTAAGCCCTGGAACTCTGTTTCTATGATTTCCTTAGTGTTACATTGAAAAACAAAACCTACCTGCAGAAACGTGGCAAAAAAAAATTACATATAAAGTCTTTAGATATAATCATTTGACACATTATCATCATTCATTTCCAATTGTAGAAATCACTGTCAAACTAGATTCCACATCTGAAAATTTAGGGATATCTCAGTGTCTAAAGGCCAAGTTATAGAATGGGCTTTTTAGTACAGACTCTTGATAACATCTGGCACTATGATTGGTTCAAGGTCTAGGCAGACATATAGAAAGCAGGATAAACCAGCTCTGGAATTTCAAATTTATTTACAAAGCATTTTTTAAAAAACAAAATAAAATGGATCAAAGTAATCTTTGATCATATTCTCTCTCGCAAGCCGAACTATGTTTGAAAAACAAAAAAATAATATTAACTGAGTATTTCTTCTATCATCACATCTGCTTCTAGCTTTTAAGCAAACTGTCTGCTTTTTTTTCCTCGCTAAACACCTATTTACAACCTAACTCTGACTAGAGAAATATGAATTTGATTAGCTCAATACACAGGAGATGCCTACGATTTCCTTTTGTTGTTCTTGATCACAGAGTGACTTCTGTTAGTTTATTCTGAAATATCCGCTATGTACTGAAAATAGAGCTTCTCAGCAAAGCATTGTTTAAGATAAAATCTAACATGTTTTTAGCATTCCCTCTATACCTATTGGAACACTTTCTTCCATGGATAACAAATGACAAATTGCAAGCTCCTCAATAAGCAATTAACACAAAAGGATCCCAACATATTCTTGAGGTCGCTCAGCTCCCCGGAGTTCAGAGAACTTAAAAAACTATTCACCATTTTGCTTTTTTTTTCCCATAGATATCAAATAAGCTACTAATAGTAAAGCAATACTGCTTTTTTACTATGTCATGAGCTTTTTTCACATGTAGTATTTTTTGCACATTTATAGTACAAATTACGGTACAATTTTTTAATTCTCTTGCACTCTGTCTAGTCCTTAAGATTACACTGTACAGAAATTTCTACAACAATTTGAGGACAGCTATCAAATTTTGCCCATATCCTGATTCTATGGTAAATATAAACTAGTTTAGAGCAAAACCTGCTGTAGACAGTTACAGAATAACCTGTTGAGAGAAAATTGCCTTTTTAACGTTAAATTGATAGTGGCTGGCTTATGCCACAAAAGCATAAGTACTTATATCCTCTTAAAATGGACACCAATTCTGGATGTTCATCTCATACATAACACTGACTTCTAAATCTCAATGTAATCTATAGAGACAAACTATTAAAGATTAGTTAATATCAATATCTAATTAACATAAAATTAAGTATATTTGTGGAGGATAAAACAGGCTACTTATTTTGAATCTGTGAATGTATTTGACAAACAAACAAAAACAAAAAAACCAAGCCAAAACCTACCGTAAGTGCTGCATTTTTATCTCTGAGACCATTTGGGAAAAAGGTGGATTTAAAGCGATCCACATCATCTATGATGTCATCAGAGTTTACAGAAACAAACTGCTGAAGGTATCTTCCATAGCACTGTAGAAGTGCCAACTTATATTCCTGAAGAATGAATAATATGTTATTTTTGTAGTTGGTATATTACATTTCTATTGCTATAAAACATGAGGGGGTTTTATTACTATCTTTATGTAAAAAAGTATCAGTGTGAAAGAACAGCTGTAAACACTAAAGTTTCATACAAACATTCAGCAATGTAATTTCTAATGTGAACACTCAGCATATGAAAGGTTGAAGTACTTAAAAGAAGAGCTTGTGGTTTGGGAGTTTCTGTTTATTTTAATCATAAATATGACATATCAAAGATTTGGAATAAGATACGTATGTAAAGTATTATCCCAGTTTAATGCAATAAACTCAAAGGGTTCCTGGAATGTCCTGCAGCTTTGCAACAGTAATTATAATGATACTACACTTCTGAGAAAAGTACTTCATAATGTAGAACTTTATAAACAATATACCGACATCATCACTTCTCTGTCCCGTTTCCCTGATATCAAAGCCTTTTTGTTATTAAAGCAGAGAAGAAGGAAGAGTGACTTAATATCAGAAAGCAAACACTTCAGAATAAGATGCACTAAAAAAGAACAAAAGAAATGACAACCAGAATTTACATAAGGCCAAGAAGTCAGCACTAATAGACCAGAAATTGCCAGTGGGTCTTTAAGAACTGTTAACAAGCAGGATGTTGAGCTTTATGCCTCATTCAAAATACAGCTCCCCAGCAGCGTGTCAAACCACTGTAACATCATGCTGAGACTATGGTTCAGCTCTGACTCAGATGTGGAAGAGCCACTTACTGAATCACCTCCACCACTTCCTGCAGCAAAGATTATTTAGAAGTTTCTCTACCATCTTTACTAATTCTAGCACACACACACGTCAGTCATGATAAATTCTAGGGGGAAAAGTAACTGATTTGTATTTGTAAAAAATGATCCATTAATCACAGAAAATTCAGAAGTATTTCCTTGCACCCACTTTTTTCAATATAAATTCCTACTGCCACGGTAACACTTACCCTGAAATTTTAATCATCTGAGGAGTCTAACTCAGATAACTTTATTGTCCTCTTTGCTGTGTGAAAGCAGCAGCCATACACAGAAACTTTTACTTTCCCTTGAGAGCTACGGGCAGCCGGTCGCTTGTGTAATCTAATACATAGATTCAGGCTGGGATAACTCTTAGAATCTGAAGTCATGGATCAGAATCCCATTAATTTAGTTACTAATCTGCAGCAAAAAAAGTAATTTCTCTCTCAAACAGTTTAAAATATATGTATAAGACCAGAGACAACAGGCAGATACAGGCAGTGAAGGAGGGGAAAAAATGAGTCAGTACTGATCAGTATGATGACTAATGTGCTAACTAATTTCCAGATATATGACATAATGAATTTAGGTGTGTCCTAAAAGATGCATAGCAGATGTATAATTGGAAGGAATCCAAAGTGAGATGGCATTAAAAAAATTGCAGGAAGACAGAAAGTTAAGTTGGTGCTTACCTCTTGACTACTCATATTCAATAATTCATTTTTAAAGACTACAGATCATTAAGTATTATATAACATAAAGGCAGATTAAAACTTAAAATAATCACCAGTAGTTTTCAACCAGGAGTCAAGAGAGGTACTTATGGGACAGGCTCTACCCTACCTATCACAGAGACTGGTGTTACACCACATTCATCTTTCCAGTAATGCATTAAAATTTATAACTAGCATCCATTTCATGGTTTTTTTTCTTTCTTTTTTTCTCCAGGGAAAAAAAAATGGATAGAATGAAAACTAAGCTTATAAAGTCAAAGAAATGCACTTGAAAAAGGGACTTCCAAAGACAGCTCATTTCAAAGTTTTAGGCTGGCCAGCAAAACAACTTTTCAACGACATTGCTAACTTTACCTTTTCCGTAGAAAACCACGTTACACTAGAGGATTGAAGTGGCAAGCAGAAGTCTTTACTCAAAATTCCAGGTTATTTTTAGGCAATCTAAGCCCAGGTAATGAAGCACCTTGAAGATAACGACCGTATTACTCCATTTGAGTTGTGCTATGGGAAGCCAATCAAAGTACAGAGAGCAGGGTTTGATGCCTTTGAAATAACCTTACTAAGCATGCTCTGAGAGCAGCAGTTCCCAAACAGCTACAACCTCAATGTAATATTCCAAGCAATTCCTAAGGCTCAGCAGCTATGAAAACTTGAAGAAAACATAAACATGAAGAAAACATTAATGGAATTGCCTAGGCAATGAAGAGTCTATTAATAAAAGCAGTTATTCAAGCCTCCTTAAGAATTCCTATGAGTATTCCTAA
This sequence comes from Limnodromus scolopaceus, assembly GCA_028565335.1. Lineage (NCBI taxonomy): Eukaryota > Metazoa > Chordata > Aves > Charadriiformes > Scolopacidae > Limnodromus > Limnodromus scolopaceus. The sequence continues at coordinate 49,813,242 of JAOXNO010000001.1, read as the reverse complement.
ACGTATACCAGAAGCTTATACCTTCAGTTATAATGGTTTCACAGTTACAGATTCTTCTATATGTTTTCTTCAGCCTACCAGTGAGAGTTGAGTGCTGCTGAAGACCAGCTTCAGCTTGCTGTTTGTTATTCAGGAGGCAGGACACTTTTGCCTAAATCTCTAGGGCAGACGCAGTGAAGGATATGTAAGACTTTGTAACATCTGCATGATACTCATGCCTTTGCCCAGGTCTGCACCCCCCAGTAGCCACTTATATACACTTTCCATAAATAGCATAAATAGCATCTATTCTTGCTGGAATCCGTAAGTGAAGGATGTAATAGTGGAAAACAGTTTCACTGGATCTGTTGCTCCAAAAGATAGCCCCTCAAACTGTGTTGATACATTTCTAATTATACACTCTTCTAGGTGAAAAGAGGGAATCTAATAGTGTTATGTGCTGCACAGAATGAAAAAGGGTGAATACGGGTGATAAATGGCATTTAAATGGCATTTGGCTTTCCTAATGCAAAAGTCAATAGACTGTTCTTAAAATTATTTTCAGTTTAAACACAATGTCAGTTATCTGTTTTTCCTTCCAGGGTGGGGGGATTTAAAATTTAATACTCCCATTCTGAAAATGGGAATATACTGGGAGTATACTCCCATTCTGAAAATACCAACTTGGTTTAACCTAATTTTTTTATTCCCATTATGTCAAAAAATTAAGTAGAAGTTACAGAAACCTTTCCAAAAGCATGGAAGAATTCTACTACTGAATTATACACTTTCACTAACTTTTGTGCAACTTTTTAGAAGGCTAATATCAAAAAGCTGTGTCTGAAATAGACCTGAAAGACTGAAGAACATAGTTAAAATAAATACTTGAGTGCTGCATAGCACAGACAGACCAAATAGCCAGTTTTAAAGTAGAAAAGTATCATTGATCAAATAAATATCTTCTAATATGTTCATAGCAAAAAGTAGAAAAATCCACCAATGAATCATTACAAACAAAAAATTACACTAAGCAGATAGCATCTATTTAGGAGCTGTTCCTTACTCTAAATAATGCTAGTTCTCTACAAATTTCAAGTGTATTTTCTCAAGCAACTTTTCAAGTACTAAACCTTTATAACAAATGAACCTGTAATTCTGTGATTCTTCAGTATTTCTGCTTCATAACTATCACTCAGGACCACACACCCTTCTTCAATCCTAAAAGGAATCCCTTACAACCAGCTTTCAGCTTTACATCTTTGAGATGCTTCTGAGTGTTGTTTATTAATTACTATTGAAAGGCCAAGATTTTACAACGTGATCTTCTGACACAAACATCACTGAGGTAATAAGTGGCATACCTTTGAGGGCTTTTCTTCCAGCACGCAAAAAGGACAAATATTATATAAGGATATAACATAAAACCAGCCTTATTGAGTCAGACCAATAGTTACTAGCCTGGTCTCCCACCCAACAGTATCCAGTAACACTTGACCAGATAAGAGTATAAAAATAGAGCTATCATGTAGTGAAACATCCCCCACATACTCTCAAAGTCTTCAACAATCTAGGTCCTGAATCTTTTTTAGTTGTAATTTACCTTCTTTGAGACCAGAAGTGCACACAGAATTCAAGATGCAGGAGCATCATTGATACATATAGCTGTATAATGTGGAATTGCACTCTGGTTTTTGTTCTCTGCTCATCTCCTGACAATGCCTTACATTCACATTTGGTTAACTGAGCCCCAAGTTGAAATTTCAGTGCAACAAATCACCTATCGTTGTCAATTTGTACTTAAGCAACATCTACAGGCACAGTCAGATAGTGTACTCTACCATGCTAAAATATCAAACAAATATTAAAGAAAGATTTTGGGGTGTTTAAAAAGGCAAAGAGAGCATAGAAAATACAGATAATAGAAAATATATCAAGAAATCAGGGCAATTTTACAATAAGATAAAACCCACCACCTCTCATTGAAATGATTTAGTAGAAGTTTTTCCTACTTTCTAAACAGCTTTCACTAAAGTATGATTAAAAATTAAAGTAGCATAGAAAGATAATGAAGCAAAGACTGTGATTGAGCTTTTCCTGTTTTCATACAACTTACTTTGATCTGAGCAAGGGAATCACCAACTTTCAGAAGTTTCTCATTGTAATACCACTCTGGCAGTCGAGGCTTATATTTGATCCAAATATTAAACAAAGTATTTGCTCTAAAAAAGATACAGGAGAAAAGATTCCAGATTAAACTGGCAGTAGACCTGTCACAACAAGTAAATAAATCAGGAAAACTTCAAACTGTGAAAACTCCTTTCTTCCAAATCTATTTGAACCTCTATGTATTTCAAAAAAAGTGATCATTAAAACTGGATATAACAGGCAGCCAAGAACATTTCTGGGTTTCATTTCTGTCACCAGTTTTTAACACACATTTAAAACAGGATGAGTTATCTCCTGTACAAATTCTTATTAAAATATCTTAGCATTAATCCCCTTGCATTGTTCAAAGATGGTCATAAGTGGAAAATCTGCCTCACCTTTGAGCTAGTATTTGAGAGGTCTTGTTTGATTGAAGAAACAATTTTGTATCTTAAAGAAACTCAATAGTTTACAGCTCACAGAAATTATTGGACTAGAAACTACAAAGGCTAAGAGTGTGGAAAAAGATCCCAAATTAACAATGCACCTCAGGCAGCAGCAAACTTAGGAACTGGTAGATATGGAATAAATCACAGAGCTATAGAGTACATAGAGCTATGGTATATAGAGCTATAGAGCTCATGGTGTATAGCGCTGTACCATGAATCACAAAAAAAGAGAGTCATTAGAAAGCCTCTAGGATGAATTGCATTTGGTGTGAAACGTTCAGGAATTTTAAATCATAAAGGGTAGAATTCAGGGAGAAGCAAATGACACAATCGTTAAAATAGAAAGGGTTTTATGGCAATAGTTGCAATGCTCTTCTGTTTCCTCTGCCTGTTATTCTAGCCATAGTTCTCATCAAGGATGACTTTCTGTAACAAATAACTGATTTAGCTGAACTAGCAAGCCTCCCATAATTGGTAACTGGCTCTAAGCAGTTTGCCTCTTCTACAGAGGAACTGACTACATCAATGCCAGTGTTATGGTCCCTACTGATTGCTGTTTGATGCATTAGTACCTTCATGTGTACTACTTTCCCACCCTAAGCTTCTCTAGGAAAGCTATATTCAAACTGTAAAACAAAAATTGATCATATAGACTGACAATAAGCACAGGGATTTTTCAGAAAAGAATTCTGTTACGGAATTTTTAATAGTATTGACAGTGTTCACAGTGCTAGGCGTATCTTACATTTCTTCTCTTAACAAAACACTTGTACAAAAACCTCAGCAAAGAATGCCTTATGAAACCACAACTGCTAAATTATTCACTGGTAGCAATTTATGAGGAAAGAAAACAACTGAAGAGAGAGGAATTAATGTTTTAAAATAACCTTCTAGCTGAATTCGCACATGTAAACCTTATGTTTACTGGTGTGAGGTAGCTGGAACTTTTCAATCTCTTAACACAGTGATGGTAGACTAGAATGTAAGACACTTTCTTAAGCTGGTTTCTGACATTCAGGAACTTGGAATACATTCTCACAGTCTCCTGACGGCTCTTCGTTTCACCTTATAAGAAGATTCCCAGTAAAAACAGCACAATAAGTAACATCATTTTTTCCACAGAGAAAACAGCGAGCCACCTTCACATTTTCAAGGTGAAACAGATGGCTGTGTGAGAAACCTGTCAAAATGATCTTTACACCAAAGAATTACAACATCATAATCCTTTTTTTTCTAAAAGTATCATCTAAGCACAATTCTCAGTTCTTAAAAGTAAACAGCAAAGAAATAAGTAGGACATTCTAGAGGTGTATCCTAAAGGAAAAATGCAGTAACAGCACAAACTAGGCCAAAAGCAACAATCTGAATAAAATGTTCTAAGGCATTATGTTTTTAAAGGAAACCATAGCCTCATCTAATGGAGAGCACCTTCTGAATGGGGAATGAGTTCCTCCTGGTCCAATCATAAGCAATTAACTTTCTGGTGGCTACTGACTTCTTATACTGAGGAAAGCATCCCACTCCAGTTAGTAGGGATAAATCTGCAAAGAGGCTCCAAAGCGGAGGAATCTGTCTGGCATCTGAGCCAAGTTCCCTCAGACTATCAAGGGAAGAAACTCAGGAAAAGACTTCCAGAGTCCAAGGGGTTTTATGGATACTGCTGGGGGGCGAGGGAGAAAGAAGGTGAGGGGAAAAAAAAAAAACATAATTATCAGGTTGTAAGGCTGTAAAGGAACTGATAATAAGATTGACCGTGGATAAAGTCAGGAAGGTGAGACTAATAAACTTCTTTAAGACTGATCAGCTGGACAATCCTCAGTGAAGGTCGTCTTCATTTTTTGTTTTGAATGCTCATATTAACACATGCGATTCTTATATGTAATAAGCGAGTAACAAATATGTAATAAACTAGTTTAGTAAAGTAGTGACAAATCTGACTAGATTTTCTACTGCAGCAGGAAGATTAAGGTAAACTGTATCTGCTACAATGCCATGACTAACTACAAGTGAGTTCATGACACAGGAATGTTTCTTTGACACAGACAAAGGAGGAGAGTGAGACACTTCCCAAACAGCTCATCAGCCTTTCCTTTAAAGAGGCTGTAGGACACCAGAATAACAAGTTAAGCAAGTGAATTCTTAAAAAAAATACTGGGCTGTTGGAGCTCAGAGGTGAAGTTTCTTGATTTCCAACCACTCTATGAATAATAAAAAAAAATTTCCATAAGGCCAACCCATAATAGTGTGCAACAGGGCACAAGGCAAGGCCCCCATGGTTATATTTCTGGGCCAAAAGTCTTTACTACAGGTAGTAAAGGATTCTCTGATACTGATCAAAAGATGTCTTATTAAATAAGGGGGGCTAAGCCACATGAGATATGAGATAACATGAGATAAAATCAGTAGTTCAAGGTAATCCTTTGATGGCCCCTTTGCCAAGAGAAATGGGGTAAAACAACTTCTCATTTAGTTGAGTGGAAAGTACTTTTGATTGCTACTTCTGATTGAAAAGATATATGACTCCAGTAAGGGCAGGTACTCAGTAATTTTTGTTTCTTGCATTGTAACATTTTAAGTGCCTAAATTACAGCCTTACTGTTGACTTATCAACACCAAAGGCTGACAGCATTGGAGGAATGAATCTGACAATTTTATTTTTCTAAACTGAACATACTGGCTGCGTGGAAGCTGGTTTTCTTGCTCCTTGAATAACAAGAACACTTTGATCTCAACCCATGCCAGGAAAAGTAGCTTGACAAATGACACAGCAAGAAGTCTTTAGAGCATTTAGGAAAGCATCTGTAATAGCCATTACCTTCAGAAATTCCTAGGAACAATTAGACTAAGGCTGGTTCTGCAAGCAGCACACACTCCAATTTTGAGTTATCAAACAATGAGAGGCAAGGGAGAAACAACCCTGAAATTTCAGTCACAAATAAATGCCCATGACTTCGCTAGCTGCCTGAACCTATGCTAACAATCAGAATTCCATTCTTCTACCTCTGTACTGCCCCTAGACAAATGAAGAATGCCAGAGGATGCAGAGCTACTGGGAGCTTCATGTTACACAATATTCTCAATGCCCTGGAATTTTGGTATGTCACAACACTACCAGTGACTTCTGGGATCAAAACCCAGGTAGCCTGAGTTCTCATCTCTGTGACGAACCCTGCAGAATTTTTTGGATGAGAGGATGGTCTCATGTCAGGCGTGTTACATGTGGACATGGGTCACATCCACAAAATACCAGTTTGAGTAAGAGAGCCTACTCTGGTCCTGTTCCAGAGGGTAAAGTAAACAAAGGCTTAGAGACACTGTTTACAAAAACTGGTAGTAACTTGGCATGACATTGCAAACAGATCAGATTCAGCATGCCCAACGCCCAACCAGAGACATAAAGAACGTGTAGAAGATACAATTCGTTATCAGCAATTTTAGTGGTGTCTGAAGCAGCTGAGCTGTCCTTCTATGGGGCCTAGCGTGGATAACTTTCAAAGTAAGAATACATAATCAGGTAAAACAAAAAAGGTCTGAAGCTACAGAAAAGCTTAAAAATAGCAAAGCACTGAAATTAGTTGCTGAAGCAATATAAAAAGCCAATATACTGAGATTCAAAGCACTAGAAGCAAAAGCCTGGAGGCTGATACCTGTATGATAGATCTAGGCCTATACCTGACAGTGAACAGGCCACGTAAATAAATTAGAAATTCAGACAGTTTAGAAAAGGAAAGCTCTCCAGTGCAGACAAATGCCAGGCTGCAGAATCTGAGCAGCTCCTGAAAATGTATACAGCTCCTTTAGAGAGGGGTCATTTGTGGACTACATCTAGGAAAGTACCAAGTGAAACGCATAAGGGTAGAAGCTGCACCTAAGTGATGCACTTAACCGCCCTGTAACCTAACTCCCACGCTGGTTTTTGATAACCTGGGAAACTTCTGTTAAAGACCTGCAAATTTAGAATAGAACACTGCTCAGATAATAATGATAGAAAACCAACCATTTACCTCAAAAGAAGCAGTCAAACTCTTATCTCATAATGTACCTAAATGCAGCAGGGAGGGCTACATGAGAAATGCACAGTCTATAATAGACATATGCATGCACTATGAATCATACACCGATTCCAGTTGCTCTATCCTAACTGCAGTACAAAATTTAGACTTATGCATACCCACAGATACGCACATATGCGAGCAAACAAAGATGCACAAGTATACTTGCCATATGCTCTGCCCGCATCTATGTGAATAAAAATATACCAGCGTAGACACAGACGTATGCACAAAAAGAGCTGTGTGGTGTTATCCTCAAGTGGCCCTACTGTGAGCGCCATCTTTTAGAGGCATGTACATGCCCACACATCTTCACCCTCGCACGCAGGAGCGCGGGCTGGTGAGCTGCCAGTGGCTCCAATGCCGTGAAGGGATTTTCCTACCAGAAAGCTCAGGCAGCTCCGATGTACAGCAAGCAGTGGCGCTGCCAACTTCCACAACACCTTGTGCTTCTTTCCCTTAAAGCATTAACTTCTAGGAAGTGTTGAAGAAGGATGTGGTCAGATTTTGAAGGTTTTTTAATTAAAAAAAAAAATAAATATATATTATAAAAATTGCCCTGTCTTTTGGCACGCTGCTGGAGAAACTGACCCAGGAGAAGAATCTTCTGGCCACCTCCAAGGCTCAGGGGGATCAGGAGAGAAGGGGCTCCCTCGCCTGTGGGATGCGGTGTGAAAAGGGGGGCGAGGAGGGAAGGGG
>JAOXNO010000001.1:49780725-49805818 GCA_028565335.1 Limnodromus scolopaceus | reverse complement strand
TGTGAAAAGGGGGGCGAGGAGGAAAGGGGCGAGGAAGGTGACGCGGGGGGGGGGGAATGGCAGGCCCAGAATGTCGGGGAGGCAGCGGGGAAAGCCGGGGGCAGCCGGCGGCCGAGGGGAAGGGGCTGCAGAAGGAGGAAGGGTGGGGGTTAAGGGAGCGGGTGGCGACGCGGGGGCGGCGGAGCAGCTCCTACCCTCGGCGGTGCAGGTCGTGCTGCTGTGACTGGGCCTCCCCCGCGCCTCCCAGCCGCCGCAGAAAGCCCAGGACGTCCCGCAGCTCGGCCTCGAAGCTGTCTACCACCGGGTTGCCCGGCGCCACGTCCCCGAAGAAAGTGGCTGGCGGGGGCTGCGGGACGGAGCCGGGGAGCGGCAGCCCGGTGGGATCCTCCATGATCCGGCCCGACCGCGGCGGCAACGCGTCGGCGTCGCCAGGCAACGGCCTCGGGCAACGGCGGCCGTGGAGTCCCCGGGGCCCGGCTTCGGGATGAGAGCTCCAGGAGGGGTTGGCGGAGGGTTGAAAGAAGGCTAGTGGTCTCCTGGAGTGCATTTAAAAGAGCATGGCCAGCAGGTGGAGGGAGGTCATCCTGGTGAGGCCACATCTGGAGTACTGTGTCCACTTCTGGGCCCCCAAGTCCAAGAAGGACAGAGACCTGCTGGAGAGAATCCAGAGAAGGACTACAAAGATGATCAAGGGACTGGAGCACCTCTCTTATGAGGAAAGGCTGAGAGACCTGGGTCTGTTTAGCCTAGAGAAGAGAAGACTGTGAGGGGCACTCATCAATGTTTATTAATATCTAAAGGGCAGGTTTCAAGAGGATGGGCCAGACACTCTTCAGTGGTGTCCAGCAACAGGACAAGAGGAAAGGGGCACAAACCGGAACACGGGAAATTCCATCTCAACATGAGGAAAAACTTCTATACTTTGAGAGTGACAGAGCACTGGAACAGGCTGCTCAGAGAGGTTGTGGAGTCGTCTTCTCTGGAGATACTCAAAACCCGCCTGGATGCGTTCCTGTCCAGCCTGCTCTAGCTGAATCTGCTTAGGCAGGGGGGTTGGACTAGATGATCTCCAAAGGCCCCTTCCAACCCCTACAATTCTGTGATTCTGTGAAATCTGCCTTCATCCCCTGGGGAAGGAGTCTTCAGATTGGGGCTTGGGTTGTAGGAGCTGGAAAGGCCTCACACAGCTGGAAGGTTCCTCACACCTCTCTCCAGCAGGTGAAAGAGCCTTCTTCTCTCTCTGAAGCTACATTCTGCCAAGAGGCAGCTGAAGAGGCTTCATGGGCACCATGCGCCATGGCAGTGGCTAGGACCATTGCTACCAAAAGGCATTGCAGTGTTGAGGTTGTTTGCTGTGTGAAGGCTGCTGGAGGAAGCTTGGACAAGGTCAGGAGGTACCTTATGAGACAGTTTTTCAATAACGTATATCAACTAGGAATGTAATTTTGAACTTACTAATTGTATCACTGAGCCTGCCTACTGCACAACTACAGATAAAGAAGAAAGTGTGGTAATCCTCTAAACAATTATATCTGTCTATTAAAAAAGGTGGCAAACCATGAAACAACCAAGCCATATTTATCATTGTTATAGGAGGCAGCCATAGCAACCAATGTGTTTTCTTCATAGGCATTATCATAAAGGGTTTTGGGAGGGATGTGAAGGAAACCAGCTATGTTGCCATGTTCATCATCATGATGAGCATAAGGGACAGTTTAATTGAAAACATGAAAGTGAAATCTTAGAAATGTGGTGAGTGAGCAATGAATCCTGGCAGTCAGGTCCAGTTGAAGGCAGTTTCTTGACACTGTATGGAAAAGGATCAATAGGGAGGGATAAAGCAAAGAAATACCTGAGAAGTGCACCCAAGTAATTCACAGATGATAGTAAAGAACTATCCTTTGAACAACTGGAGAGATGCAGCATCATCATGCTGAATGATGGGAACCAGAAAATACTGCATTAGCTGGGCCAGAGAAATGATGTGGGAATAATTTACATGCTATGGGGAATATGCAAAAAAATTAATTAATTTATGACTAACATGTCTGACTGATTTTGTATTGTTACCTCCTGGGAGTTGTGTGGATCCATCACCCAACAGGTATGGCATGACTATGGGAAGGTGTTAGCAGCAAATGGTTGAGTGCAAGAGGGAGCAGGTTCCTCAGATTTCTGTGGGGGCAGTAGAAAACAAAGCCTGCAATGAAAAGATATGGCACAAAGGTGCTGATGCTGGGATTTAGAAATCACTGGGTACAGAGACAAATTTTACAAGACAACTGAAATACGAGAACTTGGCTTGGAGAGCAATTACCGTTACATTTAAAGATTTTGCCTGTGCTTTGCCACACTAACCAAAGAGTTTCATGTGATGGATTCCAGATGACTAATAAACACTGGCCTCTTGTGAAAGGCAGCTTGTGCCACTGTGAGTACTGCTGACGGCATCTGTTTCAAGTCCCTATGAAGACTATGAAGTCTGAGCTAGCTGCTTCACTAGGTGGTGCTGTGTCCCAAAGGGCCGATCTTCCCTTTCACAGGAGGCAGAGATGTGGCTTTGACAAAGCAGCAGTGCCTAGAAGCTTCAAGGAGAACTTGAGAGACTGGAAACGAGATTGCTGAGTAAAACTTTGCATATCTCTAATATTTGGCTAGGAGACGGTGGACTGAATGTGACACTAGCAGTTTGAATTAGTGTTTCAGCCACAGAAACAAATTGAATCAAAGAAAACCATGAGAGAAAGGGAGTATAGCCATTTCCCAAAGGGGAAGATTACAGAACTATTTAAAGATAAAGCTTTAACCACTGGGAGGCTAACCAGGACATAGCTGATCAGCCAGATCATGAAGAGCGTTCAGTCTAAAATTCCTGGGACAGAAACTCCACAGGGTCCAAGTATGGACTCCCTGCTAGGTGGAGGCTTAGTGTAAGGAGGACAGCTGTCAGCCTCTCAGCACCCAGGCTGGAAAACCAGGGAGAACCATAGCAAGGAACTACACGGCAGCAAACATTATGGCATGTATGCTACTTCAATTTTGGATGCTTAATAAGAATATTGATTCCTATTTTACTGTGCTGGAGAAAACTCAAATTTACATTTCAGATAGTCCCCATCTAACATTTAATGGGTCGGACATTTAATGGGTCCAAAAGTCAAAAAGGCTTATAGTTAAATGAATAGAACTTTTTAACTTTGGAAAGATTATAGATTCTTCAGAAGCCTTCAGCGTGAATATTCTGATGTTTAGAGAGAAAAGTTTGGTGTATACAAAACAATAAGAGAGTGATGACTACTGAAGTTGCAACCGTGTTAGGAGAATTTCCTCAAAAAGTGCTGCATACATATCAGTACTTGTATGACCTGGAAAGTTTATAGCAATTCTTTGAATTACATATGTCCCTACACTTCATAAAAAAAAGTGATTTGTTGATTGGAAAGCTAATGATTTATTCGCCATTGGTAGGTGAACATTTGAATAGTAATCAGTTACGGTAAAATTAGGGAGAAAGTACGTGAGATTATAGAGAGTGGCACAGAGAGGATCCCAAGAAATGGAATTTAGGTAAATCCATTGACCCAAGCAGAGAGGTCAGAGCAACCTGTGATTTAATACCACCAGATAGGTCAGATGGGAGGAAGCTGCCTCAGAAACAGATGGACCCACAAACTGTTAAATTAGTAAAAACCCATATAGGAAATGTCTGCTCTCATGGCTATAGGGCCAAGAGTATGCTTGAGACGGAAAGGGGAAAAGCTTTGCTGCTAACTCATCAAGCTGCCTGCTTACTTCTCGTGTGTGAGTTCCACTTGTGTGAACAGCAGTGGTTACTGAGAGCAAACAAAGGGGGGAAACGCTGCATGATCACAGCAGAGTTGGGCAGGAAGAGTGTCCAGTGGTATCAGGGTACAGGGGCTGAGGTAACGTCTGCCGAGCCCTATTTAGGACATCAATCAAAGTTTGTTTCCTATGAGTAATTCTGAGATGCATGTTCAGATCCCTTCCTGGGATGCTTGTAGCAAATGTACACCTGAATTACAGTGCCTATATATTTTGCTGTTTGATATTCAGAGACAAGAAGCAGTCACAGATGCTGTGTTGCCAGACTTCTGCAGGGTAACTTGACAGCCCCCAGAGATGAAAGAGCTAAATTTATGTGATCTCTTCCTCGACACTTTTAGGAAAAAAATTCTGAGTTTAGGTGATTCTGGGCCATCGCTTAGAGTCTTCAGGCTGGTACCCTAATGAAGACAGGGAACTTTAAAATAATGTGTCACATATTTATGGACTAGCATATTCAGAACTGGGATCAGCATTTACTCTACTTGTGGTATGCCTGCCTGGTCCTAAGTGCCAGTGAGGGCCCACGGTTCTCCCTCTTTGAGCAGGAAAGCATTGTTGGATTAGAAGGGACTCCAGAGAAAGAAGAGACGGCAGCCATGTGCTGATGCTTAGGGAGTTAGGCAAGGAAAATAAGTTCAAGGAAACAAGTTCAAGGAAACTGTCTTATATAACAGTACACCATTTGCTATTCATATGGTATATCAAATGTGATACAAAAGAATAGCTCTAAGTTGCCTGATGAAGGTCCTTAAAAAGCCATTACATAGCTGGAAGAGGTGAACTAAGTTGCTGAATGCCACAAGTACACTTTATAAATGTGATGAAGTTGTCCAATGGGAAAAGACAAAGGAAGAACTTGGACTAAGCTTACAAGAGGCAAACCACCTGCTGGAATCAATGTTCCTTTCAAATAACTGTACAGGAAGCTGAGAGGGGCAGCAGATGTGCAAGTGTATTGCCATCACAGTCTGTGGCCCTTGTCTGTACCTGCAACTGATGAGACTGATACGGGAATACAGGACTTTTATCAATAGTTATGAGGGATTATACTGTCATCATTCCCCTCCCATTCTTACGTTTTAGGGCTGTTTTGCAGAGCTGCTTGTGGCTTACTAAAAGTGTCTTTAGACCCAGATGCCTTACTTAAATCTGCATTTACATTCAAACAGAATTTGTGGATTCCTAACCTTATCTAAGGGCTATCTGCTGCCTTTTAACGGAAAAGTTAGTAAGGAGATGAGAGATACACTGCCGTGTTTTGATAGCATTAGTATTTTTTGCTGCACCATGAAGAAACATGTCCTGAATTAGGAAGGTACATGCCTGACTGCAAAGGTAGGAAATGTGAAAAGATGGTGAAAATGGCTTATTTAGGACACAATGCAGATAGCTTTTCAAACAAAGGAGCAGATTGAGTCCTTTGCTGAGATGGTGACACATATTTGTAAAGTATTGCAGCGCTATTCATATCACTGAGCAGTACACAAAATTTGTCAAACAATGGAAGGGGCTCTGAACTTTGGAAAATACTCTAACAAAGTAGCTGAAGCTTGTGAATCTTTTGACAAGCAAATGATAGTCTTTTAGATAAGCCAGGCAGAACTGGGGCAGTTTTAATGGAAGTGAATGCTAATAGAAGGAAACCCAAGTTTTTCCTTGAAAACCGTTCTTGGCTTCCTTTCTGATCTAGTGTGTCAGTGTAGAAAGAGGAAGGAAAAAGAGTGATCAACATGAGAAAGAACTGCAATGACTGAGAACTGTGCAACTGCCAGGTTCTTACAGAGCTGCATTTGAGTTTGGGGTGACAGTTGTCACTGTGTTTTGGTTGTATCATATGAAAGGCTTCAGCGCCAAATTCTAAAGATGAAGTGTAAGCTTTCAAGGTTATAATATTGAAGTATTTTTTTTTAATGTGAGTGTGAATGCTCACAAAAAGGCTTTATCGGCTTTTTTTTTAACATTAGGAAAAAAGGCATATAGATGATTTTCAGTGTTATATGGGAGAAGCAATCTTGTTCAGTTGTTTTTTTCCCAAGAAGGTATAGGAATGTGTAATATTTGTGTGAACAATCTGTGAGATTTGGGTCACCCACTCAGGCTGTATTGTTATGCATTGCATGGCTTAACCTGTTTTTGGGGTGGGAGATACAGCAGTTTTTTTATATAGCTGCCTGAGTTTGTAAGAGGTTTAAGTTGAAACACAACAGATTCTGAGATCTGCCTTACGGACTTAAGCACCTAAGGTAGCAGTTGGACATATCAAAGTCCTTTAGTGACTTTCCTAGAGATGGAACTATTGCTTCAATGAGATAGCTTGTCTAAAATTCCCGTTGTTTTCTTTATTTGATTCAGATATGCTTTATTCCAGTTTACAAGTTATAGCTTATTTTGGAAAGACCTCCAGGGACCTGCAAATATTTCTTCTGAGGATGTACTACTTCTGGTTCACTAGACAGACCAGGGAGGTAAACTTCTTGACTCACTGAAGGATCTCAGGAAGCTGTAGGGGTTCTACTAATGAAGAAGCCTTGCCTAAGGCTAGTTTAGAGAGATAGTAAAGAGGTCTTGCACAAAAGGGCTGTAAATCCCATCCAATCATGAAATGGTGAAAGTCTGAACAAGATTTTCAGTGATGTGCATGAAAGCTGCATCTTAGAAACACACTAAAAACATGGACCACTTATCTGTATCTCTAAAAACCTAGACATAGGCCTGATCTAAAGACAACATCCAATTTATTGAGCAGAGAGACAGGCAAGATGGTTATATTTTCTATGGAATGTGAGAAAAGAAGTAGAAGAGGGGGAGCACAGAAATGAATTCTATTTTCTTAATTTCATAAAGACTCTCAAGACAAGCTTTAAATGAGAGGAAGTATAGCCTCTTCCAAGAAATAAATTAGTTCTGAACACCTTCCCAAACATCTCCTGAAGCCAAACATGACAGTGCATTTTTATTCATATTCTTCTGATGCACATTTGCTGTTATAATTCTGAGCTGCTACAAACGCTGTAGATAGAAATCATCTTGGGGGAATTAACACTATTCCCAAGTAGCCAAATGCATCCTTATCATAACACTTTTTCTGTTGTGCATTTGGTCTGGGAGTACTCACAGGATCAAAATAGACTCTTCTAGGAATTAACCACTGGCAACAAACAAAGGGAGACCTGAAATAACCTGGTGACGACCTCCAATATTTTTAGATCAACGCATTTCTGTTCAGGCCATTTCTTATTGCGTTACAGTATGAATTTTGAAACTTTTTGGCATCATTGCTTCCATTTTCCATTCTTACTAGTATCTCACTCACTTGCCAGAATATTTCACTCCAAGGTCAAAGTATTTGATTGAGGTTTGTTCAAGCAGCTGACAGAAATTGTTTTGGGAAATAGCCTGACCTTGGACTAGGAGATTTAGCAGCTTGGAAATTAGCAGAAGAAAATAACGCAATGTGGAAAAGTAGTTATTTGTTGGTTATTAAGTCTTGCTTATTCAAGAAAGAAGAAAAAATATCTTTGTCTTCACATAGTTATTTGGATATTTCATATTTTTCAACAATGCCTTTTTTATTATTCCATTTAGTTATATTTTCTAGGTTGTTATTTCTAATAATATATAACATCCTGAGCTTTTTGTATATGTTACTATATTATCTTGGTATATATTATTTCTAATAATATGTAATTATGTCATTATGAGGTTTTATCTCAGCACTTTAGAATTTTAGAAAATTAATGTTTAACAAAAAGTAATTGGTTTGCATTCTACATATATGTGGGAAGGTTATTTGCCTACTTTCTAGAACAGTGGAACACAGGCATGTTGGCTTTATTTCAGTTTAAGTAAAAATTAGAATAATTTCTTTTTAGAGCAATTGATGCTGCTGCCTGATTATATTTTATGAAATAAAAACTGTCCAGGAACAGGATTATATGTTTATCAGTATACCTATAGAAATGCAGATGCTGAATTATTAAATCCCTAGTAGGGCTACAGGAAAAGCTACAGTACCAAAAAGTATGATGATACTTAAAAGAGTAAATAGTTGCTAGAAGGCAGGTTAAAATCCCAGACTTCACCAGCTCCTAACAAGAATAGGTAGAAGCACAGGTGTTTTCTGCAGGGATTCTGACTTCTTTTGGTGGTAAACCACTGATTGCCACTGATGTCAGGCCACAGAAATTAAGCTGGAGAGCAGAAGTAGATCTGTTAGAGCTAATACGGTTGAAGTTTTGTCTAGGGCTTATATTTAACAACATTTAGTCTACTTTAAAAAATCTTTAGAATTTTAGAATGCTTTATTAAAATATTAAATGGCAACAGAGTAAGTCAGAAATACTGTTTTATCAGTCAGAACGAGATAATTTAATCCTTATTCCTCACTGAAAGACCCTTCACAAAATTATAAACCTACCTCTCTTAATGGGCAGACTAAGTGGAATTTATTAGTTGTCCATTTGAACTTCTCTCTGATGCAGAGGGAACGTGGCTGGAGTAGTATTCCAGGACTGAGATGGACTCATGTGAAACTTTAGGCTGAGAGCTCTCTCCTTTGAGATGAACACAAAGGAATGCAGAGAAAGTGAAGCAGTAGAAAATACATACCTATATAAAATACCAAAACAATAATGGAATAAAGGTCTTGGTTATTTGTAATTCAGTAAAGTTTATCTTGTGTGTCTTAACATGGACTTTCATCTAGTATCAAAGTGTACCAAAAAAAAAAAGAAGAATAAAACAGTATTGGCAAATAATCTGTAATAATAGTCTATTGGGAATTCCTATTTAAGAAACAGTGATATGATTTTTGGAAAGTTATGTGAGTGAAGAATCTTCAAATACCTTATTAATTTGAGATCTTATTCATAACATTTTTTAGGTCTCTTTTCAATATCCCTATTATAGGTTTTTAGAGAAAAAAGGCAATAGGTGCTAATTCTTGCAGTTTTACCATTCCGTTAAAAGTCTTAAACCACCAAGATGACAATTCTTACAGTATCCATTTTCTAATGAACAAGAGACTTTTACTTCTCATTCTCCAAAGATTACTCTGAACCCATGCAATTAGCCCCTTACAAATATAACGATACCATCCATTCCTTTAGCATAGTAATTTGTATTGCCATTTTATAGAGCACAAAAGACAATTATATACATTATATATATATAACTACATACATTTCTGATTGACATACTATCAGTCTGTTCTTTACATTTTTGATTTTCCTCCAGGAGATACTCAGTGTAATCTTTACCCTTTTCTCCATCAGAATTTCAAATTATAAAGATCAAACTATTACCTTTACTCTATAGGATGGCACTTCAGGAAAAACAGAAATTGCTATCAGCACTTTACCATGTTTAATTGATGTAATAATAAAAAGTGTGTAGGCCTTGGCCACACAAATGTAGATGAAACTTTGGTAGCAAGTTTTGAAAAATTTGCTAACATGCTTTCAGGCGGACATATGAGTCTTCATCTATTAGGTATGGATATAGTGAAATGTCTATTTTTCACTCCGTGGATTTACTTTGCATACTCTGCCATATCTATTACATTTAGAGACAAAAGTACCGTATTTACCTTTGTAGGTTCAAAGTGAGCTAGATTTTACTCCTTTCTTCTGTATTGTTAGCAATAGAGTTCCTTAATAAATTATCCTTAAAGGAGCACATTTTGTTATGTTGTACCTGTATGATTCCATTGTAAGACTGACAGAATGATTCCTTAGAGAAGGCAGACACAACTTCACTGAAATAAAGCATTCACATCCATCTGAGTTAGCACAAAGGTAACTTAAGTGTAATTTAGTCATCAGAAACATGATCACTAGGCATCAAACATGAATTAAAAAAACCCAAGTTAATTTGTAGATCAGAGATTACAGGTGCATCTACATTAGAAATTTAGTTGTGATCAAGAGTGTTCTTTTGAAGCATCCCCAGCTCCTGCACTTGTTTCACGTTTTGGAGTGGTCTCGAATGCAGGGGTTGAACTCTTTCTGAATGGAACCAAGCTGAAATGTGTGCTCCACGAGCACACCTGGCATCCTCCAACTGCTACTGCAGATTCAGTCTCTAGGAACAGAGCAGAATGAGCTCAAAGTAAAACCCCCAAAATGTGCATTATGTGAACATTTGGTCCCTGGGACTAATTGTTTCACAGCACAGATCTGCTCCTATTGCACTGCTTTCCTTGTTATTATAGCCATAGCCTACTTTGCTAATAAGGAAATAAAAGTTTTTGAAGCAATATGAAACAAAGTTATGCCATTTCTGGAGAAGTACTTTTAAAAACATATATACTTGAAGAAAAAGCCTTCTAAGTCACCACTTCTACCTACACTTTTCTTTGCAGAGAGAGGAGAGAGAAATTGCTTACAAATTTTACGCACCAAGTTAAATACAATTTTTTACTTGTCACAGAATTACACCTTCTGTCTGTCTCAAAGAGCTAAAGAGAAGATCTTCAGTGTCTCCTCAGTGCCATTAATGTAAATGACAAAACTGCAGTGATTATAAATACCTAACAAATCACGCCAGTGTGTTGCATACGGTATCTTATCTGTTTCAAGGTTAAATTTTACAAATAGGGCCTATGCCCTGGGTTTGTAGTTTGTCTCAAGATGTAGTTAAGAAAAAAGGGCCACATCATTAAGCTCTGCTACAAAAAGCGTTCTCCACATCTGGAATTACAATGTCCTCTTCAGATCTTTGGTTTATTTCCTTAAAATAGCAATTTAATGCATCATGTACTTTCCTAGGAGTCTCCAACTTTTCCAGGCTACTTTCTATAGGCCTTCTCCTTGTAAACGCTGTCCCTAACCCAGAGACCACTCTTCTGTGCAGCTCAGTTGGTGTGTGGCAGATCAGTCACAGACAGGAAGATTCAGTGTAATGGCTCAGCTTGCACTGTTTCACTGCAATCATTTGAAGGGACTGAGAGAACAGAGAGCCTGCCCTTATCCATGCTGCAGATGTGCATGGTTCCTCCAGGGAACCCATAAAAATTTCCTTAAAACACATACTAAGAAGCATGTCTGAGAATAATGTCTATCCTACTGTAATACTGCTCCTGCTGGTCTTTCAGATATCCCAGCAACACCCACCTAGTCCTCACTCAGCAACTTGCACACTCTAAAGAATGTGCTTCTCCTCTGTGACTTTTCAGCACCTGTATGATCTATAGTTCGCAAGAGTCTGATAGTTCAGGGAGAGTGAAAATTGGTGTGTTTTCAGGAAAGCGTAAGAAGAAAAGGAAATGAGTTGTGCAGTGCCATAATGCCAAATCCCGATTTTAGCCACGGGTCAGACGACTCTTGTTGCCGGTCCTGATCTGACGTCAGATGCAGTATCTGAGCCAGCTCTAAACAGGCTCAGCCACTTGGCACAGTGCTGCGCTGTGTGAAATACCAACACAATGTAATTACAGCAGAAGGACGTACCAGAACAGTCTGTCTCAGAAGTTAGTGTATCTGGGATCATGTTGTGTATTTCTGATAGGGTGCTGCTTTGCATAGTGTGGGTGCACATTTAATGGCCAGTAATTCATAGTACCACAGGTGCACAAAGTGAAGGGTCTGGGAACATACAAATATGGAGATGACAAGGTGGGAGAGACTGTTGCTAGTGGGATGCACTAAAGGACTGCAATTTGCCTTGGAAAGCTCGAGGCCTATGAGATGTGACATCTGGCCTGCAGGGAGAAGGAACTGTAGTAGGTGATAGTACAACTTATTTTATAGTTCTACAGGATGGAAAAGAGCATGTAAGTGGTATTCTCTTTTGGGGGGAGAAGAGAAGGGAGCCCAGAGAGAATATGGGAATCCACAGTAAGCACTGGGCAAGGAAGCAAAGACAGAACAAAGGGGTGAAGGGGAGAAGTCACAAGGAACAGCAGAGGAAAAGAAAGGAAAATGGACTGCAACATCCTAAGTGTCTGTGATGCTTAAGAGCAGGGTCTCCAGAGAAGAGTCTTCTCTTGAGAGAAAAGCCACCATGCCTTGAACACTGATGGAAGTATGTCTCTTGAGTACAGCCCTAGTACAGGCTGCTCAGGAGAATAGTGAGAGACTGTCTGGACAGAAGAGGGAAATAAATGAAAAAGAAAAAATAATACCTTCTTCAGAATTCTTCCTAAAAGAGGTACTTTCACTTTCATATATATGTTTGTTGTGGTTTGGGGTTTTGGGCAAGAAATAAGATTAAGTTAGCTGTGGCAGACCCTACATCTTAGTTTCACAGATCTAAAATTGGGCAAACTTCCCTTGATAACAGCAACACTGACTAGTATTTTGCTCCAACTTCCTGCGTGATAGTGATGCTGGCTGCCTTCACACATTAAAAGGGGGGATTCCAGGCTGGTTTTCTAGGAAAAGGGCCCTTAATTTGTTATTGTGAAGAATATGGTATCAGTAGCATCCTGATGTGTTTCTTCTTTTGTCTTTGGAAAAGCTTTTGCACCATTTAAAAATAAAAATGAAGATTTTCAGCAGAAGCAAAAAGTGGGGGCTAATGCTACTGAATTTTAGAAATCTTAGGATTTCCATTATCTAAGATATGTTTTGGAGAAGCAGCTGGAGTAGAAAGCAGAGAGTGGGAGTGCTGAATGGGAAGGTGAGAGGGGTCGGGCAGATCACCACAGAGCAGGTGGAGCTCCCTCAAGCCTCTGACTTCCATTTTCTGAGTCAGAGAATTCAGGGCTGATGGTGGCAATTAAGTATGCTGAGTAAAGCAGAGATCTGAGATAATGATATAATTGTCTTCCTTAGGAGAAGAGAAAGGCAGAAGCTGAGAGCAATAGAACAAGAAAGTAAGAAGAAAGAAAAAACATGAAGTGGGAGTAAGTCAAGGCATATGTTTTAGCGATGGTGCTGGAATTTCAGGTCTTTAAACCTCCTCAACAGGTGATACTTCCTCTCTGAGGCTCTGAAGATATTAATATGGAAGACAGACATTAAAATGTAGAGACAGTCTGGCGCTTAGTCCCTGAGAAGTTTCCTGTGGGAAACTTCCTCAAGGAAAGTGTTTTGCCCTGAAGGTATAAATGGTGGAGCATTTCTTCAGGGTTGTTCCTAAGCAAAAGGAGCTAGGGAGGTTCAGGCCAAGATGATCTTCTCTTACATTAGTGAGCTGTAAGAGGTCCCAGTGTGTTTTGGAAGGCTTGAAGAGATTGCAAGTGTCATGGGATGACATTTCAGGTTCACCCTGTTTCAGCCTGAATGACTTGATAATGCCTTGTCTACACTAAGCTTCTCTTACAGACTAGAGATGTCTCTTGACTTTATTCATTTTCTTGGTAATACATTTGTTAGCAAGCTTTGGCCTGGTGAGTTCATTTTGTGTCCTTTTTTATTTAATTTTATTTATTTTAATTTTTTAATTTTGCCATTTAGTGTAAGGCGATTACTGGATTTTAATAAGTGAAATTACTGCAATATTTTGGAAGTAAACCATTGATCACTAGTCAGGCTGAATTCAGTTCCCTTTAAAAGGCTGGTTACTCAATGACAGGTCACATGTGCAATTAAAGAATATCAACAGTAGCCTGAAACTATTCTACACTGAACTATTCAGTAAGAAGATAAATTTGTTAGATTTCAATGCTAATATTTTTTTCTGTTCTATGCCTTTCTGTAGCACCTCTATTATTAACATAAATTAGTACACCTTTATCATTACCTTTGTCTATTAACTTCGGTAGAGAATACCTGAGAAGTGGACACAATTAGATCACTGAATAATACAAACCACAAGAGAGATTTACAGAGACGGAAAAGAAAATACAAGTTAATGGCTAGTTCAACCCTCACTAAATACAAAATGTAACATTTATGATAAGGTTTCCAAATTCCTGAAGCATCCTGTATAGCCTATGGCCTTTGTTTCAAACCTAGAGCTGTGTGGGCCCTCCATTTAAAGTGCACAACAACTGTGCAGAGGAAGGGAGGTTTTTGCATTTGCAGATGCATATGCATTCAGTATCTTAATTTCCGGCAATTGCTGGGTAAAATTCCAGGTCTCCAGATCATTTGTACCTCAATGGGACCTGTGGGGCTTAGGAGCACACTGATTTCTGAATCCCTTCTAAAACTCACTCTGATGTCAGAGACTTTTTTTCTTTATTTCAACTCTATTTATTCTGCACCTGCATTTATCCAGCACCTCAGCCATCTTCTCTTTAGTAGTTATCTGACATCCATCATTAGTGCACAGTATCAGGATGTTCTAGTGCAAAACACTAAAAATCATCATGGTGAATGCCTGTATCGCTCCAGAACGTATTATGATCTTAAAGACTAGACCTACTACAAAATAAGAACACTGCTTCACTCTGCTTCACTGTATGCAGAAGGAGAGTTGTATTATGTGGAGAATCAAGCTCTGCAATCAAGCTGTTTCCAGATATGCATCTCTTCGTAGCGCACGTCACATGAATGTGTTTTAATAGGATAAAGTGAAGCAAAACAAATACCTTAATTTTACTTCTCTGTTTTTTGAGAGAAATAGGAAATACAAAAGGAAATTAATACATCCAGCACTCTTGGGTAATAATTATCACAGGAGTTTGAAAAACAGCCACACAGAGAAGAATATATGCAGAGTCAGAGACTACAGTGACCTCCCACACTGCAAAGTTCTTTAGAATTACTGAAATTATACACAAAGTAAAAGCTCTTCTTTCCCAAACAGCCGCCTCAATGTCACTTGTTTCCACATTCCGGCTTCTGTTGCTGCATCCCACACTCTCTCTGTTGCTAAGTGCTTTAGGCTTCTGCAATATGTTCCAGCAGCTCCCTGTTTCGCTCAGATCTCCAAACGTGCTATCATCTGAGAGCAGAATGTCTAGGTTTATCTGACATGGTAAGAAAAAAGCTTAAACTGTACAAATTACAGCTTCCTAAAGAACACAAGAATTCTCCATACAAAAAAAAATGTCCTTGTAATCTTGCATGCCCTTTCATAACATTTTGTTAGAACATGTTTTCAAATCACAGTAGGGTATGTGAGGGAAGGGGGCACATTATGGCTCCTGGGAGCAGCTATAACTAAACCCTGACTGTAAGTGACAATAGCAGCACAGACTACTTGCAGAAGCTTAGATCAGTGCTGCCACTGAGCTATGCGAATAAAGAAGCTCATAAATACATGGAAATCATAGGAAAAGTGAAACAAAAAAAGTCAATACAAGAGTTAAGAATTTATATAATTTTGTAATTGGATTAGTAAGTATTGACTGTTACATCTATTCATTGTTCTGGCTTAAACATTGTTTGGTTTCTTCTACCCTTGTAGCAGGCACGTAGTAACTTCCATTTAGGAGAGAAGGACATTGTCACAGTTATTCACCTTGATGGGTAGGTCGGTAGTTATTTTCTTGGTGGGCAGGCATCTTACTGAGTGCAGTTTTCAGCCCAAGTGCCTTTACCCATCCTGGGGTACAATTCCACAGCTCTCTCTGCATCCTTGGCTATGGTACCAGCATACCTACTACCATGGCTGCTGGCAGGTTTTGCTCTATCTCTTCCATTCAAGTTAAGATGAGAAACATCAATAGTGATTCAAGAGCTGTCTTAAAAGCTAACATATATAATTAAATCGCATGCACAAACCCCTTTTTCAATATAAGAAACATTCTCGGTACGTATTTATGTTAGGTTTGCCATATCTCAAAGCCAGCTCAAGGTACAGGCAAAGTAGGCAGTATTTTCATGAGAAAGTAATTCAGCACAATAGGATTGGATCTGTGGAACTGAACAGTTGATACCGAGGCACCTCATTTTTCCATTATATGTGTTTTGGGGGCTTATTCTGGATTATATTTAGGCTGCTCCCCAGAGCCAAACACCTCCGCTACACATGTGTTTCAAAGCTTTCTGAGGAGAAGTGTTAGGTATGTGCTAGAGACCTTGTGACTATGCAGCTCACATGCTATTTTGGAGCCTACTGTCCCCATTAGCACTAGGGTACATGTGGAGCGGATTTGAAGCTGAGTTTCTGTTTTTGTTTCTTCCTTAAGGAATTTAGTTTGTATGCACCAAAACCACTCTGAGAACTGAAACACCACATGGTAAATGGAGACAATGACAGGATTTTCCTCCAAACTGCACTATTGCTTTGAAACAAATCGCTAATGTAGGCACAGCCTTTGACAGCTGCTGAGGGCAGCAGTCTGCCAATTCCGTTAGGGCCTAGGAGAGTAGATCAGCTGCTTTAGGCTGAGTATCTTCCCTCCATATAGACCACCTCCAGCATCGCTGCAGGCCTTCCTGCCCTCCTATCAGTGCTACGTCTTCTTCCTTTTTCCATATCCATTCTCAGCACCAGGAAATGGTCCCTGACCTGCCCCATTACCGTTCACATGGAAGGTAAAGGGAGCGAACTGTGGCTGCTGAAAGGTGATGCAGGCTGCAGAGTGAGGACTCACCACTGCATGAGACCCAGGCATGGAGAAACCATAGCCCCAGAGAACTGCGAGAAGAGTGTCTCTAGGGTGGGGTGGGTATACATAGGTATACATAGGTGAGAGAGGGGTGGAAAAGCCCCCATGGCTTCTAAAACTCTGCTGCTTTTCTTTCACATCACAGCCTCCTCTTCTTTCATCCCCACTCAGCCTCCTACAACACCACTGGCAGCTCATAGGACCCCAACATTCCCCTGCAACCGAAAAAAGACCTGGTGTCCCCATTTCTTTTTCTGAAATAGCTCGCCTGCCAGCGCTGCAAATTTCAATTAACTACACAAATACAGAATTTTTAAAACCATGTTTCAGCAGATCTCTCTGCCTCATTCTCCCCACACAGAGGGAAAGAGAGTTTCTTTTAAAATATGCCTGGTTTCTCCTGGTTCCTAGGCCTCTTCTTTGCCTCCAAACATGTTCTTTTAATAACTGCATGCTGAGACGAGATATCTTGACTCTGTCTTTGTTCCTTCAGTTATCCTGGGCCTGCAACCAAAGCTGATAATCACTCTTTCCCTTAATCAAAACACGGGATAGGATGGTCTGTTGCTTGACATCTTAAAAGCCTCTGTGGAGGGCCGGGGTTAGAACACCCTCTACTCTACAGTACTGTTAAATAGGCTGGGTTATTTTGAATCAGAGAAGAATACCAGCCAAGGCAGACATTACTCTCGGCTGGGATGCAGCCATTAGTAACTAAAAAGCAGAGCAGAGTAACTAAAAAGCACTAAGAATCAGCTGAAAAGCATGCCTCATCCCTTTCTCACTGGACAAGATAATAGCCCAGACCCCACCCCATCGGGGGCTGAGGCCCATGCCAAACATGAAAGGTACACGCAGCCCCTGCACCATTCTTTACTTCCTGCTTCTTCTCCTCTGAAGCACTAGCTAAACTAAGTAGGTTTCACAGTGGAGTCATATGCTCAACCTGCTAATAATCAGCTCAGTGTAAATATCGACACAGTGCTGCAGAGAAGCTCCAACAGTGCTGTAATCGTTCCGTTGGATCATTTCAGCATGGTGAGGAACAGAGGTGCCCAGGGACAAACAGGTGCCCGGCAGCAAAAAGGAGAAGGCAAAAAGGAGAGAGGCAAAGCAGTAAGAGAGCTGGTAAAGCTGGGGTCTTCTGGAGCCCTCCAGCTGGACTCTGACATAGTGGAAAAGGAATGCCCAACAGAGCAACTACAGATTTGCTTGAGGTGTCACCAGTGATAAGATTTTCAGACTTTTTCTATGTAGAAATACTAGGGAAAAAATCAGGGGCAGTGGCCAAAGCAGTTTTGAATTCAGTTGACAATGGCGAAAAGCAAAAGGTGTCTATGTAGTTTATTGGCTAGTATCCAACTTAAAAAAAAATAAAAAAATAGAACCTCAGCTGTAATGGACAGCAGTTTGACATCTTTGCTGATAAGCTCCTCTGAAGTTCAAAGAATAATGCAGGGAGAAGTGACCTGTATCTCACTCATAAGGAGATCAATTTAGGAAGCACTGAGACATGTTGTGTTGTATGTCTGCTAAAATTGTGGAAAGACAACTCTCATATTCCCTTTAACAACTACAAATGTCTCTTTAAGGGTAGTATACACAGATGCAGCGTATTCCCTGAACTCTATTCTTGGTATGTTACTAAGATACGACTGTTTCTATGGAGAGCTTATAGGTGGGCAAAATAAACTGTTTTGATGAATTATAAAAGAGGTAAATTAATTTTTAAAACAAAATATTGCATGAGAATGCTAATGACATGAAATCACACTAATACAGAATTTCAAGTACATACTTCTGGTTTTTATTATTTTTCTTTTTAATTTCTAGTAGACATGTATCCTGTATGGTCTATAAACTGATATAAATTAATATCTGTCCTGCAAAATACTTAACTAACTGTAACAGCCACCTATGTAGTGGCTACAAAAGCTCCAACTGAACATTCGTTTGTTTAAAAGCTGAGTATAATTGTACAGCAATTTATTGTGGATTATAAGTATCTACATGACCATGAATATGCCATGTTGTGAAATGAACAAAAGAGCTTTGAAATAAGAATAGTAAAGGCAAAGAAGGAGAGAACAAATAAGTACTTTAAATAAAGCTCAGCATTTAATTTTAACATGCTCCTGTGCTAACAGCTAGACTCTACAGATGACAAGTAATAGATATGTGGGGGTTTGTGGTATTCCTGCTTCTTTCTTGCTTATAGCTCCAATTATTTTATCCTGTGCTGAAGCAGACCTTGAAAAATGCTGTGCTTGACTTAGAGAGCAGTTTAGTTGATCAATCAACGATTTGGCAAAGTAAGTAACAAGAAGCTAAACAAAAAGAAATTTGTGAGGAATTCCACAGTTAAAGCAATTGGAATTTATAAGTGACCTCTTCTTTTTTTTAATCTTTACATTCATAGAAATTATTCATCTCAGTTGAAGATGCACTTTGATATTTCCAGTGTCAGAAATATTCTGTATGTTACATGTTAGTTTAGTAGATTGTCTTTTTTTTTGGCTCTTCAATAGAAATCTTGCCTGCCCAGGATCAAAATTCAACCTTAAATGCACATACAGAAAGGTAAAGTTTCTCACTAAGTGAGAAGCTTTTCTTTCTAAGAGGTGTCTTTTCTTTCCATGAACATGTAGAAGCTGCCATCTATACTCTTCCGTTGTTATGCCACTCTTTTTTCTCTCTCATCATTTTTGCAGCTTCCATATGCAGTATTCATATGTAGCACCAACATATGAATATACACATGGCTGCCTAAAGCAGGAGGATTCATAGGACAGCAAACATTAGTTAAGAGGACCCCGACTGATCTGGCTATGCTGATTTAAAAAAATACTACAGACCACTCATCTCTGTTCCTCCCATGTGCCAGAGGGTACCGTTCTTGTCGGAGGTGTGGCAGAAGAAACTATAGGCATCTGACTCACCTGCCTCAATGTCTTTACTCGTGGTTAAAGCTAATTGACACACTATACAGGGAAGCAGGTAGGGTTCCTGTCTCCTCTCCCTTGGGGTCTAACAACTTCCAGCGGAAGGGTAGGGCAACTAGCTGGGACAGTAATGTATTTAAAAGTAACATCTTAATTCTACCTATCTACCCTGCATAGTTAGTGTTGCTGAGATTACAGGACAGTAAAAGCCTTTGGCCTAGACTGCCAGGTAAAGCCCTACATATACTTATCTCCCTAGTTTCCTGCATTCTTTTTCCATATCTTCTCTTTTGCATTCTCTGTCATACATCCCAGCTCTCCTTCTGACCCCCTTTCTCTTACCTTAGTGCTTGTTTTGCATAGACTATCTCCTACTGACATCTCAAAAGCTATCATTATAAATTTGAAAGCAGTCCTGACAGCCAGCTGTCAGTGCACAAACAACTCCAAAATACAGTTGATCTGAGCATGCACAGGGATCTCTAAAATATATAAGGAATTGTCTGCCATATACCCTTGACTTGCGGCACACAGAACAATGTGTGCAGTACACAGTCCTCCCTACAGTAGCCTGTATTTCCCTCAACCCACTTCATTCCGTCCCCAGATCTCCTGTACTTCATTTTGTCTCCAACATCCACTGCATATGCTGGTTCCATTTTCATGCACCCTTTCACATACTCTTCATATTCTCTACATTGGATTCTAGCTCCAGTCCCACTTCTTCAGTTCCCACGTATCTCCACACCTTCCTGTCCAGCCTTAAAAACATAAGCTTGAGAATGATCTGGGTTTGTCTTTGCTGGAGCAGATACTATCTTTGCTAGAACAAGCTCCATTTTTATGTAACGGTATTACAGGAAAGTAGCCAGCTGTCATGACAGAAAGCAATTTCACTTAAGTCCTAAAACTCTTCGAAGAGAGCAACCATCACAAAAAGGAAAAAATCAGAAGTTTGACACCTATAATCTTGTAACTGCAGGAGCCTCTGTCTATTCTGTGCTTTATTTTAAAATCCACTAAGTACTTTGAATTGGCAGCAATACAAATGTTCTGAGACTCACTGATGGCATTCCTAATCAATTCAGTGAACAATGACTGCAAATTTCTATGAAGCAATTTACTTGCAATAAAGAAAAGAAAGAGATGCTTGCTATTCTGTCTGAGACACTGAACCTGCATGAAAGAAACAGAGAAGAATAGGAGCCTTTTCCCCTGTCATTTCAGATTTCTGTTTCATAAAGAGAGAAGTATATCCCTGAATGGCACTTGAAAAGGAGAAGCAGTAGAGGTGTGCGTACACAAGTGACCAGCTTGCATTACCTGCAGATCTTCATTGTTTCACTCATATTCTTTTCACCGCTTTTAGTCTCCAACACAAAAAGTACACAAAATATTAAAAAAATATTTCTTTCACTAGGCTAGAGTTTCATAGTGACCTATCTTCTACAGCAGAAACCTCATTTTTAGACAATCTACAGAAAATGTCTCGCCATTTCCTATCCAAGTAGGATAATTGTACTGGGTTGGGGTAAGCCTAATATCTTTAGTTTTGAAAAGCAGGATGTCCTGCCTTTCAAACAGTAGCAGAGAAATAAAGGAGTGCCTAGCCATTTGTTTGCAAACCAGGGCAGAAATGCACAGAAAAAGTCTCTCTCCATGCTATTAACTTCCTTCTAAAAGAATTACCCTCACTGAAGTCAATGGAAAGACTTTGTTTATATTAGTTGGAGGAATTGCCAACTAGAGAAAAAAAAATCAAGAAAAATCAAGCAATGAAACTAGATTTTACACTGAAAAAATGCCCCATATCCCCAAAATATGCACAACCAGTAGACATTTTCTATGTCCAAGTCTCAGAAACGCTGGATATAAATAAAAGCATCCACTCAGATATTGTAAAGACATAAATCATTATCTGCATGAATGATAAATCATCTTCAAAATTTAGTGATACAATGTGTAAGGAAATGAGAAATAATATTTAAATAGCATTTTGATTGGATGTTATGAAGTTACATATGGGAACTGAAAGGTTAAGCAACATAAAGGAACAGGAAGAAGAAAAGCGTGGACAATGGTATGTCATATGTATATGCCATATATAATAAATATATATAAGCTATAAAATGACAAAGTAAAGAGATTAGGGATAAGCATAGGATGGCACAGACCTTCCAGTAATGGTAATTTCTCCAGCACCTGATCTATCTCCAAACACCAGTAAAGCTACACAAATGCAAATCTCAAGTGTAGATAACAAACACTCCAGTATTTGCACTTCAGGAACTCTTTCCTGCTTGCCAAACAAGCAAGGTTTACAAGAACAAATAGTAGCTTTCCATACTTCTATCGGAAATATACAGTGCAACTAAGTCAGTGACCAGTTACCAGTTACTCAAATCATGGTAGAAATGGCTACAGTTCTTTTTAGCACAAGTATATCGCTTTTTGCTTCTTGCAAGGGTGACCTCCTTCTTGTTGCTACTTCCTGCTTCCATTCATTCAAAGAGGAAGGGGTTTGATCTTCTAGTGATGTTAGAGAATACTTTTTTTTGTAGCCTAGAGGCCTGCAAGTGTTACTTTATACTAAATCCAAGTAACCTGGAAAATACTTTATAGGAATACCAGTTCGGTATAAGAAAGCAAGAAACTATCTTAATTTGATTATTTTAAATGGATTGGAGTTTTGTGTAGGTGGAAGATGATCATTACAGAAGGAAGTGCTACACAGACTAACACATAAATAGCTCGTGCTGTGAGCAGAACAATAGCTCTGTTTCTTCTCTCAGCACAGATACAATTACTTAGAAACTACTGCATTCTTCAGAAATTTTTGGCATCCAATAGGAAAAAACAATTGCATTTCAAAACAAAAAATTGCATTTGAAAATCATTTCCCCTTTTAATTACCTGCCAAGACTTTCAGGCTTTTCCCTGCAAATGAACATATCCCTTGTAGTTGAGCAAAATGCTTTCCCACACTGCTGGCTGTTTGTGAGGTTGCTGATTCCTGCTGCTGCAACACAAAATCCTCAAAACTTGGCTCTTGGCAGGAAAGTAACTGCTTTCCACATACATTGTGTTAAAAATATGTATGTTGCCGTAAGGTTTTCCTCTACCATTATGTGAACTGATTTAATTCCCATACTTTTACTGTCACAAAATAACTACATCCTTCTGTTAATAAATGCAGAGGCAAAGCCACTGTATTCATATTCAAAGCAGGAAATCCTGGTCTCCTGACAGCACTGTATTCCTATGACTGGATTTATATTCTAATGGCTGATGTGGATTTCATCAGATTGTCCGGTGGCAATAATTCATTCCATGTAACCTGGGCATACTCCGTTCTTGCTGGCTTAGAGAGCAGACTGATTCCACTCACCAGCCAATCCATCTTAAAACTAGTCTAAAATATTAATAATCAAGGTTAGCTAGATGGAAATATGATTGATTGCTACATATTCCACTAAATAATAAAACAAATCAATAGCTATAGTTATAAAACCAGACTCATGGGATAAATTAATCAAAATTAGTGCCTACCTTTCAAACTTATGTCCGTCACTCTGTCTTGCTTCTGTACTGTCTTTTGCCCAGATGGGAAAATCTTTCTCTGAGGGCACCAGCTAGGGGTAGATACAAAGGCCAAATGGGTATCAAGTGTTCCCTCTTAACAACTCATTATTCTCCCCATCAGTAGTGGAAAACCTCAAAATATTCTCATTGCATTGCAATCAGTGTTGACCCCTTGTTTCTTGGGTTACTCATCCTATCTGCTCATTTTTTAGCTTCTTCTTTTGTTTGTCGGAATTACTTTCCCTGTCATAACAGAAGTATCAATGGCAGACGTGAATATGTATAAAGTAAAACAGGCATATTTTACTGATATTTTTAATACTGGAAAACAAAAGCAAGGCTTCATAAACTTCCAACCCACCTTTCTCTCCGTACTTCATTTATGAGATGTAACTTACTTGGACGTGCAGCAATAGATGCACTCACTGCTGTGTTCTCTCAAGAACTTGTTTTACAAATCATGTATATAATAACAAACTTCCACACAATCATTTATAATGATATTACTTACCCAAAATAGCCTTCAAATTGAATAAGATAAAACAAAACACACATCATCTTGTTAGCATTCAAAGATCAGAACTGGTAGGTCTAGCAAGAACTGGTAGGTCCTGAGCTTTCAAGGAGATCTGCAAGGGATATCTTTGCATTACCAGAAGTTCAAAGCTTGAATGTCTGCTTGCTCTGTGTTATTAAAAATCCCACAAGTTTTGCAAAGGTAAGGTAGCTATCCTACATCTTGAAAACATTAAAAAAGACCTCGGTAATCATGTGTTATCTCTATGAGCAGTCAAGTTTGTTTCTAAGTCATATGTATTGCTTTTTATCCGAAACTGATTTCACCAAAAGTCCACATCAGCATGAGCAAAGTGAATTTGCGTGCATGTAAGAAGTGGTTTCATGCTTGCACTCCTTTTTTAGTCATGAGCAAGTGACTTCTGTTTACTAGGAAACATATTTGTCTGCGTTCTGGTTCGCTTGTGCTGCTGGAAGGGTGCAATGGAGCTAGAAGCTGGGGAATTTTCAGCTTGGCACAGCTCCTGCAAACACAGCTTGGCCGTACTGTGGAGAAGGACTGGCCATAAAAAGCTGCACGTGGAGTTCCTAAAGATCAGGAGCTTGCTGCTCCTCCAAACGAAGATACACACTGGTCTCCACCCAGACACAATGCTGACCTGCCTGCAAAGCAATGGAGCTTTGGCCTCCCTCAGCATATCCAGGAGCTTGGCAAAGTAAAGACTCGAAAGACCTGTGAGTGAGTTCCTCTTGAGGAGCCTGTGCCCCTGATCTGCACAACGACAGAGGACCCGTCTTGAGAAGAGACCCTGTGGTCATGACACTGAGCTTTTTTGCCAACAAAGTAAGAGAGAGTATGCAGGCAGGCAGTGGGGATCAGCAATAGCCAACAAGGGAAAAAAAAAGTAAAAATGCCAAATCCTGCCCTAAGTGTACCTATGACCTAGTAGTTGAAGCGCAAACCCATTTCACTAAAATCACTAAAGATTTGGCCTGCTTGTTCTATTTTGTTCTTTGTGTGGTGGAAATATGAAAACAACAGTGCAGAATAACTGGCTCGCAATACAATTTTTTAGCTTTTAAGTCTTGTTCAAGTAGCAGAAATTTAGGGATGGGAAGGGCTGAGAAGTGAGGGAACACAAACTGCATCACTTTGAGGGGAAAAAATGATTCTAAGGGTAGGAAGGAAGCGGCGTTGGTGCTGGCAGAGCCATCGCAAGGAAGAGAGATGGCACGGGGACTGCGAACGGAGGAGACAAAGGAAAAGAAAATACCGCAAGAATAAATAGGGAAAGGATGTTCTCGTAGGTACGGAGTTCGAAATCGATCTAAAAAACCACATGGCTTCCTTGTTATGGACTTGTCAGTCGGGGGGAGTAGGGGCGGGGAATGCCTGCCGCCTCGGAGGCGGGCTGCAGCACCCCGCAAGCCCAAGGGGAAACACTGCCAGCACCAAGCGAGCAAACGCTCCTTCCCACAGACCGCTGTGGGAGACCCCTCGGCCGGCCAGCGACGGGCAGGGCCCCGGGGCGGCCTCCCGGGCGTCGGGAGCCTCCGCCGGGGAGATCCGCTTCCTCCCGCGGGAGGCGGCGGCTGCGCAGGGTCGCTGAGGCGGGAGCAGCAGCGCCCCCTCGGCTCGGCTCGGCCGGGCGCTCCTCGGTGGGGCAGGCGGCCAGCGAAACGGCTGCGGCGGGAGCACCCCCCCCTCTCCGCCGCCCCGGGGCATTCCCCGCGGCGCGGGCCCCACGCTCCGCCCTCGGCT
>JAOXNO010000001.1:49754978-49780625 GCA_028565335.1 Limnodromus scolopaceus | reverse complement strand
AAGTTCACGCCCGACCCACCGGTGCCGGGCCAATGGGGCCGGGGCCTATTTCCATACGGTCCGGCCCGGCCCGGCCCGGCCCCACCGCCTTCAGAGACCCCAGCGGCGCCGCAGCAGGGAGGCAGCGGCCGGCGGGCGGCCGGGCCGAGCCCCGCAGCCCCCACATGGAGCGCTAGGGCGACGGGCAAGATGTTCAGCCCGGACGGGGGGCTGCCGGCCGCCCCCTTCGGCCTCCTGCCCGACGCCGGGCCGCCCTTTCCCCGCGGCGGCTTCGACGGGGCGGCCGCCCAGCCGCTCTTCTTCCCCTTCGCCGCCGAGCCCGAGGCCGCCCGCGACCCGCCACCGCCCCGCGCCTGGCTGCCCCCTCCCGCCGGGCCGCCCCGCTCCCCGCTCTGAGCCACCGGCTCAGGCGGCGTCCTGGCCGCCGCGGCCGCTAGGTGTCGCCGGCGCCTGGGCCTCCCCCGCGGCCCCTCCTGCGCTGGGGCTGCCGGCGGGGCCGTCTCAGTGCGAGCCTCCGCGTTGCGAGCGAGCGGAGGCGTAAGCCCGCAGCGGAGACGCGCAGCCCCGGCTCGGCTCCCCTTTTCTCCGCGCAACTCCCGCGGCCCGGCCCGCCTGACGGGAGGCCACCCGCGCCACTCTCCGCACCGCCAGCGGCCGGCCGGGCGGCTCCCGAGCTCGGCCTGCGGCCGTACTCCGGCGGCGGCGGGGAACCGCGGCAAGGCGCAGGCTGCGGCGGGGGGAGCAGCCATGTTGGAGCGGGGAATAAAGTGACTTTTCTCGGGGAGGGAACGCGGCCGGCGGCCCGGCGGAGGCGGCGGCTCTCGGAGCAGAGCGGGGAAGCGGGGGGTCGCGGCTCCCGGCAGCCGGATACCGCTCCTGGGCGGAGGAGGAGGGGAAGGAGAAGGGGGAGAGGAACCGCCCCGGACCCACGGAGCTCCGGCGCTGCTGGTGAGTTGTGGCTGCTCATTGTCTCCCGGCCCCGGGGTGCGGGTCCGGCCCGCGGGTTAGGGTTGGGGCGCGGGCCGCAGGGGACCCTCGGCCTTCCTGTGTGTGGGACGTCGCGGGGGGTTGGTGAGGGGAAAGCGCGGCCCCGGATTAGGGGGGAAGGTGATGGGAGCTGGGGCAGAGCTGGGCCGCCTTGCGAGAGGGGCTGCTCGGGGAGCCCGCGGGGGCCGAGGCCAGCAGGGCCGTTCTGCGCCCCCGGGCAAGGCCGGGCCGGGCCGGGCCGGGGAGGGCTGTGGGGGATTTCCGCTGCCCGTTGGCGGCTGGGAGCGGCTCGGCGGGGGCCGGCGCGGCTGAGCCCCCTTTGCAGGGGGAGCGGAGGGCAGCCGGGCCCGAGGGGTGAGCCGGGGCTGGCGGGCGGTGGAGCGCCGCGGGGTTTTGAGGCGATCCTGTGTTCGTAACCGTCCTGTCCCCACCGCCTCCTCCCCTTCAAGCGAGGCTGCTTTCTCCTGACAGCTCTTCTCGCAGCCTCCGCACGTATGACACATTCCCTCCTATTGCAGGTCTCCCCCCACCACCCCACCCCCCCGCACACCCGAAATATGTAGCTTTCTGTGCGTGGCATAAGAGGGTTTTTTGTGCCCTGAGCTTTGAGTTTGCAGATGACAGGATACGCGAACATTTGCCGACCCTGAACTTCTGTGAACTCCTCTTCTCCCTCCCCTTCCTCTCTCAGATATGTAATGGCTTGAGTCCAGTGAGAGCAAAATGGTTCTTCTGTGGCGAGGACGGGGGAAATTAGGTGGCATTAGGTATATTTTATATTTCATGGAAATCTACTGTGCCCACCGGTTCCAGTACCGTGTTCACAGGAGTGGATTAGCTGCTGCGTTAGAAGAATGCTGACCTTGATCCCCTTTGTCTCTCCTGCAACAATTTTGGTAGCTGGCTGGAGTTGTTTTAAACTCATTGCTGTCTTTGGCACTATGCTAATGGTGGTTAACAGTATTATGGGTGTTGTGAGGGCAACAGTGAGGTATATTACAATCCAAACTAAATAATTTAAAAAGCATCTGTTTCCTTTTTTTTTTTTTTAATTTTGATGAATAATTGATGTGTTTTTTTTCTTTTTTTTTTTTTGTAATCTAACAGAAGATCAATAGCAACTTTCTTGTAGCTGTTGTGGCATAGATATGAGGAGAGGAAGTGTGGTTTTACATTCTTCCATTCCCCCTGCTCCCTCCTTTTTTAATTGTATTAATTGAAGTGGAAACAAGATGGCAAAAGGTTAAATACTTGGAAGATGTGGGGCAGAAGAAAACACTTATTAATTCAGACATAGTACCAAATTCAGGTTTGTTTTCTTACTAGAATCGGGTAAAAGTGAAGTAGGTGACCTGGTATTTTATGTACTTAAGACGTTAAAGAAATTGCCATATTGCTTTGTTGTAGGAATTCTGTATCCTCATATGCAGCTGTTGTTATTTGTATCGGCACTTCGGTAACTGATGTGAAAGAGACTTGTTTTGAATAAATAACACAAAAGTAACAGATAAGAAAATGTGAAATCATATGTATGAAATGCATAGTGAAAAATTTCCTTAAAAATTACCCATATTTGAAAGAACAAACTGAATTTACTTCATCAACATAGAGAAACCATTATAATGTTAAATTGGCATTAAAGGGCCCAGTTACATTTGAAAGATGAAAGCATCTTTTTTGATGGTGTTATTTAAATACTGCTTTGACAATAATGAGTCTGGCTTACAAAAGTCTTTAGTAAGGATAACGCAGTGACGTTCATACCTTGTGTTTGCATGTTGTGTGATATAGCCCTGTGTTTATCCAGGATGGAGCTCTACACAAATCAGTAGGTGGGGTCTGCCAACATCCATACGGAAGAGTTTGCAAATTGGAACCTGCGTCGTCTGAAGCAAATTATAGTTTGAAAGTGGCGAGTCATTTATTTTAAGCTTGGCTAAGGATGTAGTGCATTAATTGATCTTTTTAATATGTAAAATGCCACTAATGTGCAGTGAAATACTTGATTAATAATTCCAAATATAATTAGATTGAGGATAACCGAAAACCAGAACAGCGCTGTGTTTTTCCCCTGAATGGCTCTGGCTTCAATTTCTGCCTAACGCAGCACTGTGAAAATATGATACAGCTTATGACATGGGTGTTGAGATCTTCTGTATGCCTGTGTTATTGTTACAATGTGGAGCTCTTACACTATGTGGATTTTTTTTAATGACTTATTAACATACAAAGTTTTCTAATTTCTTAAATGATTACCTGCTACTAGAAGAAAAAAGAAAGAAAAGAACATTTCACTAATCTTAATAGGTTTTGGTTTAGCACAGTATATTTGAGTAGTTGCACCTAAAAAGTAGTCAGGAAAGGTTTCGTTTGAGACAGATTTAATGAACAGTCTGCGTTAAAAGCTTTCTGGGAATTTGCTGTTTACCCTTTT
Organism: Limnodromus scolopaceus; assembly: GCA_028565335.1. Taxonomy (NCBI): domain Eukaryota; kingdom Metazoa; phylum Chordata; class Aves; order Charadriiformes; family Scolopacidae; genus Limnodromus; species Limnodromus scolopaceus. The sequence goes on along the minus strand of JAOXNO010000001.1, from coordinate 49,777,204 downwards.
TTCACATTTAAAGGAAGCTGTTGATACTTCACATACTGAGCAGCTCTTATTTGTTGGCCAAAAAAGTTAATTAGCTGGTTTTTAAAAAGGCATATATACTAGTTGTGTCCTTATTGAATACATAATCTGGTGCGATGTGAAAATGGATAAGATCATGTCTAAAAATCAAGCTCAGTAATAATAATAAAACTTTTCTAGCGTAAACTCACTAAATGTTGCTTACAGTTCTTAAGTTACAGGTATCTTAAGCATTAAAAAGCATGCAGCTTCAGAACTTGGTTTTTTATTTTTACAGCAAGCTCTGAATATGTATCTACTAAGGCAGCTGGATACCACTGTAATAAGTGACACTGCAGAATTTGATATAAAATACTACTCCACAAATTTTGCTGTAAAAATGCTTCTAAAATGCCAAATGTTTACTAAACAGTTATGCTTCACATCTAAAAAACAAGCTAAACCAGTGTGTCGCTTGGGATCGTTGATTGTTTTGCAGTGCACATAATTGTAGCAATGACTTTTTCATTCTGAGTGTAAGAATTGGAATTTTTTTTGTGCTTGTTCACATGCTGACGTAGAGTCTATCTTACTTGGATGTTAGACGTGAAAGCATTTTATACTTAAATATTTTCATCACTAGACAATAGTTTTAATTTACTGAACTTACTAAAAACTTTTAAGAAATCTAAGACTAGTTTTTTTTTTTTAAAAAAAACTTCACAAATGTTTTCTGACCTGCTGTGTATACCTTTTGGGGCCTGGTAATGTTTTTCCCCATTAAGTGGCGAAGAACAGATACTGCTTTCTCCAGAAATACTAGGTTCCCAGAACTGCCCATTAATGATATGGAATGCTTTCTTTTTCATGTGTATTTTGTGAAGAGTTGTGGTGTACCTTTGACAGCTGTTTCTCTGAAGAGCAGGAGTTAGTACATGTTTAGCCAAATGAGTAGTTATAATTCTGTATCCAATACAAATCTATACATGCGCGCTCTTAACCAACCTGATGGATTGGCAGTTCTTCTGGAGTTGTTGGTTTCTGGACTTCTTTCAGTGGAGATGCCAACGCCAGCGTTCAGTAGAACTGGCTAATTAGAACATCTACAGTGGCTTAAACCTGGAACGTTTAACAACTGATGTTGGTAGTCACAAGGAATAAACAAAACTGGAATTTGCACTGGTTTGCCAGCTTAGAGCATAAGAACATAAAGGGAGGAAAAAAAAGGGTTCTCTTTCAGTTCTGTGATCCGGTTATATGGAAAACAATAACCTTAATGGATGCATCGATCAGGTAATTTATACCAGGCCAACCTTTGATACATCAGTTCTCAGGTGATAGGGCTTTTGCCACTTCCTTGGAGATCGTTATACCCTGTATCTGACTATTATAAAATGCCATAGGCACACTGATACTGGAAATCATTGTAACTGTGTGCTTTACTGGTGTATTTGGGCTTTTGTGGTCTGGTGCTTGTTTTTAAAGGATTAGGAATTTCTTTCAGTAGGGAACATCAGCTTATCAGAGGTGCTATGTGTAAGCATGAATGTCAGAGGAAAAAGAAATGTGTGAGTAGCATTGTCAAAAAGTACAGAGGCAGAAGAAATAACTGTCAAGTCACGTTTTATTTTTTTCATGCGGTGGGGCAGAATTGGGCATAATGATTTTAGGAGAAGGTAAAATACCAACTTTATAACATTTTAAAATAAACACTCGAAGGCCTTTATGAATTTAATGACAACTTTCTGCTTGCTTACTGTATTTTCAGGATATTACAGAAGTAAGCTGAAAACAGTTTTATCCTAGGTTTTGATTATGACCTTTTTTCCCTTATTTTTTTTTAATCTTCTCTGGAACAACTAGTTGTGCATATATTATGATGAACAAGGGTGTGTTATTATACCAGAACAAAGAAATGACATGTCTTTCATTTACACTCCTAGCTACAGTCCTTGTCTGTCTTTGTATTTTAGGTTGGACTTGCTAGGTATCTTGCATAAGTGAATGTTACTCTGTGCCCTCTAATCATATTTCATTTAATTATAATCTATACCTCATAATTGTACTCCTTTCTCTGCTGCTGTTTTCAAGGCTTGGTAGAGTTACGCGATGGTCTCTGATTTTTAGTATCTGTGCTTTGTCAGCTTCACTGAGGATACTTGCACGCTTTCAGTTTGTGTTAAAGTTGGCAGGATTGTGACTTTCTCTTCTGTGCTCAGTGGATTAGGGTGTTTTGCAGGCATGTAGCTGTACCGAAACGCTTACATCCTAGTCAACTGCCATAACCTGCATTGCCTTCTTTCAGGAATGTCTCTCCAAGTATTTCTGGCTTCCTACTCTTACCTTACTGATACAGAAGTATCTTGATTTGTTTGCATTTTGTTCAGGTATGTGCAAGATATTTTTATACAGCGATCACTAAAGGTAACATTTAACGAGGTTTACAGTAATGGGTACTCATTGGTGTTCACTAAAATAAAGATCTTTGGGAAATATGGATTACCAAGAATTATCAAAGAATATTACTTAGCAGCAAACCCATTGTCCTGTAAATTGAGAGAAAACCGTTTGGGTTAAAAAGTCACGGTGGCCTATAGGAGTAGAGAAGCCATGTAAACTTCTTCAAATGTAAAGCAGTTGAAGTTGAAATAAGCGCATATGATTGATAAGGGAAGCTGAAGACTGATGAGGAAAACTCTTGCTGCACTGACTATGACAACAGGGCAGGGTGTGTTTTAGGAGGAAAATTAATTTTAGCAAAGCCATTACCTTTTTAAAAATACTGAAGAAAACGCTAGCATTTGATGATGGTCAGAAGAGGTCGACGTTCATTAAATACTGCCGTTCAGAAGTAAAACCAGATGATAGTCACATGTGGTTCTCTGAAACACTTCTGAAGAGAACTTGAAGGGTGTTAAACAGCAGCCACTGACGTTGCATGGTAAAATTGTAAAAGTTGTTAGGGTGCTTTTTTCTGGTGATGTTTTTCAGTATGTCTCACAGCATTGAGAAATTCTGTAGTTTTAACACAACATAAGGTTTCTTTCAGTGGTTTTAAAAGCTAGTAATATGCATAGTAATGGATATTGACTGAACCAGAGTTTAAGTAGAGGAAATAATTATTCAGCGTATATTTATAGAAGGCTGATCTTGTGAAATTAACTTCTGGTTCTCTTGGTAAGATTAAAAACTTTGTGTGGTACAATATTGTTGATGTTGCAGACAGGCTTCTCTGAAACCTTTTGCTTGGCTGTTATGTGACATTTGGATTAAGGAGCTAAAATGACAGATCAAGTGTTTACATATAAAATAGTTTAAAACCTGGCGGATAATGTGAATCAAGTGGTTAACTATAAATAGTTGCTGTTACGTAACTGCGTGTGATGAGGGCTTCTCATCGTCAAAGTACGTTAATGAAGGAGCACTGGGAAACCTGCTCGGTGCCCGCCGTTGGGCATTGCCACTAATGAAGTGAAAGCCAGTGAAAATTGCTGATCATTTTTGTAGCGGGCAGAAAGTTGGGAAAACAATGGAGACGGCAGAACAGGTCATTAGCACAGGGTGGATGCTTGGAAAAATGGTGGTTTCCTGATTACTTGCTTGATGTGGCATTTTATATCAGGCTTTAAAAGACCGAATACGTTATGTTAACTTTTAAAATAGATTAGGGATGTTTTGTAATTGAAACAAATAAAATATAAGCAGCTATTGATATTATCTTAGTTTGAGAATTTATTTTGCAAAGCTTTGGAATAGTTTTTCATGTATAATACAAAGCAGGTATTAAATGTTAATCTGCATTCGGTGTGTGGGTTTGAGGGAAAACTTTAATTTTAAAAATATATTCATAATATAATTTGTTAATAACATACCAGAGGAGGAGAATCAGTTGTGAAATAATAGATTGCATTTTGTTATATTTCCACCAGATTGCATTTTGTTATGTTTCCACCGATTTTCTGTATATCTTGAAGCAAAATTGAATTTCTAAATATAGAATTCATAAACATTCTGTGTAAGCCAAGAAAGTTGTGGTCGTATATATGTTTAACCGGGGAAAATTAAAAGTCATTTTTTTTTAGTCTGTTCTTAGTTTACTGCCAGAGCAGCTTCCTCTGTTCTTTCTCTCTTCATCAAGATCTGGTTGTTATAAACAGCAGTAGAGTATTTACACATGCAGGAGGCTTGTTTCCTTCTAAAGTACCATTTAGTATTAAAGCTCTGTCATAAATATCTTACGAAATTGTTTAAGTGTCTGCTTGTAAAATGTGAAGCTATCTCATAATTTGCCTTATTTATGCTTGCTCTGAAAACTAAATATATAACTTAAGTTGTCCTGTATGACTGTGGGAGACTAAACTTGGGCTGGTGCTACCTGCGAATAACTTTGTTGCTCCACAGATAGTTTAAACTGGCATAACTTTGGCACTATTGCTTAAAGCTGTGGTGGTTTTCCCCTCCGCTGGCTGCTGCTCCCCATGCTCCCGCCTTTGTACCAGCAGGTGTTTTGTCACCATTTGACTATGTCAGGGAACTGACGGGGGCTAAAATAGGCATTTGGGTTCAGCTTTAATTTTGTTATTACATGTAAATAATAGTAACTTTCTGCAGAATCAATGGAAAAACAACGGGGTTTAATTACTTATTTTTTTTTAAATATCCTGAGCAGTTGGGAGGGGAAACTTCCTGTTGTACAGAGAGGAAAGGAGGCCCTCAACTGCTAAATATATCAAACGTATATGCTGTACTAAAGTCTTTTTAAAATTATGTGTAAAGCAACAGCTCTGAAACTTTTTTTGGTATTGAATAAGAACAGACAGTGGGGAAATAACTACTGGTAAATCTTATAAAATATGTTTTTAGTTTTAAAAATGGGTGCATCTTTGAAGTGGGAGTTAAGAAAGGAAATAGGATTTTTGGTGTGGAAATTGTTAGAGGAGAGAAATTGGAATAGGACTTGTCAGAAGAGAGAAATCTAAGGAAGATGAAAATAGCATTTTTTCTTGAAAATAATATTTAACAACTGAACTACGTAAGCTGAAGTTGAGCTATGGTAGGAGTTAAAAAATTTTTGAAATCGGCAACAATAAAAGAAAATCAGTTAATAACTATAGTGGTCATATTTTAAAGGGGTGCAATAGGGGAGTTGTGCAGGGTCCTTTTTTTTTTTTTTCTGAAGAAGTGATCGCCTCAGGAGAGACACAATGAGATCTTTGGTATCATTGAAGCTACAGTTTGGATTTAAAGCATTGAATTGAGTGTTCTTGAGAATATTGCCCTGTACAATACTCAGATAAAGCAATTTCAGAGGCAATTCCAAAAGTTTAGGATTCTCCCTAGTATTTTGTTACCTTAGTCAGTATGATTCAGTAGGTTATGGCAAAGAAGCAAAATATTTTAAAGCTTATGCTATTTACCTTCAGGATTAAACAAGATAAACAGCTTACAGTGTTCCCATTTGCACAAGTCACAGTATTTTTAAACCTGCTGCTTGTAATTCTGAGTTGTTTATCGGGGAATGCAGTTAACCTAAATGTTTTATGGTGGCTTGTGTCTGATGCATCTCAATATAATTCTCAAAAGCAAAACGTTTGATCCATAAGCCAGAAAAAAGCTTTAAAATGTATTTAGGCAGAAGAAGGCCTTTTGTTATTAAGCATTTTTCTGGACAGCACAGAAGAAACAACATAATGGTGTATAGCAATTAGTTTGCTCAGTAGGTATACGTTTTTCTTCTCGAATTATGCAATTTTAGTTTTTTATGAGCAATACCAAATAGATTATGAGTTCTGAATTTATCAATTTGGTGTGCTTTGTTTAGTAAGCTTAGGTACTGCATTTTAAAATGCCTTTGGTTTTAGTTTGTCTATAAAATATAAAGTGTTGAGTGTTGTTAACAAAGTGTTCTGAACCAGCTTCCTTTAAAGTGGGCTTTTTTTTTTTTTTTTTGTTGCCTTACATAATAGGAGTTTTGGTTTCCTGGTATTTGTGAATATTTCTGGTAGTGGAAGAGGTAGACATTAGTTGAAGGATTTAAGTCATAAGTTGTTTGTCATTGTTGTTTTGGGGATGAATGAATAGCCAGTGATGACTTGCATCTGTAGCTGTGTCTTAACAAAATACCTATATTCTTTTTAATCATTTGTTTCTAGGAGTGGGTAGATAAAACCTGGAAATTTTTTTTTCAGCAAATAATTTGTTCACATCTAAAATGCGAATTGTGCCAGATTGACTCATTTGGGTTTTGCCTTTTTTTCATTTTTTTTTTAAATGTTCATCTTTATAATCAGTAGAGAGAAACAGGTTTAGAGAGCGATCCAGAGATCTTAATATAGAGCTGCCTCTCTTTCCACATTCACCTTGGAGGGAGGCCATCACAGTCACTTTTGTATTGCAATGTTACATTTTGAGGTGAATTAAGCGCTTGCTTCAGAATAATTTTTGCTGCATCAGTAAACTGAATAGGTTTCCACTACTATCTGGGAAGTAGTGGAGGGAAGAGGGAGGGCAGGAATTACACGGTTTATGGTGAAGAAGGAAGAGAGGGCGGCTTGGGGATGGATCCAAGCATTTTCTTACTGGTGGTGGGAAGCTGTTAAGTGACCCCAGAACTGGTATGAAGCTTTCTCCTAAGTGCCTCAGGTGCCTAAAGATGAATCCTCCCTTGGAATTTATATATATTTATCTTATATTTATATTTAAGCAAGAATATGCTCAAATTTTTTTTATTGATCGCTTTTCCTTACAGGTGCTTAGCATGAATTAAAATTTCAGTCACATGAGTAGAAGTGATAGTGTATTTTAATATTGAAATAGATTGCTGAATCATCTGTTTTCATTTTATGTCTCATGACAATTTCAGAAACTAGGGTTGAAAGGACAGATAAAAATGATCTGGTTTTTTTGTATTGTGTGTATATGCTCCATGATGAAGTAAGTCTAGCAAAGACTTGAGCATATACTATACCTGCAGTTGATATTAATTACTGACTTTTTGCCGACATCAAACTGCATAAAGTTAGTGGTAAATTTACATCTTTATGTGATTGGATTGTTGTATCTGCTTTTGATAGCTGAAATTGATTCGCAATTCAGAGGTTTTTTTTGTTTTTGCTTGGAAGATAGGATGTGAAATCTCTGTTTAACTTGTACATTGAGAATTATTTCCGTGGGTTGGTTGACATTATATGCCAAGTTTTATGCTAGTTGAGATACCTGTTGAAGATGTTGTTTTAGGATATAACTGCAACAGGTTTTATGTAGTGACATTGGCCAGTTTTTGTGGAAAGTAGTTCATCTCTATCTAATGAAGTATGTAGGGATGGATTATGTCAGTTTTTGATTGCTTAACTTGAGGCTTCTTTAAGATACTGATCTTGAGGGTGCGAGCGCTGAGAAAGTTTTGAAAATCAGCCTTAACAGTGTTGGCTGCAGAGAACGTTAACAGAAATAATACCCCAGCAGTGTCTGAAAACCTGGTGGCATAGATTCTGGTAAACATTTCTAAGAAACAACTGGAGGAGAAGCAAAGACAGTTTATCTGTAAAATACTAATAAGCCAGCTTTATACTAACACAATAGGATAGCCTTCCCCTTCTCTATGACTAAGTGGTATCTTGCTCTGAGTCTTTTTATACCAACGTAAATGAATCTGTCCTGGACTATTTAACCTACATTAATGCTTTACTCATTCTAGGTCATCGCACTGGTGCCTTTTCCAGTTGTATGTCAGACGGAAGTAACACACATGTAAGCTCAGTGCTTCCAGATATGCCTGAAACAAAGACTTCAGAAGCAGTCCTCTTGGCTGTCTTCCGCAGGGAATATTCTGTCTTAACTTGGTATATATCGGGTATACAGAGCTTCCAGTGGTAGACTATTAAAAAACAAAACAAAAACAAAGGTCTTTGTCACTTAGCGAGGAAAAAAAGCCCTCAGACTTCTGATAAAGCACAGGAAGCAAAATTGTTGACGGAGAAAATTCCTCTTCTGTGTAGTCACTTTTATAAGAAGAGCCACACCCCAAAGGTAATAAATTTAACTGTTAGTGGATCCCAGTGACATAATTGAATTTTTTTCCCTTGTATTCAGAGGTTTAAAAGAGATAAAGAAAATTACGTGGGTTGCCACGTTGTTTGTTTTATGTTCCAATTTATCAATATTTATCTTTCTATGCCTGTAAGAGGCTTCAGAAAAACAACATGTTCCGTTTTGTGCAAAAGTGGGAGACGTTTCTAATGGTCCTTTCATCTCTTTTAACTCCTGACAAAGCTTCTTCCACAGTGTGCACAAGCCTTGCTTTTTCTGCTAGGTAGTAACATTATTCCAGTTGGATTGAGTTATCATGGCTGTGTCATAAAGTCTAGGAAGCTTTTTGACTAAGCAGTCTGAAATACAGAGAAGCCGCACTCTTGTTTTACAGCCTGGAGGTGGACTTTTATTTTTAATACTGTCCCCTTGCCCTCCTCGTCCGAGTGGCTTTGCTGTATTTTTGAACCAAACCCTAGGGTTAGCAGTGGTTTAGTTGGGGAGCAAATTCAGGTGTCAGATGTGAGGGCAGGAGTGTATAGCCAGGACCAAAGGAGAGCTTTACAGGTAGGGCACGGCATTCTGGCACGCCGCCTCCAGAATCGGATATTACTGGAGGGCATTCTTGTGAAATATTGGGAATCTGATGGGGTTTTTGTTTTGGTTTGAAGCCAAAGGAAGGCCTAAGGGTTGTCTTAGGGCTTTGCTGTCTGTGCTGTCAACAGTATTTTGATCTAAGAAGTCAGACATCTGTGTTTATGTAGTGAAGCACAGCATATGTAAATCTGCTCTTAGATCCCTGTACTGCAGGTTTTCTTTGCAAGATGCTGCATACAGTATTATTCATGGTACATGCTGATTATGTGTTCTAAGGGTAATTAAACGTTTTGAACTTTAGTAGGCCACAGAGATGTATCCAGTTATCTATTACTTTTTTCAATTCCAGTCATGAAACACTGTAGATTGAATATAATAACATATAATGTTGTGGAAAAGCTAGAGGTGATTACTGGATGGTACTGTTCATTGCTCTCAAACACGTGCTCTGCAGCATCAAAAGTTTTATGACAGAAGATTAAAATGAAGCTAAGAAATGTTTTGGGTGTCCTAATGCATTGTCTTGTGGTAGTATTAGTTTAAACTTTTCCGCAGTTCTGACACAGTTTTTCATCGACCAGCCCTTCAGTAGGACACTGTTCACTTCTGCACCTCTGTACCCATGAATGGAGTGCTGGTCTCAGAATTATGCCATGAAATGCCTTGTACTATTTCTTTCTTTCTTTTTTTTTTTTTTTTTTAAAACCTTGAAGCTTTACTTGTATGAAATTTAAATACTGGGGAATCCACTAATAAGGATTAAGGTTCCTAAAGACAAAAAGCAGCTTTTCTCCTTAATTTCCAGTATAGGTTTATTATCTTTTTTTGTCCATCAATATTTTGGAATATGCCGTGTTTCCTAAAAACTGTCAGTAGGGAACATCATAAGAGGCATGCTATGTTGTTGTTGGACATTTTAATACGCTTAAATCTTTGGAGCTTATCTGTTTTTTGACCTTGTCTTTTTTAGTTAGTTGTATGCTACTAGAAATGATTAATATTTGAATTTTAGATTTTTCTTTTACATTGAATCTTAGATATTTTTTTAAGGGCTCTTAGAATAATTTTCATGTGCCTTGCACATCAGATGGCAAAGCTGGTGTTTTTGTTATTACTTCAAGCATCCAGGATCACTGAGTGGCAAAGTTAGTCATAGGATCTTATTCTCAGCCCAGGTTTTCTTTGCTCTTTTCTGTCTTTCCTACTTATATGGTGCAGAAGTTTATTTACTTAAAATAATTCTAGGAGATTAGCTAGAAGAATTTGTATTGCTGTAATAAAGATTGAAACTTGTAGCTTCTGCTCTGTAACTTTGATGGCTTAATTTTTTGCTTGATTTATTCTAAATGATTCATTTTAAAAGGATGCTGATGTTTCAGTATACAATAATACAATATTTTTCAACAGTATAACACAATGTATAATACGAGCTTTAATTTTTTTCATAGATCCTGTTTGGAACTTTGTGTATGCTTTTAAAAGTATTGATGAAGGCTGGGGTCTTCATCTTGAAAATTATGTATTTTAAACGAAGCTTAAAATTGATTATGTGTCTTTCTTCCACCTTATGTAATTTCCTAGAACAGGGAAGCTATGTTTGAAGGCAATAGAAGAGTGCCCTGTAGAATGATTTAATTCTGTATCATTTTGAGGCACTACTTCAAGACAGCCCTATCTTCATATTGAAGTTTTTTAAAATGTTGAATTTTGTTTTAAAAGTGGTGTGCAATCTGACTTCAAATACAAAGAAAAAACATCTATATTAAATACTAATTAAATTCATAGGAAGTAGAAAGGCAACTGATGGATACATTATGACCTTATAGAAAGCAGAACGTATTTAGGATTATAATAAGCATTAGTTGGCTGTCTGTAGCATAGGCCTTTGTATGTTTTGTTTAAGGGATCTGGAAGTAATTTTAATAAATGTGGCCTATTTTTAGACTTAAGTTTGTCTTTTGAACTATTGAAAATCCTGCTTATGATGTGTTTGGAACTGTTTTTTCTTGAAAGATGCAATATAAGTTTCAGGTATTTCTTTGGTGGAACACTCACATGTATTAAGAGGAGGAGATAAAATTGCAATTTTATGGCTGGGTGAAATTTGTATATAGCAAATGAGATGTAAAGAAATGCAACCACATTTTCTTCACACATGCAAGAGCATGTTCTGTAAGCAATTTCTGCAGTTACCTTTGTTGCACACTTCATGAGTAGTTAATGTACGTTGGGCATGTTATAAATGCATGTCTGGCATATCAGAATATGATTTATACTGCGTAAATCATAAATACTTTATTCAGTATTTTCACTGCTCATTACACAGAACTGTCTAGCAGCACTTGAGAGGGTAAATGAACTCTCTTAAGACCTAAATGCTGTCATCAGCAATATCTATGTGTTTACATTCTTAACTGCATGGACCACTTTTTGAAATAATCCACTATGTGAATAAAGAATATTCAAGTCTCTGTCATGGTAAAGTAGAATTTTAATACAAGCACTAAATTATTTTAAAATGCTGTTATTTTTTGATAGTGAAACTCTCCAATTTAGACATCCTGTCTCAAAACAGCAGTATTAATCATTTAGTAGGGTTGAAAGAGAAAGTGTCTTTTTAACTACTCTTTGTAATTATTCAAAGTTAATTGTTTATCTTAATGGGGGAAGTGAACTTTCTTTTTATTAAAATGGTAATTCAATGCTAAAATTAATCTGATCTGTAGCACGTGATATGCTATTTATCAAAATGATGCAGTATAATTTAGGATCATTTAATGAAAATAGCAATAGCTTCAAGGTGTTTTTATTTATACAACCAGATCAACATAAATGATTTGAATTAAAAACAAAGTTTGAGGCTTTTTTACAAAAGGTTGTGCCTCTCTAGGAGTACAGAGAGCTGGCAGTAGCATTCTTACCTCAGGGGGTGTAAGACTGATATGGGTCGGGGCATGGTGGGGACTGGGCTCTTTGTAGCCTGGCTGTGCCAGGGAGAGTGATGTGGCCATCGCAGGGCCACCATCCCTCCCCTTCTGGTGGGTCTAGCAGGTGTATTCTTTAATGATAAAACTAACCTGCTGCCTCAAAGCTCAGAAAAGCATCTTAAATTGCTGCATTCAGTCCTCTTCTTTCTAAAAGCAGTATTTGTGTTCCCATTCCTCTCTGCATCCTCCCTAACTTGGGCATTTGGTCTTCCTAGTCAGCAGACTTAAACTGTAATAAAACTTAATTTTGGTGCCAAGACAGAGGTTTCTGTCTCTAGGGAAGAGATTGAGTATATTGTGAGCTATAGAGGAATGAACATTCATTTGCAGGGTCAGTTTTTTACCTGTTTGTCTAAGGTATTTCCTTTGTTAACTCTACCTGATCACGTAAAAGCTAATAAATTTCCGTGTTATTCTGACATTTGTTTTTAGCTCATGAAGTTGTAATGTGAGGCACAAACAAAACCTTTGCTTTGATACTCTAAAAAGGGTTCTTGAACTGAAGATTTGTGCCAGGCATTATCCCTTGCTATTCTACAAATTCAGCAGAAAAACTGATTGTAAGCCATCTCTGGTGGCACTGGAAAATATCTTATATATAAAGTCAGGATAGATTTGTGTGTGTTCAGTACCAGGCTGTCTAAAGCTGAACCAACTTGAGTGAGTTCTTTTTTTCCCCTGTTGCGCTGTACACAAGATTGAAATTAATGGTGGACTTTGGAAAAAGTAAAGAAATGACCATGTGTAACACTAACTCCACTTGCTTTAGCCTTGTCCACATACTGTGTTTTTCATGCAATGTGGTGGTCATGAGGCTGGAGTAGAAATCGCCTGGTGCTACAGGGGAGCTTTCCTGCTCTCTAGACTTCACCAAAGGAGGGTTCTCACAATAGGGCTGCAAACAGGGTGGTAAATAACATAGCGCTTTTCTCTTGCGGTGGTAGCTTAATTTAATGCCATTTAGAGCAGCTCATGTTTAGTCATCTCTTTCTCTTACGTCAGTTATTTGCTGTGAGGCTATCTGCTGTATATGCTCGTTGACCTAAACGTAAATGTGTTGAACTGCTGTTTGTCAAACATGTAGGTTCCACAAAATTGCACGTTTTTAATATGTCCTCCAGGATGCTCCACAAAATACGTGTAGTGTTTACCAAATGAAGGGAGATGGCTGGGTCTTTCAGTTGACTTGGTGACTAAATTAGGTAATTCTCACAGAGGATACTTTGACACTGGTTGTAAATTAAATGATCACATAAATTCTGTTTGTTACAAGCCTACTTAGTAAGAAATATTTATTCTACAGTTACCCTCATGTCCTCATCGTGTTTTACTAAATGTCAGTTAAGGTAATACATAATTAAAACATTTTGAACAGTTTCTCAAGTATCATAATAAATTGTGAAACAAATGATGCCAATCCCATAAGTCATAACAAAGCAAGCTTTTTGCGCTGATTGAGCTGTCTTAGTGAAACACATTCAATAAGAATTTTTGCTGGTGATTTGCAAAACATGAACTGCAGTAGGAATTATGTTCCAGAAGAAGTTTGTTGAGCAGTAGATAGAAGTACATTGAATAATACTGTTTTGATAGTAGTAGAAAGACTTTGATTCTTACTCTTGCTTTTATTTTGTTGTGAAGACCGAGTGTTTGAATACGAGGGGTTCAGCATGGTACTTAAAACTGGATGTGTTTTTGCTGCACCTGGGAATGGGAAGTTTAGGAAAACTTCTCGCTAGTATGAAAGTCAGTATCTGTCTTTCAATTCTTTGCCTGCCCTTATTTTTTTGATGTTCAGTTTGCTCTGTGTTACTGTGAAGAAAATATAATGTGTGTTTTGAAGAGATGATACAAGATGTAGAGCATATTTCAAGTGTTCAGAAATAATAAGATTTGGCTTAAAAAGCATACTTGGCCTCTGCTTGTACCAGCTGCATGGGGATACCCACATGTATGTAGCTTAGTTTTAGTCTTTAGATTCCAGTTTGGTTTTTCTCCCTAAAGCTGTGTTCCTTCTACCAAATAAAAGAGTTTAGTCTGATGGACTATATTTTGATATTTTACATTGCCTTATTGGGATACACATGAGCCTTTGAAAAGGTGTATTTTCTTTATATTGAAATTTCTAATCAACTCTAGTTGGCTTTCTTACTTGTCTCTTATGCTGCCGTGTTTGAATGGTGAGCAAGAGCTAACCTAGTCTGGAAAGAAGGAGGATACCTGGTTTATGTAACTGTTGTAATAGATTTGTGCCACAAGCAGAGATTATGTGTAGCAAGAATATGCTTAAAGAAAGGTTGAGACCCACGCTTTTTGCTTTGTAAATCAGATCAGAATGTTTATCATGCAAATTTAATGGTAAATATATACTTGAAAAACAATTCAATGTTAATTGTATTAACCCTGTCGATAAGATATTCTTTAATTGGATGATAGAGATTTTCATTGTGGAGTCTTGTTACAATGAGCAAGAGGTGTGGAAGATGGACGTGGGAAAAAGGACAGCTCACTTAGAAAAGTGTCATCCCTCAGGCATCCCAACTGTGTGCGAGTCTGACAGCACGTGAACTCCACATTTTGTTCTCTCTGATGTCTGATATGGGACAAGTAGTAAATTTCATGCTAACTTTAAAATGTTTCAAATTAGATATTTAGAGCTTTTTCTAGCAGGTTGGCAGGTAGTTGTATGGTTGGTTACTACAGCTCAGAAGTTAACTGTGCAAATATATTCATTTATTCCCTGTTGAAGGGAGAAGAGGCTTTTCATGCATGACTTCATAGGGTGAAATATAGACATAACAACGTGAGTCCTGTTCTCTACGTGAGGCTAAGATCTTGTATGTATGTAGGCATGCAAGCTGCATATAGTTACGTTTGCATGTTCAGTTTTTCTGATATTTTTTTTTCTGGTCTTTAACACTTTGTAAAGTTCTTCAAGCTTATTCCAGGTACAGACTGATTCTTGGGAAGGTAGTTGATCTGTACCTACAGAATTTATGTTGCATATGGGAAGTGTATGATCTTTGTTAAGGAGCTGGTTAGAGTTCCTGGAAGCACGTCATGGGGAATTAGGCGTTGGGACAAGTGGTACCTCCGTGCTTGGTTTCTTTCGGGTTTGCCTCAGTAATGTTTAAATGCCTTTCCTTTTTGCTGTCAAAATGTCATTATTTGGATCTTTCCCAATGTTTTTATTCAAGTGATAGGAAACAGAAGGGAAGGAACTAATTGGTATGGGTCTGGAAAACATACTCTGAATACACGTACAAGAATTTATACTTTCTTACCCAGATTTCCAGCATGTGAGATATGTGGCACCAGAAGCATCATTCTGGAAATGTAGTTAGAGCTCTTGGGGAGTCCAAAATGTGTTTTCATCATTATTGCCACTGAAGGAAAGCGCAGGTATTTCTCTTCTTATTCAGATTCTTTTAAATTCTTGCTTTATAACAAAGAGCTTGTCTTGATAGTTCATTAGTAATTGCTACCTCCTACCATCTCTTTTGTCAGCAGGGGGTAGGATTTCCTCCTACACCCAGGAGAAAAAAAAAAAGAGAAAATTGGATAGTGATAGAGGCTAAAATTAAAAGAAATTTGAGAAGAAATAGGCCAGATTAATCTCAAATTCAGTACGACAGCAATTATTTCTTTAGATTTTAGGTGACAAAAATCATTCTTTCTTGATAGTTGTATCTTTAGGAGGCCAGACAACACCGATGTTGCTAGGCAGAGAATATTTCCACATAGGTCATCTTCTTGTACTTGGGACTAGCTGGCATGTATTGATGTTACACATTTGACTACAGCATTTCCAAGTGGAAAGCTACATGCAATTCAGAAGCAGAAGCACTTGATACTCTGGTTGCTTCACAGCAAGAGGTCAAGGCACTCCTAAAACTTTGTAAAAACTTAAACTGCGAAAGCTTATGATCATCTTTGTGTTTCGCCATATTGTGAGAACAGTATAGGTAGTAACACTTTAAACAAAACCATGAGAGGAAATAGTTTGTCACAACTCTAATGTGGTGGCTTGAATATCTTTTTCATTATCTCGGCTTCTGTCTGTACTGCAGTCGCACCAGTGGCGATACCTGAGCTGGCGATAAAGTTTGAACACTGCTACCAACAGCAGCAGTTTGTTGGAATTAGTTGCAAAAAATATTATAAAGCTTTCAATGAAGTCTTCCAGTCACCTGCCTCCATGGTTTGAAGTTTTTTATTCCCTGCTCATTAGAAACCTTTCCCTTTTCCACATTCCATTTCACTGCAAAGTTTGGTGATTGGAGTAAATGTTTTTTCAACAATTAAACTGTTTCTTTGTCTGTGATTACAGGTGATCAGTGAATGTTTATTTCCCCTTTGCCTCAAGAATTTGCTGTACAATTTGAAAATAGTATCTAAATACACAGAATAAAAATAGTCCATGTTGTGCTGAAGTTGAGATGTTTGTGCTGTGCGAAGCAGGAGCTTGTTTGGAAACGGTGTGTTTTGTTGGATTGTCATTACCTGTTGTCATGTTATGAGTTTTGAAAACTAAAGTAAAAGTATTCCACAGTCAGTACTGAAATATGCATTAGCAAAATGTTTTATGGGAAACAATATTTGACAGTCCTTGTAATATTCCTTTCCCTGCACTGTTGCCATGCTAGCAATTTTTCTTTCTTGTGCAGGCAGACAGCTTATAACTTCCTTACGTGTTCAGAGAAGTATATGAGCTTAAGTGGTCACGATCTCTGTTTGAATCATCAGTAAGAGTTATGTTATAAAACAGGTTGTGTGGCATTACTGACACTTCATTCTACTGAACTAGAAAATTGCTTGCAAATTCTTGCCTTTAGACCAAACCTTCTTTTTTTCCCTGCATCTGGAAAGTCAGGTAATTGGTTTCCAGGAAGTCAGTTTTTTCTTCTTTATTTCTTTAATAGCTTGATTATTTTGCCTGTTCCATAGACAAAAGGTATCCACAAGCATGATGACTGTTAGCATTAATTGACTTTCATATTGTCATCGTAATGGCAAGATTGAGATAAAAGTTCAGGTGGGAAAGAGAGGCAAGAAAAGTCATGTATTTTTAAGTGTGAAGAGTATGAATTTTATTTGTTTAGACTCAGATGACTCCTAAGATTTTTAAGGTTAAGGTATAGCATTAATACATTTGTATTGATTCTGTAGACTATATGATAGATGAGTATTGACTCTTGATCAGTACTTGGGGTGAATATTTTTATGGTTAGTAGAGAAATTGATACAGTATTTCAGATTTGCGATTGATCTGCAAATTACAGAGTTTAGCCAGAAAGGTTAAAGCAAATGTGATCTTTATTTTTCAGAGGACTTGACTGTGCATATCTTTTCTATGATCCCTGTTCATTTCTTCAGCTTTTATTCAAGATAACTTAATTGACTCAAGTTTGTGAGCTTCAGAAAAATGATGTGATTTCTTACATATCCTGAAAAGGGTAGGATTTCCTACCTAGTTCACTCAGCATCTCTTAACCTAACATACAGATCTGTAAAATTCTTTAAATTCTTTGGCAATCATTGTAAACGTACAAGGTTGGGTATTTTCATTTCTAATAAAAGTTATAACTGATGTTTAAACAAGCTTGAGTCTGGCTTGAAAGTGGAAATTTTTAAAATCAGTGCTAGAAGATGAAAAAACAGTACTAGAAGTATCACAATTTCAGCCTTGTAATAGTTCATTTCTGATGCTTTCAGTAGAAGCCTCAGTCACAAATTATGATTTGGTTCTTTAGATTTCAAATCTTAATTGTAGTTTTGCTTCTTTGGCTTATTGTTTACATGCAGAAAGGTTATCTTGCAAGAGAACTTAGTCTTTTTATTTAGCGCAATCGGGAGTGCGACACAGAAGGAAGAGTAAACTGAAAAGTAGAAATGCATATTAAAGTACACTTATATAAGGAGAATATTTTTAAGCTATGTTGGCTTAGTGGTGTGGATTTTGTAAAGGCTCTCTCATATGGTCTTGTAAACACATGCAGTTAAACAAGATGGTCTTATCTTGAGACTTGATTCTGTAGAGATTGTGGAGGGTTGAAAGACTGAATCCATTGTCAGTGCTCTTTCTTATTTTGTTTGGTAGGTTATTTACTGGGTTTTTTTGTTGTTTTTACTTCAGAGACAGATTCAACTTGCCTGCAGTTTGCAAGAGCTCTCACATTTTCCTTTTTTAATGCTTTTATTAAAAAGAAAAAAAAATACTGCTACCTCTAAGGCATACTCAACATTCTGAAAATGCTTTTCTGAGTGGTGCCCATCATAATGGAATCTGGATCAGACCAGAAGCAACTGTAAAATGCATTTACTTCCTTCTATTGTTAGAATAGCAAGATGTGAACTCCTAAATATGGCTTTAATATTAGATTATACTATTACATAAGATAAAATAATCATAGATTAGATAATGGGGAAAAAGATGGAAAAATGGATTCTAAAACCACGTTCATATGTTATGCTTTGATGTCAGGATTTTAGTTGAATCTAACAAGATAAACTGTCATGAGAAATTGTCACGAAAAATGAGTATGTTTCTGTAGTATTGACTTACGGACCACTTTATACCATTCCTTGTTTGATTTTGATGCTTAACTATTCTGAACATGTTTCGTGTTTCAATTTTTCATCCCAGCATTGAATCCAAATTAGCCTACTGCATGACTTAAATGATCCCTACAGAGAACTGAAGATTGCTATGTCCATTTGTCCAGAGCAAATCCTTCTTTGAAGATTAGTATATAGGTATATTGTTTGCACTGTTTTCTTTCCAGAAGTACTGGTTTTGATTACATACTTTTCAACAATAGCCATGCAAATACAGTGAAAGAGGTTAGAATTTTTTCATGTTCATGTTAATGTTTTTCTTGTTAAATTTATCCATTTGGGGCAAAGCGGTGAGACTTTACTCCTTCAGGGATGAAAGCATCAAGTAGCTCGTTAGTGGAAGTGTCTGTATCGCTATGTATTTTTTCCATTCTATTAGATACCTATTGTTTAGCCATACCTGCTCTTACATATAGTCAAATAAAACAAATGTTTTAAATAACTGTACCTTCATAACAATACACTTACTGTTATGTAACTTAGTCCCAAGAGGTCTTGTTTCGTCTCTTGCTGTTCACTGAAGCTGAAATAGTTAAAAAAAAAAAAAGTTAAGCATTGAGAAAACAGAAAAATCAACACTGATCACCATGTAGCCTTTAACTGTAGCTTATAGCCTTTTCATAGTAAAGAAAAATCTTTTTCCTCACAAGAAGTAAATCCTGTCATTAATTCTTAGGGTTAAGGACTCTCTTATTATACAGCTCTTAGTGTATTTCTCTTATTTCAAGGACTTAAAAAAAAAGTTACAGATTATTGCTTTATTGTATTTGAAATTTTAGTTGTAATTGCTTCAAAACTGGTTATGAATATGCATTGTGACAACTCTGAATTATGTAAAATATCAAACCTTCCTGTCAAATTGGCTGAGTCACATATTTCTCTCAAGTTTCCTTTTTTTTTTTTTTAAGCTATTTGAAATTTAAGAAACTGCTATACAGAGTACAAGATAATTAGAAATAATAGCACACTTCAGTATTTTTACTTGAATAGTCTCAGCTGCATGAAATTTAAATTGGCCATGTAGGCTAAGGGGCTGAACACAGATGGCAGAGTAATGGCTGGCTAGTGATCTACTTCATAGTTCAAAGGGCTGCCCTAATTTTATGGGCAAGGAAATAGACTTTTAAAAACATAGACTAGAACAATTCAATTTTTTTTTCCACGCAAGCTGTTTAAGAGCAGTAGAATACATGATATTAAACCTTAATTCATAAATTTAAGTGGTTCGCCTTTGCTTTAAGATACATCTGATTTAATAAAAATGGTACATTTTTTTGCAGCACACATCAAAAAGATTAGCTAGACTGTAAGTAAGTTTGTGTATTGCTCTGTTTCTTATTCTGTGTAGGAGTTGTCATTTGTTTTTGTGCTAGCATCCTCATATAAATCACGGCATGTGTCTTTTGCTGTTTCTGAAAAAAAAAGAAATTGTTGTTGGTTTACCTGCAGGGGATGAGTTAATGAGTTACAATTAATTTTGTTAAAGAGCCGTTTTGAATATTATATTATTTCTGAATAAAACAAGATTTCTTTTTGGGTATTGACGACTTCTGATAAATCTGTTCTTATACTTTAGTTCAGTTTCTCATGGCCTGGCTTCTGGTTTCATCATATTTTTGGTCTTTCCACCTTCTTTGAGGATGAGATCAGTGAAGAGAGTAACAAAACAGAGCTTGCATAGTGTATTTGTATGTCTGAGGAATTAGATAAATTCCCTGGTATCAGTAGGAACCATTCCTTTCACTGAATGCCCAAATGATTTTCAGATGGTCACACTACATTTTCTTAAGGCTTCCTGTGTGCGGTAAAGGAAACGAGATCTCTGAAGCTTTGGAGATCTTGTGTCTCATTCCATTTAAAGATTAAAACCTGCCATAGGCTTTTAAGGGTTCACTAACTGGATGTTGCAAAGCATTAGTGTAATTTGTGATAGAGCAAAAGTGATGATAAATTTTCAACCTTCCTTGCATTTTTTTTATAAGAAGACTTTACAACTACAGACTAGCCCAAATTTTGTCTTTTACTCTTGCATGTCCTTCTTAGGAATCGTTTCTGAAGGAACAACCCCTTAAAACTAGACACTTCAGAGATATCTGGTTAATTTTGCTAAGTTAAGTAAAATGTAATAATCATGGCATTGAGTGGAGAATGATGTCTTGACTGAATGCCCAATACTTGTTCCTATGAATACAGACCTTAGTTTCAAGATGGTGTTGTGGAATAATAGGTGTGGTTCTTAAACTTTTCTTTCCTGAAAATGCTTTAGAACTGGGAAAGTGAAGGTTTAGAAAATAGATTTCATATTTTACTGTCAACTATCCTTAGCTGATGTAAACTTTGGAAAACTTCCATTCACAAATGAAATTTAAAGCAAGTGTTTTAGTCTCTGAGTTGTCTTACATTGGCCTAATGGTTCTTATGGAAGTTGGTGGGAGTTTTAATGTCTTCAGTGGGAGAGTAATTAGGTCAATGGTAGAAATTTAAAAAATAAAATTAAAGAATTAAAGAAGTAGTGGTGGAAAAGATTTCTTTAAACAAAATACAAAGTAAGCATATTAACCTGTAACTGGACTTCTTGAAAACACTTGTTTCTTTGATGCCTGGAATAAGATTGTTTGGGAGGCTGTAGGCTTTTTTGGTTGCTCTGGAAAGCTGCCTGTACCGCTAGTTTTATGTAGGCTCTTGTACCTCGGATCACAGCTTCACCTCTAGCAATAGCGGATTTGTTCATTACTCACACAGCGGGATCACCCATCAGTACAAAACTTGATCCAGATCAAGTGTAAGCAAATAATAACACTTCTGTTGACTTGATCAGAACATATAACAATGCTGCTTTTCAGCTTTGTGGTGGCTGTGGCAGGACAGCTGATCCTCTGTTCAGCGTAGGTTTGGAATGGAATTACACTTTTACATAGAGTTTTGAACAGATTCATACAGAGAAGCTGGAGAGCTCTGGTGCTTTGCTTTGTGTGAATGTATGGAGTTTTGATCTAGTAATTAGGCAGCCTAATACGCAGTTTAGTCTCTTGAGATGTAGGTTGAGTCTCTGTCGTCATTTTCCCTTTTTATTGGTGGGAGAACTTGTTGCATACAGCATGCCCCAGTTCTTTCTCTCACTTCTTTTCAGTACCTTGTGAGTCTTCTCTCTTTTTCAGTTTCTCCTCTCTTAGATTTCATGGTTTCTGTCTGTCACTGATTCCCCATTGCAGTTCCTTGCTCAAGCTTTGTTCTCCAATGGCTCTAGTTTCTTTATCATGGAATCATCAATGTATTTTTAGCCTTAAAAAATTTTTGGTTGCACCTTTTTAAATTGTAGGTTACAGAGTAACTTCCTTAACAAGAACAAGCTTGTATTTACTACTTCTGACGAGTAATTTGCTAACAGCCTTTTTTAGTAGAAATTTAAATACTGGGAGGACACTAGCAATGAAAATAACTGATACTTTTTTTTTCCTCTGGGACTGTGTGGTGATAGACCATAATTTCTCTTCGGTAGCTCATATGCTTTAATATAATTGAAGACTGATAAGATAAACAGACAATTGAAGTAGCTTTTATATAAATTATAATATGGACAGCAAAGTACAGGTTGAGCTGTTAATCAGTAATCAAAAAAATGAGGTTAGGGTTGTGTTTTGATCTTTACAACCTGTGTAGCTCCTGTATGTTTACTTGGTTGCTTGCCACCTTCAAAGATTTCTGTGTAAAGTTTTGCTATCGGTTCCTTGTATATGTCTGTTTGGTTTCAATAACAATGTACCAAAGTGATAGATATTTTAACTTGTTACTTCTCTGAAAATTGAAACGGTTTTTTTAGCAACCCCTCTTTAATTTAGCAAATTCAGTCTTGGCTCTTGGAAACCACCTTTGCTTTCATTAACTTGAGTATGTTTTATATGTTTTGTGTAAAGCAAAAGTGAATGTGCTTCTACTGCAATTCTAGTCAGACGGAAGGCGCTTCATCCCTACCACATTTGCTGCCATCATCAAGTTTCT
>JAOXNO010000001.1:49671790-49754878 GCA_028565335.1 Limnodromus scolopaceus | reverse complement strand
AATGTGCTTCTACTGCAATTCTAGTCAGACGGAAGGCGCTTCATCCCTACCACATTTGCTGCCATCATCAAGTTTCTCCTACAGCTTTTTTTCAATAAAGTTAATGAATTCAGAAGGGAAACATTTCATAATCACGTAACAATTTGTGTCTGTTTTTTCTTTCTTTGTGGTTGATAGCTACATTTTGGAACCTGCTTCCAACAGCAGAGATAACTAAAAAGCTATCTTGATTTTTGAAACAATTTTGTAAACATTCATCATCTTACTACATTATCACATAGTTTTAGTTCTGTGGTGGATTCTATTCTCTACTTTTAGGTTTTCATAATTCAGTTGATGTCCTGAGCTCTTCATCTGCTTTTTGTTGGAGCCTCTCCGATATGAACACATTCACGGAGGTGTAAAGTATGGTTGTTGGGATGGTCTTAAGAATTAACAGAACTGACTATAGTATCTGTACCTCCTTATAGCTGTTGAAATTGGCTCACTTGTGTTTTGTGTGCAGCAGAGAAAATAACTTAAGGTAAGGTGATCCTGAGGAAGTTCCAAGCTAAGGAGTGTTTGACTGCAGCAGAGGAAAGAAGGAAGTTTAAAAAAAAAAAAACCAACAATGGTTCTTTATTATGCAGAAGGCAAGTTTATGCATGCCTGACCAGGTAAATGAAAGAGAGGAGAGCGTCAACGTATAGTTCTTCTTTGGCAAGGAATCTTACAGTCTATGGTTACCATAGCATTATCCTAGTTATCAAAAGGAAATAAACTGCAGTGGGAGGATACTTCTTGCTTGTTACTCTTCAGCATACCTGAGTATGTTGCAAAGAAGCATACTTGGGTGGGAAAACAGATAGGAACTTCCCTTAGAATGCAGATAAATTTATTTTAAAGAATATTTTCACAAAAGGATACTGTTTTCCAAGGCTGTTGAACTGGGTAATTCAAGAACAGCTCGAGTACTTGACAGAGAAACAGTAGTTTGGTGAAAGAATAGCACATCCTGAAATTTTAAAGACATAAGCCTTGTGTTATATCAATTAAAATGCAATCTGTTACTCTTTGAGATGATAGATAACATCAGTTGGACTTTGTATCTCAAAGATTGAAAGACAGCATACTAGAGCAGGGTTTTCCAAAGGAGGTTAAGAAGCAAAGATCCAAATAGCAAGCGATAAAAATAAATAAATAATACCCAAATTAATTACTAAGACAACTTCTGTTACCCTTACACTTTGCATACTAATTTTGAATGTTAATGCCGCTTTAACCTGAGTTTTCTAAATATGTGTATCTTCATTCCAGCACATAGATTCTAGAAAGAAAAAAATGGAAACCAAGTTACTGAAAGAATGAGGAAGGAATTAGAGGAGCTTGCACAGCTCTTTCACCATAGAGGAACAGGGGTCCCACATGTCTTTGAGCAACTCAGTTCAGCCTGTAGTGATAGAACAAGGGGTAATGGTTTGAAACTAAAAGAAGGGAGATTCAGACTAGATAGAAGGAAGAAATTTTTTACAGTGAGAGTGGTGAAACACTGGAGCAGGTTGCCCAGAGAGGTGGTAGATTCCCCATTCCAGGTCAGGTTGGACTGGGCTCTGAGCAACCTGATCTAGTTGAAGATGTCCATGCTCATTGCAGGAGAGGTTGGACCAGATGACCTTTAAAGGTCCCTTCCAACCCAAACTGTTCTATGATTCTGACTCTACTGGACTATTTTGAGGGTTATCTTATCTGGTGACATTATAATCACAGTTAGGGCTATTGTTTGTTTGTTTGTTCTACAGCAAAACTGCTTCAGTACTTCTTGAAGTGAGAAGTTTATTTTCAATACAGATCTGCATTAGACTATGATATTAAATGTTGCTGAAGTAAGAGTCTTTAGGGAACGTTGAGCCTCTGTAGAGGCAATGACTTAAATTTACTTTTTCATAAAACATTTTCTGTTTGTGAGACAAATCTTACACTTTGGCAGCTTTATCCAGGTCACTGACGACAGCAGCAGCAATATCAGCCTCTGCAACGTGATTAAGATCCAGAATGGGAATTAGTTTCCTGTGGAAGGGATGGGCCCACTGTTAGTCCTTGGCAGGACAAGACTGCAGAAGTGTTAGGCTCTAACAGCAGAAGAATGACAGTATTTGTAATTCAGAAGAAATTATTTTGAGGGCAAACATTAAAATTTCACTTCTTTCTTCTGCCAGAGAAACAAAAGAGAACAAATGGGTCTGCCCAGCAGAAATACCTATTTGGGAACAGTGCTCTGTACATACTGAGTGATCTTTACATAGATTTCGCAATAAAATATCCAGCTATCCTTACTCTGTCTTTAAGCCATAGCTTGCAAGGTCCTTGAGAAATTCTGCTTTGCTGTGTGTCTGTGCCTGCCTTTGTTGACAGTATCAGTGTTACTTGCGTGGTATTAGTCACAGTTATTTTACCTTTTTAAATTATATTAAAAATATATCTGGAGTCTACTTGCCTTTTGGGTTTTGTTTGCGAATCGTTCATGTCTGGTTTAATGTTATTGACTGATACTAATACTTGTTACTTTCCCAGGTTTCCTATATACTAAAGCTGTCTTATTGATCTGTTGTTTACTTACAGATAAGTATTTTTCCACTTTTAGTGGTTGCCGTTTGTCTCCATTGAGTCTAGCTGACATCTTGACACTGTCTCAATTCTGTGTAGCTTTTTGTTGTTGTTGTTCCTTAATCTTCCACTGGTTTTCTGGACCACAAGGTCCAGAAAGCTTGTATACCTTCAGGTAGAGAATTGGTTATACTAAGAGAAGGTAGTCTAAAATTTGAGTAGTGTCCTTTGATGTACTAGACTGTTTGCTCAGTCTGGTAGGGGAGTGACCTCTGAAACCGGCTAACTGAAGTCACACAAATTACATGTTTGTAATTTAGTTGCTCTGCTTAGTTTCAGAATTTGGGAACCCTTGTCTGGACAGTCTTGGTTACCTGGAAGAAGAGCAATGAGTAAGATTGTGTGTAAAAGACAGGGACAAATTATCTGCACAGGCAGAGAAAAGGAGCATCAAGTGAAACAGAAAGATCTTCAGTCTCCAAATCTGTTAGTCTCCATGTAGGGTTCTTGTTTTTGAGCCAACAGTGACAGTTGTGACAGCTCGATGTATGGCAGTTGCCTTATTTTGTAAGTTTAAATGAAGAAGTGAGTTTTTTTTTTTTTTCCCCTGCTCCTTGAAAGTACTCTGAAAAATACCTTTTATGAGGCTTGGCAGGACAACTTAATTTGGGACTGGAGTGTTGCTGCAGGAGAAGTATAGAGACAGCAGAAGGACAATCTGCATGTGGTTATTGTGCGGTGGGAATTGTAATGGCCTGAACCTATTGCAGAGGATGAAGGCACTTGTGCCGAATGCTCTTACTGTATTTCATATCCATTTGTTCTTGTTTTCTCATGTAATCTTTCTTTGTTTGCTGTTGTCCTTTATTTTGTTCACAGTTTGCGTTTATTTCAGATCTCAGTTTTTGTTCAGCTAGGCTAAGTAAGATTAAGGCAAAACTCTGCAGTTTTTCAGGCTACTTTTCCGGTACGCAACAGTTATATCACAGTGTTCCCAGTGAGGACAGTTTTACCTTGCATTTGATATGTGCTAATGATCAGTGCTTTACTTCTGTGGAGGTATTAAATTAGCTTAAGCAGGCTCATGCTTTCTTCTCTGCCTTGTAGGGCATATTGCCACCACCTTTTTGTTGCCAACATAACTATTTGCGCAGCCGCTTGGCAAACATATGTCAAAACTCTTCATTCTTTCCCAGGTTGTCGGCTAGATAATAATTTGCATTAGGAACAGTGTCTGTGTGATGAGTTTAGTATCCTTGGCAATGGATACTGAAACGATCCGTGTGTGCATATCCAGTTGACCATTAAATGGCAGCATGAACACTTCAGGCAGATGTAGCAACATTTGTCTGAATGTTGTAACAGAACAAATTGGTCCCATGCTGGGACATCTTGACTGCTATGTAAAAATTAATACAGCAGAAAAATTTGTAATTGACTTATTGTTCCAAGATCTGTTAGTGAGGAATCTCTGAAGTGGTACCAATTTCAGAATTCAAGGAGGGAAGAAAAGACAGTAATTTGTGAGTCTTTAAAAAATGCCAAATCAGAGCTGTTTATAAATTTAGGTAAAAGACATTCAGTGATTCAAACAAATTTTTGAACCCAAAAACGTTCAAAAAGAACCGAAGAAACTCATAGTTCAAAAATTGTTTATTGCAAGAATGAATTTATTTACTGCCGCTTTGGAATTACCTTTAAAATATCTCAGTGGAGGTTCTACACATACTCAGCCTGACTATGAGAAACTTGTTTACACTGTTGTTTCTGTCAGTAGTTACTTTCTTAGTTGTAGCCACAGTATTTCGTATCTCCATTGTTTCAGAAATAGTATTTGTACAACAGCTTATTGTTGTCAGAAGTCTCTAGAAAAATACAGAATGCAGAAGAGACTGATAAATCTTATGCATTAAATGTTTCCAAAAAGTTGGGTTTATCATACCATTTTTTTCTTAATGTCTTGTTTTACAGCTCAATATATGCCTTCAGTGCATCAGATTTTAAATGTGACCTGTTATTCGTGGGCAAAATATACAAGTACATTGTTAGTACTGTAGAACATGGTCTGTATCATGCTGCTTGTAGTGTCTCTTATTCACTAGTTGAAAACTCTTCCTGTGTTGCTATATTGTACTTCTGTTCAAAAAAAAAACAACGAAACCCTCAATTGCAGTGAAACAGCTTTATTTCTCTTGCCTTTTTTTTTTAGTTGTCTTCTGCATGTGCATAGAAATGTAAGAGCAATGCATCTGAAGCTGCCTGTTTTTAAGCCATTCCTGAGTCTTTGATGTTACACACACACACAGACATGTATAGATACAATTACGGAAGGGTTTGGTTTTACTTTTGCCTTGTAGGTTTGAATGTAAGGCCTTTCTCACTGGGCTTTTTGGTGGGTTGTGGATTTTTCACGCTATACAGAATACATTCAACAAGTAATGAACCTAAAAATTTGACTTCTGGAGAAAAAATTGTGAGCTGCAAATTTACAGCAATTATACCAATAATGATAGAAAACAAATTTTTTTTTATGATGGTCTTCATTCTATCTGCAGTTCTAGTAATTGCAAAGCTTTTTTCCTGGGATGAGCTCTGTTATAGCTCTCACTTAGTGGTTAATTTCCAGGCAGGCCGTGATGAGGTTTCCTCAACAGCTTCCCCAGGGTAATTGATTTCTGTTTTAAGAGAAAAAGGCCAAACCCTTTTTTTATTTTGTTAAGAAAATTGAACCACTCTTCTTAGTTTATCCAAATCAGGAGCTCATTAGCTTTAATCTTCATTTATCTTGCTATGGTGTATTTGTTGTGTCTCTTGGTGCTTGATTCAAAAATATCTAAGTAAGTTTAAAGCTCTTCACTGCCTTAGGTCTTGGGTTGCAAATGTAACTTTTTTTGTGAGCACAACAAGAAGCAAATATTGAAGACTTTGGTCCTGGAAGTTCAGATGCTTACAGCAGAGATGGTGCTGGGCTGAGAGCTACTGGAGGTTGAGAGAAAGTTCTTCAGTGTGAGAGTCTCAGACTCAGATTTGGTGCCTGAATCATGGTGGGTTAAAAAAAAAGCGAGCCCTTCGTTTTTGAAAGTCCATCCCTTTTATTGACAAAGTAGCTCAGGCTTTCAAAAGGTTGCAGATGCTTTTCAGTCTTAGATCTAACATTGTTGTCTTCAGCCGAGAACGGGTCTTCCACTCAGTTTTCTTCCAAAGACTGGCTAATTTGCAAGACTCTGGAAGATTATCCCAGAAGTGATGACTGCAACGTTGTAAAACTGTCACTAAAATAATCTCAGTTTTGGGGAGCAGCAAGCTTTGTGCACACAACTTCTCTTTTTATTTTTTATTTTTTTTTCTGAAAGCTGTAGTAAGGCTTTATGCTTATTAATCAAAGCTAGTAAAATTGCAGACATTGCTTTTGGTTTCCAGGGCTCATTATGTATTTTGAGATGGAAAGTTCCATGGCTCATTGGTAGTATATATGCTACATCCAGGTAGCCCTTTTGCTTTTTCCCTTCCCCACCAAGAGAAAAAAGACTTTCAGTTTATGGGTCTGACAGCAAATGCAAGAACCTTTGCCAGTCAGCTCATAACGTTTTGTTGGCTTAAATGTCAGCCAATTTAACCAGAGTCATACTGTGTTTTTTCACTTGGCTGTTGAGAGAACAGAACCTTTGATAATTAATGTGGAGCTATTAATCAGTCCAATCTATCTAATCTAGGGAGATCTATCAAATAGAATGTCTCTACTGATTTTGCTATTTGATATTGTTTGTATCTATATGGGAGACAATGTATGCATACATTTTAAAGAATGTAAACTTGCTGTGATAACCTAAGTAAAGTTTTTTAAGTCCAAAAGAAAGAGGATAAGCATAGCATTTGAAAAAAGGACTGGAAGATATGACCCATTGGGCAGATTTGGTGTTTTTCTTTCTTTTAAATTCTGTACTAGTAGTATAGTTAAATATGCCTATAGCAATGATCAATATATTTTTTTAACTTAAAGGATTATTTTCAAAAAACCCACAAAACTTTTGATTTCTGTCCTTCATTACCCTCTAAAGGCAAAGGGATTGGGGGGTGAAGATAAGAAAAAGTATTCACGATCTAAATTAAATTAGGACAGGCTAATTTCCATCTATTTCCTCTGTTTGCAGAGGTTCTTCCAGTTGATCTAGATCAGTAGCTGAATATAGATGCTCTTACTCGCTTTTGAAGGAGCCTCTTTGCCTATATTAACTAGGAAAACTAACCTCAGATGAGAAGTTAACCTTTGTGAATATCTTTCTGTCTCCAGTTTTCAGAAATTGTTTGGCTACAATTCTATAAATATGTAAAAAGGGGATTGACCTCAAAACTTTAATTCCATATTGAATATTGTTTGATTCATAAGGAAAAGGCTGTGAGGGTCCTTTTGCCCTTTTTTCATGGGGAGGTCAAACTAGGCTGTGATATTTGACTTCACAATTATGTTTCTTGTTTTTCAGATACCACATCTGTACAGTGTCAGTTCTTTAATCTAATGCAGCAATAAAGCTAATAACTTCTGAGTAGTTCTGTTCCTGACGGGAGTCTAGTTGTCCAGAGTCACATAATTTCTAAAGACCGAGTGTGGAAAAGTGCAGTAGAATTTTTTTTTTTCTTCACAAATGGGGGTTTGAGACAAATACAAAGAACAGATGCAATGAATAAGATACTATATTTATAATCCATTCTTGTAGAGTAGAATTGTGATTGTGAGGAAGTACATCTGTACTAGGTGTGAAATTTCCAAGTGCTGAAAATGGTGGTTTATGGTCTTAAATAAATTATCCATCTATTTCTCATTAGTGTAATTAATAGTTTGCTCTGTATTTGATGTGTGACATGCTTATGTGATCAATAGCTTTTTTGTCTTAATTCAGCTAGATTGAGAACAGTTTGATAAATATAAACACTATGGAAAGATTATTTTCTTCTTAGATTAAGGGAACAATATTCTTGACAGGTGTTTCCCATTTCCTTTTTTTAATTAATATTTTTTGCACTATTCTAAGCTTTTCAGACCTCTCTTTCTCACACAAGCTCGGATTATGACCTTCAGAAATACTTACTGTTAGTAACTATTTAGATGCATCTAAAATGATTAATGCAGCCAAACAAATGATGCACAGTTTATTATGTGCTTGAAAATATTTAACAGACCTGTAACTGGTACAGTTAAAATGCTAGTGGAAGGTTAAATAATTATCTGTCCATATGTGAATGATACGGTGAATGACACCATGGATTTTGAAAATTATTAACAACTGTTATGACGAAGACCATATGAGAGGGAGTATCATGGTGGTTGTTACTCTTGTTTGTAGTTGTGTGGACTGTTTTTATTCTTAAGTTGATTATACCTTACTTGATTTTTCCATCTTAAATCCTCAAAAATATAAGTATCCTGACAGAATATTCAGATCTCCTCAAAGCTCTGCCACAGTTTGCCTTCTTGCATCGTTTTTTAACCACCTTTACACAAGTCGGCCCACTGCTGTGTAAATGTACCCATTTGGTCGTAGGACTTTTCTGAAATCAGGTTGAGTGTCCCACGTGTGTTTGCACCTCCTCCTGTCCGAGGATTTTATAGGGAGTGCTGTTACCCAGTTTCTTTGATACCTTACGCCTGTGGCTTTAGCTCGTTACCCCATCCCCAAGGGCCGTGCTGTGTCCTCACTGCTGTTCATGTGCTGCTGTTAGGTAGGATTTCTGTTCCTGTCCTTCCCTCCTGCTTCAGCTGTTGTCTTCAGCTAATGAGTTGTTCGGAATAAGAACTGCCTTTAGATGTTTGGAAAACACCTACCGCTTTGTAAAGCAGCTTGTAAAAACAGTCAAATAGAAACTTCAGTGTGTATCTAAGTGGAAAATAATTTTAAAATGCTTAATCTCTATTTAGATGCATCTTAATGCAATATAACATCTGGAACAGAAGGGTCAGCATTTAGTCTGATCCAAAGCTTATTCAAGTTGAAGAACAGGTTCCTGTTGACTTCAAAGGGCTTTGAATCAGCAAAATTGTAGGGAGCTTTTGGTATTTCTGACCCTCCTGAAATGAACTGGCTAAAATTTAAGCTATTAACAACTTCATTGCTTTTGAAAATTTTAGCTGAATTTGTTTAAACTTACAAGCATTAAGCTCACAGCATATGTTTAACTGTGTATAAAGATCTTATGCATTCCTTTTTTCGCTTCTAATGTACCAAGGGCCTGGGAGCTTGAAGGCAGTGGGGTTTTTTTTTGAGAACTTTAGCTGTCAGCATTTGAACGCCTCTGATTTTTGGTGATTAGATGAGTGCAGAATCCAGCTGAGTTACTACTTTGCAATTAAAATGCTTTAATGTCTGTCTGCTGTATATTCAGGGTGTTGTGGACATCTGTGTATGCTAAAAGGAAGTACTCCACTACAGGTATCGTGGGAAGGATTGGACTGATATAGAGAAAGGTAGTCAGAACCCACTTGTTTAAATCTGATTTTAGCTGGACGATTCAAAAACCATGGAGTTTGTTTTCAGAACTGTGTTTTAGAGATTGCTTTTAAATGACATTGAGAGCAAAGCGGGAGTTTGAGACTGTTGGCAATGAATGTTGGAAAATACTTTTTCTACAGGCTTTAAGGAGACAAGTGTGTGCGAAAGGTAATGTCAGCGTAGTTTTCAAGGATTAACTTGTGTTGCTTTTAATGAAGAAAATACCAAGTTTTCAGGGTTAGGCTGGAGATTGTTCGTAAGAAGCAGCAGTACCTTTCATATATTGTTGCTTCCTTTATTTCATATCAGTACAAGGATTGAACAAGTACGTCTCTGCCAGCTTTTCTGGGTTATATCAGATTGCTTGTCCTCATTCTGTCTGCAGAAGACTAGTATTTGCATTAGTGGCATTCAAGTGTATGCATCTATCTGCTGTGACATCTAAAATATTTGATTTGGGTACGACATTTTCAGAGTAGATAAATTTACAGAATAGAACAGTCAAGCCCTGGGCTCTGTTCTGAAGCTCAAAAATAAAAAAAACACCAGTGCATATTCTCAAAATTGGTAAGAATTTGCGGGAACATCAGGAGTCTTACTGCATCTAATCATAGCCATTAGATGTACATTACTAATCAATTAACTTAACTTTGGATTTAAATTAAATTTGCTGTTAAATGGAGAAAATAAGTAAGCATCTGGTATGAATTGGTGAAAATGAAGATCAGACAATTTCCCTTTAATTTTGTTGAACTGAATTAAAATTGACTGTGAAATTGGTGTCATTTTAGTGAACCAATGCTAGCTTTGGATTGTATAGATCACCTTTTCAAAGCTCTGTTCACTGAGAACTTGTCTCAAACTACCAAGATCTAGCAGGTTCTGCAACTTTGGCCAGAAGTAAGAATAGAGAAGTCAAAAAGATAGGATGTTTCTAAGTGCTAGATGCTGGTCAATCCTTCTTTGTCTTTTTGTCCTTTTTTTTATTTTTTTTTAAATATATGCATTCTTTACACATCTGAATAAGCAAAAATTCATATGCTTTAAGGGAGGAAAATTGGGTTTCGTATCAGTGAGTATCTTTTCCTTTAAAAACACTGAATTACATTACAGTAGAAGGAAGCATTCACTCACACATGGAATCCCACTTCTGATCCCTTTTTACTCTTAAATTCTTTCAAAATCAAGCCCTAAACTTAATTCAGAATCTTAGTAGAAATGGTGCTTCAGCACTTCATGAAACCTTCCTTTATCAGGAGAAATTTGGTAACTATAGTAACAAAATACTTGCTTTTATATTGGCTTGAGATCCAGAATGTCGCTCATATTTTCTAATGCACGTGTCTGTTAGTTTATATGTAATATTCTTCAGCAGTAGACCTTCTTTTTGATTAAAAAATTGTGTAGGCTTAAATATTTGCAAGATCAAAAGCCAGAACAGACTGTTTCCATGTAAAGGCACCTGTTTTTTCAGTTACTGCCCAAGTGGAAAATTGGAAAGAAATTGTTGTGCTGTCAGGTAGCTTTAGGGCATTACATAGCTAAAAATTGCATATATCCTTTTTGAGAGTAAGACACATAAGAAGATGCAGGTTTCAAAGAACAGTATAGGAGACTTGAGTAATACCACATATAAAGGATGTGTCCTTCCAGTGTTTTTTAAAAAACTAGGTTTTTGAGAGAAGCATAGGCCATCGTTTTGGAAAAGTTAAAATAAATGCAGAAACAAAGCAGTCTTTAAAGCAGGTCCTGAACAGGAAAAGTAAATGTTCCCCTTGGAATGTTCTCTGACTGCAGTTTCTTAACAATAAGAACATCCTGCTTTTGAGTGAGAGAGCGCAAAATTATTCATACTAAGGTGTGGCTTTATTGCACATACAGCAATGCATTAAAAGGGCAGTTTTGAAACTGCTACCTTAACTGTATCTCCAGCAGTCGTATTTTTATTTCCTACATGTCTGTACCCAATGCCTGAATATTTCTGCCTATAGTAGCTGTGGTTGTTTAAGATGTTACGCTGTTTTCCTCTTTCCCCTTGGATGCAGCTGCTGCTTTGCCAGTGATTGTACTGTTCATCTCAGACATTGGGGCTCAAATCCCAAAGATTTCCTTTTAGCATAGAATCATAGAATGGTTTGGGTTGGAAGGGACCTTAAAGATCATCGAGTTATCCAACCTTATGTGTTACATACTGTCCTGTGCAATCTAGTCTTGTGATGGTTTAGTCTATGCATGCATTCTCCTACCACCAACAACCACTTCCAGCTTGTTCCACCGATTTGTTCTCCTTTTTATTATGTAACAGCTAAGTGAAAGTAAGCTATGCAGTTGGAATGTATATACTTTTGTATATATATACATACATTGTATATATGTATAAACATATACAGGGATGATGTCAATATAAAAGTAATCATATTCATTGTTTGTTATTAAATGTAGATCTTTAGCACACTACTTGGATTTCTCTGTTTAAAGGAGGACATTAAGTAAAAATTGATTTTTTTCAATTTTGTATGTGAATTATGCTTTTTGGAGTGGAAAGAGGCCGATACAGGAAAAAAATATGAGTAGCTCAGACTTAAAAGTATGGTGTGCTTGTGTTTGGTACTGCCTGTGTGATTCTTGGAGGCTATGAGCAGCTAAACAAGTTATTGTGAAATAATATCTAGGATGAATTGTCCATATGGAATAACAAAGCACAGAATTGTGCTTCTTGTCGTGTAAGGGCAAACATGTGGCATGCTGCAAAGTTCACTTACAGGCTTAGACCTGTGGCAACATGTTTATCAGCCTGGACCTTTGTTATTATTGCTTATTTAAGTACCGTTTTCCATGGAGAAAGTGCCTCCCGCTTTGTTCCCAGTTTAGTCTTATTGCATGACTATAGAGAAACATCCATTTTAGCTGTCCTTATCGGGCCCTGGCTGTCTATTTCCCTAGTTGGGATCGGGTTTGAGAATTGCTTTTGTGTTTAAGACGTTTGGTGTTGTCCCCTTCCTCCTTTTGTGTAAAGGGCAAAATATAGAAAAGTTCAGTAACGTCTTATCCATAAACAAATGGGCTGAAAGAGAGAGAAGGTTCCAGCCTCCTCCTCCTCAGTGAGTTTGGTGAAAAAGGCTGCGGAGGAGGCAACAGAACGCACACTCATCAAATTTTCAGATGACTGCTTTTTTTATTACTGGATTGTAAAATTAGTGATCAGATTATCTTTTTTTTGTTTTGTTTTCTTAAAAACCAAAGATTCTTATTTTCCCTAACAGAAATAAAATTTGCAAAAATGTATGGGCACGTACCTCTCAAGATATTCTTCAGTCCAGTAGAGTAATCTTGCATTAGGGGTATTGTTTCAAGGATAACTTTTAAGGATAACATACTGACGTAAATTTTCTGTAAGCCTTCTTGCATTTTTATGTGAGGTAATTAAATTTTGTTTTCTAATGAACTAATTTTTTCTCACTTTTTGCTTTTTAATCTTTTTTTTTTTTTCAGGCTTCCTGAAGCCAGACTTAATATTGATAGAATGAAAAAGTTTAAGAGGAGACTTTCTTTAACCTTGCGTGGAAGCCAGACCATTGATGAATCGCTGTCTGAGCTAGCAGAACAAATGACAATTGAAGAAAACAGCAGCAAAGATAATGGTAAGCATATCTTTCACTTTGCAGAAAACGTAAGAATTTTGTAAGGCCCCACTAAAAGAGAGTGTTGTTGGATTTTATTTCAGTTTTCACAATTGCATGGACTTCCTCACTAACCTTTTCTTTTGATTTGTCTTACATATGAATGCCCTAGTTCTTTTGACAGGTTGGTATGTATACGTATCAGTTGGTTTGCTTTGATAATGAACTATTATACAGCTATTTATCAAAAGCTACCTGAATTGATATTTTAATGTGGTGTGCAGCAAGGATCATAGAAGCTCTCTCAGTAAAAAACCCATTATGTATGAATTTAGTGGGTCTCACATCAACTTCATACGGCTTCAAACTCATTTTTTTTCCTCAAAATCATTTGGTAATATGTTTGATAGTAATTGCTTAGATATTATTAAAAAAACCTTATCATTGGTGATGCAGTGCACTAGTCTGAGAATTGTGGCACCTCTTCATGTCTCTGAATAGTACTTCTCTTCAGTAATATGAAAGTGACTAGAAACATTCAAGATAACCAGCTTGCCTGTGTATTCTTACACGAGTCTTTGGCTGATCCCATCATTGTACTGGCTGCTGTAAAGTCCACATTAATGATGATACCACTTTTGAATGCAATCTGCAGTAATGATTAGTGGAAGAGATTTTGTTGCTTTGTTCTGTTTCTTGGGCTGCAGCATTTAAGTCATATTTCATTTTGTATGCTGTTTAGTGTTATTTCTTGCTTTGCTGACGTCTAAGATTTTCTCAAGTATCACGTGATCTTAATTTTTTTCCCCCACTTCACACCAATAAATGATTCTGAATTTTCCCACTGAAAACTGACAGGGCTGGCAGATTTGAGCAGAATTAAAGGCCCTGGAATTTGCCCTTTAGACTTTTAAAACCCCATCCAAGGTCTGTTGCATACCAAGCTTTCAAAAGCTGAGTTTACCTTTGGCAAAACAAAGCTATTTGTGGTTTTCCTTTTTGCCCTTAATCCCTGGTATAGTAATTGCTATTGTCCTGTCTTCATCATGGGCTGTGCCCAGTAGTTTGGAAAATGATGTTTATTATAACTTTTTATATGTTGATACAACAGGTCTACCCTGAAACAATGATTTTGGTTTTTACCCAAAAAAAGTGTTTTTTGTACTGATACCTACCAAGTATCTTCTGAGACACTGAGCAGTTGTCTGACATGGTTTCACCTGTGTTAGCCTTTGTTACTGATGCATGTTTTGTTCAGACCTGTGTGTGCTTCTGACAGATAGATTTCATTATGCAAATAAGTGCTAAGAATATTACTTTCACTCTGGGAAATGAGCGTAAAAATTGTCACCATCATCAGTGAATGTAGTGAACTGGGTTGCTGAATTGATTCAGTTGAAAACTGGATCCAGGAAGATTTTAAAAGTAAAAAGATTTTAAACTGGACCATGTTCTGGGTGCCAACTTAAGAGATTGAGGATGCAATAACTTGTGTACAGAAGCATGAGCTTACACCATCTTAAACCATGTATGAGTCTGTTTGCAGTTTGTCCTGTTTATCTGAGAATTGTCTCAAACAGCAATACTTAGATGTCTTCTGCATGCTTGTTGCCAAACTTTGACAAACTTAACTTCTCGGTAGATATTTAAAGTGATAAAAATACAATTCAAGACAATATTTCTAATGACAAATTCATTATTTAGCTTTTAGTGCTCCTTTTATTTTGCTTTCCACATTATTTCATTCGCCAAAAGTAAGCTTCTACGCTAATATTGTGTGATACAATACGTGCTGTGCTTAAAACTGCAGAATGTTGTTAATGCCTTAGAGTATCCTTGGATACCCTGAGATGTCATTGATCCTCTTGAAAGAGGAAAAATAATAAATACAACCTGTGCTTTTGCTCTGCATAGTCTTTAACTCATAATTTTATGCCATTTAAAAAAGTTTTACTGATATTTGCTTCCTTTTTCTGGTACTTCTAGAATGCAGATATTAGTACCTGTCCTATCTTTGATCTTGCAGAGATGAACAGGATACGACTTCGTGGATTTTTGTTTTCCGTTGTTTTTCCTTTCCAACCCTACTTTCTTAGAAAGTAGGGTTGGAAAATGCTTGCTACACCAGCTAGTCCTGCTTTTCTAAATGAAGCTCTAACTTTCCCACAGATTAAGATATTTTGGAAGGAGTACTTTTCAGACAGACAGTAGGAGTCAGGGTTTGGGCAACAACAACTGCTGGAAAAAAACAGTCAGGAAATGAGTTCTCTCTTCTGGTTAAAGATGAGTTTGGTAGAGAACATAGCCTGGAAAAAAATCCTTCAGTGGATGTTATTTTAAAAAAGTACTTGCAGAGGAGTGCTTAAATGAGAAGAGTTTGCCTTGGCATCTTATAAAATCAGAGTCTTAAGAAGCCTCTGCTAACTGTAAATATCCAGCTGGGACACATGAGAGGACGTAGTCTCTTGAAGAATAGTTTATAAAGTGGCAGCTGCATTAAGATCTTGAAAGTGCATCGTTTACTGTGATGGTGCTGATCTCAGGAGGCAGGAGTAACTATCTCCCTAGTTTTGCTTTTATGAAGAATAAATAGCTCCTTTACCCTGTGGAACAGAGAAACACAAATGTGCCCAGTTTACAGGCTTTGGATCTGTTCTTAAAGGAACTTAAAAAGCACAGTCTAGTAAATCAAAGCCAATATCTTGATCTACAGAGGATCAAAGTTAGGGATACAAACCGTCTTCAGAAAGTGGTTCTTCATATGTGGTTTATTTTCAAACATTATTACATCATGAACTTGAGAAATGAGAGTTGAAGGGCGTTGCAACTGTTCTCACGCCAGAAGGCAAGGATAAACCCTGAACGCTGAAGGCCTTTACAGCAGAATTTTTTTCCATTGTTGTTCTCCAATTTGATTTTGTTTTATTTATTTTCTTCCTAGCAAATCGCCCATCTTGTCTCTTGTCATTCCATTCTGACAGTTGTGTTCACTGAAGGATATAATTGTATACACCCTAGCTTTTTTCTTTCCTGGGAACCAGCTGTGTTACTGGAGTATAGAGGTTCTAGAGGCTACGTCCATAGAAAACTACATCTGTGCTGACCATGCTCATCTCTACCTGATTTTCACATACATGTCCTGTAAAATCTTTGTTAAAAAATTCCAGTTCAGCACTGCGATTCCAGATGTAGATCACATGCACGTAGTACCAAAGACCTTTCCTCATCATCACCCTTTTGCAGTAACCTGTGTTGTTCAGCTCACTGCCAAATGTTTCCTCTCCCAGAACTATTGCCTCTGACTTCAAATAACCGCTGCTCCAATCCAGAGACCCGCCTAGTCATGAGCTCCAGCTTTGAGTGGGTTGTTTGAAGATTTTACTTTTAAAGAACAGTACTCCTAATGCAGAACAATTTGTCCCATTTGTAGTTCACGGACATAAAAATAGATACATAACTTTTGATTTCTTTGCAGTGCGTTGATACCACTGAATCAGCTAACCTTTTGTATGCAATCTCATTTCATACACAGCCCTCCTTCATTGCGTGATGTCAGTACAATCTCAGGATGCAGCACTCATCCATCAGCAGCAAAATGGGATTAGCAGGGATCAACCCGTATTGTTCAATGCAGTAGCACAGAATTTTGGTGGTTTTGGAACACCACAAAATTATTTAGTGACCAGAAACATAAATAATTCAATATACCTTACAAA
This sequence comes from Limnodromus scolopaceus, assembly GCA_028565335.1. Classification (NCBI taxonomy): domain Eukaryota; kingdom Metazoa; phylum Chordata; class Aves; order Charadriiformes; family Scolopacidae; genus Limnodromus; species Limnodromus scolopaceus. The sequence goes on along the minus strand of JAOXNO010000001.1, from coordinate 49,738,474 downwards.
TTATGTTCATCATAATTGGTTTCTGGGTGAGGAAGCATCACCAAATCAGATACATAAATCATAAAAATGGAGGGACCAGTGAAATGCCTAATATACATCTGAAGCCTTATGAACTGTGGACTGTATGAAGTGTATTTTGGGCTATTCTTTTATCTAAGTACAGAAGCTTTCATAGTCTCTAATGTTTCAACGTATAAAGCTAATTAGTTGGATTTGTTTTTTATTTTTCATTCTGTCTTGATTCAAGCCCACTAACAATGTTCCAGCTTGCTTTTTTAATTCTAGCTTCTACCTTAACACATGTATTCAGATTAATATTAAAAATACTAAATGGTAGTTTAGCAGTTGACAACTAAATTTGCTGTTGAAATTTTTCCTTACCAATGACATACTAATGAAATTTGGCTAGAAGTAACATCCAAATCATGCATATTTAAAGCTCAATTAACTGTAAAATTTATGCAAATACTTTAAATACATACAAATATGCTCTCTAATGGAAGTGAAAAATGTGGCTGCATTGTCTAATATTATAAAATGCATTCTCACAAATGCATGTTTTTAAGAATAATTACAAGGTATGTTCAAAAATACGTCCACAGCTCTTGCATTAATATATAAGTAACTTGGAAAGCCATTCTATGTTGCTAGTTTTTATTTTTAAATATAGATATATACACACATGCATACTAAACCGAAACAAAGGAGATTCTGATAGAAATGGCTTCTTGAATTTATAGTATAGCATTTATCTCCATTTGGTCTGTTTTAGCTCAGTGATGTGATCATAGGATCCAGCCTCACAAACACTTGCATAATTTTTTTGTAATTTTACAGGTGTGAGTAATAATGGAAGGATCAGCTACAGTAAAGTGCGTAAGTGTTTTTTAGGTTTAAGGCCTTAATGACTAGTTAATACTCTGATAAGAGGAATGAATGTTTATAAAAATTGACACATTGCAATACTGTCTCAGAACATCCAAATGTCTTTGTAGTTGTAGTCATTTCATACCATCTTCACTACAGCTGAGAAAGTCCCATTCCATCTGCTATGTGTGATTCCTTGAGTATAGAAGGAAAACAGTGTGTTGCAACATATTTTCAAGACAGTGTTCTTGAATTGAAAATATGAGCACAGAAATACTTACTGGTAATAAATCAATAACATTTTGCTGTTGATACTGGAGGAAAGTATCAATACAGAAATATCCGGGAGGGTTTGGGGGGTGGGTGGGGAATCTCCAGAATTGCTAGAGCTCATTCTAGAGCTACAAATTACTGCAAATAACTGGCAGTTGTCACAGCTAAATACTGAACTTTGTACTGTCTCTTACACCGTACTGACAATGTCTTTATTATAGTCTGTATGTACCCTTCTGTGCTGTGGCATACATCAATTTTTGTTATTACCGTTCAGTATGGTTTCTTCATCCCACGTACACTCCACAACATAGCGTTCTTTCTTCCCTTCTGTTTTAATTTGCTTCTTCCCACAAAACCTGGAGGCTCTATTCGTGTGTGGAAGTGCTTATAAAGTGAAATGAGCATGAAAATTCAGTGCCTGAAAGCATGCTGCCAGAGACCTGTAGTCTTGGGGCGGGGGGGGGGTGTTGTCCACTCGTAAGTGTTTTCCTTCACAAACAGAACACAGGTTTGGCAGGAGAACATGATGCTTAGATGCAGAAGTGGGTTTTGTAAACACACCAAATTTCTGCTCGCGTAGGCTCGCTGATGGATATGTAAAGATTTGTTCTCAAATGGCATGCAGACGGACCTATGTACAGAAAAGTAAAATACGCCTAACTAGCTAGCACTGTTATTTCTGAAAGGAGGGCAAAAACGAGCCAAATTTTCTGTTTCCTGATTTGGTTGGCAGTGCAGCCTCACAGATGTTTGTATTGAAAGCTACAGGGTGGTTGTGTGTGGGGATGCAAGGATAGAGGCCAGGGATACTCGTATCTTGCCCACAGTGCTGACTCACATTGATTTAAATTGTACCTGAAACAGTGTTCTGAAGGATCTGGTGTAGTGCTATGCGTTCTAGAGTTATTCTTTTTAAAGGGAAGCTTAGTAACTGGTGGTGGTGGGTCATGCATATGTGATTGGAGATACGGGAGTACTACACTTCTGTTCCAATACATGTTCTGATGACCAAAAGTACTACCTTGAGAACTATCTTTTACACAGTATGAAATACATAAATGTCAAAGGCACGTTTTCAGCTTTGAATATATTTCATGTGATTGTGATCAGTATTTTCTGCAGTGCTCCTGATACAGCTCCCTGAGATTACAGATATAGGAAAAGTATAGCTGATTTGGGTTATTTAAATATTTCTTTTATGGGAGCCATCACCTGCAATCAACTAATTTTACTGAGTGAGTCTGACAGCCTTGCAGCAGTCTAATTAAATATTGTACAGTGCTGCATGCCAGCTCTAAAATGTCAGAAATTCACCTGCTTACATTCTCTGATTCCTGAAGAAATAAAGAGCTTATTGACAACAGCTTCTTCAGGAAAGCAGTTTGTTCAAAATATTTTGTATTGCAAGTCCAAAAAAATAATCAGTCTTTATTGCCAATAGACATGTAAAAATTGAGTAATCATTAATAGACCATACATTCAGATTAGTTAAGTGAATGTGTAGTAGATGATGCCAAAATATGATTAAGCTCTGTGACAGTAGCATTTGAAGACAGTGATTTAAATAATTTTAAAAGGTTATCGTGATGTATCACAAGCTTCATGAATGCAAGGCTGTTCAGAGAATTAGTATTTAGTTTCACATGTGTGGAGTCTTGATACTTCTCCCTTATATATAAAAATGGAAAAGAAAAAACATACTGAACAACCTTGGAAAGTTTCTGGACCAAGGGTGAGGTCAAGGTGTGTGGAAAAGAAACTGCGCAGGGTCCTGTCTTGTAAAAACCAGTAGCTGATTCTCAGGGTGTTCAGTGAGATTTTGTTATAGTTGAGCTGGTCCAAAATCAAGCTGCAGCTAAAAGTGGCAAGTGAGGTTCTGCCTCCACCTTTCAGTCATCACCTGCACTCCACATGCCCTCTGATGAGCTAATTCAAAAACCTAAGTCGAAATTACACTTCTTTTTTGCTGGGGAAGGACCTTGAACCACCTTTTTGGTAGCAGTTGTGAATTGTGGCAGTTGCTATCGCACAGAAGTTCATCCTTACTTACAGTATGGAGCATGCCTGGGTTCAATCCCCATTATAGAATCATAGAATGGTGAGAGTTGGAAGGCACGTTAAAGATCATCTGATTCCAACCCCACTGCCACGGGCAGGGATACCTCCCATTAGACTGGATTGCTCAAAACCCCATCCAGCCTGGTCTTGAACACTTATATACTCAATTATATACCCAAATCAGAGATCATAAATGCTGTCTCTCCAATACCAGTCTTATTTTGATTAGAAAAAAACTCCTCTTGTGTGCGCTTGATTTGTATGGAATTGAAATATATATTTATGTATTTGTAGGGCTTTCATGTCCAGAATGGATAGTGGTTACTGAATAATACTTTTTCTTGCAGACTTACTCAGCTCTATCAGAGATGCTTGATTTAAGGGAAAATGTCACCGTGTATGACAGGTGATTTTGATTCTTTATTGAAGCTAGCTTAAGCAAATATCATTCTAAAATTTAGGCAGTGAAATCTGAAAGCCAGGTTGCTCTTTTTGTCGTATAATAGAGATACTCATGGGACATAAAAAAAGAAAGAGGTAGTTGAAGATGCGGTATTATATATTCATAAAATGTGTTTTAAAATGCATTTACATTCCTGATGAAAACACTTTCTTTCTTTAATCCACCAGCTGACTGATGTGTGACAGTATGTCAGTTGTTGAGGCCTTGCATAGAAATGCCAGGCAATTCTGCAGGCTCTCTGGAGCTCAGATTAAGTAAATCCAGTTAAGTAAATCCAGCGCAGGAAAGAAAGTGGTAGTGTGGCTCTTTGTTAAGATAGATGGACAAAAAACATTGGGGATTTATTGAAAAATTGCTTAACTTGGGAGTAATTTCAGGTCAGGGTTTGTGGTTAATTTAAATTTCAGTTAAAGGAAAGAGAGGAAACATCTTTATAACCTCATAAAATAGTTGGTTTTAACTAATTCCTTGGACAGGCTTCTCTGTTACATACACTATTGTTCTACTTGGCTGTTCTAATAGTTATGAAATAAAAAAATCAGTTTCACTTATGTTCACACATAAATTTCTGTAACTTCACAATTGAAAGATTTCAGCAGCTCATTTGAGTTACTTTCTGTTATTGTATGGTTTTAGCATTGGTATTGGCATTATTTCAAACTTATCAAAGCAGCAGTACCTTACTGGGTACTGTATTTTCTTAAAATACATGTGCGTATTCTAAAACAGATCAGCAACATGATCTAGGGACTCTTACAACATTAGTAAGCCAAGCTGGTTGTATTTTAAACAGTATTTTCTTTGAATAGTGCTGTTGTAGTTATTTTGCATTATGCCAATAATAACGGAAGTTTGAACGATAGCATGCAAGAAATACAAGAAAACGATCCAAATTAAATAAATCAGCAGCTCAGCATTCGCCAAACTTGAAAATCAAGTAATAGAACAGTGCACAGTCACCATGCATTGCCCAATTTTAAACCTTGCTGAAGATGCACACATAAGCAAGATAACATGGATGTGACATTAAAAAAAAAAAGTGTGTGTGTCTGTAGGGGTGTGTGTGTTTGTATGTGTGTATCTATATAAAAAAATTTAAAAAAAACAGGACATACTCATATTTCAGGAAGTGTTCAGTGGCATTGAAAAGAAAACCATGTGTGCATCCTGAAGACCACTATAATATTTATAAATGTTCTCAGAGTGTTTGAGTTAACTTTTTTCACATTTAAAGCCGAGATTTGCATGATAGCTTGCATAAGAAATGTAAGAATTTAAATGACATCCTTGAAAGATGAGTCAAAGATGAAGTGGTTTTTGTAGCCAAAATAAGAAGAGAACATAATAGCAACTGACCAAATGTAATTTTAAAAGAACCACTGAGAAGTCTCTCTCTCGGCTTGCTTTCCATTTTTATAAGCTTTATCCGTTTGGAATTACAGATTACAGAGCAGAGTGAGGAAAGGGAGCTAGAGGTAAATACTGAATAAGGCCCTCACTGGAGTGGTTGTGCCAATATGAGTCAACTCGAGGAAACTGCCCAGGTGCTGCAGAAGTCTTGTGCTGTAAGGACAGCTGGAGTTCTCTCTGTCTGTTCTCCAGTCTCTGAGGATGACATTTGAGGGCAAGTCTAAGATTAGAGCCCAAAAATATAGCACCATTTCCCCAGAGTGCTGTGCCGGTTTCTCGTTGAGAGACTTCCTGAACCAGGCAAGTCTCTGTGTCGATAGTAACCCTGAGCCGATTTCTTGTTCGGTCTCCCCTTGAGTCTGGTAAGCTTCTGACGGTCGTAACGTCCTGTGGTGAGGAGCTTCCACCGACCGTGCAGTGTGAAGAGCTGCTTCCGTGTGCCGCATGCAGCCTGCCACTGGTGGCTTTTTTCAGTGGCCTTTGCTCCTGTGCTGGAGGAGCTGCTGGATGCAGCATGTTCCTAGGTGCCCTCTTACAAGTCTGTGTGTTTTATCGTGTTTCTGCACTTCTAATCTATTTGAGAGAGGAAGACCAGAACTGTGCGTGACATTCAAAATGCAGTAGATCCATGCACTTGCATAGTGATTTTCTGGTGGTTTTGAACTCCCCTCTTAAATTCTATCATTCATTTTGGATGTGGCTGAATATTAAACCAATAGCACCATGAGAATACCTACTGTGCTGCCAGAAACACCTGCATCATGTCAGCTCAGCCTTTGAGTGGCTACTGAGTTATATTTACCCAGTAGAGTGACACTAATGTAAGGAATGTTTGGGAATTTTACATAGGGAAGCATTTTTTTTAAAGATAAACCAGACCTATAATCAGATATAAAACTATAAGAGGCTATTTACAGATGTATGTAGTAAAGGCATTTAACTTTTACAGTTTTGACTCATCTTATTCAAGACCAAGCAGTTGCACTAAGTTCACACCTTAAAAACTGCAGTGTTACCCTTTAAATGTAGTGATTCAACATATTAAAAATCCTGAGGGGAAAAAAAGAATTCTGTAAGTGAATTAAATGAAATTGAAACTTCGGAAGAAGTACTTGGGGATCTTCAAACAGAGGGAGTTAAATACTTTTTCCAAAACCACTTTCTTTAAAACTTGTATCTCATAAATGCACAAAAATAATAATAAACAGTCTTGTAAATTAATTTCCAGCAAGAGTTTGCTCGATCATTTTCAGTATCTCTTCCAGCCCTTAGTGTCACGTTTGCAGGGAGAAGGCAGCACACAATGCAGAATTCACCTGAACGTTTCTTTAGAAGTTTCTGGGATACAACAATGCGAACTTAACTGTATATAACAAAAATACCTTTCCAGACCATAAGTCTGTATGTTATACCATCATACAATGCCATTTGATCCCTCCTTTCTGCAAATTAATGAGTACTAGGATTTTAAAAAGCATCTGTAAGCAAGTACTATTAGTACTTCTCTTAGTCAGAAGGGTGCTATTAGTCTGAGAGTTTTTGTAACCTTCACTTCATTGTCTGTCAGTACTTATGCTTGTCCTATTACATGACCTAAATTATTGTTGCTAAATATTATAATGGGCTCCATAATTTAGAACAGTACTTAACGACTGTGCAGGAAGGTAATAGTTGCCTATGATGCCAAAGGTTATTTCTGTGTAATTGGTTCTTCTTATGTCAACCATTTGTCTTTTGTTTTTATATAAATTTGCTGTTTGCTTGTTACTGTGATCTGTGTTTATCCTTATATTTGAGCTGAACTTTTCATATGTTAGGATATTTTAGGAATTTTGTTTCAAACTGTAAAATATGTGCAGATCTACCACTGCTATGCAAAAAACAAATTTTTAAAACCATCATCTCTCTTCATCACACTGTCATGTTAGTAAGGACCATAAAACTAAATCTCTACTTAGTCATTCAGCGTAGTCATAAACTCTGACGTTTTTTACGCACTACACAGTTCATGGGGATAGATTAATTTTAGCCTGAGTAGACAAAAGCCATAACATACAAGGAAAATTACCAGCTCTGTGAATGCAGCAGTAGTCCACGTGTGCAGAGACTCCAGTGTGGTGAATGGTACTGGTTTCCTCAGCGGCTGTGAGTGTATGGAGGTGGCTATGGGTGGCCAGGATGGCTGAGGCCATGTGCTGTCACTGTCACAGGCAGAGGTTTGCTTTCAGCAGTACAGCCCTGCCCCTTTCCCGCCCTGCGTTTGGTGCTTCTCCAGCCTTTGTTGGGATGTATCCTGGCATCTTCAGTTTCTCAGGATGTTAGTAATGTTTATTTTGATACATAATTTGCATTTTTCTGTGCAAAAAATACCTGAGTGATTTTTAGCAGTACATTTCCATACTCTTAGCAGAAAGAAAATCTGACAGCTTTCTTCCTAGGTTTATCATTAGGGCCTTAAAACCAAAAACTGAGGGCCTTTTCCTTTGCTTTGTATAGCAGGGCTTGGTCAAAGGGAGGAGCGTTTTGCCTCCCAGAAAAAAAAAATCTCTGTGTTAGCTTTCTTTTTTCAAAAGAATGGAGTTTTGGAAACAATTAAAATGAAGTAGAATTACATGCTTAATATATATTCTTTATTGCTTATATAAGGAATACAAATAAAGCACTAACTTTAAAATGGTGCAAACTAGCCACTAACACCTACCAAGCATCATAGTTGTAAGCAGTGATGACTGTCTCAACAAGCTGTATTCACCAGGTATTTGGATTTTCATTGTTACCGTTCATTTGTTCAGTACTGCATGTAAACTCAGTGTAAGGCTTTTAGCCTAGAAACTAGATCAAATTCAAACCAAAGATTAGTAAGTTGGAAAGCAGGTTTTTAATACATAGAAAGCAAAAGTTGTACTGCATGTGAACCTGTTTCCTGTCACGTGGAAGTAGTAATAGATTCTGTTAAAAAATTGATGGGGAATTTGCTGCCTCCTGCCTTGGGGTAAATCTGCTGTTGAGGGCACACAACAAAGAAGCTGATACCTCGCTTAAGTCAGAAGGGGTGATGCAATGTATTAGAAACAGAAATAAGGATTTGGGAAGAGATGTGCAGAGTTTTGAAGGTGACAACACTAATCATACTTAATAAACATATACATGGATGTATGGTGTATTTTTCCTCATGTTTACCCACTTGGAAGCTGTGTTTATGAAGAATGCTAACTGAAAGATGCAGGCAGGTTCATAGCAGCGCTGACATGTCCTTTTGCATTCTGTTTCCTACTTGAATCATTTGGGGAGGGCTTTTATTTTTTTCTTGCAGCAGCTGAGTTAAAGTGATTTATTTTTTTTAATCTTACTGTTTTATTCATGTTTATATGCAAAAAATCCTTGCGTAATTATTTTTTTAAGTCACTGTCCTTGGGTAGTTTTGTCTGTGTACATCTGCCTCTTTGCTTCAGTCCGATCATCATCATATATCCAAAAGGTTTCTATAAATGTGGAGAGGGAGAGGGTTCCCTTCAGGATCCTCTTTTTCTTAGGTTATTAGGTATTTGTTGCTGTTACTTCCTTCACCACTGAAATTCTGCTTTCGATAAAATAAGTTCTAGCTATATTATTATTCTTATCTTATTTTGGAAGGGAAAGCAAGATTTTGGGGGCCCTGCATGTGAGAATGTAAGTCAGGGTGATGAAACAACTGCCAAGATTGCTCCCTGTTCCAGTAGGGGCGAGTGGAGCTCTGAGCAGATCCCGGCTGCGTTACTCCCTGGGAGCAGCAGCTCCAGAAACGCCTTGGGAGATGCCACTCCATCCAGCAGCGCTCACGCTGTGATTGCTCAATGCGTGGCTGCTGCCTTTTTTGTCTTCTGAGTAATACCAAACAACATGTATCTGTAATGGTAATAAGAATCAAATGATGGAAAAATAAAATTCTTTGAATCTGAAGTGTTTGGCCATGTCTTCTGCTCTCTTTCCTAGTAGGGGCACAGTGCTTGTATGTAGCTGCTGGGTGACTCTGGCCTCTGGGTACTTTTTCTGTAGAGAGAGTATTTCTTCTTTAATTTCTCATATGAATGACGTCATCAGAGGTTCTGATAAGTCCAGTTTTGTGACAATAAATGCAAGTTGACATCTAGTCTGCTTCTTCTTGGAGTAAAAATATCTTTTGTGTTTTTAGAGTTAGACTGCTTCTAATACCATGGCAATCCTTGAGTTCTAGTCCATGTGTGCAAAAGTCAGGTTGCTGAGAGAACACGGACACTCAATTTTTGTGCACATTTTTATATAATATTTTAAAATTTCTAATGGTTCCTCTTTTCTAGAAAGTGTTTATGAATAATAATTTTTTTAAAAAAAAAATTGTACGATCCTGCGTTTAGGTCAAAGTACAGTGAGCTGTTTGAGCCATAATCCACTAGGAAGCAAAAGTACCTCATTGAATACCTAATCATTATGATATACTTGAAGTTAAAAACCTGAATTTTGGCCTGAGAGCTCTAGTGGGTATAGAGAGGTATGTTTTCATGTAAGGACTTCCAGTAGCAAGACCTTGCTACTAGTTGCCCTCAAGAATTTTGAGAGGGAGAGTATTTCCAAAGATTTGCAGTTGAATTTGCTCATCGTGTGAGTATCAAACAGCTGGTCTGTTTAAATTATAGCAAAGATGAAACATTGTGCAATAATAATTAATTAATAATCATTAATTGAGAAGAAAATAATTACACTGATATTAGCTGCCTTCTGGTTTTATTCATGTTTTTAGACTGTATATTTGGGTAATTTACTGATCCAGCAGCAGAGTGACAGAATTTAATAAAATGAAATTTGAGTAACACTTAATGCCATGTTTTGTGTTAATTTGTTAATAGAGAAATAGCAGTAGTATGATGGTCTACTGTTAGTATGAAAGAGAGTCATACCAGAGTGGTGATTTCCTGTCTAGTAACTGTTTTTTCTTTTTTCTTTTCTTTTTTTTTTTTTTCTTCTGGCACGTTCCTGACCCTTCTACTTGCTTGTGGGAATGAATATTTTCATCCTTGTGACTTATAGAGCCCATTGTGAAGAATGGCAGGCCTCCAACGTCTCACAGCATGCACTCATTTCTCCACCAATACACAGGATCTTTCAAGAAGCCCCCTTTACGGAGACCACATAGCGTCATAGGGGGCAGCCTCGGCTCCTTCATGGCAATGCCCAGAAATGGGAGCAGATTAGGTAATTTACCGTGTTGTTTGTTTAAGTTCACTTTTTCTATGAAGAACAATGTCTGCGTTGATTCTTAGCAAGAGATACGGTTATTCTAATGCTTTAATAAATATCTGGGAATGCAATAATCTTTTTCTGGAGTTGTTAGAGAAACTTCTTTTTAAAGTCCTGAATGTCTCTAAATTTTTCTGGAGGAGAGCAATTACAAGAACACACAGAAATCACCCATGAAGTTTTTACAAGTTGCAAAGTTACAAAAGTTACAAAATGTTCTTTCTTAATACTTTGCAAGAAACCTGTGTGTCCCTCTCAGTTAAGTATTGGTGAGAACTGCAATAAATTGAATATGATAAAAATGAAATAATAATCCTGTATGTGGAATTTAAAAAGAACTGGTGTGTTATTTAGATGTTTCATTATTATAAGAAAAAAAACGCTTTTTTAAATGATAAATTAAGGCCACTCAACTATATTTATCTTTTTGTTGTGGTCCCAAGCTGTATTTGTGGTTCTGTGGGGCAAATAAGTTTCAAAATTTTATTTCTTCTCCTTCAAGTAATTTGTCGTGTTGCTGCCTCCAGTCACCATTAATGTTTTGCCCTGCTTTTATGTTATTTTAAATTATGCTTAATTAATTGATACTAGAAAACGAGAGCAAGTCACAGTTTAATTAGAATTTTATGAATTTTTCAGTCTTCTGCCCTCCTTTAGCAGTGTGTGATAAACTGATCCCCTTCAAGATAAAGTTATGAGCCTTCAAGATAGTAGTCAAACCACTTATATCCTCCTCTACTGTGATATCACTCATCATTTTCAAAACCTTGCCTTTTTTCTGTTTGTGTTACCACTCAAACTAAAAAAGAATTTGGTCCTCTTGAATGGGCTTTAGCAACTGTTGTTATCACAGAAGAAAACAGGATTTAGTGTGCACGGTTTGACTACTGTATCAACTCATGCTTTCACTCAAGTCCTAGCCACTTTAATTTTTTCTTTTTTGCTTAGCCAAGCGTAGCTTAAGTTGCCAAGAAGATAATAGGAAGACAAATTTAAAAAAAAAAATACTAGTGTACTTAAATGTTTGTTAGAACTATTTAAGCATTTATGGATTATTTGTCAAATCAGATGTATGTAAACTGTGTACAGGGACAGCAGAGACATAATACTTCCCTAATTTTCTTCTTGTGTGTTGCCTAAAAACATTATATAGAATTTTTAAATGTAAATTTACCAATAACTTATTCCTCTTCAAAATTTCGCCATGACCTACAAATCAGCTTTGCGAAAGGAAAAATTCATAAACAGTTTTTGGTTTCTTTTAATGATCTTCCAGCTTTCTCAAAGCTTTTTTTTTTTTTAAACCTGAAAAAAATAGTAATATGTAAGTATTGTAAAAGACTGCCATTCACTTTATTCTTTTCAGGTGGTCGGGTTTTATAGGTGATCAAGTATTTGAATAGCAGTCATAATTTTAACATGTTCGTTTATAGCAAGTGTTGTAATAACATGTTTTAAACAGCTACAGATTCCTATAGAATTTTTAATATCATTGAAGTAGTGTCTAATAAAGTTACTGAGTATGTATATATTAAACATCTCTTTTTGCTTTGGATGCAATGATGCCATCAATGATGCCTTTTTTTTTTTAACTCATTCAATGAAAATTTAAGCTATTTGTACGTATACAAGTGTAATTACTAATGTTCTTTTTTGCTCCTTCTTCACATCTTTCCTCCTTTTGTTCCTGCCATATGAGAATGGTTATTACTCAGCAGGATGCTGAGGTTTTCTCCGTTGGGATAATGACCTCAGAAATGAAACGGTCAAATATGCACACTACATGAGACTTTTTATTTTCTTTGCTTTCTTCACTCATCCTCTTTTCTTTCCACTTTTTCCTTTGTTCCAATGGTGGAGAAATGCTATCAGAGAGATATCCTTGAAATATAACAAAAGAATTGCAGTTAAAGGATGGTTATTTGGTTATAGAACAGATTAAACGAAGACCTGCCACAGGTGCATCTTCATGCTGCTTGCTTTTAAATGAGATCATCAGTGTAAAAATTGGTTGAGAAGCTCGTGAGATTTGTTTGCTTTGAGCACTGAATGCAAGTTTCTGCTGTTGTGGTAACATGTAAAATCCCAAAATATTTTAAAAATAATTTCTACTTGAAAACATCTATTAGCTTTAAGTTTTGTAAAATGTTTTGTAAAGACAAGAATTCTGAACTGATCTCTAACAGGTGTACCTTTGTTTAAAACTTTGTATTCAGTTGTCATGATGATTTTAAATAACATGGGTAAATCTCAGGCCAAATTGTGACCCAGCCTTGCCACTGATGTGGTCAGGTTCTAGCTGAGGGTGTTTAAGCTGATGTGTACTGTACAGCTTCTGAAGTCTTGAACCTCCAGAAACATTTAACTGCTGCAGTCCATGATGGAGCCAGAGCTAATGAACCCTTTTTAGATCTGAGCTGGCTGAATGCAGAAACCCACTTAGTTGTCCTTGTTCCATTTTTAGATTACTGGGAACACTGGGGAGGCACTTGGAGCGTGCAAGGCCAACTGAGGCTGACTCTCCTGGTGAACTTCTGTAGCAGCCGGGGGAGAGTTTATTATTCCTGCTTTTCCCAGTTGTGGTGATATAGTTACGGAGAAGTTTTCTTTCTTTGTCATAAACGTTAGAATTGAAAGGAATGGTGTTTCCATACAGCTGTCATAGTTTGGTAATGTTAACAGCAAAGGCAATTTCTCACTATGGCCTTCCTCAATTTAAATTGTTATTAGTGCAAATAATGCTAAAATGTAGCCACTTCACAGAAGAGTAGGCTTTTGGAAAAGTGCACCTTTATCCAATATGCAAGTCATGTGATTACTTTTGTAATGATTTGAACTAAGATGGAAAGATCATGCAGTCTGACTCACTACTGACTAATTAGCGGTTATTATTTTAGCTCACTTGGAGGAGTTCTCATTTGCAGCACTGTAGGTTCCCTGTATGAATTGCTACTGTGGTGCATTCCTCAGGGCTGAAATGAGGACACCCTTTTCTCTTACATGTACTTCCTTAGTTTTCCTGTTATGTTGTAGTCATCTACAGCTTTTCATTACGTGGCCATACTGGATATTTAATTAGATATATAGAGTACATTAAAATAAACATTTGTGTAAGAGAACAGCTTGGGTATTCAGTGAAAGGAGTTAATAAATTATTGAACCATTAAAATCTCTGAAGACCATGCAGGCTGTCTTTGGTGCAGGTGAACTTGCCCATTGAAAAGCTTAGTGAAATTAAGGAAACATTTGCATGATTTTCACCACTGCTTAATCAAACATTATCATCATGCACCTGTGTAAAATGATTGAAATTACTAGGATAATGCCTTATTCCTGGGTTCATACTATTAAAGTAATGAACATAAGGCTCTACTAATCCCTTTTTAATTGAATAAAAATAAAAGGACACATTCATATTAGATAATAACACAGTCAAGATATTTTTAAACAGCTTAAATGTATCCCTGTTTAGAATATAATTAAAACATCTGCAAACCAGAATTGATCGTATCACAGCAGTATTCAAAGTAGACTGACCGTCATCTTAGTTAAGTCTGAAATACTACGTTTTTAGAGTTGAGTATTACAGACCCACTTTGTCTTCGCATTCCTGATTTACAAAGAACAGAATCTCCTTGCAGCTATGTTATCTGCCCCACATGTATGGGGTTGTGTTACTCGTTCTTGAAGTAGTCCTTAGTTGTGCATTAGTCTTCTTTGTAGAAGAATCATCTTTGTCAACCAGATGTTCTTTGAAGTTTTGAGCATTGCATTTTAAAGTGTCATTTTTTGTAGAAATCTCATAATACATACACTTCTGTGAATTGAACATTGTACTTTAAGATAAAAAATATGACAGTATCAATCACATGATTAATAAATGTCAGTCTTTTTCAAAAAGAAATGATGTAATTTCTCCATGGCTTAAAATACAGTATTTCTTTAATTTCATCAGTCTTATTTTGTGAGGTTGCCCAGATAACTGTCTCTTGTTTAGCTTCTCTAAAGAAAACAGACTTCAATGGGCTTGCACCAACATGAGGATAAATAGATTGGACAACAATTGCCCATAGCTGTTAGACTTCAATTTTATGAACAGAGTCTTGAGACCTGTAATTGCTAAAATGGATTACATGACCTCTCAGAAAAGTATTTTTAAAGAGAATCTTTAATAAAGAACTGATACGATGAATGTGCTGTTTACCAGATAGAACAATGTTAACATAACAGCTTTGCTGCAAACAGTGTTTTCAATAATAATGCTTTTATATTACTAAAAATTAATTTCCTACAGTTTGTTAGAGATTTTTAAAAAGACAGCTATCAAGTCACTGCAAAGGATAAAAGAGATTTCTTAGAAAGTTGGCAAAAGACGGTCACATTTTGTCTGCTTAGCTTAAGGTTAGGGTTGATCTACGGGGACCGCTTTCTGAACATCTTTTTCGGTGGTTCAAACAACCATGCCTTTGGAAGCACTGATATGTATTTTCCTTGTTTGAAACCAGAAGATTGCTGCTTCTTATATAAGGAGTGCATCTTATTTTTTTCTCATTCAGTCAAAATCTGAGCATGACTTGAAGGGAAAACTCTGATGCAATGTGGATTTTTAATCTATATCCAATTTAGATCTGCATTGCTGCTGGAAAAATATCTTTGTGCATGGGATGCATGCTTAGTTTATGTGTTTAATTACAGTACTTTGAGTTAAAACACGTGGTGTCAATACCCTATTAGTTAATCTTTTTATATCCATTCTGTTTTCCAAAAAGGAAATTCTTTGTACTGGGGAAGAATTTGATCCTTTGAAGTCTACATGATTCTGTGTGAGCCAAACGTTTCAGAAGATGTGCTGATAACCAAACATTGGCCTAAAGGCTTTTTTTCCTAGAAAATCCAGCTTTCTGGCTTGTTGATAGTGATAAAACTTGCATTTTCTCTTTTGTTTTTTTTAGTGGAGTAATGCTGTGCAAATGTTAAATATTTATTCAGGTATGTTGGTGGTAAAGGCTGAAGTGAGCTCTGTGCATTTTGCTAATAGTAAGATAGTTTTGGGATAGAGTTCTGAGATTTTTCAGTTGGTCCTCAGGTTCTCTTTTACCTGTACAAGATAATGCTTAATACCAAGGATCAGGAGAGGGCAGGGAAACTGATATCTTTTGAAGCATCTCCTTTGTATGTATAAGTATTTAATCTCTAGAGTAATTTGGTGTTCAGATATTTCAGAGATGATGATGAAGCATTGCTCATAGTGAATTGCTTTTATGACCAATTTCCCATTGTGTGTCATTTTGCGATTCATTTGGCTCTGTATGCTATTAACAATATCACCTTGGTCTTCTCTTTATTCATTATGGCGTTTGTGTTCCAAAGTCTGGAAGATCCTGTGGTACATAAGTAATGTATATGTATATATATAATATACATAAAACCCTTTTGTGTGGATGAATCTACAGGATTGTGTTAAAAGCACCAATTTCAGTTGGCGTGAAGATCCTGCAACATCATGTCACTCAGGCAGTCTGTTATCCAAATTCCTTCGTGAGGTCACTAATTTCACTTAATTGCTTCTAAATATCAGGTCCTCTGCTGAATCTACTCACACATTATAGGCCTCTATTGAAATGGTCAGAATACATCCCCTTCCTCCACACATGCACAGCAGTGGGTTTTATATCTAAAGTTTCCATATTTAGCATTTCTGAAAATAATAATTGTACCTCTCAGGGTTTTTTAATCTTTCTGAACGTACATTTTGGTTGCTAACATCAGGTAGTCTGATTTTGAAAATATTAAATATTCTCAGTTATGTTTTATATCCGAAAGCAGCTAAAAGAGAAGTGGCAGTGAGGGAGTTTGGGAACTGGAGCTGTGAGTTTGTGACAACTGGAGCTGTCTTATAGGAATTAAAATTGGGATTGGACTCCCTGTCTTTTGTTTTGGAAAATAGAGTTCTGCTGCAAACCAAATAAAAAAAATAATTATAAAGTTTGTGTAGAAGTCCTGTAAAGTAATCCCCTTCATTTTGTGATTCCTGAGCCATAAAAAGTCTATCAAGACTACCATGACTGTGATGAGTCTCTGACTGCCATATAACCCAATGCACAGTAGTGATACAGTTGTTTTCCATCTGTACAATAGAGATGTTTGGTGGAATACTGATTAACTGTTTTCACTTCTTTGGATTATTTTTAAGATATTGTTCATGAAAATCTGAAAATGGGGTCAGATGGTGAAAGTGACCAAGCTTCTGGAACGTCATCTGATGAAGTTCAGTCTCCCACAGGTGTTTGTCTCAGAAACCGGATACACAGACGAATCTCAATGGAGGTAATTTGCTTTTCATATAGGGATCGTTTAAATTGACAAGAGAGTTGGGGGTTGCTTTAATTGTTCATTATACCTGGTTGTCTTCTCTATTAACTTTAACCGTTCTGACATCTATTTTGTGCAGAGAGCATTATTTTAATATTGCTTAAGTTTCTGTCCTGATTTGTCACACAGAAATCAGATGGTTATCTTGTATTGTTTATGAGCTGTTAATTTTGAAAATCTAAATATGCTTTGAAACTTGGATTCAGGGGAAGGATTTGTGAAGTGTAGCATTTGAGTATCTTTCTGTCACATTCTGTGCAGTTCACTGAGTATATTCAAGAAGATAGACTGGTTAGACACTTTTTACTTAAAACTGGTTTCTAATCTTTGTAAAACTAATGCTACAGCAGTGATGGATGGTCCTGACTGCTTCAGCCTTTCCCTCTCTTCCTGTTTTTTAATGAACGGAACTTTACAGGATGGTAAACAAAAGGAGGAAAAGTACCTTATGAATAACTGTGCACATAATTTCCTTTATTTATGAGTCTCATTATGAATACTAGCCACCCTTGTGCTTGCTTTGTTGTCATTTCCCTTGACGAAGAAAAACAGAACATTTCCCTGTTTCTTGAGTGTATAAAAGTTACAGTCATAATGATGTCTTTGTTACAGAAGCATGTCAAATTTTTAGTTGCTGCTTTATAGCATACATACCAATATGAATAGTTTTAAGATTTAAGATGAAGGAAGATTTTAAATCTTCCTTCAAAGCCTGATACCGAATACAGGATTTGGGAAACAGATCTGGATAAGTTACAGTAGGGTGTATGTGCCAAAATTTTTTTCTTTGTGAGGCATTCTGTTATGCTTGGAATTCCAAGACTCCAAGCATGTAATGCTGATACGATTCCAAGAACTTGTGAATTAGCTGTATTTCTTAATTATATAGCTTCTTGTACCCGGGGGGTTTTGTCTTCAAATTCCTAAATTTGTATGTTAGTCTCAGGTTTTATCTAAAGACTGTTCAACCATTTCCTTGGAAGATCTAAGGCAGGTTTGTTGATTTATGCAGGATGCTTAAGGAAAAAAAAAAGTTTTTGTGAAAACTTGCACATCAGAATGTATGCTGGAGAAGCTAAAAATCAAGGAAATTATTTAAAACAATTATTTGCTTTTTGGTCATTGTCTGTTTCCTCTGCATTTTGAAATGCGCATTTAGAACAGGAAAGAAATAAGGAAGTCAATGATACGTAATGAAATTAACAAACTGCAATGGAAATGTGTCAAGTCTTCCAGAGAGGGCTCAAAACCATTAAAGGATTCTCTTTTAGATTAGGATTCAAGAAACTCTAAAAGAAATTACAAAAGAACTCAGGAATAGTCATTAAAGTTCAGGAAATTCCTGTGTAATTTTTCAGAAGGTGTCAAATAAAAGCATCTTTTCGTTGACCTCTTTAATTGTGAAACAATTCTAATATTACTGTTTAAGAGGCTTTGAGAAGCTTTTATTGAAGTTTTGTTTATATAATGCTAATTTTCTCACTTTTCTCCAAATTGCAAATGCTTGTTTCTAATTGTTGAAATTAACATTATTTCATAATTGACTTGCTCAGTCAACGACAGCCCTAATTTTTTGGCAGCTATTCACATAGATTCTGTGAGAATTGCAACATTTCCCCCAAATCACTGCAGTATTGATAGGGTGACTTTTCCAATAAGGTTTCAAGCTGATGTCTGTGAACAGTCTCACTTCTGAATTTTAAGAATGCTGTCATGGAGAGGTATTTTGGTTTGCTTAAGTTTACTTTTTAGAAGTGCTTTATAGCATAGTAGGTGGGGTTTTTACCTGACTGTGCATTCCAGAGGAAAAAATCTTTTTAGCTTTGGTTAAAATACCTTTCTAATCATAATCTTTTCAGTTGCCTTTCGTGTTTCCCAAGTGAAAAGGCCTTAAGTGAATACACTGGCTGCCTGTCTTTTCCTCCTATTTTTCCCGTGGGTCATTTGCTGTCAGTTTTGACAGATGGATAGAAATCTCAGATGCTAATTTTCTATGAATTTCTGTGAAAAAAGCTCTGCATTAGGAGAGATTGCTAATGTATCCACTGCTAGGAAAGATACAGCCTCTATTAAACACCACAGTATCCACATATGAGTTGAATCTCAAGACATACACCTGTAGAAAACCAAGTTTTACTAGGTTTTCTGTTTGTGGAATGGGATCACTTGCCTTCCTTGGCCTTTGAGGGAACCAAATAAATGTATCCTCTTATACCAACTGTTGCCTGCATGCCTTGGGTGATTTGTGCCATGGAGCTGGCTGGTTCAATACTGGGAATTTGATTACATAAAGAGAAAGAAATCATCTTTGTTGTACATTTGTTTGAAGTAAGTTTCTATTATTTCAGTTTCATTTTGCTGGCTTGTGGGGATCTGTCATCTGTGGACATCATTGGATAGCCTGAGGCCATATTCCCTGTAGAGTAATTTAAGATGAGTTATAGTTGGTTGCTATACATACAAATTGGAGTAAATTAGTATGTTTGTGATAGTATGTTTTTGCTGTAGTCTGCTGATGTCATTAGTCACACTTGAAATCCATTGAAGAATGTATTTGATTAAATATATAAAGTTGGATAAACTGAGTAAAACAGTATTCCTCATTCCTCTGCATTAAGATGAATGTGCCTGTCACACTAAGACTATATCATTTTTTGTGTTTAGTTTGGCCAACATCCATTGTATTTGCAAGAATTTTGTGCATAATTTCTTGGTTATATATGTTTGTTTCTCTCTGCTGAATTGACAGAAGCCCTGACTTGTTTTGAAGGTAAATAATCAGGTAAAGCTGAAGCCTTGGAATAGTCTTTTTTACTTGTAAGAAATTTTGTGTGTATAACCAAACATTTCATGCTCAGCTTGAGCTTCCTCTAGAACTCTGAAAATTATCAGTCCATCAAAAAAATCCAACCAGTTTTTTTAAAAATGCTTGCTAAAAACATGCATGCTGTAATCAAAGTGCTAATTAACAATACTGAGTATTAGTATTCCTGGGATGTTTTGTATATTAGAATACACATTTTGATTCACACTACTGCAGTGAATAAAGCTGCTTTGGTAATGGTTAAGTAATTCAGAGCTATAAATAAAATTGTAATGTTGTCAAAGAGCAGACAAATTCTCTTGTCCAGGGTATATGAAAGGTTTTGTTGGGAAAGAAAACTTGATCTTTCTAAAATTTTGATACAGAGATATCCTGGAAGATAGAGGAGTGCAAAATAGATAATGGAGATGCAACTAGAAAATGTGTTGTTTGTAGCAGAATCTCTATAGCAATAGAAAGCTGAAACTTCATAACCTTAAGTTGACCTGGTTTAGATAAGAAATCATCATACTGAGATGTAACCTAAATAATGAAGCATTTTAGGTATGAAATGGTGATACTGCAATGAGAAAGAATCCTGCTCCACTGTGAAAAATCTGCTGGGGTAAAAAGTTTCTATCCACAGTAGCAGCCATGGAGATACGAGCTTTCAGTCTATCATCCCCTCCAAACGACGTAAAATGTAGGCCAGCATGACTGTTACAGACAGGGAAATGATACGCATTTGCTTCTGAATTCGACAGCACTGCAGTTGTGGGACTAGATTTTTTTTTTTTTTTCAAATGATTGTTCATTGTTACTGTGTGCTTAGAAAACAAAGAGGACATACCAGAATCTCATTGTGTTCCCTAGATAAAGTTTATTTGGCCTGCAATCCACAGGCTACAAATGGTCCAGAAAGCAGTGACTTTTTAATGTTTTTTTCCTCCTTCCTTCCCCTCATTCAGGAGCCATGCTGACAGTAGGTGCGAGCATCTATTGTGCAAGGAATTTGGATTCAAACAGCTGTTAGGTTTTAATTAAAATGTCTACTAATATCATGCTAATATTACTGATTACTTAGTAAATCAGTAAAACTGTTTATCAAAACAGATGTATGTAATAATTTATTTTTTTTTCAAACACCAGAATCAATATAGCCTAAGAATGAATACACATGTGTCTATGTTTTAAGCGTAGGTGCTTTCATCATGTAATGAGAAACACGTCTCCAGATCATGGAGTTACAGCTTAAAGCATCTTCACATTGATTTGCTGGAAAAGAAGACAGGGGCAGTAATGCATTAATATAAATTCATGTTTTGAGCCATAAGTGTTCACCGGGGGCCCAGCGCCTGTGCACTGGATAGTGAATGCTTCATTGACAACTGTGGTGGATAAGAAATAGGGAGATACTGTCTGTGCAAATTGAAACATCTGTTTCCCTTTCCCAGAAGCCCAAGGTCTGTAAGCTGTCTTCGCATGTGAACTGGCAGAGGGCCATAACCCACTGTTCACCAGCCTGTTTCCCAGATACTTTATCCTGAGAAACAGTTCTTATCCCTCCAACTGTCGCATTAGTGACAGGAGCGTGTTCCAGATCAGGCTGCTCCTACCACACTGCTGTAGGGTATAATTCTCCCCGGGAGGATTAGCTGCAGGGTTAGTGCTTTTAGCTGAACAGAGAGAAATACAAAGGCTATGAAGTGATCCTTGTAGTCACGTGTGCGTTGTACTGGTTACCTTCTGAAAGAAAGCATGTAGATGAGAAGTAAGTTCCTGGTGAGCTCCGCCATTTACCAGGGCTGTGACTGCTGGAAGAGTCTTGACATAGCTCAAATAACTTGATCTGCTGTTGGTCCAGCTGGGAAAATATACTTTCTCCAGAGAAAAAAAAAAAAAAAATTTAATTGATATTTTAACTTATGTAGTGTTAGGATTTTCTGGTTTTAGGCTTCAAATTCTACTGTGGTTTGTAGGTCCCCATTCACACATGCAAACAGGGTGCTCTTGGATCTACTGTTTAAATTCTTGAACAACAGACTGGATAGCAGTACTGATCCAGGCTTTCAGTATTTTCTCCTGTCATTAGTTTTGGAGGGAGGAAGCACTCTATCAAAGACAGCCTGAACTTTCAGCCCTACATCTCTTGCTGCTCAACAGGCTCCCTTGGTTCCACAGCAGACATTGCTACATGGTGCCTTCACTGAGCAAAGGTTCTTCCTTCTCCCTTCCTTCTGTGCTTGGCAGCCATATGTATAACTCTTTCTGCCTTATTTACTGGATGTTGTCGTATTTCCTTCTCTGCACCTCTTGAGAATGCTTAGCCTGTCTTCCGATTTGTCTGTTCTGTCAATCTAAGCATGTGATCAGCTACCAGAAGATTCCAATACTAGACAAAAGAAAATTGAAGCTGAATACAGTCAAGACTTTGGTTTTCAATGGTCACTGTATTCTCACCATTCAGTCATGCTTTGCAACTGTCTCAGCCTTTTGCAAAGTTATACTAGAAAATATGCTAATTTTGTAGACTCCTGCTTTCAAGTTCCTATGAAGCTTAATGTTTTCAAAATCCTTCTTTTAAAGACACAAGTGCATATTCTAAATTGCTTGTATGGTTTTGATGAATTGATGGACGTCTTCTTGATTTATTCGATTAGCAGACTTTCATTTCTTCTGCAGAAAACTGACACTGCAGCAAGAAAAATAATTTCAACTTGGATAACAGACAGACTTCATTAACATGCCTTTTACTAGATTTTCTAGGGATAATTGTTACCAGCAATTGATGCTTTTTTTGCCTGTCTGTTAGGAACCTTTGTAATCCTGATGCTAAAGTTCTTGCATTCCACTTGCTAATGTTACTTCCCTTAGAAAAGTTACTGCACTGGGCAGTACCCTTTCTATAAAGAAGGAATATCTGCTTGTTTGGTTTTGCTTTTTCATTACTCAGTTTTCCTTTTAAGTTACATTTAAGAGTAGTCTGTTATCATATTGGATATGTTCAGACATCTACAAAACACATTTCTAGTAATTACTGGAACCCAGCAGATGAGAAGTCAGTACTTGGATGCAGTTTCACACCCTGCACTCCAGCCTCACTGTCCTTCCAGGAAGGTCAGATTTCTACTTTTTGGAATTAGCGTGTTTCTTCATGGGACTTCCCCTCTGGTAGTTGCAGCTTTGTGTTGATGTGAATGTTTTGTGCTAATAATTAATATTAGGGAGCTGTCCTAAGGGTCCAAACTTGCATTTTTGCGGTGATATGTTCTGTTTTGTTTCTTACGGTATTTTTTCCAGTTCCCTTCCCCTCCACCTCATTTTTCTTGTAAGCTGATCAGTTTATGTTACCTTTTCCTTTCGGGCAGTTTCTCCTACTACTCTGTTAGCTAACTGATGAAAACATACAGAAATCTGTGCTTAAAAATCAGGGTGGTGCTGTAGTAAATGAGGCAGAGCTTCCTTTATTCGCATCTATTACTGCCCGCTGTCTACCACTGAGTCAAACAGCCATCAAACCCCACATTTCAACTGGGTTTATTTTAAAGGGCCACAAAGTGTATCTTACTAGGTGATGATTTAGCCAGACAGACAAAATCAAACATGATATTTTCATGGTTATTATTATTTTTCTTATACTTCCTTATACTCTCTAAGGTCATTTCCTTATGAGCTCTCTGAGATGCAATAAAATAATAACAAAACTAAAGAAACCACACAAGAAGAATTTTGAAGTATTTCTGGCATAATTTGTCACCAATTTCCTGTGTATTTCCTGTATACACTTGATGAAAAGAAAGTAATATCTCACATTTGAGTTTAATTTCTCCTTTCTCAGATTTTTCAAAACTGTTTTTATGTGTCACGTGTATTTGTTTTGGTTTGGTTTCATTGGTTGCGAATAGAAGCTCCTGGAATGCAGCTTCTGAATACTGTATTTGTGCTGAACAGTTTTGGCCATTCACCTTAAAACTGCTGGGTTTTAAGTAAATAAAAAAATTGGGTTTTTTTGAAAAAAGAATGAAAGAGCAGTTTTAATTCAGCTAGTTGGTAGTCTAAACAGCATATCGTGAAATTAACATTCTTGTTAAAAGTATTTTGAAGAAGTAATTGTTCAGAATTCATATTTTTTACTGCTTACATGAAAAAATCTTTTCTATTGACCCTATAATTCAAA
Source organism: Limnodromus scolopaceus (assembly GCA_028565335.1). Lineage (NCBI taxonomy): Eukaryota > Metazoa > Chordata > Aves > Charadriiformes > Scolopacidae > Limnodromus > Limnodromus scolopaceus. Next base: position 49,714,795 of record JAOXNO010000001.1, on the reverse strand, counting down.
TTTTGTGGGTTCTAGAGTGCTGTTACAAGTATTACTGAAAAGATACTTTAAAAATTTCAAAAGTTTTTCATTGTGCTAAAGTAAACAAAGGCAAATGTATCTGCTTAAAATTCTGGTTTCTGTGCTTTTAAGAAAATTATTATGTGTTTATCTTTGAGTAGCCATATGTACTGCAGATATTGATGACAACTTTCTTGAACTCCTGGCAGTAAAGTCCTTGCTTTTTTGATTGATGGTAATAGATGTGCTGGCAAAATGTGATTCCTGGTCTCAAAATAGAGACTGAACCTTAGAATTCTTAATAATACCAGTATTTCACTGTTTGCACTTGGCTCCTCCTTTTTTCCTAGCATCTTAACATCGAATAGGACAAACGATGTTTATGGTGAGGAGGGGGCAGAGAAAATGGAGTAACTGTGGTCGTTGGTATTTTTCTAGGAGATGACACAGCCTGTGGACTTAATCTCACGATAAAATCCCTGAAGATGTTTTGTGCACTGGGTTTGATTTGCACATTGAAAAAGCACTTCTTGATTTAATTGATGAATGAATTCCATGTTTTGGGTAATTCCTGTCTCAAATGCAAAAAGCCACCTGATTCAATGCGCAAAATTTATTTTTTCTTGAATTGTGTTACATGTTGGTAGACTGACTGGAAACCAGCATGGATTTGTGGGTAGGTCGCAGTGATCCTTTGCAGACAGGTGTTAAGATGATGCTTTTATTACTGCTTCTAACAAAAGAAGGGGTTCTTTGAAGACCCTTTCTTCAAATTTAACAGAATAGTAATTAATTCATTGTGATTTCATGTTTTCAGTAAAATAATAATCGTAATAACAGAAATAACAACATTAAAGTATAAAGGAACAATGTAGTATTTGAGTATAAACCGTACTGCGGAAGGCAGGAAAAAAGGCACTTTCTGCATCACAATAAAATTATAGTTACATCTATCAGCTGAGTGGGGGAATGATGTAGGCTTTATATACGTAATAAGAAAACCAGTATAGGTAAATCTTACCAGCTGTTTTAATAGTGTTTTTGGTTACAGTAATCGAGATTTATTTATAAAGATGTTAAAATAGCATACTGCAGGGATGCTTTAGATTTCTTTTGATGGATGTGTATGCTTTGCTTCAAGACCTTGGAGGTCTCCGGGGCTGTAACCAAACAACAGTGTTCTCTATAAATATATTCTCTGATTCGGGGTTGGTTGTGTTGTTTTGGTTTTTTTCCCTATTTGCTTTTGCCTCTAGCAGTCTTGTTGTATGTCATAATTCTGTAGAGGATCCAGTTGGCTTCAACTGTGCTAACTCTGTCATTTGACAAAAATACGCTGAAATTTGATAAGGCAACCTTCAGAAAAAAACTGTACATGTCATTTGATACTGAAACGGTACAGTAAGTATATTCATATAAGGTTGTATATTAGTATGTTTAAATTCTCATTGGCATAAGCAAGTGTTTTCAGTGAATTTGTTTGCATATGATGAAGTAGCACGTAATATACATTTTTATTTAAAATATGCAAGGAAAGAATGCTAGAACAAGTGAATTTTCTTTTTTTACAATAAGCATGCCATGAAGCTGAACTGTGTTGCATAGAGGGTTATATGATGTAGCATTTTAGATCTCATTAAGCATTCTCCAGTGAACAAAAGCACGATGACTTATTAGTGAACAGCTTGTGGTTGCAGCTGACACGTCTCACTGGTATTTGCTAAAACTGGTGAGAAGACTTAATTCAGACCGATGCTTATACAAGAGAGGAAAGCATTTTCATTTGCTCTGTGGTAGATTGTTTGGACTGTCAGACTGATGTCTGTAGGCTCAGAAGAACAATTGTTTTTCTTTGTGAGGCTATAACAAAATTTTATTGATGGAATTTAACAACATTAACGCTTAAAAGACAGATAAGCTAAAATTTCAGGGATAGGCAGAGAGCTTGTTGTTTGCTACCATATAGCAAGTACATACTTTAATTAATGATTGGTCTAGAAGTGTGACTTATCAATAAACTGAAGAACCAAAGCAGTAAGGATTGGTCTATAATGATGCAGCTTAGCAATACTGTTTGTGATGTCCACGGACTGCCTGCTCCTGGCAAAGCCAGCTTCCTTCTCCTCTCAGTTCCCAAACTTGCATCAGCAGATAATTACTCGCTTTGTTTTGAAGGGGTGGTTTTTGGTCAGTTGACTTTCTTACACCATATCACTGCGTTTTTAGCTTAGAGCCTGTTCCACTCCAAGAAGAGGTGGGAACATCTGGCCACAGGCAATGAAATACTGGGTTTGGAGGTAGTTGGCTGTTAGATTAACTAAAGGAAACGTTCGAGGAATTTGTGAGCTGAGGCTGATGCTGTCATGGATTTCCCTTTCATTTTTTCTGACAGGTCATTTGGTGCTGCAGGGTTGCCCTTTTTTCTTTTGCCTCCTACTGCTTCAGTGGCAGAAGCCTGAATCTTTCTTCTCTTGCTGCAGTTGTGAGTGCAATAGCAGCCTGGAACAGCCTGGCAGTTCCAAGATCAAATGGCCTTTTGTAGCCCAGTAGATTTGGGAAAGACGTATTGTTGCTAATTCAGCATGAAAGAAATAGTCTGCACATTTGTTGAAGGATAAAAATAACAGTAGTCTTAGTTTTTACTTTTCCGCTTTTTGTAGCGTAGTGAGGATTGGACTCAGGAACACCTCAACAGATCCTTCCCTAGGGCAATTTTCTGGTTGTTTATTTATTATTGTTATTCTGTTTTGTGTAAAAAATATTAGTGTTTATTATCTAAATATATTATACAAGTCAAAAACATAATGACTTGAGTAATCAGAAGGCAGACTAAAAAGTATGAGTATTTCAAATTGCTTCTTTTTAGACCTTTTTTAATGTGTAGAGTTAATTCTATGTCCTGGGTTTGAATCATCTTCATTTCACTTCAGTGAAATTTACTGCAGTGCATAGTGCATCTTGGCAAAAAATAAATGGCGGGTAAAGGAAAAACAGAAGTTGTTGATTTTGATGCCTGATTCAAAGTACAAAAAGTTATCAGTATTGCTTTCAGAAATAAGAATAGGTTCTGTGAGAAAATGTACTTTTTTGACATGGTTTAAGAGAAGTGAAAATAGATTAGTTGACCAGGAATGAAACTTTCTGAAAGGTATCATGCTATGACACTAAATAATATTATATGGGCCAAGACAATCAATTAGAAAGAGCAATAGCTGGTAAGCTTGTACTATGGAAAACAGGAGATCAGAACAGAATAGTTAGAAAAGAAATAGAGTTGCTTGGGAGTCAACAGAATGTGGTAACAAAATGCTAGTACTAAACTCTTGTGAATGGTTTACTATGGATGGCAAGCAAACGAGCTGGTGTTTGCAACAGTATTTTGAGGTGACCAAAAGGGGACCAGAAGTTAAGATATCAAAAGGGTTGGGTTTTTTTGTTTTTTATTTCCAAGTATGTATGAAAAACAGGAGGTGTTTTGGTTTTTTTATTTTTATTTGGAAGATGTGTTTGTTCACTTATAATGTTAAATTACTTGGCTCACAGGACCTGCAGGATTCCAGCCTCCTTTTCTTGTGCCCAAGTGTAAGTAGTCAGTGGTAGACAGAACACACACCAAGTTACAGCAACACGGTTGGGTACTAGCCAGAAAAATAAAACCCTCGACAAAGTGTAGCTCTTCTGAGAACATTTGCAGCAGCTAGCATTAGAAATAGATGGTAAAGATAAGCACGAATTGCGGTAGTTTATCTCCACAGAAAACAAAGTGATACTCGTGTCACAAATGCTTACATATTTATCTGCCATAAAGCAGAGCAGGACAAACGTGATTCTCATTTCAGGCAAATTATTAAAATAGTATGCATTTCTCAGCCAGTAAGAAAGCAAGACTGCAAGTAAGCATTGCACATGAAGATAGAAAATGTGGTTTTGAGATGCAGAGGAGGGGGAAAATGCCATGAGCGTTCTGGCTACCGTAGCAAAGCAACTGGTGCCTGAATATGTTCTCCAGCATATATTCTGGAACAAGATCAAAAAATAGCTCATTAAGCAACATACAGTTAACTGTAAGCATTTGAGCATTTAACAGCACCCCGTTTACTGAGCACTGATACATTCTGTTGCAAGTTGACCCTGAAGATAACCTTAAAGGAATTAAACTAGGAAATGTTATGAATTGACCTCATTTGGAAAAATAAATTGTGACATACAGGAAAATACTACCCTTTTAATTTTCTAAAAGATAGTTTATTTTACCTGAAGTACTTTGTTGTCCCTGAAGGTTAAGGTTTTGGATTCCAGTAAACGTTTCCTTGTTAGAGTTACAAAGGAGTGCACCCAGATTCCCTCTGCATAGTTGAGGGTCTGTGTACACCATTTATACACCTGTTATGGTTAAAAAAGGATACATGAGATAACATAGGGAGCTACTGTAATTTGCTACCTTTAAAAATGAAATAAAAATTTGAAAGATTTATAAAGGCATGCAACATGCGTGAGTGTTAAAAATGGACATTGAACTCAAGCTCAAAATCTTAAGTGTCAAAAAAGGAAAGTGTAGAGAAAATAATCATTAATTGGCCATTAATTATACATGCTTCCTTATTACTTTTTTAAACCACACTGCAGCAGAATCTTGTAACAGCCTGCATTTTTAACAGACTGCTAATAATTTTCATTATTAAAGGTTTCTTGGTTCAGTTGTTTTCCTTCGTTTAAGGTTTGGCTTTTTTACTTTTTTTTTTTTTTTTAGAAATGCTAACATGTCATTAAATTCAGCTGGTCATTGAAATTAGTGTGGACAAAGTCCTCTGTTCCCAGAGTGTCTTTTTTTCATTGTTTCATGGAATTCCACAGAGGTTTGAGAGAATTAGAAGTTCTTAAAAGTCGCTGTATCCTATGGTTGCTTGCGCTTCAGCCTGGCCTCCTGCCAAAATAACAGCAAGTTGTGTCCTCTCCATAAAGGCTGCTCAGCACCGACAGGGACATGGGCTTCTCCCTCCAGGCTCCACAGACAACCTGAAGTGGCCAGAGGGCTATTCTGCACCATCTGATGTGATGCTTGGCCCTAAAAGCTGGGGGGAGGAGGATAAAGTGGGGACATTTGTGGCTATGGCATTTGTCTTCCACTACCCAAGCCACTGCCGGGTGTGCTGAGGCCCAGCTTTCCAGGAAGCAGCCAGATCAATTCCTTTTTCACTCTGCTTGGGCACACAGCTTGTGTTTTCCCGATTAAACTGTCATTGCCTCCACCCACAAGTCTCCTCACCATCCTTCCGGCTTCTCAGCATCCCGCGGGAGCGGGGAGTGAGCACTCAGCTGGATTCCCGGGAATCAGCCCACGGCTGGGAATGAGTCTCTTGCTGCCATCAGCTGAACAGGTTGCCGAAGCCTCAGCAGTCTGCCCAGTCTTAAACACTCATGACTCAAAATTGTCTGTTAAATTCATTGGGTTTTTCAACTGTATCAAACTCCTGAAATTTTTGTTTCCAGTTTTTCTATTTAGCCACTAGGAAACGTTGTGCTTATTTCTCTCATGCGCATCTAATGAATCTACTTTCTTGTTGCTGTGTAGCATTTAATTATGATTGCTTTCTTTTCCCAAGAGATGGTTGCTTCAATTTTTGCAAAAACTGGGAGGAATTAAGGTGGTATGGGCAAATAAAACATAATAATTTCTTTCTTTCAAGTATTTGGGTTTGCAGTCTAAATTACTTTCTTTAATTTTGCTTGGTTTAGGCAGTTACGTACAGTGTAATTATAATGCAATATATGTGTATATATGTGACATATATAATCTTTCAAATGTTGGTGTCATAAAAGACTTGTGACTTTCTTAATTCAGACTTTTTAAGAAACAATCAATGGTTTAAAAAAAAAGTCTTGGTTGATAATTCAGCACAGCAAATACGCATGAGTATTGCAAGTAGAGTAGTAGTGTAGATCGTCAGGAGGAAAAATCTTTAAAGTACCTGCTGCAGTTTGCATGAAATAATTACGTTTTTCTCTCAAGCAGCTTTCTTCAGCTCTAAGAAGTTAAGAGGAATGGATAGTGTTTTGAATTTGTTTACAACATTACAAAAATGTAGGCTTCCAGCACTAAATACTCATTTTTTTTGAGGGTAAAAAAGCTGTGTATTGTCCATTATATTACAAATTTCAGTAGATAAATTATATTAAGAAGAGATATTACAATCCTGAAAAAAAATTCTCCCTGCTTTTCCCCTCACGTTGTGTTGTGGGGTTTTGTTGAGGTTTTTTTTTATATACAGGCATTGCAGGGGGGTAGGTGTGAGAGTTGTTTTTCCCCAAACTGGAATAGATTTTGGCCTTTGCATCACTAAGTACTTACATTCAAACAATATCTGTGTTAGACACTGTGGAGCAGTAAATGTAAGTTTGCAGCTTAAGCTCGGTTTAGAACCGAGGATGTCACACGGATCTCTGAAGTAAGTCATGGGAGGTTTTGCAATTGCCTGTTGCAAAAACAGCGTAGGCAAAGCTCTTGAGAATGAGGAAGGGGGAATTCTGTAATAGAATTACAACTACCTCCCATAATAATATTTTCTGGTACCTAGAATACTGTTATCCCCAGTTGGACTCCAAAATAATGAATCCCTGGTAGCTGTAAAGCATCTTAGGCTTGTTCTGTTTCCCTTCCTCTCCATTTGAAAAGGTATGTGTTTATTGATGGCAAGGGCTGTGCCCAGTTAAAGTCATAGTCTTCAAATTGCCATTGCAGCTTAAAGGCTGCCTTTGTTCCTTCTTCCTGCACTTACCCATCAACTTTATATGCCTGGAAATGCTTCTTCAAGGCTGCGGAGCTAGGTGTGGTGCCCCAAGGATTAGTGCTGTGGGAGGAGTGAACACACAGATGGACAGCTCTGGAGTACAATCGACTCAGTATTTCATGAAGCCTTTTGAGTTGTGGTCTGTGATTTCGGTATACCTATGAACAGACTCTGTAAAATACGTATTGTCAAACAAGCACTATGGGACAGTAAGAAGAGAACACTACAGCAGGTTTTTATGCCATAGAGTTCATAGATAGAAGTAGGAGAAACCTATTTTACCACAGGGCATATAGGAAAATTATGATATCTACAAGGAAGTTATAGTGAAAAACTCAGCCAAATGCTCTTTTCTTCTGCTGGCTTGGAATTTGTCAAATTTCTGCTTTATTTTATGTTCTTGAGCAATGTGAGAAAGAAGAGCAGGATATTGCCCCACTGTTGATCTGGGATTACAATAGGAAGGTGGAGTACAGACTGATGCTGGTCCTCTTCCTACCGTCCCTGTCTTATTCCTGCAGTTCTGTGGTTTTCTGCTGCAGTGAGATAACAAAGCTGCTTTCTTCTAGGCAACGTGGAGCTTTTCCCTTTGTGCTTGTGTATTTTGATGAGCTATCTGAATTTTATGAAGAATGCAATAAATTATAGGGTGAATTTATTTATTTATTTATTTATTTATTTATAATCTGAAGCCCTCTTCAGTAAGGCAGAGGCATTTCTCATTTCAGATGGCTGTAAATTTGCTGAATGTGAGTTGCCTATTACAAAAATTGCATTAGCAGAGCCTGTCAAAAAGAAGGAAAATTCTTTAGTGGAAAATACTGTTTTATTGTAGGGATGACTGCTAGCATTCTAATTAATTAGTTCCTCTGCTCTCCCAAAACCACACAGGCAGTTTTAAAATTGCCAGTGTTTTGAAAAATTTAAAATACCAAAGTTGAAAATTAGTAAAGAGCGTGGGAGCTGCCAAAACTGAGACATCCTTTTGTTTTCTTTTAATTGAACTTCAAAATGTTGGTCAAAGCTGCCATTATGTGAACAGTACTTCTTTTGTTTAAAGACAATTTAAAAATTCTGTACAAAATAAGACATACAGACAGTGATTTTTCCAGTCATGCAAAGAAGCTGAAGTTGGACAGCAAAGTAGAAGCTAACAGGCTTTGTGACCTGTACCTAGGGAGGTGTGAGGAGTGAAAACAAAACAGGAGAGTCAGATGCCAAAAGTTAAAGCTTTGTTGGCGACTCTCCAAAAGCTTCTGCCTGCATCCAGTGGCTGTAATGAATAGCATATGCAGATCAATCATCTGGGGGATGTTTATTAGCACTTCAGTCCTACCTGAAATTCAACTAATTGCCAAATGACATTAATTTTTGAAATATATATTTTTAACTGATTTTTTTTGCTTAGCTGTTGCTCCAGGTGCATGTACAGTTCATGCATATGCATGGTTCTAATACATCGTCAACACTGGAAGCTTAGCGAGTTGTCCACCCAGATCTCAAGTCCTGAAAAGTCTGATGATCCAGTTCTTTGGCAGCCTGAGCCAATTTAGCTGCCGGCTTCCTGGGCTTGCCCTGCTGCCTTTCTTGCCCTGCTTTCAGGCTGTGAAGCTTGTCTGACCTTACACTGAACCCGTTTGGAGCACAAAGCTGGCAGGAAGCTCTGCATTTCACCTGAGATACTTTCTCAATGATTTAGCATGCTGAAATAGTTCGAAGGTGCTGCAAAGACATGAGTAGAAACACATGGCCAAGCCTACGGGGAACCAAATAGGGATGTAGCTGCCAGTGCTTAGGTTAGTTCGGGATGCCCAAAATTCAAAGCTAGATGTCATAGGGAAGACAGAATAGGTTAATATCAAGATGAGCTTAGTGCTCTCAGAGCAATGATTAAAAGTGTGATTGATTAAATCTGGAGATTTCCTCTTCTGCTGGAGAAAAGTGTGAAATCCACTCTCTGGTGGTTCCAGAGATGTCCTCTTAACCTTAAGGTAGAATCTGTGGGGATGAATTGTATAGTTTGATGATGAGCATGATTTTCTTTGCTTGGATGAACTATCTTTACTGAAAAACAATTCCTGCTGTTCTGGAAATGACTTCCCATTTTTTATGAGTCTGGATATGTTTCCAATGTATCTCTCTGGTGTTGACTAGCTGCTTTAAGAGAATATTTGGTATTTCTTTTCTGGTATGTTTGAGATTAAAGCCAAACTAAAAATAAAAAATTGATGAGAACATGCAGCTGCCCCCCCAAAAAATATTTTTTTTGCATTTACTGAAAGGTGAAGTAATTTTCTTTCCCTCTTGCCTTAGAAATTATACGTGTTGTTGTCAGAAGAACTTACGTGTGGAAAAACAGAATCTGATGTAGGGAAAACTGCATTTATATAATACTGGTTTGGTTTTCAAAATATCATATACAAAGAGCTTGAAATAGAAAACTGTATTAACATTTGTAATAGTTTGGCTCAGTAGCGAAGTGATTCTGTCTAATAAGACTGGAAAAATTGAAGTTGAAGCAAGTTTATAACTTTTACTAGTCAGAGAAAGGGAGAGTGATATTTTGAACCGTGGAGATCTCTTGTTATTTTAATGTAATTACTATATGAAAAGAAACTTATTTACTAGCCTCTGAGTTCTCAGTTTCTGGTATTCCAGGTATGTATAAGTATCCAAGTAAACTCAATACATTTATCCACAGTGTAATTAATTACATTTTAATATTTCATTCCTCTTGTTAAAGTAATGAGTTTGTAAAGCACTGAATTTCTGAACCTGTTATCTAAGCAATTTGCAGTGTTACTAGAAGAGAATACTTTAAAGTCTGTGAAATTACTTATTTTTCATTCATATAAATACCTCAGTTTTAAATAGCAACGCTGGGGTCACATTAACACTACAGGTAATAAAAGACACTTCAGGAAATTCTGAATTATACTTGACCTTTCTCTTTTTAACATTATTTACTGCAGGACTTGAACAAGCGTTTGTCCCTGCCTGCTGACATCAGGATACCTGATGGCTATCTTGAGAAGTTGCAGATTAACAGCCCGCAATTTGATCAGCCAATGAGTCGACGTTCTCGTAGAGCATCTCTGGTAAGTGTAATGCATCTCCCTTGCTTAACCCACCTTTCAGGTCTTAAGATTCCATTTAATGCCGATGTCTGTATAGCAAAGGTGTAATTCGACTTCATTTACGCCTTGGCTTTTATGCCCTGAACTTCAGTGTGCACCTGTCAAAATCCATTGAAGACTTTCTTCCTTTCTTTCATTTTTTCTGCTGCAAACTTGGCCCTGTCATTTCTCAGTGAAGGTCTTGACCCATGGATATTGGTTGCTAAAGTCAACTCCCAAAGTGCTTAGTTAAGTCCTTTTGCTTTTTAGAGCTGGGATGATCTGTTTGAGCAAATAGGCCACGTAATCTTAGGTCAAGGCTGGGGCTCCTGTGACATAGTAGGAAGGCCCTACAGCAGCATAATATGAAGGCAGGTCCTTTTCACTGTTCTTTTTGTATTTGTCAAAATTGCTGTTGGTAGATTTTTATCATGTTATTTTTTAAAAAAGAACATAATTTTAAAAGCATACGTGGATTCCTATGAATACAAATTAGTAAATTCACATATACCTTTTTAGATTATTGAGTTACTTTAAAAAATAAGTCTTCCCTTGGAGATGGCAAAATGTGGGTTCCTATACTGTAATTAGAGTGTAAATGCTAGAAATCCTGGATGCTAATACAAAATATGTACATGCCTGAAATAGTAAAAAAAATATATTTTTTGTCTTATTTTTACAAAAACTGTTATATTTCAATGATAATTTGATCTGTCAGATTTCTGAATGTTAATTGAGGTGTTAAGAAGTGCTAGGCCATTGCCAATTTCCTGAGCAAATTCATTGGCAAGACATTCTTTGTGGAGAAAAACTGGATAGGTTTATGAAATCTGCATTATTCTTTGTTTTCTTGATTTAACAGCTTATTTGCTGAAAAATAAATATGAAAGTACGTGTAGTGAATTAGTTTTATTAACTGTGAAATATCTTTATTTTATTCTTTGTGAATTAATAATGTTTAACAAAGCAATGTTTGAGTTTTATCAAGTATTTTTCCCGTGGAATAATACAGTTTAGTGTGCTAGACTAAGTCTCTGATTTGCATGTCGTCTTTTACAAGAACAATATTAAAAGAAGAAAGATTGAATCAAAGCACTGGGAGTAATAACAATGTAGCAAGCTTAAATATTTGTGCCAGAATTTTGTAGCTCATTAACCGCTTAGTTACTGATGTAGCACTGAACTGAGGAGTAGAGTTCCCCAAACCTTTGATTTTCAGATGCTGGTGAAGCACCTTTTCAGTGGAATATAGTATTTGGGAACTGGGGGGACTTTCACATAGATCTAAATCCCCTTGCTGATTTATCATTGAGCCCTGGGAGCAGTTGAAGTCCTCTCCTCTTTACCTTCTATAAGACCAACAGAAAAACAGTGCCCTCTAATGAATATGGTGTGTGTATGGAATCAGCTTCATGTCACAAGGTTGTTTTGCTTTGCCTTTTAAAAATGCTTTAAGGGGTTGAAAGTCCAAAATAAAACCTGCTAGCAGTGCTGTGGTATGCAGGTATGCATTTGCTCCGTTGTCCTTTCATGATTTCAAACTAGCCTTTAAAAAGAAGAAATTCAAGGACTCATTATTCTGAGATTGTCATTGAAAGCTTGCTAGCAGACTGTTAATTACAATATATGAATATTGTGCTCTGCTTCAAAGGCATGTCTCTTTTCAAGGCTTAGTAGGAATCAAAGGAAAAAGGCTATGAAAAGCATCAAGTGAGGACTTGTACTTTAGGTCTGGTATTTTTTTTTTGAAATGCAAGAAAAAATAAGCTTTTACAGTGATTGTATTTTTTGTGTACATATACAGTATTGCATGCACAGTAGCATGGGTGTAACTCTTGTCCACCAGCCATTAGAAGTAAGAGGCCATAAATACAGCCCATCAGTATTTCTATCTGAAGTCAAGATAGACAGATGGGTATTGCAGAAAAAAATTAAATAGTTCAGAAATTATCTTGAAGGAAGAATTAAGTTGATCTTAGTTTGAAGAATGTAAGAATTAGTTTTTCTTATGACTGGTAGGCAACCAAATTGAGGAATGCCTGTCTTCTGCATGTAGGAAAAATTGTATGATTTTATTGTCTATAGAAGATAGTAAGTTTATTAGTCTTGATGAAAAACATCAAGGCTTCTTAGAAATCAGACTTTGAAGTTGTATTCCAGACTGTCTGGCAATAACAAGGCCAATGGCTATGAGTTCTCCTGTAAACTAAGCAGCCTATCTTTTTAATTCTAATACCATCTAATACTCACTTCAAGATATGTTTGTTTAAGTAGGTCAAAATGCACTTTGCAAACATAATATTTATTTTACTAACATTGTACCTATATCAGTGGTATGTTTAAAATCTCACTGGAGTTACAAGGGTTGTCAAATACCAACTTTGCTTGTGTTTCTAGTGAAACAGCTTGCCTGCAACAGGTTCCTAAATATCCTTGATGCTAAAATATCCTTATGCAGTTTTAAAACATGCCGATCCTAACACTAATTTAATGAGACAGAATTACTCTTAATACTATACTAACATAATTATGTGTCCATTAATATGTCGAATATGTTTCCAGACAAGATTTTACACTTACTTCAGTTGTATTTTCATGCATGTGTTCTGAAAATTAAGCTTAATCCAACTTTTCTTAGTGTACCTTCATATTATTATTTGACAACAATATTATTGTTGTCAAATCTTAATACAGTCAGCAGTATTTATGTTACACTGTGTTACAATGAAATAATACACAATTTAATATCCATTGCATTTTAGGAGTAAATCAGTGTATTCTGACTTGTAGACACAGGTGCTGAAGCCAGTCTGGGGTCAAAGCATTGTTCCTTAGAAAGAGAGAGCAAGTAGAGAGCTGTGTTTGGAAGCGGAAGGAGTAGGTGATGCTAGGGAGAAAACATGGCTTTTTTGTCTTGGCGTGTGTTCAAATGTCAATAAAGCAAAACCCCACAAACCCTATGGATTTTTTGTTTTGACAGGGTACATGCTATATGCATTTGTAAATTGGTTTAAAAATTGGCATGTTTTACATGTCTGCTTTCAGCATGCTTTGCACTATAAGAACAATGTAAATCTTTCGTGTAATTCTAGTCTTACATGAAAATAACTGTAAAGAGATAATCATACTAAATGTAAGAGTAGCACTGAATTTGAACAGGAAAAGAGTAATGATCTTTCAGGCTTTAGAAAAAGCTGTTATATAGGCAAGCAAACCCTCCTGGCTTGCATTGCAGACCTAAGCTGGTGACGATAAAAAGAGAGAAGGTGAATAGATCTAAGTAAAATACACAAAGACTTGAAGATACGAGCCATGAAACGTAAATTGTTGAGACAAAGCTGAAGCTTGTGGAGGAGTGATGTCTAGGGATTTTGCTTGGCAGAGTTTTAGACTGAAATGCATTGAGAAGTGAGAGTGTGAGAGGAAACATGGAGCTGAGATCTGGAACACAGCAAGTAAGTAAAGTTAGTTTGGAAGAAGCTGCAGCAGCATGTGGTTACACTGAGCAAGAGAAAGGATGGAATAGTTTGAGATGACTTCTGTGCTTTAAGCTGTAACAGCCTCATTGGTAGTAATCAGATTGGAAGAGTGGAGTAGACTTAAGTAGGAGGTAGGGTAAAGAGGGGTTTCAGTCTAAGTGTAACTCAGGATATACAGTAGACTGGCCAACAGGCTGAGCATTAAGCTTAGCTGCTGGGATGCATTTATATTATAATATATGCTAAAAGGTTATTAAAATAGAGGAATTGTGTGGTGTTTGGTTGAGTTCTGTCAGGTGTTTTTCTGAAACATGTTTTAACTTCCTGATTAAATGTTGTATAAATAAATTGGTCAGTCTTAATGATCAATTTTCCACTTCTTTTCATTGCAGTCAGAAATTGGATTTGGAAAAATGGAAACCTATATCAAGTTAGAAAAGCTTGGAGAGGTACGTATAGCTTTCTTTTGAAATGATTACTGCTTTGGTGACAGTGGCTTCTCTAAAATTTTACATAAATGCTAACTGAAAATCACCATATTCCTCAAAACACCCATTGAATTTATCTTTTCAGTGCGTAACAGTGTTACAACCACACAAAAGTTCTGTGCATATATAGTAAGCGAAAATAAAAGCAACTCACTGAGCTGAGAAAGAGCAAGAATTCATTAGCAAATGATCTGTGACCTTGTTATTTAGACTGGATTTGCATGCAGATAGATGAAGCAATAAAATAATAAACAATAAAACTGGTTCAGCCTGGTGTGCTTCTGCCATGAGTTAGGTGTTAGGGAACACTCATGCTGGAGAAGAAGCCAGGGAGCAGGCAGGAGCTGTGCACGTTCTGGTAGCGCCTGAGCTGGGCAACCAGCTGGGTGCTGCCCAGGGAAGTACCTGGCACTGAGGCAGCTTTTCTTCTGGGAGAGCAGCAGCATGGATTTCTACCTCTACTCAGCCTCTGACTTCCAGAGAAAAGGTAGAATTCAGTAGGGGCCAGGTGTCAGTCCTGTCCAGTTGAATTGAGGTTGGCCAACAGGATCAAAAATGGACAAGGAGCACTGGAATGGGGCGCACTGAACACTGCAGAAGGGAGCAGGGCTGGTCAGCGTCTCTGCTGTCAATATTGCAGCCAGACCTCCACTTGCAATGTTTCAAACACATTTATTTTTTATTTTGCTTCTAGTACTTGTTAGCTGGATCACTAGACATGACATACCATTGTGTATCTTTGGAGGAATGTTAATCTAGTAGCTGTCAAGTCATAGTTATGGGTGTACATTATCTCACTTGCTTTCACAGTGTAGTGGACAACGCCAGGTGTGTACCGTGACCTAGGGCAGTTTCTGTAACTGTGTTGCTTCCCCTTTACAATTGCTGGGATTAGTTGTACCTACTTGCTGTTTTGTCAGAATTTCTTATCCTTATGTAACATGCCATGAGTGTTTTGAGTACTGTCTAAGCAAAAAAAAAAAAATAAGATTGAGAAAGATAAGCGTCATAAAAGTCACTGTTCGTTACGTCAGCCAAAATTAAACTTTTGACAGACACCCACCCCCACAAAAAAAATATCTCACGTAAAATATGTAACAAGGACAAGAAGCTATCAAAGGGTTTTATATATTTAAAGTAATGGAAGAGTATGTCTGCAGCCTTTGGAAACATAACTGCAGTGTAGTGTAGAGATACCTGAGCTAGTTTTAATCAAATAGAGACTTTCAAGAGGGTAAATGACCCCAGCAGTGAACTTAGTGAACTTAATGCTACCTGATCTGACTTCTTTGATAGCGATATGGTGTATAGCTTTCCATGTAATTTTCAGAGTTGTTAAGCATACACATCTCTTGTGTCCTCTCTGTGTTCAGGCCTGTGCTTACAAAATATTTGTGTAGTTTCACTGGTATCAAAAGAAGACAATGTAAAAACTATGCGTATCCAAAATGAAACCTATTAGAACCTCAGGCAGAAGTTTATATTTTCTTTTTTAACTGATCTTTCAATGAAGGAACAACTTGTAAGAGTTTCCTTCTTTTTCCATTTCATAGGGTACTTACGCGACAGTTTATAAGGGGAGAAGTAAACTGACAGAGAACCTGGTAGCTCTGAAAGAAATCCGCCTGGAACATGAGGAGGGAGCACCATGCACAGCCATAAGAGAAGGTGATAATTTTTTATTTTTTTTTACTTCTTAGAATTTCAGATACTTCTGGATTTCTTTTTGACCAAAGTACTGTTGGTACTTGGAAATACATAGGCTACATGGGAGATTAATGAAAACGGTATTAGTTTCAACAAGGAATATTTTAGTCTAGATGTGTTAAAGAGTTTGTGTTTCAAATTTATTTACTTTATGGGGGGTGGTTGTGTTCTCAAATGCGGTGTAATAAATGGCTGATTTTATACTGAATTAGACTACTCTTAGTAACTTTCAGGGATTCCAAATACCTTTTACCAAATGACTCATTCTGCCTGAAATGTATAATTTAGGAAATATTTACAGTTTGTTACTCAAATGTCTGTTTGGTGCTTTGATTAAATACTTTTCTTATTAACTTAATCTATATGAGTATTACCTTCTTAAAAATAGCTTTTTAATTTTAAAAGAAATAAATAGTTTATACAGATGAACTTGCTAGAAATGCATTTACTGCTCATATTTTGCAGTTATTTATTTTATACTTTCAATTCTCTTTTACAGTATCATTATTAAAAGATCTGAAGCATGCAAATATTGTTACATTACACGATATTGTGCACACAGACAAGTCTTTGACTCTTGTTTTCGAATATCTGGTAAGTGATTAAACAACTAGCGAGCTTTACGTTCAATGTATTGTTTCTAAGTATAATAATAAAACTCTGTACTGTTTTTAAAAATACTGGGACTATTATAGTTTCTCCTGCATCTAGAACCATTCAGCTGAAAGTGAGAGAAGTTATTAAATAGCTATAAATTAGTAAATACTGTTTTGATCCTTTCAGAATTTCTTTAATAGTAGTTAGTAATGAACTACCTGAGCAAGCTGTGTACTTGTACCAAAAATGATTAACTGTAAAAAAGGATAATCGCACTATTATTCAAGTATATTCAAATGTATTTTTCGGTTATGACACAACTCTCACAAGCTAGCTAAGGAAAAAAGTATACTTTAAAGTAAACAACACATTCCATCTTTTTGTAACAATCTTTTCAAGCAAATGTCCGTAATTACGTGTCTCACTTGCTCACCTCTTCCATTGTAGGCTGCTCACTTTCTCCCTGAAGCTTTGCCTAACTCTTTTCATATAATATACTAGACTATATAAGCATAATAAGAGGGATGAAGAAAAACTCTTTACTTCCAGTGTAATTGGAGAATATAGTAATTTCATAAAAGACAAGATGGAGGAGAAGGCAATAACAAATAATGTTGGCTGAGATGATGCAGCTTGCTGGAAAACATGGATATTTATGTCCTCTGGAAAGCCAGATTTTTCTGCATGTTCAGGCTTTTGGGGTTTTTTATCATTGAACACCTTTTATAGAAAACTCAATTTTCTGATGGATTATTTCAGTTCTAACAATAAATGATATTCAGGTAATCTGTTGCTGATGGTGTTTTAACAGGACAAAGATCTGAAGCAGTACATGGATGACTGTGGGAACATCATGAGTATGCACAATGTAAAGGTGAGTGTTTTTAGTGACAGTAACTGTCTTCCAGCTTTCCCTGTTTTAAGAATTTCAGAGAACATAATAATCAGCAGCTATCCGGTTTAGGGCTTTTTATTAAAAAAAAAAAAAATATTAAGAAACTTAACTTCCTTTTTGACCTTTGGGCCTGGCTTGATTATGTTTGACATCAGATGGAGTCTTTCTTTTTGGTTTTGATGGCTTTTAAGTGTTTAAAGCACTGAAAACAGAAGATAGTATAACTTTATATGTTTTAGTGCTCTCTGAAGTTATATATTTAAATTAAAATTTCCTACAAAATAATACATTCATAACTCTTTTGACCACCTCTTGTCCTTCCATTAGTTTACAGTCATTTATTAAGTTAGGTCTGTAGTTTGGTGTATCCTCAAAATTTATATACACACACTGAAGAAAATGTAGCCTCAATCATGAATGTGGGTTTGGATGCCACTGCCTACCACACAAGTAAGAAATTAATAATACATATTTAAGAATGAGTGATACTCATCTTTCCATTAGTAATAAAATGGAAATTATTTTCTATAACGTTTAATTGCCTGTTCCTTTTAGCTGTGGCTGTGGCCAGGTCAAGTGATTCAGTTTCCAATCCGGCCTGCTGAAACTAACTCAGCTTCAAGTGTTACCTCTCTCACAACATGCAGGTTTTGATTTGAAAAAATGGAATAACACTTTATGTTCTTTGATACTTGCGGCTTTATAAACAAGATTCCAAACAGAGGACAATACAGTCTTCAAATGAGTGAGGTTGTCTGAGGAGGTTGGGTTACCGTATCACTTTGCTGTGTTGCAGCCTGTGCTGGACTGTACCTTCAAAAACTCTTCATTAAGCCATATATAATTCATATAAGGGATGTTACTTGTATGGTAGATCTGTTTGAGAACTCTTCCATGCCTCTTGAAAAAAATTAACTTTAGGTTGTGATCCTGAAGAACAAAACCATGAGTGTGCACGCACAGTTTTATTCTTGCACAATAGCGCATGGCACAAATGTGGTTGACACCACAGTGTACTAAATACTGTGAAGTGATGGACTTTGTGTGTGTTCCAGTAGAGTTGTCATCCTCAATTTTGGCTTAGTTGCACATTCAGAAATCTGTTCTTAGTTGAATTGCGTATGGGATTCAGTCTAGATATTGGTTACTGTTTAGATAGCTCTTTTTTTTTTTTTTAATTTTGTTGTCACATAATAGTAAGTATCTCTAGGGAGAGACATTTGCCCTTAACCTACTCTGTTGCTTCCTTTGAGAGTCTGCAAAGGGAAATTCTTTAATTTGTATCTACTTCAGAGATACAACAGAAAACATAATTACGCTTGGTGTTTTTATTTAACTATGAGTTAATAAGTAGGGCTTTAAGCTTAAAAAAAAACTAAGAAAAGCTGTAAATGGGAAGCTGACTCCTGTAATAAGTGCAGCTAGAGAATGAGCAGAATCTACTTGTGATAATCCAAGCCAAGCAGAGGAACTGTTTTGCCTTGTTTGCCTGTGGGTTAAGCTGTGCCCTAAGAGCAGATTTAGACAGTCAGTACCTCTGGCACTGGGAAACCAGAACAGCTGCTTAACTGTGGTAGCTGGAGGTGCTTACCTTACAATTACCGTGGGGGTTTGAGTCATTACTGACATTTTAGAGACCTCACTGTCATCACTCCCCTTGCCTTCCTTAGCTAATTTTAGGGTTTTTGAATTTTAACAAAATGAAGATGCATATTACAAAGATGTGTGTGATCTCTGCAGGTATTATTGTTTTAAACAAAATTTTGAGCTAATACATGTCATCCTGTGCATTTCCAAAAGGATCCCTGCCAACTGGGGTGAAGATCCACAAATTCTGTAGAATAATCTGCTTTGCTGCCTTGACTAATCCTTGCAGTCCCAGTGTACACGAGAGCTGGCTATAGATTTCCACAGCAGGCCTGTTAATATCACTTGGGACTGACTACCCCTGAAACAGTATGGACATGAGTAGAGGAAACCGAACTTGTTGCTTCTCATTCTGCTCTTAAAAAAAGAAATGGAAGGAGAAAAGAGAGAGAGAAAGGAAGAAAGTAAAAAAGAAAGAGAAAAATCAATCCCAATGCCTTTTTTCTAGAACAAATAAATCCCACATAAGCAGACTGAGAACAGATGGATGTAACTACACCTGCTGTGTATTTGTCCAGTTTACAAAAAAGAATTCGGTGGTGTCACCTGGTACAAAAATAAACTGATGTGTTAGAAAATGGTCATATCAAAACATTCTAGTGTTTCTCCTCAAAACTCCTGTTACATCCTGAATTTGTCACATTGGTAAACACTGCTTTCTGTAATGCTTTGTATTTTTTCATTGTACATTTGATTGTCTATACTGGTTGAGGAATACTGTGTAGTAAATGCCATCAATGGCTACTCAGAAAGTCCCATGTTCAAGATGAAACTGCAAAATAGTAGTTTTTAATGCAATGATACAGTAAACTTTCTTGGCTGCCCTCTGCTAAACCTTTCTTCATCCCTTACTACTTTTATGTCTATATATGTGCAGCATTAATATGCATGACTGAAGTTGCTTGCTGTTCCAAAGAACTAAAATAAACCTCTGTGTGTCAAGGTGAGGAGGATGAATATAAATGCCAGAGGCAGTTGGGCTGTTTTACGAATCCTCATTTCCCCATCTCTGCATGTTGCGTGAGCTTGTGAATCCAAGTGTATTTTTCCAAGAGCATGCCAAAATGTTCTTTACAGAGTTTTGCACAATTGGATAGAAAGGATGCTGAGCTGCATTTTCAGAAAGGATTCCATGAGAGAAGGGGAGTTGAGTATAAGTCAGAGACAATTACCTTTAAAGACATTAGTATGGGAAAGAGCATTGGTAAATGCTTACTTAAAAATAAATAGCCTTGTGGTTCTCTTCAGTTAAGCAGAAGAAATTGCTTTTAAAATCTTTGTTGTAAAGTGTTGTGTTAAAGCAGTGCATTAGCATACAGGGATTTTAAATCTGTAAACAATAGTGATGTTCATATGGAAAAGTAACTTGCTTTTTGAGCAGTATTTTTGTTCTACTTCAAATACAGAGACTCAACTCTACAGTGCTTAAATGGGCTGTTATAGTTGTGTAATCTGTAGATTAACCTTTTTAGTCTAATTTATATAAATGTTCTCTTTTGTAGCTATTTTTATACCAGATTCTTCGTGGTTTGGCATACTGTCATAGAAGAAAGGTTTTACATCGAGATCTGAAGCCACAAAATCTGCTAATTAATGAGAAAGGAGAACTGAAGCTGGCAGACTTTGGTATGGCCTGAAATTATTCTGTAATAAATATTTTCTTCACTCAGCAAAAAAGCGGCATCTTTCCTTTGTAAGGAAAGATGAGAACATCGGGTCTGTAGTGAATTTGTGCGTTCTCAGATGGAAAATGAAGGTCAGCCTTTTACAGGATATTAGTAATTAAAATAATATACGTATAGGTAATCGCTTGACTTGAAAGTAGTCTTACAGCTTCCTTTGAAATTGGCACTTAGTCAAATCCTAAAGTGAATTCCTTAAGTGGAATCCTTAGGGTGGAGCTCGAGTTGCTTTTCCTCACATTCCAGAGTCACTCCAAAGCGGAGTAACTGTGATGGGAGAGAGGAGGAATCTGTCAACATAATAAATTTTCAGGTGCTATTCCATCACTGTTACACCAAGTTCCTTTGGCATTGCTAGGGGAATGGGACACTCATGGTTTCCTGTTGCCTTCTGTATCAGTAAGGTCCTTTGAAAGTTGTGCTACCACTGTTTTTTTCCCCTTGTGCGTGAGTGGAAGTTGCTCAGAAGATTGCATCTAACATGATAGACCTAAATTTTATTGAAGGTATTACTGATAAACTGGCAACATTACAGTGGAAAACCCCTGCTTATCCCACACTGATTTGGTCTGTTTCCACCCTTACATTATTCATTTGTTGCCTTCTGCCTCTTGAGTGTAGTTCTCAAATGGAAATAATTCAGAAGGGTTTTCACAGGTGGGAGGTGTCATATAGAGCTAATGCTTTGTTGTTTTTATTAAATTTATAGGATTAGTCCAGGTTTTGATGTGCTTACCTGCCTTCTATACTTCAAAATGCTGATCGTGAGATTGCTATAAATACTGAGGCAAATCACAAGTTGTAGAAATCTATTTATTAGGGCTTTTAAATGAACACTAAAGGAAAGGTATTTAGCAAGTATAATAAGGTTGTTTTAGCTCTTAAAAATTCTGTGTCAATTTCATGCAAAAAAAAGATTTCAGCAAGCTGCACATGACTCTCTATTTCCCTTTTTATCAAGGATTGGCTAGAGCAAAATCTGTTCCTACAAAGACCTATTCCAATGAAGTTGTCACGTTATGGTACAGACCACCTGATGTTCTCCTCGGATCTTCAGAGTATTCAACTCAAATTGACATGTGGTTTGTATAGCTTTGACTAATTTAAAATTTTATTCTCAGTAAAGTTGAAAAAATGTCAACTCTTTATTACTATATAGTAGCATTCAAATACTCATCCTTTGAATTTTTGAAGGCTACAACTGAGTTAGATTTTTAGAGAAAGAATTGGCAAACAGGGAAGATGCTATTATTTATCTGGGAAAATGCTGAAGTACTCTTTTATTGCTTAGAATAAACAGGCATTAGGTCAACAGCTTAACAGAAAAAATCAAACACATTTTCCTAATGACAAGATAATGTGGTATTTTACTATGAACTTTAATACAATTTATAAACTTGACATCTGAAGGAAAAGGATATAGTATAGATATGACACAGGTTTTGTTTAGTCTTTGACAGTTCTTTTGTTGCTACGTATCTTTGAAAACAGTATTTTTAGTAGCAGCATGGGGCTAACAACTAATTTAATAATTTGCTTTCATTGAAGAGAAATCACAGAAGTCTTTAAGAACTGAAAGCTTAAATTGTTTAATTGTTTCTGATTTATCTTTCTCTGTTTTCATAAAGGGGTGTTGGATGCATATTTTTTGAAATGGCATCAGGAAGGCCTCTTTTTCCTGGTTCGACTGTTGAAGATGAACTGCACTTAATTTTCAGACTTCTGGGTAAATGGATAGTTTAGCAGTAATACTAATGCTATGTGTGTGTTCTTCTGAACACTTCTTCCGCTAGATCTTTTTCTGTAGATCTTTATCTATAAACAATGAGATTTTATATTGCATTGTAATTAAGGTGAATGAGTGTACTCTTGATGAAGAATGGTTGAGCTGAGTGCACAGCTGAGTTTACACATTGATTGTTTTTTTTTTTCTTCTTTCCTGTTTAAATTACAGGATTAAATGCTTATTTATGTCAAAGTTGGTTTTTTACATTTTTTTAAAGTTGAATTTGTTGGGTTTTTTTAAATGCAGGAACCCCATGTCAAGAAACATGGCCAGGCATTTCTTCCAGTGATGAATTTAGAAACTACAACTTTCCTAAGTATAAACCACAACCCCTCATCAACCATGCACCAAGGTACTTTTGTGTTTATTAATAGAAAATGTGTGTCTCTGTGGCTTCGCATATTTGTAAATGTGAACATTTTTCCAAGTACAGTCTGCTACTGAATGCAGGAGAACTACAGAGCAGTTGTGTTATTGTGGGCAGATAGAAATGCAAAGCATAATCCTGGTACTATGTGATTACTTTGTCTAATATCATTCACGGTACCACAGCTTCATAATGAACTCTAGAACTGTAAACTGCAGTTAATTAACTGCATAGTAGCAGTATTGACACAACATTTCCTAAATAACCCAAATTCTCTTCTGTTATTTAATAGGCCCATTCTTAAAATGGCAAGCTTTCCTTTAGCAGTCTCTGGAAATTATTCAAGAGGAATTTGAAGGGTCTGCATAGTTATTAGAAATAAAGTTTATAACAAAGACTACCACATTTTTTATCAACTCTGAAGAAAAAGATCTAATGATCTAACGTTGTCTCCTTCTAGTAAACGAGTAGAGTTAGGCTTTAAAAAAAAAAAAAAAAAAAAAAAAAGAAGAAGAAAATAAGTGATCCAGGTCAACCTAATAAATCACAATTCAAAGTTCAGGTTTTGTCTATCCCTAATGTTTTTCAAATAGCAGCCTTCTGAGATATTGGTACTTTATGTATACATGTTAACATGCAGAAAAGTTGTTTAGGTGAAAGTGTTTCCATGTTTAAACTTCTAAATTTTCAAGTCTGATATCATCAAAGCCACTTCCTTTGCAGTTTTGCTTTTGTAAATATCATTCATTAACTGTTTTTAATATTTCAAAATATTTTTATTTTTAGGCTAGACACGGAAGGAATTGAATTGATAGCGAAGTTCCTTCAAGTAAGATGTGTTTTGTGGCTTTATAAAAGTGCAAGTTTAGATTTTTAATGTATTATTTACAAAATGTATTAGAAGCTATAGCATTTGTTAGATCTATCTCAAAGTGGAATATGCAGCTGAGTCTGTAGTGGATGACAGCTTTGGGAAAAATGACGGTTTTGGGAAGCCTATGTACTGTAAGAATTTAAAACCTGATGTTTAATTAGTTTGTTTGTTTTGCCAGAATTGATTTCTTCTCTTATTACTTTTTGTAAAAATAGAACTGATTCTGTGTTAGCAATTCCCTGAAAAAAAACTAAATCTCTTGTGAAATACGGTATTATAACCTAACTTTTCAATACAAATATTAAATTTCTGTAACAATGAACTTAGTAACTGCTTCTTTTGTAGTAAGTTAAGGTGTAATATTACTCTTTGATCTTGCAAACTGTATTCAAAAGGTGAAGTGGTGTGGGGGTTTAGTCTTTTAATCTGTATTAAAAATGAGCCAGAAGCAAGATGGAAGGCCAACTCTTAAGTATTTGAGTAGATGCAGAAGTACTGTAACTTCACGGTGTTAAAAATTCTTAGTCCATAAGGTGGAGTGCAGTTACTCTGCTTTGCAGCCTGTGATTTAAATTCTACATCAGGTCTTCATCTATTTACACGCTGTGTCAGAACAGGACTCACAGTCCTACTTTGGACTTTGTTCCTATTTGTGCACAGCTTTTTAAATGTCTGCGTTGTTGTCCAAATGTCCACGTATGCCAGGCAGGAGATGTTTGAGCACAGATTGAAGACCATGTTGTCTAAAGTTCCATTTTATGCAAAATGCTGCAGCATAGTCCATCAAATTAGAAAACTTGAGTAATAGCATTTCATTGCAATTCAGTATTAGAACATAATGTAGACAGAAGTCTGTCATCTAATCATTGTTAGATCTAAAAATAAAGATTAAGTATGTTTTTGACTTGCATCCATTTACAGTAGTTACATGTTGATAATGCTAATTTAGGTAACATATGTTAGATTTTCATGTGTGAAATAAAAGGAATGAAAACATATTTGTCCTAGTGAATTGGTGGGAAATGCTGAGCAAGCTGAACTCTATTTCTCCCTTTGGTGAAATCACTTGATGCAAAGAATTTTTAAATGAAAAACAACACACTTTGTTTCCTTTTATGTTAATAGTATGAATCGAAGAAGAGAATTTCTGCAGAAGAGGCCATGAAACACGCATACTTCAGAAGTCTTGGAACAAGAATACACACTTTGCCTGAAAGTAAGAGGAGTAGTAGAGTAGCAGAATATTGCTAAGCTGGTACATTAAAGCTAAGTATGTTGCTTAAGGAAAAACTCTCAAATCTAATCTATTAAAGAACTCTGGTATGTATTGACTTAAATATTTGGGAATAGGAAACATATTTTTAGCTAAACTGTATAATTAAGTAGAACGTTGTTCAGTAAAGCACCATTATGTTTGGATGTGAATTAATTTCTTTGTTACATTCCAGGTGTTTCAATATTCAGTCTAAAAGAGATTCAGCTGCAAAAAGACCCTGGCTTTCGAAATTCCACTTACCCAGAGACAGGTATGGAAAGCTTAAGATTTTCTCCTATCTGTAAACAGAATGCTGTGCCAGAGACACTGAAAAATACTTTATTAAATTGGTCCATGTGAATGTGCTCAAACAAATATCAGGAATGATTTGCTCAGGTTCCTGTAGAGACGTAAAAGCTAAATGCACAGAAGGAGGTGAGTTTTACTAGGGGTAGGCAGAGGGGCTGTTAATATGAGAAAGTTGCGGAGTTTCAAACCATTACGGTGTGGGTGTTGAATGGTGGCAAAGTATTAAAAAGAAAAATATGGAACAAGTGCAGTTTAAGCCTGGAACAGGCTGCACAGGGAGGTGGTGGAGTCTCCATCTCTGGAGACATTCAAAACCTGCCTGGACACGTTCCTGTGCAACCTGCTCTGGGTTACCCTGCTCTGACAGTGGGGTTGGGCTAGGTGATCTCCAGAGGTCCTTTCCAACCCCATATCATTCTGTGATTCTGTTAAAGAAAGATGCTGATACTGGTTTAAATACAAAGAAGGGATATTCTCTCGAAATAGGCAGATGATGTAGGTGATAACTGAATACCACGTGCAAATGCTTCGGTTTCTTACCATGGTCCGTGTTCTGTTGTAGGACATGGGAAGAACAGAAGGCAGAGCATGCTTTTTTAAAGTGGGCGATGCAGAGTGGAGCCCAAACCTGCCAATCAAGGACTGGGATCTGAAGGCAGTGCTCTCTGTTGGTGGACTTGGAATCGCAGTTTGTCTACACTGTCCTCTTCACAGTGGAGTCTTTTTATTTCCAACCTGCAGATTATGTTTTTATATTTGTTGTCACAGTGTGACAATTTTTTGTACAGTTGGTTTTAAGGTCTCCTCTGCCACTAGAGCCAGTAGGTTACAGCTGTTGATGTAACTGTAGCTGCAATTTTTGTGCAGGACTGAGAAACACAGTGCATTATTTATTGCGGAATCATTGCTGCTAAATAACTACTGTCTGTATAGTTAACACAACAGTTCCATGCCTGAAGAAGTTGCAATGGCTTTATAATATGTGAATGCATCTGTTTCTCTTCATAAAATGTTCTACTGCTGCGGGGTTTTTTTGTATTTCTTAAACTGCAGTGTTTCCTGGAATGTAAACATAGCTTTGCTTGGCTATAGGTGAACCATCTTTAATGCTCTAAGTTCATGGCACTTAATTCCTTATTTAACATTGGAAGTATGTGTTGAAATAGTTGAAAAATTGTAATGCATATTATGTTTTTGAAAAGCACATGGTGTGAAAGTTGATTCAAACAAGTGAACAGTAACTATTATTTGCTCTCAGATCCTATGTTAGTTATTGATAAACTAGAGCATGGAGACTGGACGATCAGTTTTGTCAGGCTTACTCCAGCATAAGATATTTGCACATTGTTGTGCACACGGGGCCTGCAGTAGCAATGACTTGCAGAAGCAATGACTTTTTTACCTTCATTTTTAACTTAGAAATACAAATAGTAAAAAGATGATTCATATACGTTGGACCCTGGCTTACTTTTGAAATTTAGAATCTTTTCATTACAGAGGAACAGGACGACTAATTACAAGAACATGGGAATAATGTCACACTTTTCCCACCTTGTTGCTCTCCCATTTGTGCATTATTCACTTGAAATCAACTGGAAAGAGGCAAGTTTGTACTTGATAAGAACTCACTATGCTACGGAGCTTTTACAATGGGAACTTAGGGAGTTTTTGAGATCTTAGATGTTTCTGTTTACCAGAGATAGTAAACATGTTACTATTATGCTTATGCATCTCAGTGAGTATCATAAGTACACCCTTGGTGATGGTTACAGTATTTTTAAGCATTTGTGTTCACCTTTATGAACTTATTTGTTTAGTGCATCTTAAAGAGACTGTAAATCTTTATTGGTATATTTTGAAATGGTCATGTAAATCTTTGGCTGGTATATCATGAAAATAGTCATAGGTAACTTAATTTTTCCTGACATTCACTGTAAAACATTCAGGGGTCCTACCATTTCTGTTCAGGAAATCTTGTAGTTTATTGTTATTTAACAGTATTAAGTGAATTTTTGTATATTTCATTTTAACTTTATTTGTGAATAGTGATTGTGGCATGTTTGGGGGTGTTTTATTAATATTTCATTGATACTGGTAAATTTGAATTGGGACTTCTTTTTTTTTTTTTTTTTTTTTTCATTTTCTGGAAGAGAGAAATTCATGTGTAATGGTGACTATTGGACCACTACTGCTTTTCAGCATTTGTAAACCGGTTTTACGTTAAATCTTGTAGACCTAACAAACTGCTGTTATTTCTAACTGACCGACCTGTATTAATATTGTACTTTTGAAAGTATAAATATTATGTGGAATTCTTTGGTTTTGTTTTGAAATTTATAATAACAGAGGCCCTGTGTTGTTAAAAATACAGACTAAGTGAACTTGCAGTTCTTGGGGCATTGTTGGAAACGTTTAGTTAGATCTGCGTGTTGTGGGAGTCACCAGTTTTAACTTGGGCCACTTAATTAATTCACGCAAACGCAGAAGTAGTTTGTGGCAGTGGAAAGGAACGTGGCTTATGCACCACTGAGGCTGTTCAGGATCTTATCGTAACCATGGTCCACAGGCTAATTCTTGGCACCCATCCTGAGTGTCAAACAGCATCAGAAGCCTTGCCTAGGCCTAGGGGTGTAACTCCTGCCCGGGATACACACGTGGGTCTCCCACTGATGCCAGTGGAGCATTGCATGTGTGTCAGAGGCAGGTTTGGCACTGATAAAAAAAAAAAACAAAACCTTTGTCCTGACATAGTTGTTATATATATTTTTTATAGTTGCTATGGATCTGATCTAGATTTTATACTGATTAACTTTGTAGGAAATATGTTGTAGACGTGATGGTGTTGAAGAAAGAAGTCTCAGAGAAACATCTCCTTTTTTTACAAAAGTAGTGAAGATAGAGAGTAAATGTTCACTGTGGGTAAATGTGGGATTTAGCATTTCTAGAACAGTAATATCTTATAGGTCATAAAAGAACAAGTAATAATGTGACACTAGTGAGTAAAGGACTTAAAGGTTTAACTGGTAAAATGAAGTCATTCATACATTTAGAAAGGGATCTGCTGCAGCTAACAACAGGAGGTTGCCATTCTAAGTAAGAATTCAGCTTTTTTGTTACAGATGAAAAGATCTTCCATAAAATTCAAGCACTCTGTTTGTAAAGAGATTTTGTCTAAAGACCTACAAGTGAATTGATTTTCTTCATTAGGAGGTAGCTTTAAAGAATGTATTTCTTAAGAAACTTGGTATCTGTGGTCAAGCCAGTTTCTTTCCTTTTTTTCTTTTTTAATTGCCTATAATTGAAACTCCTGCATCAGCAGCGACAGTTCCATGGCAGCTGCCTGTTTGGAGCAGTAGTCAGCAAGTTTGCAGTTGCTGGGCATTTCTCTGACATCCTTTTCGTGCAATTCTGTGTTCTGCCTCCTGTCTGACGGTATCAGGCGCTACGGACTTGGTTTCGCTGTCCCCAAGAACTGTAGTAGGGGAGCGCTGGCCCTTTTGGGGAGAAGACCTCAAACCCTGGCAGAAACCAAGCAGGTAGTTGCTAAAAATGGATGACTTTCACAATTTGGTGTGACAGCCTTTGGTTGAAGATGAGCGATGAGTTAATGAGAAATGGCCTGCAAGTTGTTGCTGATTTTAAGTAGTTATTTTTTTTGGAAGATACCTGGCGTATCCCATCTACCCCAGGGTAGGAATGCCCAGGCGCGTGTGTAGGTGTGTGGAGGAATAAGGTGAGCTTGAAGGCAGGGAGGAGGAGGAGGCAGGTGGCGATGAGATTGGGTGCACATGAAGAAGGTAGAGGCTGAAGGGAAGAGAGAGGGTGGGAGGAGGACGGGGATTGGCAGGAGAGGACAGAGATGGAGAGGGAAGGGGCAAACCCGCTGCTCAGCAATGCTCCGGTGGAACGTGCATCTCAACACGGCTGTGTTTATCCTTGTGCTGCTTTACCACAGCATTAAGTAGCCAGAGTGTATCCCTGAACTGGGCAATAAAAGTGAAAATAAACAGTTATTAAAGAATCAACGTACTTTGTATTTGCAAATCATTTGGGAAAACTGCAAGGTGGCATGCTCTCTGGGCTGCTTGCTTGTTGTTTGCGCATGAATTTGTCAATTTAATAAAGGTACATTGTTTCTGTTTTGCAACGTTAAGAGGGAATTAAGGTTAAGAATACATTCGGTTATTGAGGACAAAATATATGAAAGGTACGTGGTAAATATCCCCAAGCTAAGTATTGTAAAACCAGGAAATACCCAGGATTAAGGTCAGAGTTGAAAGAAATCCAAACAAATTAGGGTATGGAAATGCACGGCTGTAGCCTATAGTGACACTGAAGAAAAATTAGAATTTAACTTATCTGTGACAATGTTGGGTCACAGACATTTGGTGATTTTATCTGGTCACTAAGGGGCAGAGTTGAAATCACTTGTGCACCTTATTACCATGTTTTTTTTTCCCTTAGTAATGTTTGGCTTTGAAACAAATGCAACATTTCCATGGAATTTCTCAAATTTGGGGGGGAACTTGAATGCTTCCTTTTTACAGATTTGTTTTTTTTTTTCCGTTTCAGAGACTGGGCTGTTAGAGATTGAATGCTACTCTTTGGCCTATGTGTGGGTCAGCAACATCCACGTATCTAACATCCACGTATCTCCCCAACATCCACGTTAGACCAGTTTAAGAGACTGACAA
The DNA here is from genome assembly GCA_028565335.1 of Limnodromus scolopaceus. Taxonomy (NCBI): domain Eukaryota; kingdom Metazoa; phylum Chordata; class Aves; order Charadriiformes; family Scolopacidae; genus Limnodromus; species Limnodromus scolopaceus. The sequence continues at coordinate 49,685,111 of JAOXNO010000001.1, read as the reverse complement.
GATAACAAGTATAGACTATAAAACATAAAGGAAGCACTGAACAAGTGTTTAATCTGTACTTTGTAAAATAAGCTCTGACGGTACAGGTAGGACGGTTTTGAAAAATATAAAAGCCGAGTGGATAACGGGGGCGTTGTAATTCCTGCCATACGTCCTTTCCAACTGTGGAGAAAACACGTTCTTGTTCTAGGCCAGAGTGGAAATTTGCGTTGTCAGAACTGGGATTAGAGTTTAGCTATTCTAGATTATTATTTTTTTTTTTTCATCTTCTGTGTGTGATTTTCCCTGGGCTGTGCTGTGTGCCTCTCTCGTTAACTGAAAGGAAAAGATTGATGTCAGTGGAAAAACGTGAACGTTACAATTTTCCATTGTTTTCTATGTTTTCTAAAATCCCTCAACTCAAATGAAGTCCTGTAATTTTTGAGCCAGCTTAAACTGTGAATGCACACATACGCACATACTTACTGTTGTAAATAACTGCTTAATTTATTGTCCTGGCTGCATCCTCCAGAACCGCTTTAGAAGCCGGCCGACCTGAGCAGGCTGCTTTTATGGCCCTAATGAAATACGAGTCTTGTTCAGCTCCGAGGCCATACCTTGAAACACATTTTTCCCCAGAGAGCGATGAAGTTCCTCCATGTGCTTCAGCGAGATCTTCTTGCTGATGGAAATGCCATTGCTGAGGGCTGCAAACAGAGAAGGCTCTTCCCTACCCCCTCTCCAACATGTCCCTGCGGAACACCTCCCTCCAGGCCCTGCACAGCAGCCTCAGTGCTGCCTCCTCCTCCTCCTCCTTCACACCCCAAGCTTGTTTTTTTTTTTCAAAGACTTTTTTTTTTTTTTCCCCTCTTCCATGTCCTTTTCCTTAATTTGCAGGAGGCAGCAGGTGGCCTGGAGCCATGGTAGGAATAATTAAGGGTATGTTTATCCATTTGCACTTCTTGCAGAGTGAACATGAACTGATGCAAATCTGTCAAGAAAAAATCCAGCGTATCCCGGAGTCCTCTAGGATGCTTTTCTCCAAATACCCCCCTCCACCCACCCAAGGCAGGCCGTGATGCTGATTGCTCCAGAGTCCTTGCCTGAGGTTCATTCTTCTTTTTTCATTTAAATAAATTTATACTCCTCCTCACTAATGCTGTCAATCTCTGTGCCCTCAAGAAACAGGTCTGTACTCCGTCTGTGTAGGCAGAGTGCTTGTGTATTAATTGGTAAGAGCAGTTACGGCTTGGAGTTAAAAGGGATTTCAAAAGTTTTCGTTTTCTGGTTGCTTTGTAGAGGTATTCTTAAATCTGAGAGACCTGTGTTTGTTTACCCTAGAGGATCTAGAGACAGTCTCAAGATCAGAAGGGAACAGTGATGCCCTTACGTAAAAGACTACCTGTAGTTACTGTGCCTTTTCTGAATTAATTTGGTGGCCGTGATGTCTTCTAAAGATTCTTCCTATGGGCACAAGGTCACACAGCCTCTTAGAGACTCATTCTGTTAAAATTAAATGCTATAGTCTGTTTTAAAGGACTGTTTCCCCTTTTAAACAATTGTCTTGTTGACAATTCATTATTTCTTCAGTAGGTATTTCCAGATTGGCAAGTGCCTGTCTGATGAGACTCCTTCAGACAAAACAAATTATTCTTTGTTGACGTAATGGAAGTGTGTCAGATCTCTTGCTTTCTGTAGCTGGTTATTCCCCACCTTGAAAGTTTGCTTTAGAACAGAGGCCACTTACCTGTGCCAGGGCAAAAGATGTGGGCAATCTCTTGGCAAAGCTGCCCAGTAGCAATGGCCCTACTGGTGGATACTTGCTTTTTTCTGAAAAAACAACATAAAGGTAAGCCAAAAATAGCCTGATTGTGCACCCAGTCTATAGAACGTTGAAAACTTTCCGTATTGCTGCAGTAATTGAGTAAAGTGTAAATCTATCCCCCAAATCCATCAAGTGTGATCTAATTGCAATTACTACCAGGAATACTGAAGAGAGAATAACTCCAGTTTTGTTCCCCAGGATTGTTGTCCTGCAGCTCTCCGTGCTGCAGAAATGGCATGCTTCCACAGTAGTTGTTTTACAAACATTTATTATTTATGTATTACAAACATATGTTTCTCTACAGTTAAACAAGATACCTGTTAATAAAATTCAATAGAAAATTACCAATAGTATATTTTCTTTGAAGCATAAGGCATAATAATCTAATGTTTTAGGTAAGTGCTCAGAATTGAGAGGCTGGGCTTTATTTGTAGAAATTCTTCCCAGTAGGAAGAATTCCACATAATTGACCGATTTGGAAGGCAGATTTCATTTTGACAAACTTTTTTTTAACTGAAAAGTCAACTAGCAAAAGAAGAAGTGTTCTGTTGCTATTTTTTATTCTCTTGAAGATGAGAAGTCAGCACCGCTTCCTTGTTTCTAGGTGTCTTCCCTTAAGTTTTACTGGATTTTCTTGGATCCTTTACAGTAACTTGTTGAAATAGATTAATTTTTTTTAATTTTTTGTCATCGCAGAATTGCTATTTTCTGCTGTCTTTAAAAGAAAAACAAAGTCACTCAAAGGGTGGGAGGGGAGATGGGGGGGCGTGTTGAGGCGTGTGGAGCCTTTTGAAAAGAAAAAAATCTGCCTTATTAATAGTAAAACTTTAGAAGAGACAGAGTCACAAGAATCTGGATGCTTTTTCTTTTAAGCATCTCTTCTCTGTCACACACTCCCTCCTCTAATCTTCACCCGGAGTTTTTTTGCAGTGTGGTATTCAATACTTCTTACTAAGTCAAAGCCCAAATTTGCATGAGTATCTGTCTTCACTTTTTAAACTCATAGTGAGAAACGCTTCATCTCTATGCCTTGTTCTCCCGTTAGCGGTACTGGTGTGCAGAAGGCGAGACTTCACTGAAGTTGGCATTCATACATAAAAGTGAGATGAGAGTTAGCTCTAGAGTGTGAATAATTGCCTCTCTGTAACTTAGTTACTGAAAAAAAATCCCATTTACCTGGGAGGAATCCATTCAAAGAGAAATGTTTGACCCGCGAGCCCTTGTGATTTCATCTCCACCAGATTAGTCAACCCCATCAGGCATCCCCTGCCGCCTTTTCCCCCAACCTACTCTCTGATTTTACTTGGCATAAAATTTCCCTTCACTCCTAGATTTTGCATCGGTTCATCTTCTGGTTTTGACTCTGTGGGGTGTGGTACCTCTTGGAGCTCTTAAAACGCTGAATTGAGTGAATGACTTCCTGTGTGTTTCATTCTTTTTCCTTCTATCTTGCACCTCGTTGCTGTGTTTATCAGCACTGGTACTTCACACAGATATGGCAGGTTTTTATCCCGTTAATTGCTGCGAGTGAAACTGAGGAGTCATTTTTGATTGTGCAACCCAGGAGCCTGAGGAAAATCCCTGCCGTCTTTTTGTCAGGCTACCTCTGCCCCAAAAATGGCTTTTCAACATCAAAACTGCATTAATAAAATGTTTATTTAGCACCTTTCAGGTTGAAGGATCCAAAAGCACTTTACAATTAACTACACACACATCACTGAAATGCATCCAAACAGAACATCAACAGACGACTCACTGCATAAATTTCAAAAAGAACAGACAGAGCAAAGTAGAAGCTCTGATGACCTGCAGCAAACAGGATTCTGATTTTGGTTTGGTTTTTGAAAGTCTCATCTGAAAAACCTACACGGTAAAGCTGCGTTCAACCCAATTTAGCCGCCTCAGACAACTAAAGATTTGCATCAACCCTGCCAAGATTAGAATCTGTGGTGCCAGGGAGTCTGGCCTAATCCTAACCTGACATTTAAGATGACTAAGGCATCACCTCAAGGTAGAGGACATACCCAGTAAGTTCAAGTTGCAAGTATATAGTAACACAGTGCTGGTTTTTAATCCAGAATTCAGATGTTTATGCATAAACACCCCGCCTGTACAGTATGCCTCTTTACAAGCACCAGGCATTAATTTACACTCCTGTAACTTTTCCAGCTTTGGGAGGTGGGGGGAAGGGGAAACACGACCTTCTGAGCTGTAGTAGCTAGAATAAGCTGTGTGGGGAAATAGTAGAAGGCACTTGGCACGACTGAACAAAGCACCTGGAAATTCTGTATCGGGAATGATCCTCATTCCTTGGGAGGACAGAGATACCTGCAGTCTTTCCAGCTGTAATGTTGACAGTTCGTAAGAAGTATATAGGCCAAATAAATTCTCAGCAACGTCTTCTCCTTTTCTGCAGAAGTACTCTCAAATGCTGGAAATGTCTCATGGACACACACAGCCCAGTTCCTCCCTGTCGCGACTCCACAGAAGAACTTGGGCACAAATGTGGCTTTGTTGCTCCCTAAATGCATCTCCTGACTGTAACGTTGATTACGTTTTTCACTTCAGCAAAGAAACATTATAAGGCTATTTTTATACAATTGGAAAGCACTTAATACAAAGTTACATGAATACATTGCATCATATGGCCTATCCGTGGAGAAAATACTGAAATACTACCATAGGGCTGTCCAATACTAGTTTTGTCTTTCAACTTTTTATCTTAATACTAGAAAATATATAAATCATTTACATGACATTATGCAAAAGAAGGCACAGCCGGTTATAGTTTACACAAGCACAGTGCATAATATGCAGAAAAAGGGATTAAAAAGAAGCTTCACATCCTTATTAGATACATTGTTGCAATCCATTAAGAAAAGTACTTCATCAACAACAGAAGTGTTCAACACTTGAGAGCTATGATATAAAAAAATTATAATTCATTTAATGCAAAACAGATTTATGTATACTTTTATATATAAACACTGTTTAAAAATGCTAACATAATAAAAGTAGATTATCCATGTAATGAAAAGTGCAAACCAAAGTAATAGAGGGTTTCACAATGTCCTTCTCATGACACAGGAAAAACTAGACCATAGGAATGAAGTGTTAAATCCACCAATAAGTCCTTGGCGCGATGAGGCGTCATCAGGATTTCTGAGCATTTGGAGAAAGCAGTACTGGAGAAGAGGCTCCGTCCAGACTGGGGAGCGGCACTGGTATGTGACCATTTAGCAGAGTTGGAAACTGTTAAGAGGCCAAAAGGTAAAAATTACTCTTTATCTCCAAACATTCAGCCCAGAAGCACATGCATTTAGCATTAGCAACCGACTCCTGATGGTTTCAAGGCTTGTCATTCCTATACAGGAAGATACATCCCCAGTGCCTGCCTCAGCCATTAGGAATGTAAAATAGAGAATGAAACCTGAATAATTTGGAAACCTATAGGGATGCGCAAATCTATTACTGGCTGTATTTTATACAAAAAGTTCACATAGCAATACATCTGTCATCACCCTGGGAAAGGGAATACTCTAGAGCCATGTTTGCCATCCATTCAGCTTCCAAAAATGTTTTTCAGTCTACAAAATATTAATTAAAACCCATGCTTTTCATCTGCCCTTCAGAAAAGCTAAACAGGAAAGAGCTTTGCAAAAGTGAAAGTCGAGATGCTGTTTTAGGGCAGAAAAAGTACAATTGGGAATACAAAACTGGGGAAAATTACTCTCAAGCAATTACAGTTTCTCTCTATATTTATTAAGAAAGCATAAACCAGGTATGTGCCATCACTCAGTGTGTAAAGCAGAATATGTTGTAATTTAGTATTAACCTTCTGCTTCTGAAATACTGTGTTAAAAAAATACCAATTCAATATATAAGCCGTGTATTCCTAGTTCATGACAGCATCCTGACTAACTTCCCTGCAGTGACGTGTATTGACTAGTTCTCTCATGTCTGACCTTAGAAGCAAGGCAAGTAGGTGGAATAAACTTGCTGTAGCATGAGGCGGGAATTATCCCAGTGGCAGATACCGATCTGGCCTCCAGACCTGGTTCCACAAGCTCCGTGCTGGGTTTCTGTTGGCTTGAGAGAGACGGAGCTGAGTAACAGAGCTCCCCACTGCAAGTGTACAGTGTATTTTTTACCCCTTATCAGATCAGTCCTTCAACAGCCGACTGTGGTGTCATCAACCTCTCCACGTGCACGTAATCTGCTTATAACTGGATTACTCTTCCACAAAGATGTTAGTTAATGATATCTGTCTTCCAATGTTCAGTTGAAAATCACGCCGAGCTGCTGGGGGCTGGCACCACGCTCCTGGTGCGGCTGGGACTGGCTGATGCCTCTGTTTTAACCCAACCAGACCTCAGGAAATGTTTCCACCGCTTCTGCCAAGATTCATTAATGCACAGAACTTGATTACAAGCTCTTGCTTTTCTAGTCTAGGTTTCTGAAGCGAGACATGTAAATTACGAAGCGTTCCATGTGATTTCTAAAGCGAACAAAGAGAGGGTTGTGTGATCCTTGGTGTCTATGGAGGCGGGTGGCATCCTGGCACTAGGACCTGAGACCCAAACAATGCTCATGTCACGAGTTCATCTTTGCCCTGGTCTCCAGCCCAACCCAGCTGTCTTGTTCTTCTGCCTCTGTAGCCTCTGGGGCCGGGACAATGGTCTTTATTCATACGCTCCCGTAACAGTGGGGATCTGGGGTTTCTACACCCTCTCAGTGCTACTCTCTCTACAGTAGTAACCAAGAAAATACACTGAATTTAGTTAGCACTTAATTCGAGCTAACTTGCTAGTCCATAAGTTTGGCTGCATTCTCTTGAATTAACCAATTCTGTGCAAGTCTCTTGCTCTTCCAGTTATGTGGTAATTTCAAACTAGTGATGAAACATCAAAATAAGTTTAATTATACAGCAGCGTGGCTTCAAAGGGAAGACTTTCCAGGTAGGCCAATATATCAAGGTAAATTGTGTGAAAGGTGACTGCAGATTTCAGTGATGCTTTACGTGGGCTGTAAGGGTGTATAGGCAAAGGTGTATGTGAGTTGCTGTCACCTCGTAAGCATCGAAGGGGAGGTTTTTACCAGTTAATCAGCATCTACGTGCTCCGTGAGGGAGTATGTATGTACTTGTGTCCAGCAGTGCCAGCACAGCACTCACCTCTGTGCCTGGGAAGATCAGGGAACAGATCTTCCTAGAGGCTATGCTAAGGCACGTGTAAGACAGGTAGGTGATTTGAGACAAGTCCTGCCTGACCAGCCTTGTGGCCTTTTATGGTGGAATGACTACATCCATGGAAAAGGGAAGAGCTATGGAGGTCATCTATCTGGACTTCTCGAAGGCCTTTGACACAGTCCCCCACAAGAGCCCCCCACAACATCCTTCTCTCTAAATTGGAGAGGTATGGACTTGATGGTTGGACTGTTCGGTGGATGAAAAATTGGTTGGATGGTTGAGGGTAGTGGTCAACGGCTCAATGTCCAGAAGAACATCCTATGATTCTATGAGCAAATTCCTGGTTTGTTAATGGAGAGACCATACTTTCCCATAGGCTTGTCCAGGGCTTAGTTGGACTGTAGATGTGGATGGATCCCATCCTGGTCCTTGTCCTTATACAAATCCTAGTACTAAAGATCTGTAGGCAGTGCCAAGCATCGTGCTGTTGTGAAAAGCGGCACACACCTGAAAGAAAAGCAAACGTAGGAGCCTGATCTCTCCTCCATGCAATCCAGCAGGCAAGGGTGCCAAGGCAGGCAGGCAGCTGCAGAGCTGCTGATGGGATTGAGACTGTTTTAACAATGACCAAATGTTCTTCTGACTCCCACTGCGAAGGACCGGTGAAAGCAAAAGCAACTAGTGAAGCAGCTCCAGCTCCTTCCCCCATTCCCTGACCAGCTGCATGGAGCGTGGGTTGGCTTGTGTGGGCAGCACGGGGAGAGCTCTGCCCCGACGCTTACGCAGGATGACCCAGCAGTTCTCCAGGGGGTTGACCAGGCTTCAGCTGTGGCTGTCGTTTCCTATTTGGCTGTTAAAATAAAGCTTTATGCTCTGCAGACTTGTCGTTGTGGCCTTTGCCTGAATAAGACATAATTTATAGAGGGCAGTCTGAGTTTCCCACAGGGGACAGAGCCAAGGCCACTCTCCATTTTCTGTTCCTGCAGAGGGTGGCCAGAGTATGTCCGTCCAAGCTCATTCCAATGCTGCCTTTCTCCTGTTACACACGGAGACACCATGCTCAGAGGTATGAAGTAACTTGTTTGAAGACACATGGATAATTTGCAGGAGAACTGGAAATGGAGCCTTCAGGTTCAGAGTGCCCTTGTAAATACAGCTATGCCCTGTCTTTCTGAGCAAGAAGTAGTTCATTAAGACAGAAGGATAAACCTACACCCACCTTACTGCATGTGACCCAAACTGGTCTTGGTTTTCCCAGAGTCCATGTTCCACCACTCTTCTGGCTGGTCCCTGACTGGTCTGCACTCCCTTCCTGAAGCTCCTAGAGCTCACTTACCTGCTCTTACTGGGGTCTAGCATTTATTTCTGCTTCCTTCCCACACTATGTATGTGCTTGCTGCAGTAGACACTGCCCGGTAGCTTCTGATTGTGCCGCCAAGGGTTTAAAGAAAGTACAAGTAAATAGGCCTCCCTTTAAAAGTGCCTGTTAACTCCTGTATTTTCTTAAATTATTTGAAAAGCTCCAGACCGATGTGAGGAGATGCTCCCCTGATGTCTCTTCACACGTGTGCTTTCAGAAATGAAACTGTGCATTGGAAAGACCTACCTGGAACAGAGTGTTTGGTCCCTGCAGCCTGGCAGGACTCAGAGGAGCAACAGGACTGAGGCTGCTCCAGAAATGAATGCTAGACAGCAGTGGGCTTGGGGTCAGCAATAATCCATTCGGGGTCTGCAAGACAAAAAAAAACCAGCCCATGATGCATGTCTCGGCAGTTACAGCTCCATACAGTAATCACAACCCCTAAAGTTCACCTACTGGCTCTTTTTCTAGTGAATTCAGACATACAGCACGCCGAGCATACCCGCCGGCAGCAGCTGCCCCTCCAGCCCTGCATCCTGTCTCCGCAGCCGCCAGTACTGGATACCTGCACATTTAATACTCCTTCGTATGCAAATTGATTTCATGCCTATTGTGATTTGCTTAAGGAGAAGCACAGTTATTGTTTCTTTGAACCACGCTCCTGCGAGTGTATAAAATACCATGTGTGTCCCAATGTCTGTAAACACAGCCTAGTCTCCTTCAGAATATTATTTTTTTTTACCTTTTTGAACTGATTTTTTGCTTTAACTGATTGCAGCTTTTGTAGCATTAATGCAATTGCGTGTGGAGCCAAAAGAGCCACTTCTGGCCCTTGAAGTTTACTCCTCTGATGGCGCCTGTTCCAAATGGAAGAAGACTGGAGAAACTGGCGGCGCACAGGCTGATGCAGCAAGAGGCAGGTGTCCGGGTGGGTGCCCAGAGGGACAGAGGAGAGCACAGCTAATTGTTTAAAAAGAATCAAAATGGCAAGAACTAAGAATCCAAGGCTTTTTCCAACTCGGAGGTGTCTCCTTCCAGTGCCACGGAGCACAAGGATTGCTGGGAATGCTCTCAGCACTTCTAAAGCACAATTGGAGGGGAGGCAGAGTTAAAGCACATGCAAATCTCCATTCAAAGGAAGAATTACATGAATTATTCTTTTATCTTTCCAAAAAAGAACATGAAAGAGATGTGACAGTTTTGAACAAAGTATTTGGCATAATGAGTTAATCTCACCAGTAATCCTGATGCCAATTATCAACATAAGTCCTATTTAGCAAAGCACTTAATGGAATTTGAGTGCACGCTTAGCAAGTATGCGTTTCGCTGCGTAGGACACGGGCCTCGGTGCTCAGCTGAACTGGGGCATCAGTTTGCCCAGAGTTCAAAATATGTAAAGAGAAGATCGAAGATGGAAGGTAAGGAGTATGTCGCCCTGGTAACCAGCACGTCATGCATTCTGGTACCCGCTACCTTCCCACCAGGCCAGAAATACAAACTCCCACATATGGCAATTGCAACCAGGGGTCTCGCTAAACAACTGCTGACACCACGGGCTCTCACGTCCCGGTGCCAGGGCTCTGCGGTGAGCAGGCTCAGAAAGGCAGGTGCCACAAGCCATGTGGATTTTCAAATATGAGGGACATCTTATTTGCAAAGCTGTGCCTGAGGCATCAGCTGTGGTGTTTGAGGTTCTGGGCAGTCACACAGGAATACAGACCTGCTCCGACTTGCTTGCTCTGGAGGTCACAACGGGGTCAAACCATTAGTTTAACACCAGCAGAAGAGATGGGAGAGACAAGGAACAGCAAACCTTACGGTCCTCCCAGTGATTCTGTTCCAAGGTGTCTGAAAGACTGCTCAATACAAAGAGCTCAGCTGCTCTTGAAGGGGACGGTTTCTCAAAGGAATCTCAAAAGAAGTGGGGTTCATGGAGAAAAGCAAAGGGAAAGGATGCTACCATCTCCCTTGTGCTGAAAATGGTGGATCAGAAAACCCAAACCCCATGGAAGAAACCATGTCCCAAGGAGTAATAAACACGTGGTATTGCTGGGAAAGCAGTAAAACAGCAGGTATGGTGGTCACAGGAGTACCAATGAGGTCAGGGTTTGTATATACTTGGATGATGACAAAAGGGACAAAGAGTGGGTGGAGGCCTGGCACGGAGAGAACTTCTGTCTTGATCTCATCAAGTGACAGCTCTTGTCAAGATATCTGAGAAAAAATACTTGACAAACAGGCACTTGTGAATGACTCCTTCACAAACACCCTCTCCCCACAAGCATGGTGCTTTCAGGAGGCAGGAAAACAGCAGTACCAGTGAGAACACCTTTCCAGCCACATTACAAGCTGATGCTCCACAGGCAGGCAGCCATTTATGGGGATTTACGAGACTGACAAAGAACACACTGAATTAGGTCAGGATAAATACTCAGAGATCTACTTACAGAAGAGCCTACTAACCTTAAACCAAAGATGTAAGCAGCCAGACCAAACAACATTCAGCTAAGGACACAGTATTGTGCCAACTGTACCAAGTTAGTTGCTCCGATGAGCTATGCCTCGGTTCTTCATTTTTTCTTTAAGAAAGTGCAGATATCCAGAACCGAAAATGCAGTTCTTGAGAGGGTCTTTTGAAAATGATGAAGAAAACTTGGAAGTGTTTATTCCTACCTAGATACAGCCAGAGCAAGCCTTCAGAGAGGAGATTTGAAACTGAGCTGTCCTCCATTCATCTCTGGAAGCACGTTAACATGCCTAACAACAGTGCTCAGCAAAAGCTCTTGTCCTCTGATGATCAGAGCACTAATGTCTAATGCCTGCCAGAGCCAAGAGCCAGCCAGAGCAAGCCTCCAAATCTGTTAATATTTAATGCAAGAAGAGCAGAGGGCCTCCCAGGCTCGTTCTCAGTATCACCATCAGCCAAGCATCAAAACCACCAGAGGAAATGTAAGTGTAAACAACACGACAGCACAGGCTATCCTTAAATTACACGCGGAAATTGATGTGTCACTTCATTTTCTGCCCTCATGCAGCTGTACATCTGGTATTAGATGTGGAACCCAGTGGGAAGTTCCTACTTAAAAAAAGGTCATTATAATCTAAGCATAGGAACAGTTTAAATAGAAATAATTCATTGCACAGAGAGGATTATGTTAAGCAACGATGCTCATGGCTCCCGACTTCTCTGACAAAGAATGTGTGTAAGTACAATCTTTCTTGTCACTTCTAGCTGTCAGATAACGGACAAGTGCTGTCACACGTATGTTACTTCCCAGGTCATTAGACACGTGCTAGAGCCTGGATGGTGTATGTGGATACAACACAGACCACACACGTGCTGGCTGCAGGCACGCTACTTTGACCATAAGGAAACGGCATGTTGTAAACATTACAAATGCTAAAGTAGAGGCCTGAAGAAAAAGAGTGAGTCAAAAATATATATATCTACATTGGCCAAGGGAGAGTCAACAAAAATAACAAGCAGAAGTAATCTGTAAAAGAAGCAAGTACTAAACAAAATCCAAATACCTCTCTTTGAAGCTAACCAAATGGAAAGCTGACATTTCTCTACCAAAGTATGGTACTGTATGCACCGACATTTTCAAACCCATTCTTCTGTTCTAAAATTGGTTGTGCTTATCATGTGGTATTCCTCATGACCAGCAGGTACAATAGAAAGTCATCTGAAATACCCTCTCAGGCAGCAGGACCTTCTTCAAACCTGCATCACTCCTGGAGCAGCAACTGGTGTCTGATAATCCTGCTCTGCGCCCACCCCATGGCAGCAGATCTGACAAATCAGAGATCGTTTGAGATATGATGCATGCTCCTCCTAGGATAATGAAATGAACTGCCTAAATTACGGCTTTAGTTATTTTGGATTGTGCTATTACAGTTATCTGAACACAGTTATATAGCTTTCATTTTTTTATTCACTAGGTCAAGAATTTAGGATGCAGGGTGCTTCTTATCCACACTAGAAATAGGAGGCTGAAAGAGTGGAAAAAAGCTGTGTTGCTGTACAGCCAAAAAATGAATGGACCCAGGAACAACCCTATACGGGCACCATCTGCCTCTTCTGAGATAAAAACATTCGTAGTGGCATTAAGTTGGCTAACAGTCATGCTGGCCTTAGCTCAACATCCTGCTAAAGGAGGGCCACAACCGTCTACCTAATTCACTTCCATGTCTTTCAGGGGCAGTAAGCACACCAGTTTATAAATGAATGAGAAAATTAAATGTGCAAAGAAATAATTACAAAATGAGGAAGGAAACCTGTTCATACTGAGTTTGGGGGCAGCACTAGATTAAAGTGAGCTTGTAACAACTCGTGCTGTCATTGTGTCTGGTTGGCATCTGATACGATGTATTTGTCAGATTTGCTCCCTACCAGCAAAATACTTACTGTGGTTATACCACAGTTAGAGGTTATAAGAGTCTGTCAATGCACCTCAATTTTGGTTTGCCACACTTCTCTTCCTCCTGCCAAACATAACTTCACTTTACAATGTGAAAAATGACAGATAACGGCCCGCAAGATCCTCTTTCTTTGCGACACAACTTCATATCTTGATGGCTTACAGGTGTGGCTTCGCACAAACTTGCTCTGCAGCCACCTAAAAAGCTCAGTATGAGCAAGTGCTGTGCTGGAGGAGAGCACTTGTAGACACCCTCACCTCTGCCAGGCCTTCGTGCCGTGAAGGCACATGATGCTGCTCGCGGCCAGCTCGAAGACCTCTAACACCTGGCTGCACCACAGGCATCATCCACACAAAACCTTTTCAAACAGGGAAGAGGTAAGGGATTCTGCATACAATGCGACCCCCAGACAGCCCGAAGTAAACAACAGCTTGTAACACACACCTTTGTATTTATTTATTTGTTGTTCAGTTTGTTTCATTCACTGCTAGTATTTGCATCAACTTTTATTTCAGGGTGGGGGGGGACTGTTAGGGGGCGTTCCCCA
>JAOXNO010000001.1:49642568-49671757 GCA_028565335.1 Limnodromus scolopaceus | reverse complement strand
ATGTTAGGGGGCGTTCCCCATTGGGATAATTTTACTCTTGGATTTTTTTGTCTAATTTTGCAGTGGTAGGGTAAGACAAAACTCACCAATGAACACACCAGGTAATTAGTTATGTGATTTTCCTCTTCTCTGAACTGCTAGATTTTTTCATAGACTTGCTTGAAAATGAGAACTTACTGTTGACATCACCACAAATATGTAATTAAAAAGAACCAATAACTTACTGGTTATTCAGTAGATCTGTGCTGAAAGGAAGCTCTGGCAAATACTCTGTGGATCTGTAAAACTTTGGAAATTGAAACTGGCTTACAAGCTTTGTCTTAGAAACCACTTAATTTGTTCCATATTCAAAAACTAATGGAAAAGTCACACTGTTTGAATGGACACAACATCTAGAAGAGAAATCTAACATCCCACAATTTACACCCGCAAGTCATGACCTACAAAACCTCCGTGTTTTTCTCATTTGCTTTTTCCTGCTTGTTTTGTAGACCTGGAGGCTGGTTTGAACTGATAAGCAATTTACTCCTGTTAACTAATGGCTGCCCATCTTGTTATCCCTCCAGGCAGCCTGTGAACCGTGGTGGCTCTTCCCACGCTCACGTAGGAACCCTAGGAGGAACCTACTTTCCATGCTTTGTTCAGACCTCTGCTATGTGTTCCTCTTCCCCAGATGTTTCCCATCGGATGATGACAGACCCATAGAGCTAACACTCTTGGCCACACAGAGACAATACCTGGCTACAGCAAGAGACAGGCAGGTCTTACCTGTGCAGTGAAGAAAGCTGGAGTCAGGGATCCCGAAGGAAGCGCGGGGCTGTTGAGGGCAATGGAACCGATGTCAGTGCTGGAGAGAACCATAGGTGGGGCGGAGATTTCCAAGCCTTTGGGTTTTTTAGCCTTTGGGGGAAGAGATGGAGATTTTGCCTTGGAGCCCGAGGAGAGGTTCAGAGGCTCAAGGGAATCTGAGTCGTGGCAACTGGACTCAAGGAAGAGGCTCCTGTGTTCTGTAGGGAGGGGTGAAGTGGGAGACAGAGACGGCGACCTGGAGGAAGACGACGATGGAGATGAAATGCTGGCACTGTTGGGTAGCATTAAGGAAGATATTTTAGCTGATACTGACGAGCTAAGAAAAGCAGAGGCAGCTGCTGTTTCAGAAGTGGAAGGCAATGACACCATGGGCCTCATAACTTGTTTGTCTGTTTTGTTTGTCACAAATCTTATAACAGTCCGAACTTCTTCCACTGGTGTGTTTCCTTCTGACTTCTCCTCCAGTTTTTCTGTTTTGATTGGCTTGTAAGGGTCTGGCTGGTTCTGCAGAGAGTTGATAGTGAAAGAGGAGTAGAGGCCAGAGTGGATATATTCATTTCGGCTTGTGCTTTTCAGTGCTGACAAGCTGTGCTTGTGCTGATCCCTGCTCTCAGAAGGCATCTTACAGTCGCTGTCCTGCAGCAAAAGGCTCTCTCTGCTGATTTCTACAGCATGTGGATCCATTTTTAAAATCTCAGGAAAGGAGACAAACTTGTACACAAATTTTTGCCCGATCACTTTCTTGATGATGTTCTGCAAATACAAAAGCAGATGCTAAAAAGATCAGCGTTTTAGAGGCACTGAGTACAGCAAACAAAGGGCTTCACAAAGGTAGGGGAGCACAGCTCCCTCCTCCAGCTGAGCAGATCATTTCAGTGCCCCACGCCTAATGCTGCTCATCCTTGGCTCATTCCCATACCTCTGCTCAGTCAGGGGCACCACCTCCTGCTCCTCATGGTGCCTAACAAAATCACCGCTACTAGGTGACAAAGACCTACTGGTGGCCTGGTTTCCTCCTGCTTCCTCTGAAGTAGCTTGGGAATATTTTCTTCCCAGTAAAAACAATTCTGCTGCCTTGCAGACTCCAGCCGTGCTTTCACAACAAAAGCAAACTCCTTTATTTATGCCTCCCAAAACTGACACCAACTACCCTGAGTACGAAATACTCTTGGAATGCCTGCAAGGGACATAACCACCTCAGCCTCCCTGCTCCAGTCATTCACCCTCTCTTCCTGACCGCGTGACGTGACTGTCCTTTCAACGGTCATGAACTATGTCTGTCACAAATGCAATCACTCGCATGGGCTGTAAATGTCCTGCTATATTCCCCTGTGCTACCTCCGGGTTTGCATTATGCTCAGGAGGTGCAGGCACAAGGTTTTCATCAGGCTAAACTGGCTATTGAATTAATCATTGAAAAAAAATCCCAAATCTCTGAAAGGTTTGTAGAACTATTTATTTTTTAATTCATGTTTGTCATAATAGAATTGTCCACTTTATGGAAAGAACTGACTCCCTTTGAAATTGAAATCTTTCATGAGGGCCCCATTTCCAGTTCTAGTTCTCTTACTGCAAACCCAGGTAGGCTGCCTGCTCTAACACAATGCATGGTATCCCCAAGGACATGATGTGAGCTCCTCTGCAGAGGCACTTTATGGCACCAGGTGCTGGGCTTGGCCTAGAAAAAGGACTGGAACATTTACCACCCGAAGCCAAGCACTGCGGAAGACAAGGAGCAATATTTCCTCAGATTTCCATAGTGATTTCTCTGTTCTGGAAGCCCCTGGTGGAGAATCACCTCTGAAAAACCCTTTCCAAGAAGCTTCGCTACAGTGTCTGCTGCACCTCCAGCTGATACTCTGCAAACAGACATTTGCTTTGCGGTACATGTGGGAATGTAAATATTCACAATATTCCTAAAAACTGAATTTGTTTTTCATTCTACCACAGATTCTGAGACCAGCAGAGGAAACATTTGATTGAAAATGAAGGAAAAAAAAAAAAAAGAAAGAAAAAGGAATACAAACATAATCTGTATTTATATACGGGCAGTACCTAGTGCTGGGTGCTTGCAGTGCCCACACTACACCTTTTTTTGTCACAAAAGCAAGGCTCATTTTGGGAAAGAGTTGTCTGCGCTTGGGTATCAGAACCTCTTGTGTCTTTCAGCTGAGCTACTGCACTCTGACATTCATCTATCTGAATGTCCTGGCATTTCATTCAGGCACCTTCTTGAATACAAAATTAATCCTACAAAGGATTATACAAAATCCTACAAAGAGCCCTGGGCTCCACAGGTCAGGAGCTGTGGCACGAACGGAGAAAGTTGTTTCCCAAGCTGATAACAGGGATCTGTAGCAAGGAGGAGAATTAAATTCAGCAAGCTCAGACTAAAGGCACAAAGCTGCCCTCCTCCATGCCCAGCTGTACACACGTCTACCCACCTGGCGGATCCTGCAATGTCTATTTTTGCCCTCCAAAAGTTCAGGACGTATAGTTAGCCCACAGGATCTCAGTCTGCGTGAGCTTTAAATCCTGTGGCTTTGGCCTTAGCCTAGATTTTTTTGTGTGCTAATTAGGTGAAATATTGGATGAACACACTTCTTCTGCATTCTCAGTATTACATTCTTCTTGAAAAAGGCAACACCTCCAAACTACTCACATATGAAAACAAACACCCCAACTGGATTTTGGGGTTTTTGGGATTTGGCGTTATTTTTTTTAATATATATTTATTAATTTAAAGTAATCTCTCCCCTCTGCTCTTGGCAGCTTTGAGTTATTGTTACATCAAGCACTGGCAACTGAGATCCTACTTGGAAAGTGTGACTCCCAGCAGAAAAAGATTAAATGTATTTAAGGGTGGCACTTTTACACTGGTGCAGGAGAACATTGCTATAAAAAGCAATTGAACGGGCTGGTGAGTTTATACTTCCTCTGTTATTATTAAATATAGTTATATTTTAAGAAGGTCTCTCAGTGCAGCTCCTCTGACTCTGTAAGCCTGCAGCAAAGGCCCACTTAACAATGGCTGGAGATGAAAAGGATTCAAGGGCAGACCCCTCAAGTACTGTACAGGCTTCTCAGATGTGGAGCCTCAGGAAAACTCCATCAGCGTATATGAGAAAATAAGGACACAAATTAAGTGCCTCCAAAATGCCACTGACTTTTCTGATTATTTTTTTTTTTGACAAATAACTGAAGGTTAAAAGTAGCTTGTTTTTACCATCATCTCAGCAATCTGTCAGAATCATTTCAAGCTGTGGACGATGGTTCAAACCACAGAAGACAGTGACAGGCATTATGATAAGCAGGGGTTTTCCATCCTCAGCTGGAAAGGGCAAAGAAGGCTTCCTTATATTAAGGACTGCATTTGCAGGGAGACTAGACCCCTTGTTTGGTAGCAGGACAGCAAGTATATGTGCACATTTAGCCCTTTTTTGTTGTTGTTGTTTAAATTTTCTAGGTAAATTCCCTTGTGAGCAGGCCTGCACTGAGCGCTGGTGGCTGCCGGCCAGGGCTGCAGGTAGCTCCGGGGCTGTGCTGCCGGGGAAGGTGACGGCCGGGCCAGTGCAGCTGCTGGGGAGGAAAATGGGGCAACCAGGCCAGGAGCAGGGGCTCCAGTCCAACAGCTTACATAAAAAAAAAATTAAAAAATCTTATCAAGAGACAGCACTCTCTGACACTTAGAAAGAGGACCGGGAGTTGGAATGCCCCTCTTTCTGTTGGCTTCTTGCTTGTTCCTCACTTGAACACTTTATGTTTCCCCACCTCTGCCCCCCAGTCCATAAAACAGCGAGTACAGCAAACGTGACCATCCCCGCTGCAAAGCGCTTGGGAAGCTGTCGACAGGAACTGGGTACAGCACTGCCCACCCTCTGCTCCAGCGCATCAGCCCCGTCAGGGAGCTCAGGCTTATTCACACCACATCACTTCAGACACTCACTCTACCAGCGCCTCCATAACCAGCCTTACCCAGGCGCTCTGAACCACCAGCCGGAGGGATGGGTCTCTCCCCTTGTCCTTCTCCACAGACCAGCTGGCTGAGCCAGACACCAAAGGCTCGGTGGCTGGGTTCCCCCCTGCAGCTTAAACCAGGCTATTAAGTGTGATTGGGGTTTTTTTTGTGTCAACTATACATACACACTACCACTTTTGGAAGCCCTCACAAAATACAGAGGAGCTGTTTGCCCATCTCAACAGCATGACCTCTGGGTCTCTTTCCATTTTTTTTGTTTCTTCCCAGAAGTTTTCCTGTACATTGGTGCAATTCAGACTTCATTTCTTCTATCACAGGTTTGTGTTTTATTTTCAACAGCTCTACTCTTGCTCCCTGTTTGAGCCTTTTAGAGCTAAGGTGCAACTATATTACCAGTGTAACTCAAGGATTTTAGTGGCTTGCCTCAAACCTGTTAGCTAGCAAGTTCGCTGGCTTCAAGAGCCACTTGGGAGATTGAGCTGGGAAGTGGGACCCAGTTCCTAGTTAAACTTCAGACTAATGAGGAGCCCTAGGGACAGAAAAAACAGACTGGGACTTTTTGCCTCCTTCCAGGAAGTGACCTATAATCAGGGTGCCTGAGATCTCAAAATTTATGGCAGAACAGGATGAACTTGTCTGTAGGTACTAAACATCTCTGCTTGGGAAAGAAGGAGAAGGACCAGAGCTGTAGCTGCTGCACTTAACTCCCATGTGGACGTGTTGCAAGTCCCCCGGCTCCAAGAGTACTGGAGGGATGCAACATGCATAGGGACACTTTGGCTATGGGTTCCTCACGGGACTCTGAGGAGGGAGCCAGGCTGCCTCCAGCTACTGGGAACCCTACCCAGAGAGAGGGCTGCTCACACTCCACTGTCTGAAGTACCTAAGCTGGCAGGAGGTACCTGTGGCTGCACAGGGTTTGCTCCAAAAAAGGGAGTGTGTATCCACATCAACATGTGCAGGCAGGCAGATTCTGTTAACATCCTACTTTATGCGCTTATGCTTATTATACTGTGTGTATAAAAGCTAGATTTTGTGACATTTTTGATGTTGCACAGGTGCTATTGGATTGTGCACCCATACTGACCTTTGGAAGTGCAAGGCTCTCATTTAGCTGAATTTCAGTCTTCTCTCACCCACCTCCATCTGGAAGGCAAAGGCCATTCCTCTGGCTGGCACCTTTGGCCAGGTTCCCTGTTCTCTGTGCTGCAGTTCGCTGGGCATCCCTGTCCTCTCACATCAAACATGAACTATTTGTCACTCCTTTTGGGGGGGGGTTCTTCGATTTTCTCCTCTACCTATCACCCTTTACTGAGTATCAAATTCTTTACTCCCATCTTTCCATAAAGACACCACTCAGTAACCACTTTTATGCTATTTCAGACAAGCACTTTCTTGACTTCCACACTTCACTCTTGAAAGAATCTTCTTCCAGTTCTCTATAAAGCTATTTTCTAATGCTCTTTTAAGTATTTCATTATAACATCTCTTGCCTGTACCACTACAAAACATACTGCTGGTACTCCAGCACCATCACACCGCTAGTGTTTCATTGTAATATTCTATTTCCCCTGAGGTAACTCAAGAGAAGACCTTCCCAAAAGTAAAACAATAGTTTCCATTATCACTTTATATCCTGAAGTTCTGTAAGCAGACCAAGAAAGGGACCCTCTTCCCAAAACAACTCTTCCATGCTGCCACACAAACTTGGGCATTAAAAATAGGAGCTAGCAACCAGGCTACTGGGTCTGACCTCTTATGGGAGGAGAGGGAAAGCCACAAGCACCTCTGAATCCTAAGAGCACCTAAGAAGCTCAGTCCCCTGCACTGCAACAAGCACAAAGAAGCCTGTATTATTTATATACTATACATCATACTGCCAACCCATCTAAACAAGTGGGCAGCTGTTAAGTGAAACTAAAATGATTTATTCTGTCTTTATAAGACAGACTGAATAGCATTCACTGAGTAAAGCCTGGGCCCAACATACTGTTCAGAGAGGATGCAAAAATATTGAATAGCTGCTCATCACAACAGTATGTGTGTAATTAAAGATGCAGCATAACTCATGCAAACATTAAGGTTACCCAGGGAACTGTGATTCTTGCATTTCCTAACTTCTGAGGGCTTGACTTCCACAACTGTTACATCCTATTAATGTCGGTATCTGCATGTAATTTCCTGGATTCGCCTTCCTTCCCTCAAAAAAAACCTCATGGGGAAAACTCACTAGATTCCCTCTTGTGGTGTCATGCTGAAATATTCATGGGGACCTTTAGTAGTCCTAAAACCTCTAGAGACTTCCAAAAGGTATCTGTCATTACAGCTATCAGAAAAACAAAGTAACTGGGCAGCTTCAACAAAAAGACACCTACTAATCCTACTTATAAAGGTATTTTAGTTGTACACATCAAGCTAAAGTGCTCTGCGTGGGAATAGATGGCAATGGTTTCCTTGCCTGAAAGCATTACAAGAGATTTCTGACCGGCAGAAGTGTGTGACATGATGCTCAAGCTGTAGGTAGGGAGAGTGCAGGATGCCTTTCTTCAGTGCTATCTGTCATCTGTTTTGCTGCTCTGTTGAGGCAACAGGGGAAATGCATTAAATAAAAAGGGGGGAGGGGAATTTGGGTAACAAGCGAAACAGGAAATGGAAAATCTTCACATTATCTACAAACCTTTAGCAACCAGAATCATGGTAGCAAATTACAATCACATTTCCTGGGGTGCTTTTTATCTGAATTTAACATAAAACTAGCCATCAGCCTCAACAGCATGTCACGCTTACTTTCAAAGCCAGGCTAAGGAACTTGTCCTAATTGTGTTATTTTTCTCCGGTACTGGAATTAATTTACTTTTAAGTTCAGATGAATCAGATGATGAATTTTAACAAGCCAGTGTTCCCCCCAAGCAAAATGGCAGAGCTCATAAACCGCCATTTATCCAGTGATCAGGTTTTATTTCTCCACGGTGATTAATTTCAAAGACAAAGCATGAAGCAGTAGCTCATTTAGTGTCAGCTGTATGCAGTAGCAGCAGAGGGCAGCCCAAGAAAGGAAGGCCTGTCCCATGTGCCATCATCATCTCCAAAAAATCGCTGCCTTTTGCCTCAAACTTACATGCTCCCAGATATTTCGGGTTATATATGGAGAAGCCCCTGTTGATAATTCCACGACCCAAATGAAGTCTTGTCCAGAGTTCTGCCTCCTGCCTTTCCCGCTGCCACTCCCCAACCTGCAGCACAATATTTATCCAGTTTGCCCAGTGTGCATCCCATTCACCCCAGCACATCCAAGCTGTCAACACATCCATCACGGTCAACAGCAAGTGAGGGGACAAGGATCTCAGAAGGCTCGTTAAGGTTACCTCAGGGTCTAGACTGCTCTTGATTTATCCCACAAATTGGTGAACGGGGTAGAAGTGCAAAAGTCTGAGAGAAGCTCTTTCACCTCACCAGCCCTTCCCTTTCTGTTTTGCAGAGCGGAAAGAAGAATGTCAAGAAGCCTTTCCTTCCTTCCTCGACTTCTTCCTTTTCTGTGCTATGCAGCATAGACTGAACTGAAGGCAGAGGAAGCATTTAGGAGTGAACCCGCAGCTGAGCACCCCCTGCCAGCCTGCTGGGATTCATTATCTGCTATATTACGCAGTACCCATGACACTTCAAAACCTGCAGCAAGTTCTCCCGTCTCTCTGCACTCTCCTAATCACCGACCTTTCTCCACTGCCTGGGAACCAACAGGACACAACACACCATACCCACACAGACAGTGAGAAGCTTGCACTCTTTTTTGCTAAAGGAGTTACTCCTTCAATTTAAACAGCAATAGCCATGGTTTGGGTTTCAAACCCTGATCACAATACATAAGGAAGAAAGAGCTTATCCTTCTTTCTATCTAGGAGTACGACCTCCATTGGGCTGCAGAACTCCTGGAAAAACAGCCAAAATCCTTGTGCCGCACTTAGATAAAATCTGCAGATAGAAGAGAGCACACAGTCCAAGAAAGCAGCTGTAAGAACAGCAAGGAATCACCTCCCCCAGATCCCTGGTGAAGAAACTGTACAGCCACTCCTCTGGCAGATGCTGGGTGAGCAGAGACAAAACAGATGACAAAGGTGTGTGTGCGCTGTAGGGGGGCAACTGAAAACGGTACAAGGGTAAAATAAAAGGTTAAAGGATGAAAGAAGAAAGGGAGCCACGAGTAAGGAGCCATTACACTCCATTGATCTGAAGAGATCAGAGAGATCTCAAAGGACAAGGACAAATACCTCATCCCCTGTTTTTAAGCAATGTCTGTTCATGTCTGTATTTGGGCTCTGCCTGGAGATGCTGTTCATTCACCCGCCGGTACTCCGTCTCCATTGATCCCAGTCAAGCTTATAATCAGAGGGGTTGGAGTCACATAATGAAGTGAGCTTCCCCATGCTGAGCAGAAGCCTTTTTAGCACTTAGGGAAGGGGAATTCATCACACCAACTGCTTGGAACAGCCGCTGCACTGTCCTCTCTGGATCTTTTTGTGCCTTCTCAGTCACATCACCTTTGAAAGATGTGAAGTGGGAAAATCTGACTTCTAGTGGACGAACTATTGAAAACACTTCATTGCAGAACTCACGGCTCTAAATCTGAAACTAAAAAATTCTTACAGGAGAAGAAGGAATCCTTCCAAATTCTGATATAAGTAATAAAAAGTCCGATCGTCAAGTTGTGTAAATTTAATTTGCAATCAGCATAGGGTTTGGTTCCTGTGTTAGACTGGCTGCATAGCACCCAGCGCCGCTGTGCCCTTCAAGAATTAGTGCACTACAAATAATACGTGACAACAGGACTCTGAGCTTAGTTTGGCAACAATATCTAGTTTCCTCTGTCTTATGCAGGCAGCAAGCACACCATAACTGTGCTGAACACTGGTGTTACTCACTGTGTAATCTCATCTCACTGCTTTTTCTGAAAATCAAGATGAGAACAGACCATTAAGCATGGCTATGAAGTTTTCTTTTTTAACATAAAAAAAAAATCTATAAATATTAAAAAAGAAGGACTGTTAATCTTCAAGAATATAGGAAATTGTAAAACCTATTAATTTAGACATATTATTAAAAAAATCCATTTAAGAGGAACTAATCCTGAAAAGACTTAATATTAATTAGTAAAAACAATATAATGTTCATCCAAAAGAGGCTGGAGAAACAAATCTTGGAACTCCTTGAATTTGCTGGAGTCCAAAATTGAGAAAGGTGAATATGCAAGATATTTAACACCTCTGTATTTGTGTTCTACAATTTTTTCGACATATCTGAGAAATTCCCTTCAAGTATCTGTTACAGCAATCTAATACATATCCTGGTTACTCCCTGTTCTCATTTTTGCAGTCTCTGTTGTACTGTTGCCACCTTGCTTCATGCTGAAGAATAAGGCCAAGGATTAAACGCCAAAGTGAATGACGGTTTTATGAGAGTGAAAGTGACCCTATAAACTCCCCACTATACCGCAGAAATTTTATTTTCAGAGGTGTTAGCTACCACCTCTACTGACCTCTTCTAGGCTGTGGGCGTGCTCATGATGTCTTGAAATTAGAAGCAAATTGAGCGATCTCAGTAATTACAGGTTAATATGTTCATATGTTATTATTTCAGATTTCAGTTTTAAATAGAGGTTGAGAGTGGAGCTCTCAACAGCCAACAGCTCTGCACTAAGTGTATGCCGACACTATCTGCCTGCAACCAGCTTCTGAGAGCACACAATTAACCACAGTTTGCCAGGTATAAGGTTGCTGCCTAAACTGCGCTGACTCCTTGGGTCTTAGTTCTATCAAACCTCAACAGATGTATCTGTGAAGGAGGGGCAAAATTCAGTAGGTATTGCACGGGCAGAAAAATTTGAAGAAACCCCTACCAAAGCACAGATTCCACTATTTTGACTTGAGATACCCAGAAGGTAAGTTCCCAAGTGGGAGTAAATTTAACATTTTACAGCAAATACAGTCTTCACCCGAGATGAGCTCAGCATGAGATTACTAATTTGACAAATAGACCCAAACATACCCCTGCTCTGACACCCACCATCTGACCAGCTGCTCATCCCTCTGTTTGCTACTCTTATTCTGCACTTTCATCCAGTAAAACATCACATTACTGCTCTCTCATGCATATAGCTGTTAATTAAATGACAGCAACATATAATCTGGACTACTGTTGAAGCTAACACAAATTTTGTCCTAAAATGACATAGTGGAAATTTTCTGAACTCTTAGAAACACTGAGCATT
The DNA here is from genome assembly GCA_028565335.1 of Limnodromus scolopaceus. Classification (NCBI taxonomy): domain Eukaryota; kingdom Metazoa; phylum Chordata; class Aves; order Charadriiformes; family Scolopacidae; genus Limnodromus; species Limnodromus scolopaceus. Next base: position 49,660,706 of record JAOXNO010000001.1, on the reverse strand, counting down.
AACAAAGGAATAGTTACAGTGAGATCCTGCTGAGGTAATACTGCACTGTCATAACTGCAGAAGTGTTTCAGCACTCTATTTCCAGCTAATAAATTAGGACCAAATACAATTGGAGAAAAGATTTACCAGAAAGCTCAGGCAAGGCTAGCTAAAACATTGGCCAACAGGATCTATGCTCCAAAAGATGTGTACCGTGAAAACTGTGAAAACTCAACCCCACCCTCTATGCTTTTGGGTCATTTGAGTGTCTTTTCCTTGTTCTGACACAGGTGATACCTGCTGGTAAAGCTGCCACTCTGCCTGCTGCATTGCAGTATCACTGCTTTCTACCACCTCCCTGCATTCCAGAAGATCCTATGCGGGCTGCAATAATCAAACAGTTCTCCGTTATCAACAGTTACTTTATTGTTGTCAAAATCTACAGAAAATATTGGGTAGCCAAATGCATAAACACATGAAAGCACCAGTGAGTATAAACCTAGATCAAAACCTCCCCTCCTCAGGAAATGGGATACACGGTTTTCCTGTGCATTTTTAGCTGTCCTCTTACCTTCACTGCGATTGCCTTCAATAGTGTTGTCTGTTGTAAAAACTAGTTAGGGGAACTTTCAAAAAGCTTCCACATAGAGGTGAAATACCAAAGGGTAGTGTTTCTATTTTCTTAGTTGGCATGAGAATAACAAAATTTACCTTGTCATAATAGTATCTGAGCGCTCGGCTCAGCTTGTCATAATTCATATTAGTTTTGTTTTTTCTGAGTCCCCACAGCTTAGCCACTTCTTCTGCCTTGAGTAGCTTGAATTCGCCATCATTAGACGTCCAGCAAATCAGGTGCTCATGTTTCTGGTCTAGCAGCAACTGCAAAAGGAACTGCCACAGTGTGATTGCACTCTCCATACCTACAAGGGACAAAGGAGAGCAACAATGTGAAAAACATTTGGGAGCAAGTGTTCCACCCAACACACATTTCAGTAGTGAGCTCTGTGTAGGAGTCATCCTATGAAATTGAGCAAAGGAAGCTACTATGTCATTTACAACCAAACATTCACAAGACCTACAAGTCTAGCACTCCTGTTTCAGTATTTTCTCCACTGCTATTTTCTGAAGGGGCACATAAAATAGAGTAAATATTTGGAAAAGCATTGCCCTTATGGTTCACACGGTACAGTTTCATCTCCAGTTGGTGTCTCCCATTCAATGTATGCAACCACACTTAAAAGGAACATGCAGGGGGTGGAAAAAGGGACTTATCCACTGAAATGAACCGAAAAACTGCTGTTTACCGTCATGAGAAACACATTGAACTCATTCACATGTGCCACTGTGAAGAAGGGGAGGAAAAGGGAAGATCAGAGCAGTTGCCTTTGGTTAGAGGAGCAGAAACCACACTTTCCTCCTCCCACCACACGCACTCGCCTTTCCTGTGTCATACGGCCTTTACATATTTTGTTTCTTCCAGGGCCTGAAATGGCTCTTGCTGCTTCTGTTTGCCAAACCAAACAGCTCAACAGATATCATCTATTTTGCAGAAATGCTGAAAGTTCGGTACACTTAAGCACAGTAAAGCAAGTGATGTTTACCCAGAACCTTTCTCTAACAGGGATCTCATACGTACGGCTGAGAAGTAGGAATATCTTTAACAGTGCCTGAGTCTCACTTCTAAGGTTGTCTGAATATTTTTCTCTGCTAAAGGTTGTCTGAATATCTTTGCCTCTGCTAGCTGCCTGTGGTACCGAAGGATAAACTTAAGAATGACTATATTCCAGCTCAGCACAGGCACATACACAACTTAAAATTTGCGTTACCACTGAAGACAATTTATTCTTGTAATGAAGATGTAGTTAAAATTGACCTTTTAAACTACAGAACTACAAAAAGAGCTTTTCCCTCACTGTCAACAACGTTGCCAGCCTTATCATGTTAAAACTGTATCAAATAACTTTTTTTTGGCCTCTCCTGATACTTAATTTGGACATGTTATGTCTAACTAATGGAGACTTAAACATGCTGGTTTTACTGGGTTAACTGACCATGGTGCTAGGGTGGGATAGTTATTATTTGACTTATCTTTGTGCATGTAACAATGGGTATTTTTGTCTTTATCTAAACAAGCTGATGATTGCTCATTTTGTTTCTTAATACATTACTCTTCGTGTCCTAATAGATTACACGGGCAGAGTAAGCCAGGTTTGCTGCCTGACGTTTCCCTTGGTGCGTTGACCACAAGAGGGCACAAGACTTCTACCTACCACCCACAACAGTTCAGCAGGCGGCTGAGGGAGGATATGCCTCTTCAACCCTGCCCCAGCACCACGGAACTCATGCTGCATAAGCTTCCCTAGTATAAAGGAAAATAAATTGCATTAGCTTCACTAGTGCAAAAGCAAGTTAAAGATACTAGAGAACGTTGTCTATAGTTTTACAGAAAAACAGAATCTGAAGCTTTATTTTGGTCCAAATAATTCCTAAGTACACTGGGCAATAAGGTTTGGCAGAATTAATGATGGGGTTTATTATCTCTGCAAAAGCCTTTTTTCTCTAACTGAGAATCCAGTCTGAATGACAAGGACAAAAATATCAACCCCTGACACCCAGCTGTGTAACACAGTAAGAACATAGCACCTTCAAGAGACAGCAGAGGCTCCCAGCACCGTTAGGCATCCTTGAAACAGAACTGCCTATATGGATGCTTTGGCTCTTTCAAAGCTTTGCGTTACATTTCATTTTTCATCACTTTATACTAATCCTTTTCCACACAGAATAAGGCAAGAAAAAATGTGCAGCTAGAATTAAATATACCTGAAAGTTATATTTTTGTTTTACGGTCTTTATACCATCTGTGCAAGTATTAACATCTTTAATGGGATATTTGACATATCTAATAAAGTATCCCTATTAATCTGGCATCATATATACATACTTTTTAATTAGTATTTATAAATTTTACAACTCACTTCACTAAACATGTATAGGCGTATACAGCCATATTACTTTAAAATAATCTTAGTTTCTGTACATCACTATATTATGCAGCGATATTCTCCATAATTTCAGCTTGTATCATACAACTCTTCCAAACAAGAAACCAGAAATGGAACTTTTTTGCTCCGGAAAAGCAGAAGTAACTTTTATGTATTTCTTTCTTCAAAATCATACTAAAACGTGTACAAGTGTCCCACGCTACAAAGACCTGTCAGTAGAACTTCAGCTGAGGAAATTAAAGACGGAAGATAGTTACAGAAGCACTGGTACAAACTCCACCACCATGCCATTAATAAAAACAAAACTAAAATTACTGAAAACTGGTTTTGTTCTATTTCAAACCAGGACAAGATCATCACCAATGATGCCTCTTCAGAGAGTTTTGGTGGAACTGCACTTACAGTGAGGTGCATTTTGCTGCAGCCTTCTCCACCCCATTCACTTCTCTCCAAGAACACTCACAGGGTACCCTACAGCTAACATTGCGCTACACTTTCCATTATGAACCTGTTTTCTGATGCTTATCATTTGTAAAACGTAAACAGCTTTGGATTCCACTTTATCTACTGAGTGTGGGCCTCATGGTGACTCTGCCATAGGCGCAATGTAAAATGCACAAACAGTGCAAGCCTGGGTGAGAACATCCTACAGAAACACCCACTCCACGCTGTCTGTTCCGTTGACTAAGGAGAGGTGACTTCCATCAGGTTATTATATAAAAGGCTACTACCACCTTTTTCAAAGCAGTTCAGTTCTTGATGATCAGTTCTTCAACCGGCTGAGATACACACATAATGTCTGGGGGCCACTTCAGGTGCTAGACCCAGGGCAGATGGCTGCGGTGGGATTAGATTTAGGCAGCTAAATCTCACCACCCTGCTTGCCGTACCATCGACTCTCCAAGTGCCTAGCTCTGAACGGGCTTTATAAAGGACCTGCCCACCTTAGAATTCAGCATCGATGTGCTTAACTGGTATGTGCATAAATCTTCTACTGGATAGGACCCAAGTCTGCCTGCCACAGAAATGAGATTCAAACAGCTCAATGCTGCATTGTACTCCATCCCTCTGTCTGCCACTGAGTTCCTGTATAAAGCTTCCCACATTGCTTTTATAGCAACTGTAGGTATATGATTCCTGCATGAGGCAAATAATGCAAATTACATTTTCAGCTGATCATTAATTCTTTAGCACCCAATGTAAGGCATTCAGTTCTGATTTGCACTGAATATTTGCAGCTGTAACTAACAGAAGGTTTGTGCTCAGCATATATGGTGATGGAAAATCTTAAATATCTTGAATTCAGTAAACTGGTATTAATCTTTGTGCATCATTTCTATTCTCTAAAATGTGATTTGCGAGGGAATAGTAAAAATCTAAGATCCTGCAGCGACAGGATTTTTTTACTGACGCAAAATACTTAATTTCCAATCAGCTCAACAGGAGCATTAACCTGCCTTTCTCTATGAGCATCATTTTGGGGTTCCACAAAGTATTAGCTATTCTCTTGGGAGGATAACATGGCCCCACAGTGTACTAAGCCTTAATATGGGCCTCATTTGAGTGGTGGAGCAAAAGAATCACAACAGATGCATTAGAAGACATGTAATTTAACTAAAAATATGCTACCAGTATTAAAAGTTATTATAAATTATGATTGGGAGAAGTCAGAAGTCTTCAGAAAACACTGTATTTAATTTACATATTTTCTAATTCTTCTGAATTTTTACTGACTCAAAGTAGTCAGTAAAGGAGACTCAGTGTCAATCCTTAATTTGACAGAAACAGGTGTTAGGATATGGTCACTTCCTATAGGGCATATATTTAACACTTCATTCAACTCTTATAAATATAAACAATAAATATTCCTGTTTATTCTGTGCTCGGGACAAGACTTGAATGCTGTACAATAAATAATACATGGAACCAGACGCTGAATTACATGGATTAGAAGAACATAATAGTTTTTAATAAATCACTTATTTAGATAGTGACATCCATCTACGGCACAGAATAAGACAGACAACCTATGTAAGAAACATATTCTGTGTCATGGAAAGCCTAATAAAAATTCATAGTCAAAAGAGTCAAGCAATTTTTTTCATCCGTTAACTTTAACACATGTGGTTTTGCCATCTTGCCATTTCTAAGTATTTATACAATGCATTTGACAGTCAAAGACATTTTCTAAGCCATGAAACAAAATTTGCTAGGTTGACCTGACCTAAATAGCCTAGTAATTTTACTTTGTGATCAGTTCCACTACTGCTGATGCAAATAATCACTGGCATAGCTAGAAGGAATTATACTTGAAAATCCTGTGTTAGACAGCAAAAGGATATTTCAGGACCGAGGTTTCTAAAGTCGATTTCTCAGGCTGATGTGACAGGTGGCCACACTAACACCCTTTGCATTATCAATTAACATCCTTTCAAATGTGTGCACCCCCCCATACAAAGCCTACCAACTGCATGATTGGTGCGACACAACGTGATCTCCACACACCAAATTTTAAGTTTAGGACTGATGCGGGAAGGAGGCAACTCGGACTATCTGTGCTGGTAATACTGCTCCTATTCATTTCAACCAAATTAAGGGACTAAGGGAAATGCCTAAACTTGGAGCAGCAACAAAGTCAACGTCATAAGATCTCCCTGAAGAGACTAACAGAAAAGGACAGAGACATCCACAGGGCAAAGCATCCCATCTAAGAGATCGTTTTCCTGTAAAGGGGGTGTCTAAATTCCTCACTTAGGTGAGGGGCCCGAATGCCAAACACTGGTTCTCCCCTTAGTGTATGGAGACTGATTTCCACCAGCACGAAGAAGCATTATGAAAACAACAGGCAAGTTACACTAGGAACAGTTAAGATGTATGAATGCACGTGCTAATGAGCTGAATTACCTTTTTTTTTTTGACCAAGACAATACATAGGAAATTCCATATGACAAAATGTCAGTAAACTAGTATGTCGGTATGTCTGTATATGACAAAATGTCAGTAAAAAAAAAAAACAAACCTGCTGGGCAAAATAAAACAAATAAGCAAGCCATCTTCAATCCAGGTAATAGAAAACCAGGAGGCTCAGAGAGAAAGTTATCTAAATAAAAAACTCAGTATCAGAAATATTTATGACATGAACTGCGAGAAAAGTAGGATACTCTTTGAGGCATTAAGTTCTGTAGGACTCTTGCACAGGAAAAGCTAGAAGAAAAAGGCAGAAAGCTGGAAAACAGCCCTGTAGCATTTAGAACCTCTGTCGAGGTCCTTTGCTGCCGTATGACTACGTTACAGCTGTGTTCTTATCTTCTGTTCTCCTACGTACTCCAGGTTTCCTACCTGAATTCTTTCTCACCACCCTGTGTTAGCTTCCCCACTGCCTTTCTAAAATAAAGAGAGATGCTGCTGATCCTGGACAATCAACATGAAAATTTCTGAAGGCTAGAACTAGGACTGGCTCCAGGCATCAGGATCAAAACCAGCCCCGCATTGCTTCAGAGGGTCGACAGAGGAACATCTGGGACTCTGAGCTATAAACCAGGTTGCGGGACTTGGGGCAGAGGAGGGACAGCTGAGTGGGACAGGCTGACTGGGGAGCCCAGAGGCTGAAAAAAATCAGCTGGAGATCTATTAAATCTGGAGGACATAAAAGGTGTTAGCCAGAATTGTGCACTATAGGTAGCCACAGAGAGATGGTGATCAGACATGTACAAGAAAAGGATTAAGAGGCAGTCAGGGCAGGGAAATTAATTTCCCTTAGTGTAGGAAGAAACTGGCGATTCCTTCTGTGGCCAAAGCAGCTGCAAAAGATTCAGCTCCTTTTCCTATGCCCCACCACAGCAGGCACACACCTCCACTTACATTTCCCGTGCAGGCCAGCATGTGCTTTTGCAAGCACACAGCATTTCTCTGTAACAGGCGCCTTTTTTTTTTTTTTTTTTCCTTTTCAGCTACTCTGGAAAACGTGTGTATATTTTATTTTTTTGTACGTCCATTTACTGCTTTTGTATCCTAATTTGGGCCAACAGCACGTTCCTCTGAGCAGCGTGACGTGGGGCATTGTTAGCTTCTCATTCACGTTAGCATTCGGCTTCCTTTATTTCTGCAGGTTGCAGCCAGGAAACTGGAAAATGGGCCACAGGAAACCTGGCCTCCTACATCTGTCCCAGTTTGTAATAGCAGCTCTGGTTTTATTTTTCTAAGTGTCTCAGGTTCATTTTAACCCTTGAGGTGACTGCTGCAATAACATACGAAAGAACATGACTCTTTTGTCATCGTTTTTTTTAACCACCCTTTCTGAGTCCTAGAAATTGAGATTTTGCTAAGCCATACTAACTTTTAAATTATAATGATACTTATATTAATAAACAGTGACGTGAGTTTTAAAAAAAACTTTTGTTGGAAATTACCAAAACAATTCAATTCCGTAATGACAAATATCAAGGAGTATAGTTAGAGAAAAATATGCAATAAGGAAGTCTCTAGCTGTTTCAGCAATATACGTTTTTAATTTAATTCTAAAGTGAACATCCGCATGGAAAGTTGAACAGCTTACAAATCCTCTAGGCCAATTTTTCTCTTTTACATTTTAGTTTCTATAAAAAATTGAAGCACGCTTGTTTTGCATTTGATTACAGAAGCAAAAGGGTGCTAATCTAGAAAAGGAACTTTTCTAGAATAACTAAAAAAAAATCAGTCAGCCGTAACATTTTCCACTGAAAATTCATCTGTGTAACAATGAGTATATCATGAGAGATTAAAGACAACTGCCAAATCTACCCAAATGTTTGCTCAGAAACATTTGAAAGAACAAGGCAAAAGTCTGAGTCAGTCCTCACACTTTATTTCTCAACAGAGATGCTTCAAGGGTGATAAATAGGATGTGGTTGGAGAAAAGTCAGTGATTCTCCCAGAAAGGAGGAAAAACAAATATCAATTTGTTTACTCAGAAAGTTTTCAAACACTCATCAAAGGAGATCTTACTGCAAATTAACTGGCTTTGAAAAAATAAGCTTGCAACTAAGTGTGTAAATATACCTGTTTTAACTTCATCTTGATGCAGAACTTTCCCTGTTAAAGGTAATAAATCAAACTAATGGTGTAGTCCATACTCAGGGCACTTTAGGGAACTGTGAGTATGATACAGAATGCTGGTAATTTTTCCACATCCAGCAACCAGGACATTTCCTGCCAGAGCATCCTCCGAGTCCTTCCATTGTGTTGAAACTGCAAAAACTTTCTAAATCAGGACTTCCTCCTATTATATTTTAGAGGCGTCTTTCTGGGAAATGCAGATTCAAGTGAAAAAAAAAAAAAAAAAAAAAAGGAATTCCTGCAGCACCACCCAGTGGAAACATTAGAAAAAGTTACAGAGTGCCCCAGCACACAAGTTCCGATTTGCGGCAAAACTGCAGTAATATTGCCCCACAAACACAGACTGGTTTAAGGACGTGCCAAAAAGCACAGAGGGTTTTGTTGGCCGATGTATGAGGTATGCCTACTTGGCCACCCCTGCATAATAGTCTTCTCTTAACATTATATTCTAATTTAAAAGATTATTTACAGTAATAATTTGCGAGGTCTCCTTTTCAAGCAAGAATACCCACTGTTCTGGCTCAGCACATTTAAAAAAATAAACAGAGTCCTGTGGTTAAGAACAACACAAAAGAGACAGCAGCAAGATCTAGCAAAATATTATAGGATAACATCAAGTTCCACTGCAGAAAAGAAAGCACTCGCACACATGTACACACAGTACACGGTACATTTGGTAATACAGTGTTTGCAGTTTTTAAATTTTTTAACTAAGTCAAAGAAAGGCTGAGGCAGATTTCCAAAGGAAGAAAGTTCTGCAACCTCCAAATGAACACAACAAAGGACTGGTCGCCTGCCAAGCAGAGGTGTGATGACACCGCCTCTAAAACACCAGTGTTTTCAGATTCTCCCTAAGGAAGCAGTTCAAGAAACATTTTTAATCCTACTGGACTAAAAGCCCTTAGCAGGAGGGAGCATGGCTAAATTGCCTCCCTCTGAAAGGCTTAAAAAAATAACCTGCTCAACTATTTCTAAAGCTAGCCGTAAACAAAACTACATAAATCCATAATGGCTCCAACCATTCACCTTGGGACAGACGTAAAATGAACGCAGGCTCCTCACACGGCTCTCTGTCTGCTCATGTGGCGCACATCTGTGGCACGCCGGCAGTACGCTGCACTGCAAACTCAGGGACTTCTGCTTTCAAAGCCAGGCCCATATGTTTATTTTCCCCATATGACATTCTCTCACTTTTCTGTCGGCATCAGTAGGACACAGATCACGATTATTTGACCGTCCTTTACAAAACTTCTGAAAGTCCCTTTGATGAATTCAGAGAAAATATGCATGAAAACAAAAAAAAAAAAAAACCAGCTAAAGGGGGGAGAGGATACAGCCTTCAGGAACGGTGGCTATTTTGAAAGTTTATTTGACATATCAAGCAATGACTACTCCCAAATGTAAATGCTTTTTCCTTATCTGTACTCCCTTCTTAATCTGAAATATTAAAATTTACAATTTTGTGACAGCAGACCAAATGCTTTGTAACTTATGCTAGTGGCTCTAATACTTTAAGTGGTGTACTAATATTGTCAGCTGTCTCAAATGTTGCTTTTAATACATTTCATATTGAGATTTTTAAACTAATCTTCCCCTCTCAACTCATGTTTCCTAGACCAGAAACTTAGATAAACAAGCAAGTCTTTTTAATACCGTGAGCAGAGAGGGGCCTGGCCAAAAGGACAGGAAATGCAGTCCTGGGAATTCTGTTCAGGCAAACTGATGTGGCTGGCAATTTCTGCAAGACCTGAAGCACAAGCAAGATGATAGCAGCCTACACCACCAGTCAGAGCTCACCTTCCTATACACTGAATTTTCAGGATTTGCTGGATTAGCAAAATGAGCCATTAAGCTATTAAATAACATACAGGCTTACATGTATATTCTTATGTTACAAGGGGAGCCAGTCATACCCTTATACCGAAAACGGTGTAACACAATTCAGCAGATGGTAACCTACATAGATATAGTGACATTATACCTGGACAATTCCTTCCCAAAAAGTTAGCACTATTGCAATAGTCCTTGGAGCACAAGCCAGGGTGTAAATTCCTTAGTCATAAAAAATGAGCCATTACTCACAGCACTAGTCAAGGTCCTTATTTTTCACTTTAAATGCTATTGTGCATAATGGTCTCATAGTAAAAAACTACATTAAGAATCACTCTTACATGTCAAAATCTCAAAAATCTGCTATTCTCCTCCTTCCTCCGTACTAATCAAAGTTCTGACATGCATGTTTATCATGTGCTAAGCTAAACTGAAACCCAATTAAAAGATTCTTATCTTCTGACATTATTCACTTGTCTACTACACCAAGAAGAACCTGAAGGTCACACCTACACATTTCCCCTAACATCGTTCATTAAACACTGGAATTCCCAACAGAATGTATCATAAAATACATGAGATTTCAGCCAACAGAAGATCTGGTTGTTACTCTCCTGTACTGTCTGTGTCCTGTGTACTTAAACTAATTCCCATGGCTGCTGCGAACTACGAAGGAGAGACAAATGGGACACTATTTTCAATGATCTTGCTGTACACAAAGTGCCCAGATTGCCTGCTTAGAAGCGACATCAATACACCAACTGCTTTGTTAGCGCCTCTGCTGCTCAGGATACCTAACAGCCACTACTTTGATTTCTACGCCAAATCCTGGACGAGATTCCATGTTTAAGTAAAACTTAAAGACTCTGTCTCCTCTCCCCAGCTTGGATGACACTGCACAGTCTGTTTTATTGTACCCTGCTTCCGGGGAATCAATCCAGCCTTGATACTGCTCTGTTCTGGAAGCATTGCAGAGCCTCCAGTACTGAAGCAGTGGTACCGAAGGATTGCTGCAGACAGACGTTCTATACCAGCCCTATTCCACGCTCGCAATTTGCTAAACTAACCACACACGCCAGTTGCTCTGAGTCTGCTCTGAGTCACCAGACTTCACAGAGGTCTATATCTAGAACCTAAACCCACATTCCCATCCCAGCTATATTAGTAAAGCATGGAAGAAATTCTCTGAAGGTAGTCAACTTTCTCCAGATTTCGCTAACAGAGCTGCAACAGGAATTTGTTCTTATTTTCTAAATGCTTTTAAAAGATTGTTTCTTCTCATGAATTACTTTTAATTGCTGGGAAGAGAGAATAGTGGTACTTGAGCCCGTAAACTTTTTGTTTGTGCTGTATTGTGACTTGATACAACAGAGGCCACTCAGCATTACCACAATATAAACATTTTAAAACAGTAACACTCATTAGCATCCTTCCCCAAAGGCTTGATCTGAAATACATCTGATCAATCTTCTTCATATCATAAAAAAAAGATGAAGAAATACAGAGATACAGTAAATAGGTGCTGTCACCACATTAGAGGCAAATAGATGTGTAGTAGAAATCTGTCTTCCAGATGAGCTGTCAGCTGTTTTGCAAAACGAGGACAGGAAACTTATAAGAGGACATTTGATTAAAAACACTTAGATTCTTCAGATGAAGTATATAATCCAGATTAAGTATATATTCAGTATAAAGTATATAACAAAGTATATAAAATCTACTCTTTTTTGTACAACTCCAAAAGCGTATTTTACACAAACTTCTTTGCTTGTTCACTAATATTTTCAGAGAAAGACCCATCTTGTAAAATTTTATTAACAGGACTTAATACTTAGGTTAGTGCTTAGAATGCTTTTACTGATTTTGAATAAGTGGTAAGAATCATAAAAATTACAACCAAATGATTCATTACATAATTTAACAACAGCTAAAACCAAAAGACAATGTGTAAGATCTAAGTTTTCCTTTCCTAGTACCTCACATCATCCTCAAGTTAAGATCCACAAGATAAAAAAACATGTTTACTTTAAAGCTGGAGAAACTAAGACAAGCGCGTTTGCATGAGAGCCAAAATAGATTAACATGTAGTATCAGTATTTGCAAAGATTATCCAAGCTATGTTCTGTCTTCAAATACTAAATAGTAAATTGGCGAGCAAGACACAGATGTGATTGAAATGACTCTCTGAAATGGGTCTGGGGGAAGCTGTAGAATGGGCAGTATCCTTCACACACTCCTGACACTGCAAAATTCAGAGCAAGGCTATGGAAGACTATGGAGGATACTTTCACAGAGCAAGCAAGAGCTACTCCAATGCCTTTTAGTTACATTCAAGGCCTAAGCAAGCACTTAAATGTTTGCAACATGCAGTTAAGTCTCACTGTATTAACAGAAGTGCTGACACACTCAAAAATAAATACATGCCTAAGTGCTTCAAAAGATGAAAACAAAGTAAGTTTGTGGCTTCCTACAGAAATTTTTTTCCTGAAGAGCCTGAGCTGTATCTATCCGCTCAGATGTAGACAGAGCACATGGTATAGCATTTAGAAACCTTTCTTTACACAGTTGATGACATTTATCTTAATGGTTCATAGGTGTCATCACACTAAATATTTAGTCATTCAGTACACTGTCAGATACTAACCATGAATTACACTGATTAAGCAGATCAACAATTCCAGGGTACCTTTTGGTACTGCAAAAACTATCAGAGTATTCATACAGAATTAAAAATGCAGAATGACTACATAGTTATCAATTTGCATTAAGTTAGCTAGTGCCTTAGTGATATTTTCATATCAATGCTCATGGCAGGCATTTTCTTAAGTTTTTGGGTTTAGAAAAGCAGCAACTCTCCTTCAAAAAGCTTTTGAATTAAAATTCACTCTTAACAGCAATCCCTTAAGAATTTGAATTCTGTTATAATTACTGGCATATAAAACCACAATGAGTTAAAGGAAGTTTTAAGGACAAAGATGCGCTTTCTTTTTGTGAAGTGCACAGATAAGACGTACTTCATCTGCTTTGTTTCCATACGTACAGCCTTGTATTCTGCAGTGCGGTGAGCTCGACTTCCTGTACCTACACCTTGACATTCTCCTCAAAAATCATGACTAAGTCTTTAATCATTCATTATTCAACAAAATGCTTCAACATGAGAATACACATATTCAGTCTTTCAAGAGCTCTCAACAGCCTCCAGAATATTAGCTGATTCATTTAACAAGCCACAGACCAAGTAAACATCTGCCTAATGATTCAAGACTGAGATTCCCTATTGTGGGAAACTCCGAGGAGAAAGCCACGGTGAATCAGTCGGGAGATACACAGCGCAACATGATTTTCAAAGGCCCCTAAGTGACAGCCTGTTGCATGAACCACTGGGTGTGGTTACAAAAGGCACACAGCAGCTCAAAACCAACACCGCTCTTTGAAATTGGCCTGGGCTAACAGTGTCCTATAATCAGTGTCACAGCTCTAAGATGGATTCAAGCAGCAGCATCCAGGCACACTGGAGCCACCACCACCAGAAGAAAACCGTGGACTGGGAAGCAGTCCGAATTGCACAATCCAGTCCAACCTGCCGTATCTTTGTGGGATGTACTAGCTAATTTATCAGTTCTTTGCTATCCTAGATTATTGAGTACCATGACAGAGAACCACTCACAGATAATTGTAACTACATAAGCATATGAATTTTATATGATGTCACCAAGAAAGAATGGGTAAAATAACTTTTTTATAAATACATGCATCACAAATTTACTGTATGTTGGTTCTCCCAGTCTCATCCCCCTCTCCCTTATCCTTAATAGCCAAATGACTTTTTATTTCTGCATCTTTTTCTTTTCTTTGGTTTTCTGAAGCAATGTGGTGTCATGTGATTGCACTCCCAAGGCAAATATTTGTACTTGCTATAACAGCCGATGGACCTTAGTGTCCCTAAATATTATATATACCTGTCTTCCTACATGTAAACATATGACCCTCAGAGCAAGCAACAAGCTCCATGTATCTTGGTGAACCCGCAAAATTACTTTCATTAAGTAATCACTTAGGATTTACTTTCATTAATTATCAATTAATTTATCAATTATCATTAATTTATCAGTTACATTCATCAAGTCCTCTAGAACGGATTTTTAAACTACGGTAGACTTCAGTTTCAAGTCCCTTGAGCTGTAACACCTTCCCATAAGAACACCTCTACCACAACACACCCTGAAGCTGGCCTCCATCCCAAGAAGGGCATTACAATGAGAAGGTAAAGTTTACGTAATTGGACTTCAGACACAGCAAAGGGGAATACTTCAGTCTTTAGAGTGAAGTATTTGATTTGTTTTCATGATTTAAGTTTAATGAAATAACATAAGTAACAGGGGCAAAGAACCACTGTGAATCAGCGAGCAGTGAGAACTGCTAATGAATAAACAAAATAGGTGTTTGTTTCTACATGTGAAAGCGTCCATGTGGGCAGTGGTTTACAAACAAGGCTGTGGCTGAGATTGTGTTGCTTATTTCAGCTGTTGCATCTAGGTGGAGTTGGTGGTATCTGAAAGAATATAAGCCTGTAGGTTTTTCCCACTTTAGGAACAACTCACAGACGTGATTTGGAAAATCAATATATAAGCAATTTTGATAACATCTCACACGAGATAGTATATATTCTTCTCACACAGTTTTCTATTTCATAAGTTAAAACAGGTAGAGAATAAAACCATACTTACAACAAAAAAACCCTTAAGGTTTTTTTTTTTTTTATTTGAGCGGAAACCATCATGCGCTATTTGATATTTGGATTTTTTTTTCTGTTCCAAACAGAACTCTTGTATTTTTAACACATCTATGGATTACTTCTCATTCACTCTTTCAAATATACAGAACATACAACCAGTACACTACTACTACTACATCTGTTTTTCTATGAGGACATCAAGATGTTTTTACTTATGCTGAGTGAATACAATATATGAAATTTATATAGTGTAGATAGACTATATATATCTGTATGTATGAATGTGTGTGCTTCATCTACACTTGTCAAGGGTTAGGCTGGGCCGGCCACTAAACGAACGACAGATGTTCTCTATTAACCCCTCTCCCTTCCCTAAAAGGGGAAGGGAGAGAGAATAAGGGAGAGGAAATTATGGGTTGGAAAAAAAGCCTAAACCAGCTATAATGAAATACTAACAATTTTAAAAAGCATTAATAATATAAATAATAATGAAATATATACAAATATAAACAAAACCAAATATCAAGCTCCCAGGATGATGATCACGTGACTGCTAAGTACTGGGACTGGACTCAGCGACTGATGGGAACTGGATTCAGGAAGACACAGATTGGGATTGAAGGCAGAAGAGCAGACAAGATGCCAGCCATCAAAGAAAAGACAATTAACCCCTTTGATCCCTCAGCTTTTTATACTGAGCATGATGCTCATGGATAGGATACCCCATTGGTCGGTTTCGGGTCACCTGTCCTCTCCACTGCTCCCCGCAGGTGCGACCCTTTTATGCTCTTCTACTTCCGACCCTCCAATATGGCACATAACAAAAGTTAGCTGACTTTGTTTGTTACGGGAATAAGTAGAAATAAGAGTCTCTGTGCATACCATTCCTTGGCATTAACTATAAACATCAGATATTATCGCTCTGGAAGCAGACAGTTACCGTTAATTTCACAGAGCACAGTCAGTTAGAAGAGACTTAACTGAAAAGTAAAATTACTGAAAACAAAATCGGTTCTGTTCTATCTCAAACCAGGACAACGCTGCTTCAGCAGATGGCACAGTGAAATTCCAGCAATATTTAATGCAATAAGTGGACAATTTCATGTCCGTGTTTCAAAGAGAGATAATTGGAGCTAGGAAACACTCTTCAGTAAGAGTTTTCATGTTGTACACCACATTAACTGTTCCTCAATATATTCAATAGATGTGTTAACCTTACGCCCAGTAATGCACCTATGTCTCTATAATTTAGAATTTTACAAAAGAAATAAAACTCCAAAACTGGAAGACAGCTTTCACTGCCTGATGACTACATTTGATTGAAACACAGATTAGGCATTTTCTGGTTTACATACTACCCTAAAAATTCTTCTCTGCCCAACTAGGACATCAAGAGGCATCTGTGTCTGGAGATCGTGTCACTAATCCACTAATAAAAGTCCTCTGTAAAGTGATGTTCATGAAGAACTTTTCTGTGCAACGTGGACATAGGAAGTACAGGAAACACTGAAGATCCTCAAAGGTAAACACGTGGTATACTGCAATTAGTTCTCCATACAAGTACTACTTTTTTTCACAATATTTGCTTGTTTAATGCTATCACATGACAATTCAAGTAAGTAGCTAAGTGTTATTTCCTATTACACGCAATTTTATTCACATTTTTTGACATTTCTTGAAGTTAAAACCAACTTGCAAGCAAGACTCCATTTTCTTTGTTTGCTCCAGACTTTTTTTTTTGCAAAAATGTCATTAACTTCTAATTTAAATTAAAGATCAGTAAGTGCATGATAAAAATCTTTTTAATTCTGAACATAGACTTTTTTCATGACCACTATGAATGTAAATCATCACAAAATAATAACATAAACCTCTAAGTGATATGTACAAAATAAATATCAACCACTTGGAAATTAAATACGTAATCATAAGCATCAATACAGCAAGGTTATGTGAGTGAATATACTTTCCAAACATGCCCAGCATCTAAGTATCTTGGCTCAAGAGTCTTTTAATCATTCAATTACATACAATTGTCACAGATGCTTGTGACATGCTTGTAGTAAAACAGAATTCTGTGCACCCCATTTCTGCACTTCACCCTACAAAACTATTTATGAATGAATTACATTTAATCTGAAATAATCAAAAAGTCTCTATGAGCAAAACATGAGATGAACCATGACTTTTCTGCTTGAAGTTAAATGCAACCATTGACTTTTGAAGTTGGGAGTCCGCCTGACCAAAAAGATGTTGCATTGTATAAACTTGTCTCAGCGCTACACCCCTAAGTAAATAAAGATGTAAGTTGTCTCCCTTTCAACTGCAATGTTAGAAAGGCTGACAGGGCTTCACAAAACCCTCCTGTGTTAGAGAACGGAAACTCCTAATGAGATTAGTTGGTGTGTGTGCAGACATTACTTAGCCATGACTAAATGGGCTCTCTTCCTGCAGCCAGTGGAAAATTCAGGGAACTTTTTCCCCCTGCAGCATCAGAGTCTCTCTAACCTTCAGCAAAGCCAGATCCAAAAACAACTCTCCACTTTCTCTCCCTTTCTCTCTCTCTCTTTTTTTTTTCCTTCCCTTACAAACATTTTTAATGTTTTTTTCGGTTGGTCGTGGAAACTCTCCACGTCGGCCAAGGGGTCTTGGGGCAGGGGGTGGCTACAAAAAGCGGGGAGGGGGAGGGCCGGGGAGAACGCAGAAGACTACAAAGGAAACTGTAAAAAAAAAAAAAAAAAGAAAAAAAAGGAGCAAATATATAAACCTGAGAGGGAGAAAACCACAGAGTTTCTTTGTGAGCTGCAGTGACTCATTTTCAAGATGTTGTCTGCTGCCAGTTTCAAACCGGAAGCGCATGGCAATTAGTCTTGCTGTTTCCAGACAAGCCAGAAACTCTCCCGACACTTTTTTTCTTTTTTTTTTTTTTTTGGTTTTTTGGTTGTGTTTTTTTTTCCACTAATGTTTGGCTATTGTAAGTTCGGACCTTTTATTTTTGTTCGTTTTATTTCCCCCCCCCTCCCTCCTCCCTTTCCCTTGATAATATTTAATTTTTCTCTTCCTTTTAGCAGGGAGAACTTTGCTGGGCAGGGGGAGGGGGGGGGTCCTCTATGGAAAGCTGTTTCTGTGTAATAAAGTTAGCAGTGGGGAGCTGGGGGGCTGCGACCTGCTCCGGCTTGAAGGGCAACGACGCGGTATTTTTGAAGAAGACGGACGCATTATATTTTTATGAATTCTTTTATTTTATTATCTTTTTTTTTTTTTTCTTTTTGAAAAGCGACACAGCAGCTCAGTTGTAAATCTCAGCGCTACCAGGGCACTCGGCTGGGATCCACAACACAGCCTGGCTGCATTTTTAACAGCTGGCTGTGATTTTTAACCCCACTTTCTCACCGCCCGGAGGATTTCTTTGATTATTTGATTTTTTGATTTTTTGATTTTTATTTTTATTTTTTTTTTACCGTGTGGGGGCTGCCTTTTGTTGCCAGTGGGGAGGGG